>OX031010.1:31765166-32395666 GCA_943735925.1 Pollenia amentaria | reverse complement strand
TTGTCATATTCAACCATAACATTTTTAGAGGCAACCATAATATGGTTCTGGCTTCTTGATGGAGGACTAATTTAACAATAATATGGTTGTCGGTGACAATAATATGGTTAAATTAAACATAATATGTTTAAAATTTTCTTTAAAAATAGTTTTGTTGACCATATTTAAACATATTTTTTCTCTGCGTGTATCAAAAGGCTTTTCTTATGGCGTTTACTATGCGATGGGTTTGTTCAATTGTGCTATGTTCTCTTCTAAAGCCGAATTGATGGTTAGGAATACATTTATTTACATATAAAATTGGGGCTAATTTTGACACTAACAGCTTCTCAAACAGCTTTGATATATTAGACAATAAGCTTATAGGTCTATATGACTCAACTTTTGTAGGATCCTTTCCTGGTTTAGGTATCATGATAACTAAGGATACTTTCCATTCTTGAGGGTAGTATTCAAGGCGAAAAATAGCATTAAAAATCAATGGAATAATTTTCTTTGCTATGCTGGGTAGATCCAAAAGCATTTTGTTACTGATCTTATCAAAACCAGGGGCTTTCTTGGGGTTTAAATCATGAATAGCCTTTTTGATTTCTCTTATCTCAAATCTTAGTGGAACAGCTGCTCTAACAGCAACAGGTGGTAACTCGACCGCAGTATCGAAAGATGTATGAGGGGTAAATACGGGTTTCAAATGATTAACAAAAAGGTTTCCTTTTTCTATATAATTTCGTGCTCAACTTCCATTTAAGTTTCTTAATGGTGGTTTAGTGTTAACTGGTCTTTTAAGATTTCTAGCTGCACGCCATAATGAGTAGTCTGATTGAGAAGTTGCATCGAGTTCCTTAAGATATTTTTCAAAGGATGCTGTTTTTTTGGGACTGCAGTAACTTTCTTAGCCTTTTTGTGCACTCTTTTAGTACATTCTTAAGTTGAGGGGATCTATGCAATTGCCACTCTCTTCGAGCTCTCCTTTTTTCAGTCAAGAGACGGCTCAACATCTGTAGAATATATTTTACTATTTTTGATTTTTTTTGGGGATTATGCTAGTTTTAGATAACTGTCAAAATTAACAATAGAAAGATTTACATTCTCCGGTGTACTAAGCGGAATATTTTTAGTGCAATGGGTACTGAGATATTTTTTATATTTTAACCAATTTATTTGTGTTGCCGACGTCACTACGTAACCAGACGGAGATACAATGCTGTTAGGGTTTGTTATAGTAAGAATTGTAGTTGTGTGATCAGAAGATAATTCTAAAGAAGCTTCAACATAAATCGTATCTGCGGGGATGTTTTTAACCACTCCAAGATCTATGACATCTGAAACTTTTTGCTGATCAGTAGGCCAAAATGTTGGTTGACCGCTCGCGACCACATTTAGATCCATTTTACAAATTGTGTTAAACAAGACACGACCCTTAGGTGTAATATATTGCCTATATATGAAAAAAAGATAAAATATATCGCGATTTTCGCATTTTATGCAAATAATATAAAAAAAAAAAAAAAAAATCTCATTATTTTAAAACAGATTCAATTTGAAAAGTAGAACATTATTTCTACATATGTAGAATTCGTATGAAAATCCGAAACGAAAATATGTATTTAGTTAAATATCTCAATTAGTAGGTCAAGTTTTATATACCATTGAATGCTACTTCAAAAACTCTTTTCTATGATACATGATACCAAATTTTATTTATGTCGTCTAGGAGCAAAGTACAAAAAAATTCGAAAAACTTAAAAAAAACTTTTTTTAAAGTGGTCTAGCTCACTGATGGGTCAACGCTAGAGCCAAAATATTTTGGAAATAATCATAAAACATTTCAAGCTTTATTTTCAGAGGTGTAACAAAATCACTTTTTTTTGAGTCGCTCTAATGTACATGTATTGTTTGTGAAAAACAATTTTGGTTGGCTTTATGTTTTTTTCTTCTTTTCGTTAAAAACCCAAAAGGGCGCTGAGCACAACTGACACGAACGAACTTTAATGTGCTAAACCGAAAACAACGAAGTTTGTGGTTTTTTTTTTACGAAAAACAGAACGCAATAAGATGTTCTCATCTTTATGTTCAGTTGGATAAGTCCAGTATTAATTTAGTGTACGAAGATCACAAACAGAGAAACGGGGTTTTAAGGTATTTGCTGCACAAATAATATTACCGTTTGTGTGTTCCACCGTACAGAACACAAAAGAACAGTATATATTGTTTATTTCCGAACACTCCTAAATATTATGTTTTTTTTTCTTCAAAATATCACGTTAAAGGACATAAACTAAGAACAGTTTTTTTTTAATTAGTAGTTTTTCTTTTTGCAATAATTCGTATTTGTGTTAATGCCAATAAAATTGCTGATTTCCCTGTTAACACAAAGGATGGCAAAAAAGTTGGTTTTTATTTGAAAAAAAAAAAAAAAAAAAAAAAAAAAAATTGATAAGCTCGTTTTGTCTGCTTTAAAACAACAAAATAGCATTTGCATAGCTGGCTTCTAAACAGCTAGTTAAAATCTTCCAGATTTTGATGCCGAGGATGATATCCCACTAGCAACGTCTGCAAGTATTAAAAGAACTGTTCGGTCAATCAAAATGCTTTGTCGAATTTTTACTGCATTTAAATATTAAATTCAAGCGAAATGGTGGAGATAAGTGATTCTGAAGATCCTAAAAACGAGATACATGTAGAAATATCTGATCTCATAAATTCTTATGATGAATTATGAAAGCAAATTGCCCATTTGAAGAATTTTGCCAGGGAAGACTTTATCGCATTTCAACACATCGAACACATTGGAAGTCATTTTTAGACATCAACAGCTCAAATTTAAACGATCTAATTTCAAGTCTACCATAAGTTAATTTCTTTAATAGACTTTATAAGTTGATTGAACAATTTTCAGTGAAAATTTAATTTAACTTTATTTTAATAAAATTGCTTTATCTTCTTTTTAAATCTAAAATGAGGTCCACTGTTAAAATTTTTTTTATTAATTTTTTTTTGAAATTTTTTAATCTTTAATCCTTTTTTTTATAACTTGACTTTTAATACAATCTTTAAATTAAATAGCAGTATATTAAAGCTTCTTTCTACTTATTACCTTTCAATTTGAAATAACTAAAAGAAAAACCCTAAAAGTATGCACTTAAATGTCAATTTTCTATCAGAAAATAAATCTTTTTCGTTTGTTCTTAATAAAAAGACTGCTAGACAATATCCTGTTTTAAGTTGTTGCTTTTGACAATTTTCCAGTTAATGAAAGTGTTTTTCACAATTTCCTTTTATACTCCTGTTGACCATTGTTTAGAATGTTTTTTTTTTGTTTTATAGAAACTTTTATTTTAAAACTTATTTTATAACTTTTTTTTTATATTCGTTTTTAAGGTATTCTAGTGAGTTTTTGGAAGAAAAAGTAGCTTATTTGGAGAAAAAAAAAATAGTTAAACAAGTTTTTTATAGAGTATAAAACAAAATGAATGGTTCGCTAAAGGGTACTTTGCACTATTACACAAATTTGAAGTATTTTAAGAAAAAGACAAACCTGTCATTATAATTATTGTTATTGTTTTTTGAAAATGTTTAAACACAAATTAGATCAGAGATGCACTTTCGTCAAAATATGTAAGGTGTGCCCCGGTACGCTAGTTGGTAGTGGGCTAGTCCATCACTAAAAGCGTAGAGCTTTGCTGCATTAGCATAAGAAAAAATAAAAGAACTTGTCTTATAGTGTAAAGTACCCTTAAGGAAGGGATGTAAAAGCAGCTTGAGACTATGATAAAAATAAATTGTAGTTGAGTTATTATAAACTGGAATATAAATAAAACTATGGACTGGGCTTAAGCTAAGAATATAGACTTACCCCCTTATTTTGTAAAACACTTCACCTAACTTAAAAAATAATTTCACAGAAAAAATTATTAAATTTCTCCAATCACCAAATTAATTCCAAATTCATAATATCAAGCAAACTAGTTGTTGACTTTGCACCTATTACCAAAATGATTATGTTGATTACTAAAAATTTTAAAATTTTGAAAAAATATTTTCAATAAATGATATTTTTAATTTTAATTAAAAAAGTGATCAAAAAACTTTGCCATTTCAAACAATGTGTTAATTTATTTAAATAAGTATTGACAATTCCCCACAACAATTCTACATGTTTAAATTATTTTATTTTAAACGAAAAAAGTCAATTAAAATTTTTTTGTTATTTAATTAATATTTTATTGCAAAACAACTAAAATGTTTATTAAATCAAAATTAAATTTTTAATTTTCTTTCAACTAAAAAATTAATTGATTCAATTATTAATTAAATTTAAATACTTTTTAAACCATTTTTTCAATTGATAAAACACTTTTTTCTGTTAGCTGAGAATATAGAAACTATTATAGATCATAATAAAAGGTAGACCACAAGTGAGACTATGAATTCGATTTTAGCCGATATTACAGATTATACGGTACTCTTACCTGAAAATATTTTTGTCATAGAGCAGTTTAAAATTAAACTAAAAAACATGCCATAATATGATTACAAATTCGTTTAATTCATTTGTTTGTTTACTTATAAAACAAATCTTATTCACAGTCAGGGCTGCCAGATAAATTTGTGAAAAAATCGTCAATTAAGTGAGAAAAAAAATTGTCAAAAAAAAAAAAAAAAAAATAAAAAAAATTGGACGACTTAAAATTAAGATTTTTAAAAATTTTTGTTCGATTTTTACTTTGCAGATTTTTATAAATAAAACAGAACAAACAAAAACATAATGACTTCATATCCTGTTAGAGTTGTTAGATTTTTTTCACCTTTATCGCCAAATAGTATATCGAAAATCGCCAAAAATATATTTTCTTAGAGTTTCGGTGAAAAAAATTCGCCAAAAATCGGCAAATTGAGGATTTATATAGTTTCATATTGGAGAAATTTTTCCTTTATTAAAATTTTATAAACAGAAAAAATTAATAATTTTCTCCAATCACCAAATGTATACCAAATTCATAATATCAAGCAAATAATTTGTTGATTTTGCACCTATTACCAAAATGATTATGTTGATTACTAAAAATTTTAAAATTTTGAAAAAATATTTTCAATAAATGATATTTTTAATTTTAATTAAAAAAATTATCAATAAACTTTGCCATTTCAAACAATGTGTTAATTTATTTAAATAAATATTGACAATTCCCCTATTTTTTGTTATTTAAAAAAAGTCAATTAAGATTTTTTGTTATTTAATTAAAATTTTAATTAAAAATTTATTTCAAAAAAACTAAATTATTAATTTAATCAAAATTAAATTTTTAATTTTCCTTCAACTAAAAAAAATTGATTCAATTGATTCTGTGTATAAGACGGATAGACGGACAGACGGACAACCGGATTTGAATTTCCCTTCTCATAAGAAGCCAGAATATATATACTTTATATGGTCTTAGATCAATATTGTAGAAATTACAAACGGAATGACAAAGTTAGATATACCCTTTTACCTTCGGTCTTATTCTAGTAGTGTTAAACATTTTATAATTAATATCTTAAAACTTAGGATTTGCGAGATCAGTTAATTAAATGTTGCAAAAATATTGCAAAATGAGTAGAATTTGATTTGAAAAAATAATTTTTTTATAAGCGTGATTTTCTATGTGAAAATAAGTCAAAAGATGGTGTTTTTGTGATTTTGATCGAAACCTAATGGAACGTTCGACAATTGAAGCACAGTCGCAAATTACGTTGTAGGTTACAAAATAATTTTTTTTCAGGAAAGCAAAAAAAAAAAAAGGTTTTTAACCGGTAGAATTTTTTTTTAGTTTATCAAAAATAATGACAATAAAAACTTTTATGCAAAATATAAACATAATCGAGTTTAAGATTACATGCTAAATTACAGTTTATCATTATTTTTTTAGTGGAAAGACGTTTCATATCCACAGTCGCCATGTCATTTAAAACGGGTTTCCACTACGCAAGCGGCTTTTAAAACGGTAATCCACGTTGCAAAACCATTTCGTTTGTATTCATTTGTTAGTAACTTACAACGTTCTTCCACTCCCTGACTCTTTGTATCGCATTTCGACGGCCTTAAGGTGCATTATTTGTGTGATTTGATGTTTAAACAGTGTAAGAGAGTAATGTTAATGGTAATCTGCCAAAAACCACTTTTTGCAATAAGTGGCTTTTACAACGTTATTCGAGGCTTTGCTTCAATTACTAATTAGATTTCCCAGAAAATACCCAATGTCCAATATTTGCAGTCACCACAGTTTTCTAAACAATTTCATTACATGAGCTATTTTTAACAAGTAACTTCTAACCCAGATTTGTTTTCCTTTCTTATAAAATCAGGGTTTTCAAAAATTTCAAGTGAATATTTTATTTTTTGAAAGAGATTTAAAAATTAAATTTCATATGCAATCGAAAACGATTTAATTTAAAGAATTTTTTTTTCCAAAATAGATTGAAAATTGACTACGATTTCGGTGAAGATTCGAGGATTGAAAGGAAAATGATATTAACTCGAAATACTGCATACTGTGTGTATATTTCGATCCTTGAACAAATGTTAAGTTTTGATAAGGAAAATATCTAAAAAATCTAAGACAGTTTAAGCTTTATTCCAAATTTCTATTTCTAGAATTTCTATTTCTAGAATAAAGCTTAACCTTTATTCCAAATTTCTATAGCATAATTTTGTAATGATTTTAAGGTCATTATCTGGCAATAATTTCAATTTATGTAGGTGATTTTGAATATTATTAAAAATTGACAGAAAAACTCTACCCGAACTCATTCATTTTTCATATAAAAAAGAAAAAAGAAGCTTTAATGCGTTTAAGATATCGCCAAAATAATCGCCAATTTTTTTTTTTTTAATATTGCCATGTTGCCAAACAGAAAATTTCATCACCAAAAATGTTTATAAATCGCCACGTTTGTCGAGAAACTGCCACATCTGACAGCCCCGTACCAAGGGCCAATCCTGTAAGAGTCTACTGAGAGTCTTATGAAGTGCATTTTTTAATCGTAGAATATTTCTCGCACGGGAGAAACAGTTGCACGAGCGGCTTCCTCTGTCTACTGAGAGTCTTATGAAGTGCATTTTTTAATCGTAGAATATTTTTCGCACGGGAGAAACAGTTGCACGAGCGGCTTCCTCTGTAAGTCATAACACAGCGAAGAAGCTTACTTTAATCGTAGAGGGAATAGTTTGACATGCTTGTAAAGATTATATAACGCGTCTTTTAAAAAGCATGTCCAAAATGGTATTAGACTCGTCTAGATATTCGGCCTTATGGAGTAGGGCGTTATCGTTAACGAGTGAGTAATTTTTTGTAATAAATTTAAGGAACACACCAGTGATGCATTTTGATTTTTTTTGTTTTGGGCCAAATTGGCGATTTAAAGGGCCCAAATACCTTTGATAGGGCCAAACTATTTTTGTAATAGCGGTTCGCAAAGACAACATGATGTTTTTGTGTATATTTAACATTTTTGATTTTCGTACAAACAGACTTCGTATGTTTTTTCATCCGATCATAGATCACACCGTTTGTGCAGTTTATTTGGTCCTAAACAAACAAAACAATTTCTTAAATAAAATTAGTGTTCGAAAAATTGAGAAAAAACAATTAAAAATGTATTAAACAATTTAAAGTAGTTAGTTGAATTTGGACTTGAAAGGTCCAAAATGGATGTCCACAGGCCTATCAAACATTCAAAAAGGTCAAAAATGGCACAATTGTGCCACATTTTGCATCACTGGAACTCACTACCTGTGTTGTGTCTTTGACGAGCAAGTCGTTTTTTTTGTAATAGATTAAAAACACAATCACGCCTATCGTGAATAAAATGTGAACAGTTGTTTCCTTCGAAATTGTGCTTTTTCCCCAAAATTTTTGTTTTAGCAAAAATAAAACATAAATATATAAAAATTTAAGCTGCCTTGTTATTAAAATGTTTTTCTGTGCCGCTTAATATCCAAACATATTAAAACATTTAAAGTTGGCTTATTATGATAAAATTAGCACTTTTTTTTAAAAAAATAAGCAAATCGGCATTTTGCTAATTTCGGAACAAAAAATCGCCAAATCTGGCAGCCATATTCACAGTGTGGATGAACCCATCATTTATCTTTTGCAGCAGAATCTGACAGGAGATGAATAAATGGATTTAATTTTTTTTCGAATCACTCTTCAACTGTCTCTCTCATAGTAACTAATTCCTTCATACATGCTAACATCAATTTTCATTAAAAGAAAATGTTATTTTATCGCATGTATGCGTGAGTATTTTGAAAGAGCTCGTTTGTATTTATTTCTACACCATCATAATCAATATCTTCAAAAAAAAAAAAAAAAAATACACCAAAGTGAAACTAATACTCTTACGTCACTACACAGCCATACATTCACAACAAAAATAGCATCAGTGTTAAGTGTGAGTGCAAGTACGTCTAAATATTTTCGTTCAAGTAACAAAAAGAGCCAAAAGGAATTTAAGCCTTTAAAAATAATTCCAAATGATTAAGGTGCTTGCATCTTTAAAAGCTTATCACATTAAACTTTAAAAAGAGCCTAACAAACGTTCATGATAAAAGCTCGTTTTCTATTTATAATTTATCTGTTATAAACACTTTTTCAGAGTCATTTTTTTTTTTAAATTATTGCTAAACTAATTATACAGGAAAAAGCTTTTATATAAATCAAGCTTTTGTGCACTAATATTTTAAAGTTTATTTTTTTAATATTCTTCGTCTTTTTCTGGTGATAGAGCCTTTTAATATCGTTTTTGAGTTACGCGAACATATATTGTGCAACCTCCTTCATTTTCGAAATAACGGTATATCTCGAAAACCAGAGCCAATCTTAAAAAACCGCAGGCACCACTGGATTTAGCGTACCCGAATTATGTTAAAATGCCAGGTGCCCAGCTTGTCACGAAAAAAAGTGTCAATTTCTTGCACAGTGTTATCATTTAAAAAATTAATTTGGCTTTTTTTCTCATTGATAACACTGTCGTAGTTGAAAAAACAGACAAGCCAGGGACCTGACGTTTTAATCTAATTCTGGCACGCTGAATCCAGTGGTGCTAACCGTTTTTTTTTTTGGTAAGCTCTGGTTTTCGAGAAATACCGTTATTTCCAAAATTGAGGAGGTTGCACAACATATATTCGCGTAACTCAAAAACGGTTTTGTTTATTGAAATTACTAAAAAAAAAACCGAAATTACTCAATACAATTTTCAATCAATCTTTTTTCTAATTCTTTCAGTCGATATTGAACGAATCGAAATAATTTTTCAGTGTTGTGAAAGCTCAAATAAATGCCTTACAATACAGAAAAAAAATTTCGATTCGCTAAGTATCGATTGACAGAATAAAATATAAAATGTCTTTCAAATCGAAAAAGTATTCGATAACGAGTGCCATAATTAGCCCCCAGCTGTGTCAAAAAAAAAAAAACCAATAAAAAACTTAAATAGATCGAGTATTAATAAAATAATTAATATACAAAATTAATAAAATAAACAATAGAAAATGTTAAAAATGTAAGTTTACATGCTTGAATTTTACTTTCATACACGCTAATGTGTCATTTATGTATTTATTTGAACATATTTCATATTAACTTTTTATCTGGGGGTAGAAATGTTTTATTTATTGTTCTCATACTTTTGTACATTTTTGACTATAAGCGTAAGAAATTTTTGCTTACACTCATTTACCGCACTTTAGCCAAAAAGTACGGGTTCGCATCTAGGTTAGGTTAGGTTCCATGGGCAGCCATCGAAAGACAGCTCACTTGGGGCCTTCAGCGGTCCCTTTGTGATACCCTGCGCCAATGCCCATCCCATAGAGCAGTTACTCAGATGGCATCACTGCAGAGTTAAGCCAATTCGTCTTTCTAATGAGGGGAAGAAGCAATATAAGTTCAATTGTAGATAAATCCTCCAAGCAGGAAATCACCGGCTCTCCCAGGTATTTTGCCCTAATGCCCCGTAATCCGGGGCATTGACAGTGAGAGTAAAGCACAGTCTTCTCTTCCTCCTCATCGTGACAACTTCTGCAGTAGTCATTGATTTCCAGACCCATTCTCCTAGCATAAGTCCCAACAGGCCAGTGTCCAGTTACAACGGACGTCACAGTCTTGATTTTGTCCCTATTGAGCCTAAGTAGATATTTAGTTCTCCGTTCATCATAACCATATCGTTCATCCTGGCCAAAGCCACCTGGAGCAGGTAGACTCACAAGTCCATCCCTCTTGCGCAATCCTAAAATACTCGCGCCTGATTAGTGACTTACAGTGAGCCATTGGAAGGCCAATGAATTGATCAATGAATGTGTCATCCATACGACCACCTCCCTTGGCCAGCTCATCTGCTATCTGGTTTCCCGGGCAGTCTGAGTGCCCTGGTATCCATACGAGCGTTAACCCTGAATGCTCAGCAATCGCATTCAAAGACAGCCGGCACTCTACAGTTAACTTAGATGTCGTGTAGACACCCGCAAGAGAAGCAATGGCAGCCTTGCTATCAGTAAATATACGTATATCTCCCGATATGCGATAACACAGAAAAAAGTGTTTTATTATTTAAAAAAAAATGGTTTAAAAAGTATTTAAATTTAATTAATGTGATAATTGAATCAATTATTTTTTTAGTTGAAAGAAAATTAAAAATTAAATTTTGATTTAATTAACATTTTAGTTGTTTTGAAGTAAATTTTCAATTAAAATTTTAATTAAATAACGAAAAATCTTAAATGACTTTTTTCGTTTAAAATAAAATAATTTAAACATGTAGAATTGTGGTTGGGAATTGTCAATATTTATTTAAATAAATTAACACATGGTTTGAAATGGCAAAGTTTTTTGATCCTTTTTTAATTAAAATTAAAAATATCATTTATTGAAAATATTTTTTCAAAATTTTAAAATTTTTAGTAATCAAAATAATCATTTTGGTAATAGGTGCAAAATTAACCAATTGTTTGCTTGATGTAATGAATTTGGAATAAATTTGGTGATTGCAGAAATATAATAATTTTTTCTGTGAATACTTTAGCCAGCTGGCCGCACCTAATGATGTTCAATTTTTTTTGAGATTTCTATATTTTTTTAGATGAAGTTTTCTTTTAAAGCTTTCTTAAAATAAGCTCTTGTTATATATATTTTGTTTTTTGAATAAAATTATAAACTTCTTTGTGTTCGAGCTTTATTAGCTTTTTTCAGGGAAATTTAGAGCAGAAGCTTAGATTTTTATTTTATTTCTTTAAAGAGTTTTTTTACTATCCTGTTATTGCTGAGGTCATCTTTTTTTCTTGTGAATGAAGTTTTTAAAATTCTTCTTTTTAATCGGAGAGCATTATTAGTTTTTTAGTATTTTTTTTTCTTACTATGTTAATCCCGCGAAGCTTTACGCTTGTCTGCAGGAAATAAACCATTGTCTCCGGTGGGAATCGAACCCGCAACCCCGGTGCTGGTAGAGCTCTCTGCCAACTAGCCTACCAGGGCACAAAGAAAATTTTTTGCTCTCTTCTGTTTAATAATTTTTTTTTTAAATCGAAAAAAAATTCATGTTAAGCCCTTTTCCCCTTTGACATTTTCTGTTTTAACTCCTAATATTCATTATAGAGTCTAAATGACAGGACAACATGTCTAAAGCACTTACGAGATGTTGTCGTTTTCTTTAAGCTGTCAGGAGTTTTAATAAAAAATAACAATTATTATGCTTAAACATGCGTTTGTGAAGGAGTCTAAGAAGAAAAAAAAAATAAATCTTAATGACAAAATTTTCTAAGAATTTGCACGCTTTGTATTGAAATTAAACAAGTTAAATTAGATAAAGTTTTGTACACGCAGAGAAAGAATTGGTTTTTAATCGAATAGTTGAACTATTAAAAAAAACAGGGAATATTCAACCTTCCTAATGTTACAGTCATCATATTATGGATAAATCCGTACTAAACTTTCAGGTTAAAGAAGCATTCTATGGCTGCTTACAATAATTTTAAGTTTATAAACAAGGAGACAATAAATATGCAATTGCAAGTTTTTCCTAGTGCGCCCAATGAAGGCAGAAATAATATATTTATCCGTTTTAGAGCTTTTTATGAATTTTGGCATCGATTTGTTAGTGCATATTTTGTCCTCTGCAGCATTTTTTACATAATTTAGTTTAATGAAAATTTTTGAAAGATTTTTTTAAGCATATAGCTCATATTTTACCGTTTTGAGGCATATTTTGATACATGTTAAATTTTTTTAGATGCTTACAAGAGCTTTGGAAGGAAAAAAAATTATTTTTTTTAAAAATTCTTGATTTTCTGTTTTAAATGGCTGTGGGAAAAATCGCCCAAAGAAAAATGGCCCAAAAAAAGAAATGAAAAATCGCCCAAAAAAATTCCATGTAAAATTGGGCCTAAATTCATATGAAAAGTGACCTAAAATTTTTGGGCTATTTTTCGTTATTGTTGGGTGATTTTTCGTTTTTTAAATTTAAAAATTTTAAAAATGTTGTATGAAAAATGGCCCATTTTTTTGATTTTCTCCTCTATGGTATAACAAACACCGGCTTCGCTTCCTAAAGCTTCTCTGCACAGCCGGCCTTCGGCCGGGCGCAAGGATTTTCTCCTCTATGGTATAACAAACACCGGCTTCGCTAAGTAAAGCTTCTAAAATCTGCCTTGTTTCCAAACGAAAGCCGACTATGCAGAGAAGCCGGTGTTTGTTATACCATAGAGGAGAAAATCCTTGCGCCCGGCCGAAGGCCGGCTGTGCAGAGAAGCTTTAGTTAGCGCAGTGTCCATGGACACTATGACACTTTTTGGAGTGTCATAACGTCCATGGACACTATGACACTGGACGTTATAACATGCCACCGGGAAAAAATTCGTTTTTGCTTTTTGGGTCATTTTTCATTTTTTTTTTGGCCCTTTTTCGTTTCTTTTGGGCAAAATTTCATATAAAACTTTTTGGGTCATTTTTCATGTTCTGTTGGGCGATTCTTCATTTGGGCGATTTTTCATTTCTTTTTTTGGGCCATTTTTCTTTGGGCGATTTTTCCCACAGCCGTTTTAAATATCTGTATACCCAACGTCTTGCTTCAATTTCGCCATCTACATTTTATTTTTACTCTAAGATTGTAACCAGTACCCATGTTCTGTAACTTTGGTGAAAACTTCTTGCATCGAAAACATGTGAAACAAAATATTCCATCGTTTCTCGAAAAGTGAGAAAAAAGTGTGTCTGTAACTCACGTCGAAAACTATTAAAAGAGATAACGTCGTTACGTTATAAATGTTATAATATTCCACTCGAAGCCGATTAGAAATTACAGATGTTGTGAACGCCAGTCAAACATATCGTTGACGGCGATCAAATTTGACTATAATTGAAAAATTTTCAACGACGGCGGCGAAAATCAACCTTCGGCTATACCAAAAAATGTAAAGTGCGACTTTAATGTTTGTTGATAACAAAATTGCTTTGAAAACATTCGTATATTTTTCAAAAATGTTGAAGGCAAAATAATTAAACAATAAAAAAAATCGGCCAAGAACAAAATACTTATCTCTTCCGTGTTAATATTCATTGCATTTGGCATTTTTAATTTATTTTTTGGTGTTAAAATTTTTTCTCACCCCGTTTTTATGCGTGAGTTTATTTGACAGTTCAAAGCGGGAACTTTCCAACAACAATTCTACAAGTTTAAATAAATTTATTTTAAACGAAAAAAATCAATTAATATTTTTTGATATTTAATTATTATTTTAATTAAAAATGTCTTTCAAAACAACTAAAATGTTCATCAAATCAAAATTAAATTTTTAATTTTCTTTCAACTAAAAAAAAAAATTGATTCAATTATCACATTTATTAAATTTAAATACTTTTTAAACCATATTTTTAATTGATAAAAAACTTTTTTCTCTGTGGTGAGAATCGGCCTTTAATTTCACATATAAGCCAGAAAAACAAATGACAAATTAGACTTTTGTGTCCGCAAAACATCTAATTATATTGGTATTTGGATTAAATTCGCCGCAAAAATATTTTACTGCAAATGAAATTCTTTTCGAATCGGTTCACATTTGCCCAACGCTCCCATCTGTAAATAGCTTTAACTTCCTTTTACATGTTTACATTAATAAACACTTTAGCGACCGTCCCCGAAATCCCTTTAAGAAAAAATATCTTACACGGATGTTAATATCTAAGTAGATAATATTCGCCACAAATAACTCTCATATGAATTTAAACCTCAAAATACAACTTTGGCCCTTATCATGGAAACCGCAACGCAACGCCAAAAATTACATTGAAAGCAAAAAAATGTCATAAATATGTTGTTGCTTTCTACAGAAATTCATATACCGTTGCAACGCCACAAGCTATGCAACGTTTGAAATTTTAAAACGCAATGTGAATTTCTGTAGAAAGCAACAACAAAATTACAAATTATTTATGATTTTGTTTGTGCTTTCAATGTAATTTTTTGGCGTTGCGTTGCGTTTTACATGATTAGGGCCTTTGTTTTTGTAAGCCCATCGTTGCCAAATAGGGTAAAATCTCGAAAACTCGTCTGGCGGTTGGGCTTTACCGATTATAATCTTAGAATTTTTTTTTTAAATGTAAATGTTTTTGAACTGTTGACTATTCTGTTTTCAAATGAGCAATTTTTGATATTGTTGGGTCATATTTTCGAGAGTTTACTGCATATTTAATGCGCATAAAAGGCGTTTTAAGAGCATATTTCTGCTATGCCTGGTTATATATATCATTTATATGTTTACCACAAATAATTGTATTGCTGCTTGTGCGACCTTTAAAATATAATGAAAAACCAAAATATTATTGATTTAATTAAATCATGTGAATGGCCACATTACATAATTGTGCACAACCATAATATGGTTGAGATAGAAATTGGCCGAAAGTAATATAGTTGCGGCAAAAACCGTATGATTAAAGATACCATAATATTATATTTGTGATTTCTTCAACCATATTAAATGAGTTGCTCGTGGCGATATTAAACCGTATTTTTTTTTAAGGTGTACGACTGTCTGCCCATAAACTCAGCAGATGTTCAATTTATTAAAGATTTTAAGCCAATTTGGTAGGATAAATATCGTCTACTTTAGGTACATTTAACCCTTAAATGCATACTGTTGCCAATTGTCTACTTACCAGTTCTAGCTAATTTTCTTTTTGTTTCGATGTGTGTCCATTCATAAAAGCTCGGTTCCTAAGCACACACAAGCATTATGAATAAAAAAGGACCTTACTATGTTTTTATTTGCTTTGTTTTATATTCAGTTCACAGAAAAAAGTGTTTTATCAATTAAAAAGTTGTTTAAAAAGTATTTAAATTTAATTAATGTGATAATTGAATCAATTATTTTTTTTGTTGAAAAAAATTAAAAATTTAATTTTGATTTAATTAATATTTTAGTTGTTTTGAAATAAATTTTCAATTAAAATTTTAATTAAAAAACAAAAAATCTTAATTGACTTTTTTCGTTTAAAATAAAATAATTCAAACATGTAGAATTGTTGTTGGGAGTTGTCAATATTTATTTAAATAAATTAACACAATGTTTGAAATGGCAAAGTTTTTTGATAAATTTTTTAATTAAAATTAAAAATATCATTTATTGAAATATTTTTTTCAAAATTTTAAAATTTTTTAGTAATCAATATAATCATTTTTGTAATAGGTGCAAAATCAACAAATTGTTTGCTTGATATTATGAATTTAGAACAAATTTGGTGATTGGAGAAATTTAATAATTTTTTCTGTGTTGGAATTTCAATTCAGTGGGTGATAAAAATCAGTATTTAAATTAAAATAAAAAAAGAAAAAATCATGCATTTAAGGGTTAATACTAGAAACTGCTCTACTGAATTTTGTGATGAACGATCGCTAATTTACGATAGGTAAAAAAAACCTGCTTAAAATCACTCTAAAACGCCCAATTATTTCTGGAACAAGTCCTGATATTCTATATAAATTAGGCAACGATTTATAATACTGTGAGGTCAGCTTTTATAAAGATTTGCTTATTATTTATAGATCCCATATAAAGAGCACCCCTGAAATATTCGGACTTTCGGTGGAGGGTATCAAAAATTCGCCACAGCCGATTATAAAACTCTAACTTGTTTTTTTTTAGAAACTTTTAAGTAACAAAAAATTTTTTCATAATCCAAACACTTTGAATAAATGTCATCGATTCACGTGCACTTCTCTTACTTTGTTAATGGGCATTTTTCAAACTCATTCCTCATAAGGGGGTCCTTTATTGAGCAGGCCAATAAATTCCAATAATACTTTTAAAGTTTTCAAGTATGTACGAACGTTAACTTGAAAAAAAAACACAATGTTGTTGGCTGTTAAGCAAAAAAAGAAAAAAAAGAACACTGAATTGAGTATGAAGTGTTTGGGTTTTTTCCCAAACCTTCTTGCCATTGGTGTACAAATGATTCTAGGAAGTATGTTGATAAATGTTTTTGGTATACAACATGTTTTTCATTTGAAACTCTGTAAAATAAAAATAACAACAACGAAGTGTCATGCCAAAAAACATACTCAAGCTCAAGCGCACACCCACACTTATAAATAAAAAGGGTGTTTTTTTTAAAACCGGTACAATTTGAAAATGTAAAAGAATTCAATTTATTATGTTAAACGTTTTAAACGAATGTGCTTTTATGGGTGTGTGTGAAACGGTAACAAAGGTCTATGGTGAAATAAAATTGTCAAAAATTTCTGCGCAAATGTCAAAATGTATACTAGCCCCCAGGGCTAGTGAAATTTTATTCACCCAAACAGTATCATAATTTTACCTCATGCACTGACAAAACAAGCCATCCTTACTTAAATCGAGCCGAAGCGGTGTCAATAGTACGGTAAGAACGGATTTTCTTCAATCAAGTACTGACCGCTTGATTCAAGTACGGATTATTCAAGTGCCAAATACTTAACTTGGTCATATTAAATCCCTGATCCGCAGTTAAAATAATCCAAAAACGGGATTGACTTAATTAAAAGATATATAAAAATTAATCTCAAAATGTACTTTATTCAAGAATTTCTAATTTTGTTTAATCCCTACTCCTACTTCAAATAATCCGAAAGTGAGATTAGTTTATACCTACCTACACACTTACCCTGGAGAACCAGAGATAGAGAGAATAGTATTATTTACTAACCAGTTTTTCCTTAAGAATTTTTAAGGAATGGTTTTTAGCACAATTGAATTTCCGTAAAAACCGTAATAAATTTATAAATTAAGAAATGGTGGACAGTTGACTAAATAAACTGTTAAAAAAATTTTTATCCGCTTCGAAAATCATACAAGTTCGATTGTATTCAATATTGTTACAAGAATGATTTATTTTCAGAAAATGGATTCTTAACTATAATTTAAATATATGGTAGGAACACAACTGGGACTAACGACGAATTTTTGGCCGCGAATATTCGTCGCCAAAATGGAAATAATCTGTATTTTTCTTCTTGTAGTGTTGTTGTTATTTCTTAACAAAATAAGCAAATCGTTTTTTAATTTCTTTTGTAGTGTTGTTGTTGTTGTTGTTGTTTCTACGACAAATTTTTACAAACACATGGGTATGCACACATTTAAGTTTTCGAAAGGTACCCCTTTTTGGATTGTTTTAAGTATTTTTTAGTGTTTTTCGTACTTAAATTCTTAAGAACGACTCGTACACAGAAAAAATTATTAAATTTCTCCAACCATCAAATTTATACCAAATTCATAATATAAAGCACACTAGTTCTTGACTTTGCACCTATAACCAAAATGATTATATTGATTACTAAAAATATTAAAATTTTTAAAAAATATTTTCAATAAATGATATTTTTAATTTTAATTAAAAAAGTGATCAAAAAACTTTGCCATTTCAAACAATGTGTTAATTTATTTAATAAAATATTGACAATTCCCAACAACAATTCTATATGTTTAAATTATTTTATTTTAAACGAAAAAAGTCAATTAAGATTTTTTGTTATTTAATTAAAATTTTAATTGAGAATTTATTTCAAAACAACTAAAATGTTAATTAAATCAAAATTTTATTTTTAATTTTCTTTCAACAAAAAAAATAATTGATTCAATTATACTAAAGTAAGAAGAAAAAACTTTAATTTAGAACCAGTTTTTTTCTTTCGGTATGAGTGCTTTGCTCCCGTTTCACACATACCCTCGGAGTCAAATTTTAATTTATAAATGTTTAATATACGGGCCTGTTCTGAAGAGCTTTTTAAAATTACACGTGTGATTTTGTGGTGTTCTGAAAATCATTTCGTTTTTGTTTCTCGGTGTGCCGTCGGCAATTAAAAATCATACCGAAACACATGAAAAACGGGACACAAAAATATCACACGTGTGTTTTTTAAAGGCACATGTGATTTAAAATCACGTGATTTTAAAAATATGATTTTCAGAACAGGCCTGATAATAAAAATAATTTATGAAAAATAAATAATTCCCATATCTGTTTAATTTAATAATTCAATTTTTATTTAATACATGGCTTTAATACATTTAAAATTGATTTCGGGAATATGGGCACCGCAACTGCTCTCGACATAGCGCATTCAAGAAGACCAATTTTGGACCGTTTTTTCTAGCACTACTGGCCTTAAGTCAGAAATTAAACTTACTAAGTTGACCGCCAAGACGCCAATTGTTGCTGGTATATCAGCATAAACAAGTCGACGATGGCGGTCGCCTTATAGCACATGGCGCCATCCCGATGACACCGCATCTCGCCGGGATAAAATTATAAATTTTTTTGAAATAAAAGAACAACCAACAATTACAAGCCTCGGCTATATTTCTGAAGAAATAAGGTCTGATGATGCCACAATAATGTCAACCAAACGAAACGGTGTATTTTTCAAGATATAATAGCGACAGATGGGGAAAGTTGAACATGGGTTACAAACAATGCGTTTAGCAACCGCCACCACGGCTGCCAGATTTGATAAATTATCGTCATTTGGACGATTTTTGGGTACAAAAATGGTCTATTGACGATTGGACGATTTATACCCTAAATTTGACGATTTTTCAAATGACAAATGACGGCAGTTTTGTGATATTAACAAATCTCTTACGCCAAAGATAAACCCTATCGCTGAACGCAATTTGGCAACAAAACATTATCTATAAGTTACGTAAATTCGGATAATTTGGTAGCGTTATTTTAGCTCGGATCTCCTCATGATGATTTTCCAGAGTATACTTATCATAAATTTAAACAAATTTAGGGCAGTTTGGTTGATTAGTTTGTCATCTAACCCTTTCGTAAGTTCTAGCGAGTTGAAAAAAACACCCTTTGCACAGACACATCGGCACACACAGATCCAATGTATCCTTTCTATGACAATGACAGTAACAGGTATTAAAGGAATAAAAAACAAATCCATCTACAAACCGACAGAAAAGAAAACAAGATAGAATATTTGGCTGTGCCGAATTATTAATATCCTCTACTGTTGGTTTTAAAACCACCAACCCCAGCAGCCCCTTCTACTTCGTCAGCCGCGGGCAAATGAAATACCGTTAAAACTCCTACCTCCCCGGCAAAATCAAAGGCAGAAACAAAAGAAACAACCCCTTTATCTGGGGTAACCTATGGACCAATTTTTATAAAAACTAATATCACAATTTCTAGCCATTAACAAAAAAAAATTTAACTAATTTTATGACAGTGTATTTGATTTCGTTACGGTTCTTTGGGTATTAAAAAGTTTTCCGGAAAAGGACTTTATATGGGACCCGTAGTAAGATATACACCAATCATTACAAAATGTTGCAGTGTGAGTTCTAGTCCTCGTAAACTAAATCAATTAAAGTATGTATGAGCGTTTCAGGCGTATTCATTTGTTTTTTATAAGTGGACTTTATATGAAACCTATTGTATATTATGGAGTGATAATTACAAAATTTTGTAATGAGATTAGATAAGGACCGAAAATATCTAGATGAATATTTCTAAGTGTTACATACAAAATAACAAACTTAATATACCCACCTTTATTTACCACTTGTAGTCGTACAGGGTATAAAAACAAATTCCGAAAACAAATACAAGTAAAATTGACACGTTCATGTACAAATGCACTACAATAACAACAAGTACTATAAATTTTCATTACAGTGTAACGAGAAAGATGATTGGTTGAACAAAAAAAAAAAAAAAAAAAAATAAAAATTGAATTTCATACCCGATTCAGACTTTACGACATATCGCAAACAAAATAATTCATGAAACAAAAGGTTAAGGACAAAGGGTCATAGAAAGACGCTTGCGGGGCAAAAAATGTTGCACGAAATGTAAAATCAAGCAACAATTCGATGTTCCTCTACTAAGACGGGTTTTTTTGGAAGTCCGAATGTTTTGAGGGTAAATTTGCTAACCTCATATCTCGTACACTAAAAGTTATACAAAAAAAAAGTAGTGTCTGGTACTTTTTTGAAATTCGGCCCTTCTTGGGAGTAACCGGGTAAAACCTGTATTTTGCAACTTCTTTGTTACCCCATTTATCTTTAAAATCAATAAACATAGAAATAAAAATTATATTTCATTCGTAATTTATCTAAAATATGCAAATTTGAATTTGGTACTTTTTCGAAATTCAACGATTAAGGGGTTAAATGCGTACCCATTTTTGGTACTTATTTTACAAAACATTTTTTTCCATTCATTGACTTACGTATTAAATTATGGACTCCCACTGCAATTTTGAAATTTTTGATACTTTAATGGGGAGAAAAAAGTATCAAAACGGACAAATACGGGAAATTTCATTTCCTTCTTTTACCTTTCCTTTCTACGTGTGGTACTTTTTGAATTTTCTATAATATTGAAAACATTAAATTATAGGTGCAAAGTCCTGAGTGCATGGAAGCTATAAAATAAAAAAATCTTGGTACTTTTTTATTCCTCAACTGGAACTTTTTGAATTTTTATTAATATGGTCCTGAGTGAACAAGATTGAGTAAGTGGGAGCTTTTTGGAACTTTTTTCGTTCTTTAACTGGTTATTTTTGAATTTGTATTAAAAATAAACCTAGAAATATAAAATACAACATGCACAGTCGAGAGTAATTGAGAAACTATATCTAAGAGGAGACTTTTCGGTACTTTTTTATTTTTAAAAATGTTCTTTTTATATTATTGAACTTACAAAACTAAATTAAGCATTTACGGACTTGAGCGAGAGAGAACATGTGAACCGAAAGTTGGGTCGTCGCTAAGTCGATCCACTAAGATAAAAAAAACCCGAAACATGTAAATCCATTTTTACATATATGCATGCTTTCTGTATCTTATGTATCTGTTCTAAATTGTACTTTTCGAACAAAATAAGTTTCTTGAGAATTATAAAATTAAAAAAAAAAAAAATTAAAAAAATAAGCAGAAATTAATTTCTACAGAAAGTTTCATATTTGAAAATAAATCGAACTTAATTAAAAATAGGGCATTAAATCAAATTTTTATTTTTTCACTAATTCGAAAAAATCGACAAGTTATATTCATATCTGTCCGGTGTAAAAAATTTCGTGGCATTTTGTCTACTTTTGGTAATGAAACGGTTGGTTTTAAAGTTGTTTTTAATATGCCTTCAATGTTAAATTATAAATTGTTTTACTTCTACTGAAAATTTTTAAATTTTCGAAAAGAGTAATATCAAAAAAAATTATTATTTTGAAAAGTTACTTATTTTTAATATTTTATTTTCACTGTTCTTTAACTTCTAAGCATTTTGAAGTTTTTGCCACATAAAGCACATAAACATAAGTTGTGTTTATTTGATAACATTCTCTTTTATATTTAAGAACAAAATGAATTTTTTATGTAAAATACAATAAATTACACCCCAATGACTTCATAAAACATTTATAACAATTTAAAGTAAAAACTTGCATTTAAATGCAATTTGTAGTTATGAAATGATGTTAAAATAAACATATGCCAATTAAATATTCCATTTAATTTTTTTCTCTTTTGTTCTTTGCAGCCCTCCCATAATGTCACCATTACCACACCGCTTGACCAAACCGATGCTGCCGATAAGGCCGAAAAGACGGCCCGCATTAAGCAACTGGTGGGCCAGCTGCAAAATAATCTCTGCAATGTTTCGGTGATTAGTGATCCCGATTTGGATTCGCTATCGAATATGGATCCGAATTCGTTGGTGGATATAACGGGCAAGGATTTTATGGAGCAACTTAAGGATTCAGGCAGGTTAGGGGGAGAGGCCGAGATGTGGACGTGGTTATCATCCCCCGTTTTGTATAACTATCACACATCTATGTCTCAATGTTGTTTTTATTATTCTTACTTATTATTGTTATTGTTGATTATTAGAGTTTTTGGTTTAAAATTTTTTTTTATATGTTAATTTTTTTTTGTAGAGTTTTTGTTGGTTATAGCTGCTTTACACTATCACACAAGTCTTACTACGTATTTTAAAAAAAATACAAACCTGACATGATAAGTTGTTATTGTTTTTTGAATATTTTCAAACAATTATTTGATCAGGGAAGCATTTTCGAAAAATACTTAAGAGTTTGTGGAATAGTGTATAACGGCCTTTAGTGGCTTTTTTGGAGAATGCGGTTTTGGTAGATGAATTTTGAAGGATTTTTATTTTTATTTTTTTAATACTACGGTGATTTGGTTTCTGTTTTATTTGCATTTAAAGTTAAAATTTCTTTACAAAAAGTTATTTTTTCCTGAAAATATGCAGTTCTTTTTAGATAGTTTAGTTACCATTGCTTATGCTTTAATTAATTGAGGCTGTTAAACAATTTTATCATGAAATGTTTTAAAAAAAATACTATAAATTCTAGAAAAATCAATCTTTAATTTCTCGAGGATCACATATAAGTTATACGCTTTGAATAGACTACGTTGATTAGTATTTTATTTTTGGAGCCAGCAATAATTTGTAAACATTGGAAAAATTGATCACCGTTATGCAATTCAAAACTTTCATTTTAAAGGTCCTCAGTCTAACTAATATTAAAGCCAATTTATGTGAAACTCTGAAGGAGTCTGCTCCTACGTTTGCTACTTTTAAATATTGCGTAGGAGAGTTTAAACGCCAGAAACGACTAAGAAAATCCACCAAGTTTTATTGGATAGGCTATCGAATATTGACCAACATTCTTAAGGTGGAAAAGCACTATATTTATGCACTATTGCGATGGCTAAAATCAATAAATTTAGGTTTGAAAGGCCTTATAACGAACCTTATTCTCCACATTTGGCTCTCTCGGATTGTTTTCTATTTACAAACTTGAAATAGTGGCTCAGTGTTAAAAGATTTGCCAACAATTAATAGGAAAAGGCTGCGGTTGATGGCTTTTTTAAGGAACAAAATAGTTCTTACTATAAACACAGTATCAAAGTTTTTGAATAACACTGGAAAAAGTGTATCGAGCCAAAAAGAAATAGTTTTGGGTAATAAAGACAATGTATCCTAAATTCGTTGTGTTTTCTTTGTAAGGTCGGCCAGTTTTAGCACAGCCCTGGTTTAGGATTCGCCAGTAAACAATAGAACTTACAGGTAAGCAGTTTTATTAGGGAGAGAAGCACACTTACCCCTTACAGGTAAGCAGTTTTATTAGGGAGAGAAGCACACTTACCCCTTAAAAACCTGCTTAAAAAAGACATGGTTTTTGTATGACGAATTCCCACTTTGCAGCACTACTTTTTTTTTTCTGCTAAAACACAATTTGATGACTGATTGCGTAATAAAAATATGGGCAAAAGTGCACTTTACGGAGCGTACGGAAAAAAAAAAGTTGGACCCCCTCTGGAATAAAAAAAGAAAAAAACCAAAATTAAAATTTAAGGGGGCTGAGGCCCCTGGGACCCCATGGATCAAAAAAAGCGGCCCGCCCACTTAGTGGTATGTGTGGGTACTCAAATTAAAGGTAATTGTGTATAAAATACGAAATTAATAAAATTTAGGTCGAGCGGGACTTCTGGGTCCCTCTGGGGGTAACAAAATTGCCCCTCCCACCCTTATAACTATGTGTGGGTACTCGAATGAAAGGCATTTAGCTTACGATTGTAAATATTTTGTTTTTATTTTGCTTTTTTAATGTTATACCTATGCGCTAAAATTTTTAAATGAGTTTTATTATTTTTTTGTAACTAAAGCTTCTTTGTATAGCGGGCCTTCGGCCGGGCGCAAGGCCTTTCTCCTCTATGGTATAACAAAGACCGGCTTCGCTAACTAAAGCTTTTCTGTATAGCCGGCCTTCGGCCGGGCGCAAAGATTTTCTCCTCTATGGTATAACAAAGACCGGCTTCGCTAACTAAAGCTTTTCTGTATAGCCGGCCTTCGGCCGGGCGCAAGAACTTTCTCCTCTATGGTATAACAAAGACCGGCTTCGCTAAGCAAAGCTTCTATATAAAAGATACATAAATTAACCTAGAGAGGAAAATATTAAACGAATACAAAAACAAAATACATATTTGCAATCGTGAGCAAATTACCTTTAATTTGAGTACCCACACAGATGTACATAAGTGTTATGGGGAGGACACTTTTTTTTGCCTCAGAGGGCCCTAGAAATGCCGCCCACCCAAACTTTTATTATTTTCGTTTTTGTTGCACAATTACCTTTAATTTGAGTACCCACACATACCATTCGGTGAGCGGGGCGGTTTTTTGGACCCAGGGGTCCCCACGGGCCTCAGCCCCCTTATATATTAATTTTGGAATTTTTTTTTAATTCTGGATCGGGTGGCATATTTTTTAAATTTTTTTTTCGTACAGTGCACTTCAGCCAAAATATGTAATCTCAAGTATGTCTTGTATTTTTTTTAAATATCGGGAATTTTTTTTTTCAGAGTTCCTTTATTGAATCTTCATATATTAAATATGAACTAACAATAAGTAATCAAATCTTATCCTAATATTTTAATTCATGTCGTGCCAGTGCCCGACAAAAAATTTTCTTATCACGGTTTCTGTTCACATATTTAGGTGTTTATCGCTCTTCTGATTGGGTGAGTGCTGCACTGTCTCTTCTCCTTAAGCGAGTGTGGCCGCCATCACTTAAGATATTTCAAGCTAGTGGATTTGGGTGCAGTTCAATATCGGGAATAATCGTAAACTTATTTTACAATCAATGCAATACAACCTGCTACACAGAAAAAATTATTGCTTAAATATTTTCAAGCAAACGTTTGTTTGAAAATTTGATAAATTTCAAAAATTTTTTTACTGTTTCTATTAATATTTTTGTTTGTTTTTTATTTTAGCAACAAGGTTTAATAATTTTGTATAAAATATTAAACGCTCTTTAAAGTAGTCGTTTTTTAAATATTTTTTTTGATCGTAATCAACACTACTTAAGTAAAAAAATGAACAACAACAAAAAACAAATACAGTCTATTTTTGGACTCATTAAAAAAGTACAACAATAAGAAAGATGATAAAATAGCGTGGCGAAGTTTGTTATTAAAGCAATAACAAAAGTAAGTGCTATATATTATTATAACTGTCGTATAATAGAACTTAAACTAATGGGTGATTTTTTAAGAGCTATAGGAAAGTAAAAAAAAAACACATAAAATTCAGAAAAATGCATGAAATTTTTATTTGAATCGATAATACCGTCCATATAATTTAATGTTTGAAGATTATTTCATGCAAATGTTGACCGTGACTGCGCCTCAAATGGTCCATCCGCTTAGTCCAATTTTGGCATACTCTTTCCAACATTTCGGCCGGTATCTCATGAATAAATGCTTCAATGTTGTCTTCCAATGCGTCAATTGAAGCGGGCATGTGTGTATAGACATGAGCTTTAACATAGCCCCAATAGTCTAAAGGCGTTCAATCGCACGATCAAGGCGGCCAATTGACCGGTCCCGAACGTGAAATAAAATGTTCACCGAACTCGCCTCTCAATAAGTCCATTGTTAAGCGTGCTGTGTGGCATGTGGCACCGTCTTGTTGAAACTACATGTCATGCAAGTCAAGCTCTGCATTTTGGGCAAAAAAAAGTTGGATATCATCTCACGGTAGCGCTCACCATTCGCAGTTACGTTACGATTCGCATCATCTTTGAAGAAGTACGGTCCAATGATGCCACCAGCCCATAAACCGCACCAAACTTTGACTTTTTCTGGATGCATTGGTAGCTCTTGCAATGCTTCTGGCTGATCTTCACTCCAAAATCGACAATTCTGGTTATTAACGTACCCATTGAGTCAAAAATTTGGGTCGATTAAACTGACCATAAAATGGAAGAAGCGCGCGATGAACTTTAGCACGCATTTTGATAATAAAATTCAATAATTTGCAAGCGTTGTTCGTTTGTAAGACGATTCATGGTTAAATTATAGACCAAACTGAAGATGTTTGACAGTGAAACAAAACCCGAAACGTGCGTCAGCTGTTTAAACCAGTGTTGCCAAAAAGATAATAGCTAAAAAATCACACGTTATATGAAATTAATCATGTTATTCTTTGAAATATTTACAATGTTGTCTAAATCGGAAAATATTTATTGTTCCTATTTTTATCGTTCTTAATTGTTGTTTATAAATTTTTATTAATAAATCTTACCAAATACAATAGTAAGTAAAACTGATTCAAAGTTTGTGTCGCCACAATAACAACACCATAAAAAAAAACAAAGTAAAAAATAATGAAAAAAGTCCCGTATTCAATTTTTTAAATTCTTTAGTTAAATACATCAAATTTTGAAAGTAAAATGATGATTAAAACCATATCGGGCTGTTTTTAATTGAGATTTCTTCCTCTGTAGCCATGTAAAGGACATGGTGTGCGTAAATTATGAAAAATGTGTCCCCTGGCCAAGCCGCTCTTCACAGATTCAGCAAAATTATTTGTTTTTAAATTTTTATTAATTTCAGTAAACTTTTTTGTTTGTTACAGCTGAATTATTTATTTGAATTTCTTTTTTAATATCAAACACAAATTTAACCAATAATAACAACTATTTGTTTGAAAAAATCCGAGTATTTTTTTTAATAAACGAATTGCAAAATAAATTGTTTGAATATGCAAATTCATTTGCAAGTCCTTTTTTAAACAAAAAAGGTTTTGATTTAAAATTTTCTTGTTTGAATTGGAAAAATAATTTTTTCTGTGTACCAAAATGTTAGGGATTAACAGAAGCTTTTTGAACTTTGTTCTTTAGTTTTTTCTTTGAAATAATCATTTATATTATATCCTTATCACCTGCTTACTTATAAGGGATAATGTAAAGTTAATAAATGACTTTTATTTATTTAAATTAAAAAATTTACTTCAATGGTTTTCACTTCTCTGATTAGTAGTGTGCAATAGCCAGCGCATATTATCAGTGTCCATGTACTTTTCTTGCTTTCGGAAATCTTAATTTTTTTTTCCAAAATTTAAAGTTTTTATCAGATTTGAAAGAGCTTTTAATGTTTACGAGTACGTTTTTATGTAGACCGAACTCAGAAATGCTCTCCGCTTAGGGTGAATACAAAGCGTTCACCACCGCCTCCTAGCTTTTTCTGTCCCAAAGCCGTCGGAGTGTAAGCAATAGTATCAATTTATAGACATGCTTCTGGGCATGTATTTCCCCTTGGTTAAAGCGGGAAATACATGCCCAGCACTTCTTTCGTTTTCTGTTCCACTTAAGGCGGTTGCATTGGAACTCAAAATCGAGCTGTGATCTATCCTCGATTTGGGTACAATTTAAAAACAGTATCTTATTTCCCGAAGGTCGTAACTTGGCTGAAACTGTCGCCCCAGGGGTGTCCCGATTTCGGTGGTGCCAGATAAGGACTATGGGCAGATTTGTAGCTGTAACAACTAGCAAGTTAGGGCTCCAAAAAGCCAAGTACTGATGGCCTGATATCATCCCACAGTTAGTAAGTTTCTAAGTAGCACTTCCTTGTAACTACCTCTTATTCCGCCTTCTATTAACCCTTCGTCTGCTCAGACCTTTTTGCTCAGACCCAATGCGTTTTGAATGGAAAATCAAAACATGTGTATGACGGAGGGTTAAGGGCAAACTCTTTAATAGTACCTATCCTAACATCATAAAAGATTTTAAATAGCAATTTGACTAAAAAACTAAAACTTCTTCAAGTTTAATAAGGATCGGACCTCGGGCCCTTAAGGTGCGAAAAATACTTTATTTCATGTTAGTTTGATAGGAACAGTAATAAGGACAAACAGTTTGACATACGGCCGTGTTCTGGAAATCGAAATCACGTGAAATTTAAATCGACGAAGATTTTTAATTAACTATTTGCAAAAATAACGTAGATTTCCTGAAAGGAAAGTGGTCTTCAGAGTATGAGATATATAAGAGTAAACTAATGAACTTTGAACACGGAACAGTTTTAAAAATTTGTTTGATTTAAAATTCACGTGATTTCGATTTCGGGAACATGCCCAATATACAGCCCAATTATAAATAAACATTCCCCAGGAGTTTTTTTCCTTTTACCATTTTTTCAATAGAATTTAAATAGAAAAAATGGGAGAAGGGTAAACAATTTAGGGGAATTTTTATTATGTTACATACACGATTACGTTTATGGTCAATTGAGAGCAAACGCGGCACCCATCTTGCAGACAGCTTTTTTAAACCCAGCTGGTCATTTAAAATCGAAACCACACTGCCATATGAAATGCCTATGGCATCAGCAATCTCACGCACTTTTACTCTTTGATCGGCCAACACCATATCGTGAATTTTTTCGACATTTTCGGGTGATTTGACTTCAATTGGCCGTCCAGAACGTTCAGCGTCATTTGTACTTGTGCGACCACAACGAAAGACAGTAAACCACTTTTTTTTACCATTGAAATCGATTGTGCAGAGTCCCCATAGCATTAATCAGGCTTTTCCTTGGTTTGATTGACGGTTTTTTTTCGGTAAAAAATAATGTTTAATGAGCACTCGAAATTTACTTTTTTCCATTTTTAAAAAAATCCACGAGGTTGTATGTTTTGAACAGCTGTTTTGAACGCAAAGAAAATGACGGAACTTGCTCAAAACTTGACAGTAGTCTATGAACAGGTGGTACTTGATGGGAGCAGTGTTGCATTTCATATAACTACGAGGGAAGTTCGAAAAGTCATGTACTTATTGATTTGCCCTCGTATATATAAATATATATATATTGGGGATTTCATGTCAAGTGACGCAACTTTTGAAATCGATGTCTTCCGATTTGGATGAAATTTGCACCAAGGTTAGTCTTATTGGATAGTAGCTTAGACACAAATTTTCAACAAGATCGGTCAAAAAGTTTTTGAGTTAGAGGGGGTCAAAATTTGACATTTTGGCCAAACCGGTGTTCTTTCTCGTCCATGTAACTTATTATCTATTGGTGTTAGCAAAATTTGTCCCAAACAAATTAGATAGCTATTTCTTCAAGCTTTCGAAAAAAAATTTTTTGTATTTTTTTAAATTTTTAAAATTTTTTTTTTTAAATTTAAAACTTATTTTATTATTTTTTTTGAAAACGGTATTTTTTTTTTGCTCAAAAGAAAGCTTATGTATTTTCCTTTTAGGTAGTTTTGGTCGCTTAGTGGGATAAGAGTGGGATATGTATAAAAAAAAATTATTTCTAACTCAAGACGAGGGTTTTTCAATTTTTAGCATATGCACTATTTTGAATTTTTGCCTTTTTGTGTGTAAGTGTTTCTTAAAACTTAAAAATAAAACTTATGCTGAGAAACTAGACAAATTATCCTTTCCGACGGTATATAACATACCTAACTAGCATTTCACACCCTCGATACTGTAATACCCACAATATGTTAATCCCAGGAATAAAATCACTTTTTCTATAGAGATGTTGACAAATTAAATTTTTTATTTATTTGTAATAATAATTAAATTAATATAAAATAATAATAATAAAAACATAAAGATTAATAATCTAAAAAATTTAATCTTAATCACATAAGTCCTTTAATAAATTTTTTAAAATTTTTTTTTTTAAATTTAAAACTATTTTATTATTTTTTTTGAAAACGGTATTTTTTTTTTGCTCAAAAGAAAGCTTATGTATTTTCCTTTTAGGTAGTTCTGGTCGCTTAGTGGGATGCGAGTGAGATATGCATAAAAAAAACTAATTTCTATCTCAAGACGAGGATTTTTAAATTTTTTAGCATATGACGTCTTGACTTACAAATTATTTTTTTTATACATATCCCACTCGCATCCCATTAAGCGACCAAAACTACCTAAAAAGAAAATACATAAGCGTTCTTTTGAGCAAAAAAAAAAAAAAAAAAAAAAAAAAAAAAAAAAAAAAGTTTTAAATTTAAAAAAAAAAAAATTTTTTAAAAATTTAAAAAATACAAAAAAAAAAAAAATTTTTCGATAGCTTGAAAAACGTATTTTCCCTGTAATCCGTTGTACGAATCACTGGCCAACCAACCACAAAAGGATGGGCTCGGGAGGAAAAACGTGTATTACGAACAAACGTATGGGTTTCGGGAACGAAATCCCTAATTTCATCAGAACACATTCCGTTGTAGTAACGATAAAACAAGCAAATACAACCCACATTGCGACGGTGCTCAAGGGAGTCCATAGAATTGGATACCCTACTGTCACCAATGAGAACCTTCGCCCTCTCCTTGCACGCGGTCGAGAAGCTCCAAAAAAAAAAAACTTTGAAGCACACATGAGAGTTGTATTCCATTCCTTGTTTATATCCCACTCTCGTTGTGTTTATTTATAACCGCCTTTAATTAAGTTTAACCTTAAGGTTTTTACTTAAGGGTCAAGGGTCACTTGTCATATTTTCTTTGCGCTTATCAATTATTTTCTATTTTTTTTAAATGTCTCATAGTATCTTTCTAAATATTAAAAACTTTTTTAAACTTTTTTCTTCTCTCGCCTTTAAATATGCTGTAAATTTAATTCAATTTCCCTTTCAATGATTTGTATGCTACAAAAACCTGCTTTCAATGCAACATTTTGTTTAAATATGCCGTTTTTAAAACAATAATTAAATGTTTACAAAAAACAAGAACGAAAAATAAAAATAAAATATAAATAATTGTTTCAATTAAATTTATGGAGAAACATGTTGTTGGCTTAAAAACTTATTTCCACACTCTCTTGCTCTCTTGTACCTAAAAGCATGCACTACATTTGTTGCAATTGTATGAAATTTTAATGCACAAAATTTGTTGTCGTTGGCAAAAGTACATTAAAATAAAAAAAATGCCATAAAATGTGGAAAATATTTATGTGAATATGTATAAGTATTTTTCTCTGTATGTATTTTAGTGTATGAGAGTCGCCGTTTCCATTATAATTGTGTGAAATATACTAAAGAAAAGAAATTAAGATCCTTTTCACCGGAAAACAGTTGTAAACAAATTAATGGCATAATTTTCTTTTTAGCTGAATGGATTTAAATAAAACAATTTTAAATGTTTCATGTCCGTTTTATTAGTAAAAGTGTTGTGGGGTACGATTGAAATGACTTTGAAGGTATATAACGAAATAGTTTGGTAATGCTACTACTAAATGCTACTTAAATAATTTCTGAAGCGGTTTTTCTTAATTTTCGTTTGCCTTTTAGGAGTGTTTCTGCAAGATGTTAATATAATATCGAATGCGGTCATCTGTACTATTCTGGGAACGTTCCAACATATCGACGACCTATGCGCATTTTTAAGTCTAATCTAAGCGAATTCTATAATTTTATCACTCTGTGAAAGTTATATTTATAGTCAGTGAAGTCGGTAGCAACCAAAGTAAATAGTAGCAACACTTTATTTTCACCAAAACAAAGGATGTTGACATAAAGTCAATGTTAAAAAATTCCAATTTTGAACCACCTCAAGGTCCAGGTTGTCATCACTGCAATCACGTATAATTCGAAAGTTGAAATAAGGTCCATAAATTTAATTGCTGGCATCCATTGGACTATGGATAAAAAACCTTATTAGCTAGGTATAAAATACTTGGCTGGTAAGTGTTTAATTATGCTGCTCCAGTGTCAACTCCTTCGTTAAGTGATATTCAATTAAAGTTATTTCGTCCTTAGCCATCCCGAGAAATTGTTGTGGGGGGAGGGAGGTTTACTTTCCAACAATATTTCCCCTTTTGGCGTTACATCATCCTCCCGGGCTAATCAGGTGCGTGCATACCTGGGATGCGAAAATCATTCAAAATGACAGGTCTCCTGTAGTCGTTGTAATTTCTTGAGGAGGAGGTACTTACTGGAATATCTTGCCATTTGGCGCCACGGGAGTCAGAAGCCTCCGGTAAGCAGGCTCCAGTCTAACTATTGGTTGAGGTCTTTGTTATTATGTTTTTTGTAGGAAATGCATCATGTTTTTCAGGACGATTGTCTTTGCGGGAACCTTGTTTTTCTTATGTAAAGCTGCTGCCCATAGAAGTTGTTGGTTTGGCATAATTGGGTGTATTAAAGGTACGCAACGAAAGCATACTTTCTTGACGAAGAGATACATTCGGGGATGACGTGTAGGTTGTGGTATATACCCAAAAGCTTGGAGAAAGAGACTTCACACTTGTGGGAAAGTTCTGCCTGTGGTGGTCCTCCCTTGGTGCTGTTCCTATTCGGCAGAAGCTGCTGGATCTTAAAATAGTAGAGGAGGCTAGATAGGTAAGCCTTCTACACAAGGGTCGAGTTTATAATTTTTATCGGATTTTTTTTTGCTATCTATATGATGGCGATTGGTAAACTTATTGTTCATCAACCAGTGGTTTAAATTCACCATAAGATTAGGCAATATGGCTTTTACTCATATAAATCTATTTCCACATTTTTCCACACTCCACCTTTTAAGCCGTCACAGGCGGCCTACAAACGTTCTTACCCTACCAACAGCGTTGCCATATAAATTTTTTATAAAACTTCTTATATCTGAAAAAAAAAACATTTTTCAAGAAAAAACTTGTTTTACAAAAGTGCCAACATATTTAAAGAAAACACAAAAATTTATACGGAATTCATTTTGTTTAAAAATTAAATAAAAAAATACAAAAAAATGTATTTGGAACAGGCATCAGAAATTAAGAACCGAAAACTTAAAATTTAAGTTTTTCATTTGAAAAATTCAAAACACATGCGTACAAAATAAATTTTTTTTTCTATCAGTGAAAAAAAAAAAAATAGGAAACACAAAAAAGATATTTATTTTTAAAGTACAATATGAGTCATTCCATGTCAGACCGAACACCTTTTTTACACCACCTCTTCCGATTTTCTTTAAATTTGCCAGACGTATTAAACATAAAAAAATATTTTACACGTGTTTCGGGAAAAAAATTAAAAATTTTTTTTAAAAAGTTATTTGCATTTGAAAATCGTCAAAATCGTGAAAAATCTTCCGACATGACAACATTTAAACTAATGTTTTTATAAAACTAGTGAATGGATTTTGAAGTTCAATACCTTATTTTAAAGGTATTTTAACCTTCTTTTTAAAAAAAATATTATTTTTTATAAATTAATTTTTTTTTATTATTAAAATTTGGTTTTTTTTTACTTAATTTCTGTTTACCACAATCTTCGAACAAGTCGAAAAATCTGAAAAAAATATTTTCTTAAAGGTTAATATATTCTTAACATTCCCTCATAATTTCAGAGTGGAGGTCGAATGGATTCTATTTTTTTACGATTTTTTTCCATTGCAGCACCACAAAAAAATTACATTTTGTATATAAACATTTTATTTTCAAGCATGTTAACGAAAATGTCAACGCATGTATGTATTCAAAAACACACAAAATTTGATACTTAAGTAAATCCCAGCATAAACTCGGTAATAGGTTGGTATTACGGAACACGTTACCTGGTAATAAGTTAAACTCCTTACCCTCGTATTTCTTTATAACTAAAATGTAACCACTTACTCGTAATATAATACCTAACTACCCATTAGTAATAACGAATTCACATGTTTCAATATTTTTATGGTGCACTCAGTTCGTTTCTTTAAAAAATTTAAGTTAATATTAAATTATAATTATAATTATAAAATTAAGGTTTTTGGGTTAAGCAAGCCTGAATTTTTTATAAAAATATTGAAATTCAGCAAGCGGTTTGAAAGTAAAAAAGTGTATTTTTTTTTTAATACATAACTAAAAGTTAAATAATAAGCAATTTTAATTTTTATATACATTTTTTATAGAAAAATCAGCTGCAAATGATGTAGTATGAACTTTAATTTGTCTCTCTTGGTACGGAATAAACGCATGGTAGCCTAAAGTACCTGGTATCATTTTTGCTTTAGTAAACCGTTCTTTAAGTTTTTTCTCCTGCTCATTATATTGTTCCGTACTAAAAAATTCGTTTTTAACATTTTGTTTAACCCATTGATAAAAAGTAGTCGGGGTATTGATTGGATTGTCAATATTGGTCAAACTGGCTCGGGCTGCTAATCTTTTAATTCTGCCTCCAAGCCCATCGCAAGGGCCCTTTCCGTGCAAAGTTGCAAAGCTTTTATAGCGAAATCATCTTCGTGAAAAGCAAGATTGACAAAATTTTTCTTGTTTTTATATTGAGCACTTGCACCATCTGAGAAGTAAAAAATTTTTTTTAAGTAACTCAATGTTTCTTTAAGGAATTTGATTAGACCTTCCTGAAATAAATTGACAGCTATTGTGTCGTGTTTTAAGCATTCCGATATTGCAACATAATTAATAAATTTTTCTTTCCCATTGTCATTGTAGTAAATAGCAATAGGATGAATCGTAACCTGGTCGTTATTCCAATGAGAACCTTGAATGGAATCTTGAATGACAAATGAATAGTTTTCTGCAAAGTCACAAATCACAACGCATTCCCCAGGTTGCAAATCTTTCTTTTTTCTTTGAAATAAATTGCTTTGTTGTTTGGCAATGTAAGAATGGGTTAACAAGCGACGTAGCTTTTCTGCCAATTTTTCCAAGAATTCGTAAGTTTCTGATTTCATGGTTTCCAAAGATGTTCTGTCAACGGTAATCCATTGCTTATATGATATCTTGTCTACGATATTTTCCGTAAATAATTCATTAAGTTTTTCAATTAAATTATCACATCCTGGGAAATGGTCACACTGCTGAAGATAACAATTTGAAGTAGGCGAATTGCAAATTATTTTTGATGGCAATCTTCATAAGTTTTTTTTTTTCCTTTACAATTTTTTATTTTCTCTGAAAACACTGAACTGAGATAAACAAATTTTTCTTGTAAACTAAAAATCACCTGCAACATTGCTTTTTTTAAAATAGAACATACAAAAAAATTCTAACGGCAAAATAGTAAAAGCAAAACAAACAAATCTCCAGAACAATATGAATTTTGATTAAATATTTACTTAAGTATCAAATTTTTTGTGTTTTTGAATACATACACACATACATACATGCGTTGACATTTTCGTTAACATGCTTGAAAATAAAATGTTTATATACAAAAAGTAATTTTTTTGTGGTGCTGCAATGGAAAAAAATCGTAAAAAAATAGAATCCATTCGACCTCCACTCTGAAATTTTGAGGGAATGTTAAGAATATATTAACCTTTAAGAAAATATTTTTTTCAAAATTAATAATAAAAAAAAATTAATTTATAAAAAATAATATTTTTTTAAAAAGAAGGTTAAAATACCTTTAAAATAAGGTATTGAACTTCAAAATCCATTCACTAGTTTTATAAAAACATTAGTTTAAATGTTGTCATGTCAGAAGATTTTTCACGATTTTGACGATTTTCAAATGCAAATAACTTTTTAAAAAAAAATTTTTAATTTTTTTCCCGAAACACGTGTAAAATATTTTTTAATGAAGACTTCGTTCTCAAATTTTGAAGACATCGGAGACATCAAAGTAAATTTTTAGCAAAAATCGTACGGTTTGACATGGAATGACTCATATGTGTTTTGTACATGAGAAGAAAAAAAAAAAAAAAACAAAAATTTGAAAAATACACAAAAACGTTTTTTTATTATTTTTTTTTTTTTTGAAAAATATTTATCATTGGTGTTCAAAACATGTTTTCCACTGTACAAAAAAAAAAAAAAAAAAAAAAATTATTTTGTTTTATTTGTTCTTCAAAGTTCAAAATAATAAAGTTCTTAAAAAAAAAAAAACGTTCTTGAGAAAAATATTTTTTTTTTTTGTTTTTAGAAACTAACAATAAAAACTCCATTTGAAGTTAAAATTGTGAATTTTAATTAAAATTATAATATAAAATTGTGTTTAAAATTGCAATTGGAAAAAATCTTTAGAGATTATTAATTATCAAAACTAGCTGCTGTTGCATTAGCTGTTCCCGCAACACAGGTATCTGTGGAGACAGCCTTCAGTGCTTTGCCAATTATTTTGACCAAAAATAGAAGGAATTTAAGTTCTGAGCATCTAGAAAATTTATTGTTGCTCAAACTCATCATCAAGCTAATTGATAAGATTACTATTTAGTTCTAGGATAATCTTTATCATGTTATAACTACTTATTATTAATGAGCTTTATATTTTTTACTATAATTTTGTACGTATGAGTTTAAATTTTGTCAATTAAAAAAATTCAATTTTAAGTTTTCGGTTCATTTTTTTCTTTTCATGTACAAAATAATATTGTACTGAAAAAATAAATATTCTTTTTTTATGTTTGCTTTTACTTTTTTAAACTGATGAAAAAAAAAATTATTTTGTACGCATGATTTTTAAATTTTTAAAAAGAAAAAATTAAATTTTCGGTTCGTAATTTTTTGTACAAAAGTACAAAAAAAAAATATTTTTCTAAAAACTTTTTTTTTTGAGAACTTTATTATTTTGAACTTGAAGAAATAATATCAAACATTTTATTTTTATCTTTTTTTGGTTATTGTACAATTTAAAATATTTTTCGAACACCAATGATAAAAAACGTTTTCCGGCCCTTGATTTGGAATTCATTTTGTTTAAAAATATAGAAAAAAGTAAATAAAAATGATTTTGTTCTTTTTAACCAATAAATTAGTTTACAAGAAAATACTTATTAAAACCAAAACGGTGCGAAAACTTTAACATGTTTTAGAAAGTCATCATTAAAACAACTATACAAAGTTTAACATAAAACATTTAAGAATAAACTCTAAAGTCCATTATCACCTTCAGATAACTTATATGAATCTAGTGTTAAAAAATACTTCAGCACCTAAAAAATATAGTTGGGATATTTTAGGTAGGAAGGAGTAAACACAATTAAACACTGTTCCAATTATAAAGGTCAGAGAAAATATATAGGCAGATGGCTTAATTGCACAAAAAAACACTTAATATTTTCATCCAATATACTGCAAATTTTATATTATGTATTTATAAAAAACTTTCATTAATTTATAAAAAACTTGAAAGAGATTCATATAAATTAAAAACTTTTTTGCATCTCAAAAAACTTGCAAAAAAGGGAAAACTTGACAAATGGCAACACTGCCTACCAACCAGAGGAGCAAACTATGGATGGCCGTTTTTAAATAATAAACACAATAATCAAGTGCTTTGTAAGCAATTCCTATTGGGGGATGCCTTTGCACGGGTCATTCAAACTTCAACATCAGACAGTTTGAGATTTTTTTAAGAGCCATAATTCAAAGGAACTTCGTTCATACGAGACAAGAGTGCAGAAATATGTATATACTGGATCTATTAGAACGGACCTCGTATTTGACAACTTACAGTCGTCGTTCGTATTATGAAATATTTGCTTCAGAAAATTTTTTCAATTCTCTTTTAAAACTGCATTTTTGTCCAAGTAATGAAACTTTTGTTATGCAGTATTTTATGTATTTTGTATAACTTCCCTTTTTCTCCTTGTTCCTCTCAATAACAAACTAACAAAAAATTCGGGTCATGGCACAAAGTACACTTTTCAATTCGTCTTCCCCTTTCCCCTTCAAATTCAAATGTTTTGCAGCAAATGTTTCAAAGTATGGATGGGGACTAAACGATATTTAGAAAAATGTTACCACTTTCGTAAGGGATGCCCACGGAAGGGTCATTTAAACTTCAATATCAGATGGTTTGAGGCATGTTGAAAAAGAACTTTGTTAATACGAGACAGACCTCGTATTTTACAGGTTTAAGTCGTTGTCCGTATTATAAAATACTTGCTTAAGAAACTTTCTTTAATTTTCTTTTGAAACTGTATTCGTGTCCAAACAATGAAACTTTTTTTTATGCAGCAATAACAATTTCACAAAAGCTCCAAAGTCAAAAACTCACAAATTACACTTTTCCATTCGTCTATTGCCTTTCCCCATCAAACCGAAACTTTTCGTAGCAAATGTTTCAAACTTTACCATATTCATAGATTAAAATTCCATCTTAAATTTATTGCTCTTCATCTTGAAGCAGAACCTAAAGATTAATGACATACATGTAGACAGACATAAGCAGTGTTCACTCTTTTTCTTAAATTTATAACATTGTTGAATTTTCTACGATTTTTCACTAAAAAGCGTGAGTTCCTTCTTCGTATGCATTGTAAATTAATGAACCAGCTGATTTTTGTTTTGGTTTTCGTCAGTTTCGTCAACTGTTTTAGTCTCGTAAATAAAAAAAACTGGTGTACTTCAGTATTTCGCGTGCCTTTTTAACCACAGCGTTGTAAATTATAGTTTAATACATTTTTTTGTTGCGGTGTTCTATATGTTAATACTTTAACAACATTACCAAGGTCTTTAAGGAAACCTTACTTCCAAGAGTGAAAGCCTTTATAGTACAGTAATCCCTTGATTTACGTTGTTTTGGTTTGCGTCGCCAAATTTTTTGTGACTACTAAATTTAATTTGCGTCGCCATTCGATTTGCGTCTTCAGATTTGTTGTGCCTTATTAACTCGATTTGCGTCGCCATTCGATTTACGTCGCCTCATTTGCTTCGGTTTTATAAGCAAAAAGCGGGGAATCACTGTTTTTAGTTGAAATGTGCTTTTGGGGTTTTTAATGCATGTGTACCTATTCCTCTCTAAACATGGATACATTTTTGTTTTTCTTGTCAAACACAACGGACAGAAATATGAGCTCAAAAAACCACAACATATAGTGGAAAGGGTATTATGCGTTTGTGCTAATGTTTGTAACACCTTAAAAAATTGTTCCTAGATCCTACTTTTAGTATACCGTTAATAATCACATTTAAATCGATATAACGATACCCGTTCCTTCGACTGGCTTGCATGCTGTCAATGGAAACGTTGTAAGCAAATCCCAGTTCGCACACGCAGAGAAAAAATATGTTTAAATATGGTCACCTCCAACAAAACTATTTTTAAAGAAAATTTTAAACATATTATGTTTAATTTAACCATATAATTGTCACCGATAGCCATATTATTGTTAAATTAGTCATCCATCAAGAAGCCACAACCATATTATGGTTGCCTCTAGACATGTTATGGTTAAATATGACAATAATCTGTTTTTAAATTAACAATTGTATTTTCCCCTTTTCCAAGAGCAACATTCTATGGTTGAAAATCAACCATGCTATTATCAATGTTAAACATACTTAAGTTATTATTAACCAAAACATGTTCGGAGGCAACCATAATTTGGTTGGGTCTTCTTGATGAGGGACTAATTTAACCATAATATGGTTGTCGATGACAATTATATGGTTAAAATAACCAAAGTATGTTTACAATTTTATTTAAAAAAAGTTTTATTGGAGTTGACCATATTTAAACATATTTTTTCTCTGGGTGCAATTTTGGAGATAATTTCATGAAATTTGATATACATGCCTCTTGTGTGGGTATCAGTTCATAATTTCACATAGCCCCCACACAAGAGTTTTTTCGGAATTGAGTATTTGTACCCATTAACCAACTTATTATGTTGGTATTAAGCTGAAATTTGGTCCAAACTTATTTCATTGCAATTTAAATCACCTTAAAAAATTTTGTTGGAATTGGTCGATATTTTACCAAAGTTCCCATACAAATACTATCCCGAAAATATCTTTTTTATTAATGTTGGTATTGATACAAAATTTAACGAAAAACACTTTAACGATAGCTTCTATGTCATGACAAAACGTGGTGTTTGTAGATCCAAAATTAACTTTTGGTCCAATATAAACAATTTTTTTTAAATCTTTTAAACTAATCTCATAGAGATGAAGATATCTAAATAATATTCAGCATAAAGAACTTTTACATGAATCTTAACCTCATAACATAATTTTTTCTTACGGGTCCATGATTGCCCATGGGTCTTGAAAATTTATTTTTAATTCTGTAATTTTTTGTAATATGTTTATAAATTAGCCTTACATTAGACGTAATTTTTAAGTTTTTAATAAAGGTACATTGATTACGTCGTCATTTTCCGGAACCAATTTCGACGTAAATCGAGGGACTACTCTATTACTTTAACTCATTTCTCAAGTTCATCTCCTAAACCCCATTTCTCTTAGGCCACTAAATTAGTCGTTCTTTATAATTTTTTGTATGATTTTATTGTTTAAATCTCTTTTTATATCTGATTTTTTGTCATTCATTGCATGTTAAATTAATTAATAAAATGTTACTTCTTTTTAAGTAGAAAAAAAGATTCTGAATTGAAAACGAGCAAGATGGATTAGTGAATGAATGGAATGGAAAAATGAATACCAGATATGATTTAATTAAAAAAAAATCCATAATAAATCTGTAAAAGAGAATATTGTAGTATATAATTATTCGCGGAAATGTTAAAGTAATGTAATTTTCAATTACAGTTATATTTCAAAAGTTATATTTTAAACTAAACGAGGTTAGGCTGATAAGTAGCTTTATATTAGATTGGAAACAAATTAAATAAATATAATGATAATTATATTCCTTACTATTAACGAACTAAAGTACATCAGCTTTTAAATTTGTAAGCTTTTTTATTGAAGTAGCTTTTGTAATTATAAAATTCATTTACATATTTTATTTATGATGACATTGGAATTTTTTTTTTGTATTTTTACAAAGTGAATTCATTACAGGTTATTTCGGTACTACAACAAGTACAACTCGCTCAAAAACCACATGCAATTTGTTATTGTAAAATCATTGCACACTGTTAAAAACCGAAACAAAACATAACAGAATTAAAGATAATAAACAAAATTTTGACATCCAATAATTATAAAGCGAAAAAAAGTTATCAGAACGGCTTTTAAGATCACTTGTAATCAATTCGCCTTGTATTTTTATAAATTAATGCTTACGCGTAATTATTCTGGTAAAATTTTATTTTGTTTTGAATTTTCAAAAGTTTGTATGAAAATATGTTTTTTTTTTAGAAAAAAAAGGTGTTCATTTATTTAAACTTAATTATTTCTTTAACAAGCGTGTTTTATTTTATTTAGACGTATTTAAGCCTTTTTATTGTTTACCAAACTTAAAAGCTTCTAAGCTTATTTTATTTACTAAAGATGTATGAAAATGTATAAAAGCTTTTCTTTCGTTTACTTAAAAGTTAAGCTTTCAAATAAAAGTGATATACTACCCCGAAACTTAAAATGTTTTTCAATTTGAGCTATACACATTTAAAAGCTTTCTACTTGTGAGCATCCTTTTAAGTCGTATCAAGCTTATTCAAGCTTTTGTTTTTTTGTAAGTAAGCCTAAAAGCTTCTTAAAGTTTTAACGTAAAAGTTTTATAAAAAGCATTTTTTAAGTTTAAAGCATTTGAATATATATACCAGCTATAGTAAGCTTATTCATGCTTTTTAATTGCTAGGGATGTTTAAAAGCTTTTTAAACATTTAAGTTTTACTTTTGTTAAACAAAAAAGCTCTTTCAAAATGAACCAAAATGCATATGTAAAGCTTTGAGCTCTTAAATCTGACTGTATTAAGCTTTTTAAATTATTTTTTGTTACCGTCAAACTGGGTTCCAGGCTTTTTAAATATATAACAAGGATATATAGCAGGGACGTAACAATTATAACATAAACGATAAAAAAATCAGATTTAACAATTATTACTGATACATTTACGTAATGGTTATAATCAACCATTAACAAGTAATATATTTTACTTTGGTTATTTTAACCAATTGAAATGAGAAATATATTTTTTTGGTTATAAATAATCGTTATATAAACTAAACAATTTTTTGGTTGAAAATAACCATTATAAAAAAATTTTTTTTTTTTGGGTTACTACTTTAAAAAATCGACCTTTTTTGTGCCTTACGAAGAAATTATACTGTGCAAGATAGAAACTCAGTAATCACACTAAAATAATTCAACATGACTCAGGAAAAAGTCAGTCCACATATAACCAAGATATCGGTCCAAAACCTATATTTTTAACACATATATCTAAAACCTAGAACCTGAGTATGCCCCAAGGTCCTGAAACATGATTTAACGAACTCTTTCGACGTTAAAAATTTACATATGTTAATGAATTTTTTAAAATTATGTTCCTATACATATGTGTGTATGTATCTGTTGCCAGGCTTTCAATATCAGTATTTTAAACCCAACATACACATAAGTGTGTTATATTTAAATGTAGGAAGCCTTAAGTAGAATCACACTAAAAGAAATCAACGCGATCTCAAAGAAGTTGGTCTCATTTATTAACAGTTTTGTTTAATTTAACAAACAATAGGAATCTTAAAGAATTCTCTGAGAGGTTACATCTAAGGTCACTAAGGACCAGTTTCAGCATTGAGAATGCGCGTTCGACACTGACTTCAGTTGCTATAGCTGCATGAACAATATCCATCAGCTGTTTTAAAAATGGAAACGTATATTTTTTTCCTTCCCAGTATTCTAAAAGGTTGGCTTCTCTCTCTACTCTTCTTTCCCGGTAAGTGTAAATTTCTCCGAAAGTGTTTAAAAGCACTTTTGACACTGCGCTTGGAGTTTCATCATCATTGGAGTTTCATTTTTGGAATTTTTTCATACATGATAACCAAAAAAAATCAATTTTTTTCAATAATGGTTATTTTTAACCAAAAAAATTTTTTGGTTGATTTAATGGTTATTTTTAACCAAAAAATATTTTTTGGTTGATATAATGGTTATTTATAACCAAAATTTTTATTTTCTCAATAAATAAGTTACGGTAACCAATATAATATAAAAGTCACGATTATGGCTAAAAATTTCCAAATGCAGATAAATAAAATAAAAACATAACAGTTATTTTCGGTCCCTGATATATAGACTTATATCTGCTATTCCTATCCTATTCTACTTAAAGCGTTAAAATCTTTTAGAAATTTTAATAAGCTTTTTTACATTTAGGAAGTTAAGATAAATTTTTAATAAATTTTTAAATTTAACATTTAGAAGTTTTTATAGATTTTTAAACACATTTATTTAAACTACGAAGTTAAGAGCTTTAATAATTTAACATTTAAAAGATTTTTTAGATTTAAACACATTTATTTGAACTAATAGCTTTTGTTGTAAAAAGAGCTTTAGAGAAATTAAAATATCTTATTAACATTTATACCGATGAAACTTAAACAGCTTTTATACATATACTGACAAGTTTATAAAAGGGCATCACTGTTTTTAAAGCTTTTCTTAATAATAAAACTATTGATAACAATGAAACTTTCTTTAATAAAAGAACTTTACAAATTTAGATTCTTAAAAAGGAGAGCTTTTTAAAATTTAAACAATTTCTATGACTTCATGTTTCTTTATGATTGGTTTTTTTTAGAATTTTTTATTGAGCTTGTAATTTTAAGGTAAAAGTTTTAATAATAAAAAGTTGATTTGATGTTTTATTGGTATTTTTTTTTAAAGTTTAAAAATCATATTTTATTGTTTGAAAAAGAAGGTAATTTTTTTTAAAGTTTAAACATCATATTTTATTGTTTGAAAAAGCTATTTTTTATTTTAAAAAAAGCTTTGACACTAGACATCTTGCTCATTTTCCTGAAGTTTTTTTTAAAGGTTCTTTAAAGTTATATTTTTCTAAGTATATAATTTGAAAATATATAAAAGAGTTAAAATTCATTTTAGTAAAAGCTTTAGTATTTTTTTTTGTCACAATTAAAGGACTTTATAAATATTTAAACTTTCTTTTTTACTTCTTTTTAATTTTTTTCTTCTCCCAAACCTTTAGACCATTGTGTGCAAAGCGAACCGCTGAGGACAGAATTAACCTGTTAAAGCTTTTAAAAGAAGGTGCCATTTTCTGTTCCGAACGCTATCCGGAGGATGCCGAAGCTATTGATGCCGAAATACGAAGGCAACTAAATGATGAAATACACAATCACAACAACATGCAACAACAGCAAACTAACAATACGAAGACAATCGAACAAGTGCAAACAAACACTGACAACCTACTACAGCAACACCACGGACAAACAATAACAATTGTTGTTACCGATACAAATTTACAAAATGAAAACAATACAACTGCAACAACAACAAATAATACAGGAAACAAAAAAACCCCAGACATTTGACTACCGATTTTTGCCAGTATCACTTGAAATTTACAAAATAACGCACGTCTCTGTAAGGAAAAAGGCTAAAGATTCGTTTTTTTTTATACACCAGGGAGGTACGATCATAAAATTAAGGTGATGCAGCAGTAGGAGCTTTTTCCTCTTGATTTTTATAGTAAATCTAACGAATTAATATTAATTAAATTTGTGTAAGATTTAAAATTAGAAAAAAAACTTAAATGTTTTTAGAAAATAATAATAAAAAAATATGAATGAATTTAGCACTTAAAATTAATTAAAAAATTAAAACAGAAAATTACCACTTAAATGTTTTACAAATTGAAATTAGTGTTAGAATTTAAAGATTTATAAAGTAAAAAAAGCTTGAATTTAACAATAGATATTTTTTGTTTTTTTATACCCAGTTTAAAGTTAAATCGATTTTTTTAATGAGTTTGTTAATTTTATTTTTAGAAGAGGTTGGAATATTTAAAAGATTTTTACTACAAGTTACATAATAAATTTGAAACAAAAACAAACACTTTCAAATCAGAGTTTGCAGATTCCGGAAGGTTCATGAATCTACTTCAATCATCTTATTTGCTAAAACTTTCATAAACATCTTCATTCGGAGCCAATTTAAACAGGTGTTTAAATTTAAAAATACTGCGTTCCCACTTTTTAAATAATTTTTCCAAATTTGTACGTTTCTAAATCATTTTAAATTATTTTAAAATTTAACATTTTCGAGTAACTGTGGGTTAATTTAACTTAAATTAAAAAAAATTTTTTTTTAAATAAAACGCTCTTTTTTGATTATTTTAAATTCTTTGTTTTCACCCTGATAGAAAAGGCGTCATAACGCTGATGTATTTTGACATCAGTACTATGACACTTTACATCACTGTGATGAAAGCCTTAACATTACTTGGTGTAATTATTATCAGGGTCAAAAATTAAAATTATGTCATCAATGTGATGACATATTGGCATCACAGAAATTACGTATCTGAGTCGGCTTTATAAAGCATGTCATCAGTGCTATGACAACCTGTCATCAAATTGAGTAATTGTAATTGACCTTAAGTCTAAGTGAGAGAATATCATTTTTTTTTGTATTCCGCCTTTTACTACAAGAACTCTGCATTATAAGACACCAGCAGCATGCCCAATATGGTTTTCGTAATAATTCTACTTGACAAATGTGATGTATTTAAATAAATAATTTAAAAAAATAGAATATGGGAATTTTTTGCTTCTTAATAATATTAAGAAGCAAATGACAGTATGTCATCGCACTGATGACATGATATATTATGTCATCGCAATGATAACAGTTTGTCATCGCACTAATGACGTGATATATTTTGGCATCACTGATTACAATTTGTCATCGCACTGATGACAGTTTGTCTGTACTGATGCCAAAATACATCAGCGTTATGACGCCTTTTCTATCAGTGTACAGAAAATGTGGCATCGAATTGATGTCACTGTAGATGCGTAGATGACTCATAATATATGACAAAATTTAAGGATGACATTCGTCATTGGTTTAATGTAATTTTTTGCCTCATTGATGCCATTTGTAACAACATTGATGTCACAATTCCGATGTTAGGGCATTATCAATATGAAGATGCATTTTTCTATGAGTCCACAAAATAAATTTGGTTTAATATTTTTTAATATTTAAAAGAATTACTATGCCGAATTTGACAAGTGTGTGTATGTCATTTTTATAATAGATTTCATATATTTTAGCTATGTGCAACACATGTAAAGGGTGGTCCAACCAAAACACACGATGTCAATTGTAAGTAAAACAAAAAATGTTCAGAGAATTATTTTAATATTTTTTATTATGTTAGAAGGATATAAGAGAGTTATGTGTCGCCACGGCTTCGGTGGCATATCTCTATCCGATTGTCCATATTTACAATGACTCTGAGACATACTTGAGGTTAAAGGTTGTTAATGTGCCGAATTATATCATCCTTTAGCTGTTGAATCGTTTTTGGATTATTGACGTATACGTTTTCTTTTAAATATTACCAAAGAAAGAAGTCCAACGGTGTAAAATCACATAATCGTGGCGGCCAATTAACATCGCCACGACGTGAGATTACACGGCCATTGAATTTCTTGAACAAAAGAGCCATTGTTTCGTTGGCTTTGTGGCATCATCCTGTTAGAACCACATATCGTCCCGGTCCATATCCTAAATTTCTGGCCAGAAGAAGTCAGGCATCACCTCGCGATATCGAACATCAATCACTCTTTGTGGATGCATCGGCTTTTCAACAATCACTCGTAGATTATTATATGCCCAAATTCTGCCATTCTGCTTGTTAATGAATACACTGAGGTGACTTTGCTGACCAAAAAAAATCACGAAGTGCACGCAATGCTTTTTGACATTGCCATTTTCGTAAAAGGCTTTAACAATCTTAACGCACTGCTCAATTGTGTGCCTCTCCATGGTTGAATTTGAAATTTCAAATTAAGTTGGGCAAAAAACTTTAACATTAACATCGTGCATTATGGTTGGCCCATATTTTCAAATTATAGAAAGCGGACTTTTAAAACAAAATTGAACAAATTTTCAAAAATTATTTTTGGGAATACAAAAATTTATTATTAATAAGATTTCTATATGACGTGCGAAATTCCCAATTTTTATTTCTGATAAAAACAGTGAAATTTATTGTTGTGGTGGAAAGCTGGTTCTATGCGCATTTCGCTGGTTGCTTAAATTATGGTTACTTGTTTTGTGCTGAGTCTTTCCATCATAAATTTTGTAAAGTTTTCAAAGTTAATTAAAAAAAAAAACAAAAATTTTTTTCTTTTACTTATTAAATTATATATCAGAAAATTGCAATTGTAGTAACTTTACCAACCCTGCTAGAGACAATAACGCGCTTTACACAGGATCTTCACCTGAGATAAGATATAAGATTTTTATATCAGCAAACGTCAAATTCAATCGCAGAGAGTATTATCTTACGTGTGTATTAATATTATAATAAATGTTATGATATAGTTGTTATGAGAAATCTTATAACAATTATATTATAAGATAAGCTGTCAAAAATACACATGCATACACACATATAAAACAATAATAAGCCACCATTATTAAAATCTGTAATTTATTAATGCAAATAGTGCCAATCTTGTAAAAAGTGCTTAAAAAATCAATATTTTAAACTAAAAAATCAAATAACAATATAAAAAGAATAAAAAATAATAAAAACGATACAAGTTTACTGTACGAAAATCAGTCGATTATGAAATCTTATAAGATACGTGTTCCCCTTGTTTAATATTAAGATTAACATGAAGAAATGTATTCTCTCATTCTGTCGACGCTCTCTCAGATATTCTATCAGATATTATCTCAGGTGGAGACCCTGTGTTAAAATTTACACTAGTTTGGTTACTAGATTTGGCCGTCGTTAATAATTGACACTCCGCCTACACAAGCCCGCGCTATGTTCGAGCAGCAAACAATTTCTTGTGCACACATGAATTTTTCTCTTGAAGGCTATTGTTGTCCATGTTTTAGTCTTACTCAAATCCGACGATGTCTTACATCAATAACAGAAATTTCATATAAATGAAGGCAATCTGGACTGCTTTTGTTGGTTCTTTTTTCGGATTGTCGTGCCATATATGTGTTCCCTATATCAAAGAATATGAATTAATTATTCTGACAATGTTTTGTTTTTGTGCAGACAAAACAATGGCTCGTCAAAACGCGGTGTTACGTTCCAACATTAAAAGCCATAATTGATAATTTTTAAGCGGTGTAGGGTTACCGGTTTGTATTGGCTGAGTCATTTTAAACTTTATTATGATTTTAAGGGCTAATGAACTTTCTGAAATTTAACAAAGAACATTTTTTTTTTGCTTAAATATTCCAATCACTGTTGGTTTTATTTTTTCAAGGCTTGAAATCGTATTGGTCAGAGTTTGTTTCATACAAGTGGATAAACTAACTTTAGAAAAAACATTTAATGCAAAATAATAGAAAATCATTGTAAAATTTATTTTAAGAAAAAAAAACTATGCAAAATATTTTTTTTTTAATTTATTACCAATTTTACTACAAAGTCAAAAGCATTTATAACGAAATTAATAAAATACAAACATACATACATACATTAGAATTAACACAGCATATTTAAAAGCATAACAGCATATATACATACTACCTACATACATATATACAAATATTAAGGGTATTCACAGTTAGAGGTTGAAAGGAAATTAAGAAATAAAATTTTTGCTTTAAAGTAAAATTAAACATAAAGAGAAATTGACAAGATATTTTACCTAATTATAATTAACAGCCTGGTCCACGATGTCGACCGCTATCGTTTGCTTAAATGTTTAACGACAAACAGCTGGGGGCTACTCTCTATCGCGATGTGAAAGAAAATTGTAGCAAATCTAATGACTGGTACTCTTTAATGTGTTTGCTCATTTGCCTTTTGCATCTTTTTCTTTTTTTCTTTTCGTAAATCATCATTATTTCTTTTATTTAAACTTTTTTTTTTTGCCATTTCATTACTGGAAATCTGCGCTGTCTTTGACTATTATTACCAGTATTGCTTAATTTTCAAATAATTTTCCGAAAGATGGCATTTAGCTTTCGCATCGAAAATGTATTCTCATCGCAATACATGCGCTCTACTTCAATTTGTTTAGCACGACAAGTCGATCGACATTGCAAGCGAGTGATAACAAGTTTGATCAGACCTAAGAAAATTTTACAGCTAAGTATGATATCAGGCATGGCCAAAAAATGCCAAAGTTTTTTTTATTTCCTTGTACTTTTATATCATTATATCAAAGAGCAAATAATATTTACAATCAACATGATAAGGCCATTTCTTATATTCCCGAATATTCTTTTTTTTTTTAATAAGGCAGGTAAGATGTTTCTTAACATAAGAACTATCTCTTTTCATACGAAATTATTTTAGTAACAACTATTTTCAGTCAAAATTTATTATAATTAATAATAAAACCAAAATCAGTAGAACTATTTGTCCAAATTTTTAAAATAAATAATAATAAAAAATTTATATTCAGTTTTTTATTTGACCTTATTTAATTTAATAAATGTTTATATTTATTCAAGCTCAAGGTCCTTTTAATATTTATTTTTTATTCTCAATATTTCGCTAACCTTTGGAGAGCATCGTCAGGAAATTAAATATAATATAACTAAAAGGACCTTGAGCTTGAATAAATATAAACATTTAATAATAAAAAAGCTAAAAACATTTTCTAAAAATGCTTAATAAAATGCCAAGTGCTAAATGACAATTTTGCAAATAAACAAAAAATTTCAATGCTAAAATTAGCCGCAAAAACGCCAAAATGGCCACACTGGCGATAACCTTATAGTTTTCATACAAATTTGCATCCCACTATGAAATATTTACCCTTATCGTGGTTGACGAATTTAAAATACGCCTGCGACTGTTTGGCAATAGATTAAAGAGAACGTGAACTTATTTCCTTAAATCTATTACCAAACAGTCGCAGGCGCATTTTAAATTCGCCAAACACGATAAGGGTAATTATGCGACAACAAATGTCAAAATCAGTCACATGCGTTGTGGTTGTCGACAGAGGATTTGTTACAGAGAGAGTTTTTTCTTGAAAAAACAACACAAATTTTTTTTATAATAATTAGCCTTGTTGTGGTTGTCGTTTTTTGTAGTAGATTAAAGAACACATACGCAGAGAAAAACCATTTTTCAATATGAACACCTCAAACAAGACAATGATTACCGAAAATTTTTAAACATATTCACCCCTATCGTGAAAAACAAGTGGAATTTTTGTTCCCATGAAATTTTTATTCCCCTCGAAAGGAAAAATGCTATCGTGAAACTCCCGTGAACAATTTTGCGAGCTATCAGTTCTCAGTGAATTTAAAAAGGAAGAAATATTTAAAAATATACACGTATATTTTAAAGAAAAGTTAAATAAAAATCAAAATAAAATATATTGTATTGGAGTGATAGTTTGATTGCAACATTAGCTTATTGCGCTTTCATGTAGTAAAAAAATTTCTAAAATTCTGCCACCACGTCTGTGAAAAGCTTCATAATTCCTCAGGCAATCGACCTGCTCTTTGCATATTGTTGAATAATATACATATAAGTTTGTGCATTTTTTAACGGAAACTGACCTTAAAATTAATTTTGTAAACTTCAATATTTGAATTATGAGAAGAATTATTTACATATGTATGTAAATGTTTTGTTCCCCAGCAAAAATAAAGTGAGAAATTCAAAGGGAAAAGTGAACAAAGTACGAGGGAAAAAATTGTTCACGATAAGCTGAATTTTTTCCCGCGAACATTTTTTTCACGTTATTATTCTCCTATGAATTATTTTTTTTTCATGGGAGTTTTTCATGATCGCATATACGTGAAAAGGGAACAAATTACGAGGGAAAAATTATTCACGATAGGGGTGATTATGGTTAATTTAACCATATTATATTCACCGGCATCCATATTATGGTTAATTTAGTCATCCATCACGAAGCCACAACCATATTATAGTCTTGTTTGAGGTGATCATATTGAAAATTGGTTTTTCTCTGCGTGCAGGTTGTGTGCTACTTTAATCTATTACGGGACAGTTGTTTACGACAACGACAACCGCAATATGGCTGAATATTTCTTTTAAGCAACACAACTGATAAGATTTTATCCGTTTAAAAAATATTTTTCACAAAATTCTATTGTTAAAAACAAATGTCTTTTCTTTTTTTACTAATTTGTTGTTACTTGTAGCAAGTCAAGAAGCACAGAGCTGTATTTAAATGGCTTAATTTACATGTTTTGCCGGTTTTTATTTTCAAACTAGCGTTTAATTCGTGGAGGCTGTAAAAATTCCCTGAAAATTTTTTCGCTTTTTTATTTTTACAATTAAATTTTATTAGGAAAAATTGGAGAAGGCAAAAATTCCCGGATAATTTTTATTTATAATTTGGTAAATTATTATTTAAAAAATCTGGTTAACCATTTTAATTTTTAAAATACCGTATAAATATTAAAAATGTTTGTCAAACTTCTTTCAGTTTTCTAATAGAAATTTTTCTGTACTGCTTTTGGGGGAAACGGCATAACTAAGAATTAGGTATGCGTCAGGTGTTGGTTATCGTGGTAGTTCACTATGCGCAAACAGTCGAATAGAGTCGAAAGAACACCGTTTTAAACAAAGGGCGACCGTTATGGAAAGGCTTAGCGACATTTAATGGCTTCATACACCCTTTACCTACAACTATTCTAAGACATGCCTGTTACCACAAAGCAAAAAGTCAGTCAGTCTAACTGTTTTATACCCTTTTATCATGTTTATCGTACATTATTAACCAAAAAAAATCATATATTTTAATCATATTTTTTTTCTTATCAAATTTATGATAAAAATTACATTAAACAATACACAAAATAAAAACCAGCCATTAAATTTTAGCATGTTTGAAAATGAAATTACATTAAAAAAAGTAGGGTTAAGGTATCTCTGTAAACGATGGTTAACGTACTGTTATGGAAAATATTAACATAAATAAAATAACAGGAAAATTTATAACTAATTAAATTAAACAAAACGAATTATTAAAAATACAAATACATGACTTGCAATTGATAGCGCAGTATTGAAACAGTAAACTAAATAAATTATTAAAAAAAAAGAAAAAAAAATTAAATTATATAAAAAAAGTATACATGATAATTTTTCCAATTAAATAATTGCAAATATAAAAAAAAAAATTAAGAACTTTTATAAACAAATATAAACTAAATAATTATACAACAAAATTAAATAAAAAGAATTAAATAAACGAACATGAAACAAGAAATTTAAAGAGTTGCAATTAAAACTACAAATATAAGGGTGTTTCCATTAAAAAAGGCAACATATTTTTTCCCCTATATGATGGCTAACAACTTGCGCTTTTACAAAAATCTTTAAACTTGAAAACATTTTACTATGTAATTTTTTTAAATTTGATAAAATTTTTCAAATTTTAAAGAGTGGCACAGAATTGTTTATAACTTTTTATACCTACCCACACCACAAGAGAGGAGAGGGTATTATGCGTTTGTGGAGATGTCTGTTACGCATAAAAATTTTGGTTATAGACAGAGTTTAAAAATAAATATTATACACTAAATGTTAATGTTCTGTACGGTAGAAATATGGAAAATACAAACCCTATTATTTAAGTGTAGTAAATACATTAAAGAAAAGATGAGGACATTCTGTTTTTCGTAAAAAGCCACAAACTTCGTTGCGTTCGGATCAGCATTTTAATGTTCGTTCGTTCAGTTGTGCTCAGCACCCTTTTGGCTGGTAAAGACAACAAACATTTTTTTACAAAGACAAAATTCATATGTGTTTTTAACAAAAAAAAAAAAAAAAAAAAAAAAAAAAAAAAAAAAAAAAAAAACGTGTACACAATACTCACACAGTCTTTTTGTGCTGTAGTCGTGTAGTCATGCCAAGGAACAACAGCATTACTAGTAGGAAGCGTTGCTAAAATTTTTGATTGCTCATTCCTTTATGACTGCAGAACATAAAAATATAATATACAATCCCTTTTAAATATTCATAGGTCCAATATTAACGAAAATTAAAAAAAAAATACCAGGAGGAGAACGAAAAAGTACCAAAAAGTCTTCTTTCAGATTCTCTTTCACTCAGGGCCTGGCATGTTTAATTGTATGTTCATAGGTCTTATATTAACGAAAATTAAAAAGTACCACTTAAAGAACAAAACAGTACCAAAAAGATCCCTCTAACAGATTCTTAATTCACTCATGACCTCGCATGTTTAATTTTATGTTTCTAGGTCCAATACTAACGGATATTCAAAAAGTACCATTTGAAAAACAAAAAATACCAAAAAGTTTCCTCATAGGTTCTTATCCACTCAGGACATTGCATGTTGAAGTTTATGTTTATACGTCCAATATAAACGATAATTAAACAACTTGCCAGTTTAAGAACCAAAAAGCTAAGGTATGAAATTAAATTTCCCGTATTTCCCCCTTTGTGGTGCTTTTTTTCTCCCCATTGAAGTATACAAAATTTCAATATTTTAGTGGTAGCCCATGATTTAATACGTTTATGTGTATATGAATAAAGAAAAATGTTTTGTAAAAAAAGTACCAACAATAGTTACGGTTTTCACCCCTTAAACTTCCGAATTTCGAAAATGTACCAAATTCGTAATTGTATTTTTTAGATAAGTTTCAAATGTGATATAACCCTTATTTCTATGTTTATGGGTTTAAAAGATAGATGGGGTGACAAAAAAGTACCAAAATACGGGTTTTACTCGTTTACTCCGTAAAAGGGCGGAATTTCCAAAAAGTACCAGACACCTGTCCGCTTATTTTTCTAAAGCACAACAATAGGTATAACATTTTTTTGTATCTCTTTTAGTTTTGGAGATATAAGGTTATCGAATATACCCGTTTTTATCCCTTTTGGACCAACCGCTGGTTCAAATTTTTAGCTTCGGGCGTTTACGCTGTACGATGAGGAATCCGTCAGTCAGTCAGTCATAAACACTATCTGTTGTTTTCATTGGTAAACGCGTATATGTTTGTTTATTATACACGAATTGCATAATTTGCCTTCCCCCTGGTTTTGGTTTCTCTGTAACCCAATCATTCACTTTTGCTTTTGCTGTAGTATTCAAACTAAATCGGGACTTTTTTCAATTATTTTTTTTAATTTATACCCAATATATAATACTATTTAAAAAAAAACACTTAATTTTCCAGTAAAAATAAATATTTCATGAACTTTGTATATTATTTCCCAGCTAGCATTTTCAATCGTCTAGGAGTCTACTGGGAATCTCATGAAGAGTGTTTTTGATCGTCGAAGGGCTCATTTTTTAATTGTAGACGATTCCTCGCACTGGGGAAACTGTTACACGTGCTGATTCGTGTAAGAGATTTTTCCATAACACAGCAAAATACTCTTATATTACTCCTAAAGGGAATCGTTTATGATGTGTGTAGAGATTATCTAACGAATCTCTCAAAAAGTATGCCAAAAGTCGTATGAGACTCACGTAGGGATTATTTTACAACTCGTGAAATGCTCAGCCGTATAACTGAGCTACCTAAATAAGGGCATCAAGCGTGTTTTTCATGTAAAAACATCTAATTTTCATACAATTTATATCAAACAAACAAACGAGGTCGCGAAATCAACACCATTCTGTCGGAAACTCTTATTTTACGGATCCTTAGGTCGTTTTGTTTTATTAAAATTGTATTGGCAATAGAATTTTCGTATTTCAAAAACGCTCTTATATAGGTAGCTCAGTAATTCTTATATGACTCTTACAGAGAGTCGCAAAAGGTTCATTCAAGATTAAAAAACGAGCGTCAGAAAATTTATAAAAAAAGTAATAAATAAAACAAAACATTAGATGTTTTTGTTACTCGCCAGATAATCATCAGAAGATTCTTTTAGGAGTTGTATATTAAACATAATCGTCTAACAAACAGCCTATGCTAGCTGGGTTATTTAAAAAAAAAAAATATATAATAAAAACAAACCTAAATTATTAATTGATCGCAATTCGAAAGATAATTTATTAAAAAACGTAACAAAAACAGAAAAATATTAGTTTTGTCCATATTTGATTATTAATATAAAAAATTACACCATTTCCAATTGTATTTTCAAATTCCCAAATGTATTTTCAAATTTTCCAAATGAATTTAAAAATTGCCCAAATATATTTTTAAGTTTTCCAAATGTATTTTGAAATTGATCAAATAATATTTAAAATTTAATTTTACAATTTAAAATTTTCAATATGTATTTTTAAATTGTCTATATGTATTTCAAAATTATATAAATGTTTTTAAAAATTTTACAAATGTATTTCAAAATTTTCTAAATGTATTTAAAAATGGTCCAAATGTATTTTAAAAATACAATTGGGCAATTTCAAATAAAAAAAAAAAAGAATTGGAAAATTTTAAAATTCAATCTGGACAAATTTTTAAATACATTTACCCCCGTTTTCACAACTTACCGATAGCCAAAGTTAGAATTTTAACGGCCGTATAAAATATTTTCCATTATTACTACTTTACTTTGACCTACCAGGTAGGGTGACCCTTCCTTTAGCTTATAACCAACTTTATGTTAAAGTAAAGTTATGTTAAAAGAACACTTTTGATACGGCCGATAAAATCCTACCTTTAGCTATCGATGAGTTGTGAAAACGGGCCTTAGATAATTTTATAATACATATAAATGATTTTAAAATACATTTGAAATTTTTGAAAAAATATTTGAAAAATTTTTAAAAACACTTTGAGACTTTTAAACCTCAATTGGTAATGATGTTTTTCCAACTTTTAAAAGGCGTGTACTTAATTCTAAGTTCAAGAAGTTTCTTAAGAATATTAAAGCATCCAATGTTGTATCTGCTAAACACGAACGAATGTTGTTGTTAAGATATGATGCAGTTGAAAAACTTATTTCGCACTCAACACTCGTTAATAGAATTGCAATTCAAACAATTGGTTGTAAATATTTACGGCATAAGTTATAAAAAATAAAGTATGTCAATAAAGGGTTTATGAAACGGATTTTGTATGAAATTTTGTATGAAAATCCGTTTCATAAACACTTTATTGACATGCTTTATTTTTTATAACTTAGGCCGTCAAAATTTAAATTTTAATACGCGTACAAAAAAAATATTTATACAAATTATTGAAAAAAATTTAAAAATAATAAAAACTATAAAAATAATCGGGATCCCGAAAATCGCGGGATTTTCCGATTAGCACATTTTATGCCACCCTGTATCAGTACGCGCCGCAGAATAATTGAATAACCAAACATATTTTGAAATTTTCTATTTACATAACTGTGTTTTCTTGTTGTAAGTTTCACTTGTTAGATTTCAGTGAACACCCTAATATTTTTCTTGTAACTCTTTTTCTTTCCTTAATGAAAACAATTTAAAAGCAAAAGCATTAAAAATAATCTTTAAGGGAAATATTTTTTGTTTCACAAAAAAATACTGTTTTTTTAAAAAGTGAAATTTGTGAGAAAAAACTGTTTGAGTGGAATGGCTTTGATTCAAATGAAAAGAATGTTCTACTTAAACATACAACATAACCAAGTTCTATAACTTCCATTCATTGAAGCCACATTAACATCAATAATCAGCAAGAACGGCAACAACAACATAATTTCATCTATCAACCTTGCCACATTCATCTACATCTACATCATCATTATCGTCATCATCATCATTGTTTTCGCGATATAAAAACTTAAAGCAAATGCAGCCAAATCATACGTGCATTCTGCAACATGGGAAAAAACCTCGAAAACAATTTTAAAAAAATCTTAAACAACAAAATAAACGAACAACATCATAAGGACAATATAATGTTAGGCGAAGTATTCAACTGACCGCATTAGAACCAATGATCAATTGTGATACCATAGAAGTCTATTCAGCAGAGTTGCCATCGTAGAATCAATCCGAAGTTTTGCGAAGTTTAAAATGCCAGATCAAACATACAATTCTAAGGCAAATTCACATCTTAAATGGCGTTTAAAATAAAGCTGACCTAACTTTTTTTTAGAGAGAAAAAGTTGCTTGTTTTTTTTGACGTATCGACCAACTAAAGCAACAATAAAACTACAACTTTGTTGTTTAATTGTTGTACTTATTGTAGTATTGCCATTTCAAAACAGCGGACCCCTAATGCAGTACAGTCTTCTTATCAATTCAGGAGAGTGACAGAGGATGTATCTAACGTTTTCTTTATACTCCTTATAATTCATCGTCACAGCTACGACAGTAACCATACAGTGTGCCTGCCAAACGCTTTGCATGCCAATCTTAAAGAACATGTCCTGTGATCACATATACCCATTTGCCATCGATAATAGAGTTATGGTTCGCCTGTCATCCATACGAGACCTTCATTGCCTGGCTGTCCTACAATTTATGTTCGCGGTCCATCTAAATATTGGAGTTTGCAGGATAGCAAAGGTACCCTCCACGCCTTAAAAATCTAGTGGAACCCTTAAGGCGGTGTCAAGTCTAGCAAGCTCATCAACCGGGACACCCCATACAAAAATCAATCATTCCATCAGCAGGTTTGAAGCGATTTGAGGTATGAATTTACACATAAAACCTGCTCCTTTTGGAGCACATTTTTTACTGAGTAATGTCAAACTGCTTAGATATCTCTCTCCCCGGGAATGTGCTGCGCTTCTCAGGGGGTGTAGTAGAAGCAATTTGAGGACTTTGACCTCTTGATGTTACATCCACTTGTCTCCCAGAGTACTTTCTATTTCTGGTGCTACGTTGAGCCCTCCGTTAGTTTGATTCTTACGAGAAATGCTTCTTTCTTTCGGGATAATTGTCTTTGCGGAAGCCTTGCTTTTCTGATGGATGGTTATTTTTCAGTAAGTTGTTCGCCATTCGATGGGGGAGTGCCTTTCTAAAGGCGCGAACTCACAGAAGTGTTCAACGAAGAGCAGCTTTTGTGATGGGAAAATACTTTAGGGGATCACTTGGTGGCCGTGATTTATACCAAAAAGCTCGGATGAGACTATTTCACATAGAGGGCTGCTTTTTCACCCTTGTGGGAAAGTTCGACCTGTAGAGGTTCCCTAAGTGCTGTGGCTATGCAACAGAAGCTGCTGGATATTTCAAGCAGTGGCGGTTAGATAGCTCCTTAGCAAGGGGCAAGTGTATACTTTTCGGCGGATTCTTCACACAAATTGCGACCCGCGTGTGAGTACTATCCGAGCACGCACAGGGGCACTTGGTAAATGCCTACATGAATCACCTAGGGGTGAAGATCCACAAGGAGGAAAGGCCATGTGACAGGAAATCAAGTAAATCAATATCACATTTGCTCGTTAAGAGATGAGTGCCAACCAGGGGTTGTTATCGTTCTCATAGATGGGGAATCCAGGGGAGACCATAGCGGCAGTATGGCTATCCGTTTATATATCCAAAGTAGTGGTTGAAGCAGCCAAAAATCTTAGCCGGCCAAGAATTTAATTGGTCCCACGTATTTCTGCCAGGATCCCACTATAGTAGCCCTGAACTCTAAACGAGACATAGAGTTTACACACCCTTGAGTATACTCCGATGTTTACTCCTTGTGATAAGGAAAGATTTGTGTTGAGTTCTACAACTTTCCTTCTGCCTAACAAAGAATTTTCTCAAGCATTTCGACTTAGTATCAGCGTTTTATTATTACGATCATGAACTTGAACTGGAGCGGTGTGGTCAATTCTCCAGTTTGAGTTTTGTCGTGTGAAGTCACTTGCAGTGTTGACAACTCCACTGTTTGGTATACATTTTAGGCGAATTACCGAGTACGTCGCCATCTCTTTACCTACCAAGTTTACGGGTGGTAGATGAAGGATAATCACTCTATATTGTTAATAAAATTTCCCTCGAATTTTGTTCCCTTCTCCCTAAAGAATTTGTGGGTGAGCAAAATATCGAGGCAAAAACGGTTCACTTTTTATTCACGGTAGGTGTGAATATCTAGCTCCTCTGTCGGAGTAGGGCAAAGAGCCTCCGTACACTATAGAAAAATATTAAAATCCTCTATAATTATGTAAGTAGAAAACAATTTGTAAATCCTTATGTACTTAAAATTATTGCCCTTTACTGTTGTTATCCATCAACTAAACTTTCATCGCATTTGTTTTAAAATAATTAAATTAAAACCGTTATAAATTTATTTCCCCTGAATTGAATTTTGAATTTTGGAAACAATTAAAATTTTTTGCTTTAACATTTTTTAATTAAATTTATTTGTAAAAAGGAAATTGAGTTACATTTATTGTTTTATATAAAATATCCTAAAGACTGACAATTTTATTGATTTAATTAACAAATTATTTCAGCAAATATTAAAAAAAATAAAAAATAAATATAAAAAAAAAAGAAAACATGTATAAAAAAATTGTTATTAAAACCGGAGTAAAACAAAGAGAATTAAGGAAATATTAAATAAAAACACACAGAGTGAGAGAGAGAGAGAGAGAGAGAGAGAGTGATTTAAAAAAGAGTTTTTTCTAAACAGGAAAAGAAACTAAAGCTAGAGTATTATAAAAGGCCTTCCAGTTCTATTTGACATTAAAGTTTATTCAGAGCTGGACCCTTTCAGTAAAAATTTGTGTTCTAGCGTATTTTTCCGGCTGTTTTGAAAATTTTTTTTTTTTATAGAAATTCTTTTTGTTTAGTATTTGTTTGTTTTTGTTCCCCCTCCCAAAATGCACGCGTATGAGAGTTTTTTTGTTAATTGATTTTAGTTTAATTCAATAAAGCGCCCAAAGTAAAATAATTTTTTCTTTTAACGAAATAAATGGTAAAAGAAAATAATGAAAGATTATTAGCTACGGCAGGTTCAATTAAGTACAATATTGCATTTTTTAATACAAATTTTTAAAATCAATTAAAATTTTAGCAACAGTTTATGGTGTTTTCTTTTCTGACACAAAATGTTGCCAACATTTTTATTAAGGGTAACTCACACCCTGATAGATAATGTTTATTTGTAACGATCACAAAAGAAAAAATGTCATTGCTTTTTATGTTATTTTCTTTTATGTAGGCTTAAAGCACTTTAAACTTTAATATTTTCAATCAAAAAATACAAAGAACACAAATGAAATTAAAAAAAAAAATATTTTTTTTTTCAAAAACAATAACAGCTTTTTTAAAATCATGAATTTCTAACTAACCGTTTGAAAAATTTGAGGGCGAAACATGCAAAATATTTCTCGTGTTGTTGGGCAACATTTTTAGAAAAGAATACGTTGTGCGCCAACAATATAAAATGTTGTGTTAGAAGAAAAACACAAGAAAGGGCAACATGCAGAATAACGGCAACATTTATGTTAGAAAAAAAAAACGCCATTTACTCGTATATGTAAAAAAACATCTCTGTTTTTAGAATATTGAATAAAAAAATTTGCTATTTTATAATAAATTTTCTGAAAAATTTGCTATTTTTTAGGAAATTATCTAAAAAAATTTTACTATTTGGAAACAATTTTTCAAAAAAAAATTCCTATTTCCCCAGCAAAAACATTGCTTACAAAATAAGCAGAAAAATAATGAGAACTTGACGAAGAGGGTACTTATTTTTCTACTAGAAAAAGTACTTATTTTTGATCGCGATGTCCCAAAAGTAATACTTTATAATTTGGACAATTACAACCTAAAAAATAATACATTTATTTTATACTTAAAAGTTGTATAAAAATATGTAGTTACCAAAAGAGACAAGAAATAAGTACATACTTTCCAATTAACTTTCAAAGAGGTTAAAACACACTAATTAAAATTGTTCTGAAATCTTATGGAATTTATGTTGAAAAAGTGCGCACAATAATAAATTTTTCGAAATGTAAGAAAATATTTAATAAAAAGTGCTTTTGCTGCACCAAATCATTTAAAGCTCTAGCACTCTAATAACAATGTGTGTATTAATATATGTAAATATTCGAGCCTGTCACAGAAATCAATTTCGATCGAAAGTTTTTTTAATTCCGAGAAAGCTTCTTCAGAAAACGAAAACCGATTAATTTTCTCGAAATGGAATCGCTTTTAATTCTTCGATCGAAAAAAGTTTTTGTTTTGGTTTGCAAAATATTGCCACATTTAACTTAAAAATAACAAAATTAAATTTTGTCGGAATTACGAAAATCAATCGAAATGAAAATGCGGATTCAAAACCATTCCGAACAATTTCTGCGCCATGCCTGATTATGTTCTTTAAAAAAACATCGTTAATATTAGATTGATATCACTACTAGTATTCTAATAACAAAAATAGATTGTGTTGGTTATTTTGGAACATATTTATGTATATATTTACATACATTTAATTGATTTTTGGATTTTCCATGTATTTCACATCGAAATTATTCTTAAGTTTTTATAATATTACCGGATATCTAACAAAAATTAATATAAAATATTGCAAATTGATTTAAAAAATTATTTAAAATCATATAATAATAACTTATTTAAGTCATTATACCAAAGTATTTTTTTGTAATGTATAATTATGACTTATTTAAGATATAATAATAAAGTTGTTATTTTATATATAACTAATAACGCAAAAAGTGGCGAACAAAGCTACAAAGTAATGAATTCAGTCTTTAAAAGTAGCATTGTAAGTTAAGTTTTTGCTGGGCTCATTAGAAATTTTCAAAAAAATTTCCAATGCACAAAAAGTATCCTAAAATTAACTCTTTTATCGGAATTTAAAAAATTCTATTATATAGGAAATTTAAAAAAAAATTGCAATTTTATAGAAAATTTTTAAAAAATTTTGCTTCTATTAGGGATTTTTATTTAAAAATTTTTATTTTATAGGAAATATTCACCTCAACAGTGTCAAAATTTTACTTTCATGAGTACTTTGCTACCGTTTCACACACGCCCTTTGTATAAAATTTTTTATTTTTTGAAAAGTTTTTCTTTTATAATTAGATTAATTAAAAATTATCCTTTATTTTAAAAAAATTTCTAAAAAGATGATATTTTATAGGAAATTTTCTCAACAGTTTTAATTTATTATAGGAAATTTTCTAAAAATGTTGCTATTTTATAGGATATTTTTTAAAATATCTTTTATTTTATAGAATATTAAAAAAAAAATTTTAATAAATTAAATATGTAAAAAATTTGCAATGCATAAAAAGTATTCTAAAAAATGGCTCTTTTATCGGAAATTAAAAAAATACTATTATATAAAAAAATTTTAAAAAAAAATTGCAATTTTATAGAAATTGTTTAAAAAACTTTTGCTTCTATTAGGGATTTTTTTTTTTAAATATTTTATTTTATAGAAATACAAAAAAAAAAAAATTCCAATTTTATAGGAAACAACCGAAAAAAATTTAAAATTTTATAGGAAAATTTTAATATTTCACGCAAAATGTTCTTTTACTCTGAAATTAAAAAAAAATTCTTTTTATAGGAAAGTTTTATAAAAATTTTGTGTTTTGACCTTCTTAGTTAGTCTGCAGTAAATATAAAAAATAGGAGCTATTTTGCATATCTTTTCAATTTTCGTTGGTATGATGCAGTGTTTTATAAAAAGAGACGATTTTTTTTACATTACAAAAGTTTTTTTCATTATTAACTGCCAAAATAAATATTAAAGATTTTTTTTTAATATATAAGTCTTGAAAAAAATTTAATTAGTTATTAAAATTTTATTGTAAAAAAAAAAAAATCATGAAAAAAAGAAAATTTTTGCCTAAATTTTATTAGATTATTTAAATAACAAATTTTGAAATTTAGGCTTGATATAGACAAGCTAGAAAATATTAAAAAAAAATAATACTTAAATTTGAAAGTAATTATAAAGAACAACAACAAAAAAGACCAATAATTTAAAAAACACATCTAATTCAAAATTATAAAAAAAATCATGGCATTTGCATACACATTTAAGCGACTAAGTTTTTGTTAAATTAAATATATTTAAACAAAATCATAATTATTTAGCTAAAAATTAATTAATTTTTTTACATTTAATAATAAATTGAAAAAGGCATTAAGAATATTAAATTAAATTAACAACTAAAAGAATTTTAAATGTTAAACACTTGAATTAAAAGAATTTTACACCTTTTTTTAAAATGAAAAAAAAAAAAAATATCTTAAACTCTCACCACACTACTCACTGTCAGATTTGACACTTCCTCTCCCGTTTTAACATAAATGTCTTTCGACTTCGTAATTGTGACAAATAGAAAATATTATATAATAAAAAGAAAAAAACAAAAATTTAAATGTTTTGAATTTAAAAAATTTAAGAAAAAAATTATTCAATGTTATATTTTGTTTAATGGAAAAATTTGTCAACTATTGCAAAAGTAATTTAACTCCATGTAATTGAAATTTAAGCAAAAAGAACAACAACAAAATATGTGAGAGTAATAAAATTTATACTAAACACACCCATGTATTCACCACACCCACACCCTAAAATCACAATTTTCACCACTACTGGAAGAAAAAGAAATAAAAATAATAATAAATAAAACAATAAAGTGTTTTAAAACTATAAAAATTATCAAAACTTCTTTTTATTTGAGATTTGAAGCGAAGGAAGTCTCACCCTAGGGGCAAGGGAACTAACAACAAACTTGTCACTGGATAGTTCTTAAGTGGTAGGTACCGGTTCTAGTTCTAACCCTTTATATGAAGGGGCTTTTCACTTTAACATGGCGATGTCCTAGGAAGGGGTTAATTGGCACCTTTTTGACACTTTGTAACAGGTCATAGAAATAACCTAAATGGACACATTCAATTTCGGTTAATATGATTATACCTGTCGCAAAAAATATGACAACAATTTCATAATTTTTTAATGAATTGAAAGCGAATTTAATAAAAATCATTTTAATTTTTGGTGACCATTTTTATATTTCTCAAGAAAGAACAGGTTCGTTTGCCTTCACTATATGACCCATCAGAAAGAGCCAAAAATTAATCAGTTTACCACCTCCTATGTTAATATAATGGATCCCCTCCATATAAAGTAATAGAGCCGGAAAGAATCAGCCATTACTTGCACAAAATCCAGTCACATGAATAGTTTTGTGCCAATAACCTTTTCTCTGGACTAACTTTAAACACATTATCACCAGTTAAGTGATAACACAATTCGTTCCATTTTGTTATAATATTGTGTACACTGGTCACAGGAAAAGTACTTTAACACCAATTGACACAAATTTTCCGCAGGGCATGATAACAATGTCAATAAAAGGAGAAAATTAAGACTGAATGGCGAATGTCGAAAGTAGTAAAAATTTTATTATATATTTTTTTATAGGAAACTGGAACTTCAAAGGAAATTTCGACAAATATTTTCTATTTTATAAAAAACTTTGCACAGCATTTTATAGCATTTTGTTTTTGGGAATACAATTTATTTTTTAAAAGATTTTGTTTGTTGTGCTTAATTCCCTATTTTTATAATTGATAAAAATACTGATATTTATTGTTGGAGGATAAGCTGTTCCTATTCGCATTTCACTGGTTGCTTAGGCCAGATCATCGGGAAACGTTCTCCTAAATAATTTTAGAAAAGCCAAAGCTATCAGCAAACAAGACAATTCCCACGACAATTGGGTCTACGTACCGGAACGACTCGGAGCTTGATATGCACCGACCAAATATTGTCAACTCAGCAACACTAACACAAGTATGTATATTAGGGCGGGTTAAGTTGTATGTATATATGGAACAATTTTTATTTTGAAATTTTGGGGGGCTCCAAATCCGACTTAGAGCTATGGTCTCTTGAGCAAACTTCTCAGAATCACCTATAGATTACGTTTTTGCTATACGCTAATGTATATATATATATTCTTTCTTTCTTTTTTCTTCTTCTGAGGAGCAGTATATGCCGGCTAACCTACTCCGTAATTTATTGGTCCGTGCCGGAGTTGAGACAAACCCCGGACCATGGCACTGCTCTGTTTGCCAACAAATCCTGCACACAAACATACCATCAGTTAGATGCACAGTTTGCAACCAGTGGTGTCACTTCAGGAAAGAGGCCAGCCGTAACTGCAGCGGGTTAAGAGCTCTAAGGGAATGGAGTGAGGACTCCGTTGCATCCTGCTGTATTAACCGGCAGCGAAGCCCATCAACGTTAATCATCATGTCCATCTGTTCGTTGATGTGGGTTTTTCGAAGACCCCAGATACGATGAGGACCAATTGTTTATATATTTACGTCACATATAGTGCGGAATTGCATGCTGTTCAAATTCAGCCTGATCGGTGCACAAATGGCTTAGATATGAGCGAAAAACCATGGTTGTGGTTGTTTTTTAAATTTTTTTTATTTACGAGGGCGGATCAATAAGTCCGGACTTTTTGAATGAAATACAGTTTTTTTCCAAAAAAAAAAAAATATAAATTATTTTTCAACATGATGTCCTTTTAGCTCAATACACTTAGTCCAACGTTTCTCCAATTTGTGTATCCCTTTCAAAAAATAGGATTTTTCGTGACTTTTTGAATGAAACACAGTTTTTTTTTCCAAAAAAAAAAAAAATTATTTTTCAACATAATCTCCTTTTAGCTCAATACATTTAGTCCAACGTTTCTCCAATTTGTGTATCCCTTTCAAAAAATAGGGTTTTTCGTGGTCCATAAAATAGGCATTTGTTTGACCAATAATTTCATCGTTGGAGCTAAATCTCTTTCCAGCGAGATATTTCTTCAGGTTCGGAAATATGAAATAGTCACTGGGGGAAAATCCGGAGAATATGGCGGATGAGGTACCAATTCGTAGCCAAATTCATGTAATTTTGTCATTGAGACTGCACACGTGTGCACCCGTGCATTATCTTGATGAACAAGAACTTTTTTCTTGGCCATATGGGGTCTTTTTTTTTAAAATTCTCGTTAAAACGGTCCAATAAGTTGGCATAATATTCGCCGTTTATTGTTTTTCCCTTTTGATGGACTATTAACAGGTGATACTTGATGGGAGCAGTGTTTCATTTCATATAACTACGAGGGAAGTTCGAAAAGTCACGGACTTATTGATCCGCCCTCGTATTTCTGGAGAACGGCAAGAGCCAAATTTTCTAAATTAGGTACAAGCATCTTGGGGTTATCAATAGACAACATCCGACAAAATGTGGGCGGGAGTGGATAAGAGGTCGTGGCACAAAATAGATTTATTTATATCTCAAGAGCATTAAGAGGAAAAAATGTCCAATTTTGGTACATATAGATGGGTTATCAAGGCACAACCTCTTTAATAATATGGGCGGGACAGGTACAGTTCACAACTTCGGAGATACTTTGATGGCATTTGGCACATACGTTCTAATTGTAAAAAGGATCAAGTCTATAGATGAAAATATCTAAATAATATGCGGCACAAAGAACTGTTATATTATTCTCGAACCCCTAATATAATTTTGTTCTTGCAAGTCAATGATTATTGCCCATGGGTCCTAAGTAGGTAACACTATCGAAAATGTGTTTTTTAATAACTTAATAATGGTAGGGTATCACATGGTCGGCCTTGATAGTCTTAAGTGTTTCCCACTTGTTTTATTATCTGAACAAACAAATTTTTTATTTAAAAAATAATAATAAATTGGAAGTTTTTAATTTGACACTTGGCAGCTTCCTTTTTATTTCCTTTTTAAATAAACAATTAATAATGGACAACATCAGGGCTACCAATGTGTAGAACTGAAACTATAGTATAGTATACCTATACATCATGCAGTTGTTGGCAGCACTGTATGTTAATTTGTCTAATATGGTCCATACTACAGTACATTGGACCATGTTGAAAGTTGTCCATTTAAGCCACAATGGACCACGTAGTCCAATATTATCTGCAGGGATGTTACTTAAACTTGAGATCCATGTTGTACCAAAGTACCAAAAATTACAGCCCTGTATTTGTTTATTTTATGTTTTATTTAATTTTCCAGCAACGTTTTAAAAAGAAAAAATTGGTGATTGTTGTACATACTTTTTTAAAAAAATTTAAAATTCCTCTTTTTCTATATTCCTGTTTTTCTTTATCCATTTCAATTTATTTTATTTTTTGTAACAACACTCAAACAGCTGATTCGGTACGGAATGTGCGTTCAGTTTGGCACTTTGCTTAAGCAAATGACGTTTGACGAAACTTAACGAAAAGTTTCATTAAGTAGATTATAGTTGGCCACAATTGTTTTATGTGTATTCGCACAGCTGCTTAAGTTGAAATAATTGAAATTTAATTTTTTCATTAAAACCGAATATTTTTTTACAAAAACGCTTTTCTACAGGAAATGAAAATTTTTCAATTAAAACTGATCTTAACAAAAACTTGGTAACAACACACTCACTTACATCAAATAAAAAAACGGAAACGTAAAATTTTAACAAAAACGTTTTTTAAACATATTATTAATACGTTTAAAAAACAAACGTTAATTTTTGCAGGAAGACTTGTTTTTTATACAAAAATCTATTTTGTTTTTAAAAAACGTACTTTTTTTTTAGAGAAACGTAAGCATTTCACAAAAGCGTAAGAAGCATATTTGTTGAAAAAAAAATATAAAAAATATACAAAAATGGTAACATTGAATGAAAGCAACAAACGATAACACAACAGATTTGTGTGAAAGTTCAAGCGAGACTGAGTGTGTTTATTAAAGGCATATATGTATATGTGAGATAACAAGAGAGAGAGAAAAGCACAGTGCATTAGTTGTGCCGGGGTCTGCTCTATGTTACATATGGGCATTTCCATTGTGACGTGACATTTTTTTGAATGTTTTTTATTTTTAAAATTTACAACAATCAACCCTAAGGAATTGAGATATAAGCAAAAAAATGCGCTGGCATGACGTTACAAAAAACAGAAGTGGATTTTGACTTGCATTATAAAACTGCATAAGTCTGCGAATTTAGCAAGACTTTGTGTATAAAACCTTTTGTAATAATCTTTGGACTTAAAAAAAATTTATTTCCCAAATTATCAAATTTAAGAATCTTTGCTCGTTTAAGATCCATATGGGAAGTTCCAGCGAAAAGTCTACTTTTTGTAATGTAACGCCAGAAAGCAAAAAAGCTTGTATTTTAGGATCATGTTGTTCAAATGTTATCCCTTTTCTAACTTAATGCAGAGCTATAGTTGGGCTCTATAGCAAAATATGAAAAAGTAAATTTTACATATAAAATTTTTTTAGAAACAATTTAAATTAGTTCTGCCGTTATGTTACAAAAAGTGGACTTTTCGCTGGAACTTCCCATATGGATCTTAAACGAGCAAAGATTCTTAAATTTGCACTGTCCAGGATAACAAGGCTGTATGTAAAATTATTTTTAAATTTCCAGTTGGTAATATTCAAGGGCTGTATGGGACAATTTACAACGTTAAGGTTTAATCCAGAGCTGGCAGCACTTAGTGACCTTGTTTACCTAAATTTTGTTACGTTACTTTTTTTTTTGGAAATTTTAGAATAGAAATAAGAATTTAAAAACTTGACATTCTTCATATCTTTGCCATATCTGCGATATGGTAGCACCCTAAGCACATTATTTCTTTTGTGGCTTAAAAGCCTAAAAATGGGCTAAAAATTTGGTTAATCATAGTGCTATTGCCCCAAGGAAAGAAATATATAAGTCAAGGAACGACAAAGTTCAGTTAGACTTTGAATATTTATTTAATAGGTTAAACTCCTGAAAATAAACTAAATTTTTAAATATTTAAAAAATTTTCCGCCCTGATATAGATATTAAATGAGAAGTGCATTTGCAAACACCTCTAAGTTAAAAACAATAAAAATTCTGTAAAAGACGCCATTTGGTTTATTTTTAAGCTGCTTCCCTAAGACATTATCAATCTCGTTCAAAACTCGGTAACGCGCAATTCCTGGTTAAATATTTTGTTGGAAAACTCTCTACATTGCCTGGAATTTCACTTCACAGAAAAAATTAAAAATTGTCTCTAATCACCAAATTTATTCCAAATTCATAATATCAGGCAAACAAGTTGTTGATTTTGCACCTTTTACCAAAATGATTATTTTGATTACTAAAAATTTTAAAATTGTGAATATTTTTCTTCAATAAATGATATTTTTAATTTTAATTAAATAAATGATTAAATAACTTTGCCATTTCAAACAATGTGTTAATATATTTAATTAAATATTGACAATGCCCAACAACAATTCTGCATGTTTAAATTATTTTATTTTAAACGAAAAAAGTCAATTAAGATTTTTTGTTATTTAATCAATATTTTAATTAAAAATTTATTTTAAAACAACTAAAATGTTAATTAAATCAAAATTTTATTTTTAATTTTCCTTCAATTAAAAAAAATTGATTCAATTATCACATTAATTAAATTTAAATACTTTTTAAAAAAATTTTTTACTTGATAAAAAACTTTTTTCTGTGTTTAAAGAAAACTGGGTTAAGCGATTTTCTCAGAATTTTGTGTTTTTTCCAACTTAGCGGCGTTTGCAAGCAGACTACTCAAATTAAGAGTCCCTTAAAATAATTCAAACAATGTCCTTAATAAGTTGATTTTCACTGGGCTTTTATTCCAATATATTGTAATGCCACAAAATGTATGCTAACATTCATATTTTTATAATTTTTTTAAATTTTTATTATCATATTTAATGTATTGGGTAATAAGATAATTTGCCTTTGTAAAATAAATTAAATTTAAAAAAATTCAAATCCTATTAAAATCAGATGAATTTTGTCTACTCAACTCTGCATGCGATCTTTCGCAAAAGCCCTTAACTATGCAAAGTTTACAATTTAAATTTTACATTTTAAATTTTAATTTTCACTTGCTTTTAGGCACCTAATTGTACTCTCTTGCTGAAATGCGGAGGATTTAGTTTGACTAAACATCTCTCTTGTGTTTTTATCAAACCCCTGACAGTATTGCCGAATAAAATAAATTATATATTAGAGCGGCAATTGAAACCACACAATTGATTTTCTAAATTCTCATTTAAATTAAACAGCTTGAAATAAAACACTTTTTGGTCAAAACCCAAATAAATTGAATTAATGTAACAACAACAAAACAAGTCCTAATTTAATATTTAATAAGAAAATTTCTGAAACGTTATTTAAATATTGCATAAAAAGAAAGTAAATATTTACTTTTTGACAGCCTTAAGACATGCTATAGAAACCATTCTATTTAATAGCCACAATGTATGCCATTTAATTTATTCACATAAATATTTTATTAAATTAATTTTAGTATTTTCTTTTTTACTTGGGGTTAAGAAACATTAAATTTAATTGTTTTTTTTTAAGGGAAAAATAAATAAATGTTTGTATATTTGTAATGATTTTCAATAACAATCTAAGAGAAAGCTTAAAAATTAAAGCGAGTGAAGGAGTTTTCAAATGTTTTAAAGAAAATTGAAAATTTATTTAACTGTCAGCAGCAAGAACGATAAATTGATGTGCTATTTTGGAACAAAGTTTATGGTGTAGCCAAATAATAAAAAAAAGAATACATATTTAGAGCGAATTGCAATTGCAGTGTTTCACTGCAAAGGGAGGCCAGATCATGTAGATAAATGTGTATTTCAAATAAAAAAGTTTTCTTTTTTCGCCAGGCTTAATTTTTTTTAAATCAAAGTTTTTCACAAGCCCTAATTTTCCCTTTGCAAAAAGTACTTTTTTTTTAAAGATATTTATTCTGCAAAAATTTAAGTTTTTAATAAAAGATTTCTTTTTTTGCAGAAAAGGCAACTTTTTGCACACAAAGTAAATTTTGTTCAAACTTTTTGTAAAAAGTGACTTTTTCTCAAAAATGAAGACAGGCCCCAAAATTTTATATTTGGGGTTTATATTATTTTTTCGATGACGTGTTTTTGCATTTTAAGTGAAATGAAAAATGATCCCAAAATATCATGGAATGAAAAATGGCGGAAAAAATCAATATTTTTACTTTGCTGCTATTTTTCATTTACTTAAATATGCAGAGATGCTTTAGTTAGCGAGGCCAGTGTTTTTAGTTCCATAGAGGAAAAATTCCGGAACGCCCAACCATTCTATCTATCGTGCGATTTTCAAAACCAAAACTATAAAATTATTCGGTATACTAAAATTCAGGATTTTGCAACTCTTTTACAATTCGGAGTTACTGAAATTCACGATTTTAAATTTGGGATTTTCAGTTTCGGGCATATGAACCCAACCCAAATTTTTAATATAACTTTTTGATTTTTTTTTTAATTTTAACGTTATTTAGGGCTAAAATTCATTTAAAATTTTGAGGTGATTTTTCCCAATGAAGAATTGCTCCAAATTAAGGATAATAATTCATTTTAGTTTCAGGGTTATCTTTAATTCTTTTTGCGGTAATTTTTAATTAAAAAAATGGATAATTTTGCATTATGAAAAATAATCCCAAATTTGGGGTAAATTTTATTTTTTTTGGGCCATGTTTCCTTGGACCATATTTCGCAGTGCCCAAAAAAGTCACAAAAGTGTCATTTATTATCTAAAAGTAGGGAAGAAACGATATGCCTTTTTGCCGCTACGATACTGTTACTGAAAAAGAAATATCGGTGATACCGATACGTATATAAAATTCAAAATTCAAAATAAAATTAACAAAACTTAAGGAGAGTAATTTCTTTATTATATTTAATAAATTTATAAAATTAATGATTTTTCCATTTAGTTTGATATTAAATTTTGCCAGAGTAAACGGTCGTAAAATAAAATCAATTTAATTTTAGAACGTTTTTTCTAATGCTCTAACATATAGACAACTATTCTCCTAACATATAGACAACTATTCTCCAAAATAATTTTTGATAATAAATTTGCATGTGCCCGGCAAATAAAAAACTGAAATGGCAAGCTGCTTTATTTAAGCAACTTGTTTTTTTAATTTTGTTTTTTTCTTTCTATCCTCTTACAACTACAATTCGTGTTGGAAAAAAACCAGCCAATTGTAGGGGAATGTAAGAAAGAAAAGATTGACGGTTTATTGTTGAGACTTTGTTGAAGCTTTGATATTGTAACATTTAAGACCTGAGTGTTTTAAAATTCTTATTCACTTTATGGTCTTACTTGTATTATATTTTTAGCTTTTCTAAAGTATTTGGAAAAAGTTTCCTGACGAGCTGGCCTAAGCAACCAGCGAAATGCGCATAGAAACTAGCTTTCTAATAAATGAACTGAACAAATATTTTGATCAAATTTTTGAAACGTGTAAATAGAACATCAAAATAAATTTTAAAAATTTTGATAAGACTTCAAAAAACCGTCAATCGTGTAAATCTAGCTTTGGTTTTTATCGCTTAAAAAAAAAAACACATTTTTCAAAAAAAAAAAAAAAAAATTTCAAATATTACAAAAGTTTGTTTGTATTATGGAAAAAAATCGTACAAAATGTTAACATTAATTTAACTCACATATATTATTATTTGAATATTATTTTGTTTTATAAAGGGTCCGCCAAATAACTTTTTTTTTTTTTTGAAAATGGTATAAAAAAAAACTACTGAATATTTTCTCAAATTTCTTTTTTTATTTGAAAGTACAATCCTTCCGGTTAATAATGGAAAATAATTTCATTCAAATGGCGTCATACCAAGATCTTTATGCAAAATTCGTCTCAATAATGTCTCCGAAATGTTCAATTGTTGAGAACGACGGTGAATTGACTTTCTGCCACAGCAGCAATATTCTCGGGTGTACGCACTGTTTTTGGCTTTTCACGCTTTGGTTTATCGATGAGGATGCCAGTTTCTTTCACTTTTTTCACAAGATAACGAACATACGGAGAACATACGCAATTTTCGCACACGTTCTGCAACATTACCATGATTTTCAAAGTAATGTCGCAATATTTCCCAGCGTTGTTCAAGCGTATACACAACCATATTCGTTCAGAGGAAGGACAAAACTAATTATCTGTCAAATCAGACATGAGGTAAGTGTTACCATTCACGAAATAAGCACTTGTTGAAAAAACAACGTTAGATGGCGGACCCAAAAAAAAAAAACGTTTTTATTAAAAGAAATTTCCTTTGTGACGATAACATGTTTATTAATTTAGCCAAATAATGGCTTTAATATATGTTTTCATACTCAAAAATTTAGTGCTTCACGGCAAAACGCAAACAATTTTTAATTTTCCAAATATTTTCGCCTTCCTATATGAGAGAACTAGGACCACAAATGGACCACCATAAAAATTGGAAAGTACATATGCTTTTATATAAAAATTGTTCTTGTTAATATTTTTTAAAATGCGATTAATTACACTGTGCAAGAAATTGACACTTTTTTTCGTGACAAGCTGGGCACCTGGCGTTTTAACATAATTCGGGTAAACTTAAAAAACCGAAATTCCGCAATAAAATTTCCTTTAAGAAAAGTAAAACCTCTTTCTAAAGCCGCAGTCGTTTTAGAAACATAATTTTTTTTTTGGAAAAATAAATAATTTTTTTTACAAAATTTCGAAATTTTTGTTTTTTAAAAATTCATAAAAAATTGGAAAATGCAGCTATGCTTCTAATTTGCAGACGTATAAAAAACGAAATTTCAAACAAAACAAGCCATAAATGATTAAAATCTGTTTGCAACTTTTGATTTTATTCACAAAAGTCACAATATTAAAAATTATATTTTTGGCATATATGTGAGGTAGTCGAGTCCTTGGTCCGTTTTTTTCAAAAAATTAAATTTTTTTAACCTAAGATATTTCATATTGGCATATCAAATTTCAAAAGTCTACGACAACTGCTTCTATTTTTGTCTTATCGTTAGATGGGGACAAAGCACTGTGCTATGTGGACAGCTATCGTTCGCTTTTTCAACGACAATCAGCTGATTTGCGGCCCACTAGTTTTCAGCATGACAAGTCGATCGACAATGCAGGCGAACGATAACTTAACAGTTTTTATAAAAATTTGCGGCCCCACAAGAAATACAATACGACCACAAATGTCAAAATCAGTTACTTGTGTTGTGGTTGTCGACAGAGGCATTTTGTTAAAATACAGATATTAAAAAAAAAACTGGCCACCCTAATCCTTCACTATTTCAATTCTCGCACATACATACCACAATTTTCTTCAAAAATCAACAAAAACATTTTAAAGTTTTTTTTTGTTTTAAAAAAGTTGGTGAAAAAAACTTTCTTTTTTAAAGAAGTAAAACTACACCATTTTTCATTGAAAATGAGAAAATTCCAGATGAAATTGAGAAAATTCCAAATGAAAATGAGAATTTCAATTTGAAATTGTGAAAATTCCAATTGAAATTGAGAATATCAATTTGAAATTGAGAAAATTCCAATTGAAATTGAGAATATCAATTTGAAATTGAGGAAATTCCAATTGAAATTGAGAATATCAATTTGAAATTGAGAAAATTCCAAATGAAATTGGGAAAATTTAATTTGAAATTGAGAAAATTCCAATTGAAATTGAGAAATTTTAATTTATAAAATTAAATTATATATATTTTTTTAATATTCATACAACGAACGTACATAACAAACATAATGATGGAAAAAATAAAAATAAATACAAATCGCAGTATTATTGACCAACAGGCACATCTTTCAGATCCAGAGCAGATTGGTAAAACGTTGTAGTATGTTGTATGGCTCTACTGCAATATCCAGTAGTTGTACATGTCTAAGAAGCATCACCTCTTCTAAAAAGTCAAGTCTCTGCTCTTTTACTAAATTGGGGGAATAACGTTTGGTACATTCATCTTTGTTTTCACAATACTCTCCAGCTACACTCCTGCGTTTGAGCCCCTATTGACCGATGCTTAACCCCATTGAAATTATTTGGTCAAAAATAAAAAGTATGGCGAAAACAAATATGAATGTACCGAACGTAATTCACCCCAATGTAGGAGAGCAAAGGCTTGCCTTTTTAGAAGAGGTGATTAAGGCTTCTAAGTATACATGTCTTACTGTCTACTGGAGATTGCAGTAGAGCCATACAACATACTACAACGTTTTATCAATCAGCTTTGGATCTGGAAGATGTGGTCAATAATACTGCGATTTGTATTTATTTTCATTTCTTCATCCTGATGTTTGTTGCATGAATATAATAAAAATCATATAATTCAGTTTTATCAATTTAAAATTAAAATTTCTCAATTTCATTTGGATTTTTCTCAATTTCAAATTAAAATTTCTCAATTTCAAGTTGATATTCTCAATTTCAATTGGAATTTTCTCAATTTCAAATTGATATTCTCAATTTCAATTGGAATTTTCTGAATTTCAAATTGATATTCTCAATTTCAATTGGAATTTTCTCAATTTCAAATTGATATTCTCAATTTCAATTGGAATTTTCTCAATTTCAAATTGATATTCTCAATTTCAATTGGAATTTTCTCAATTTCAAATTGAAATTCTCATTTTCATTTGGAATTTTCTCAATTTCAATGAAAAATGGTGTAGAAAAAAAAATGTTTATTTATAGAAAAAAATAAAACTTGTTGAATATTTTATAAATTTTACTTTTTCCATAGAACAAGAAAACAATATTTTCCCATTTTTCTTACACTTTACACTTTACACTTAAGAATCAATTTCAATAAAAGTGAAAATACTACACCTGAAAATATACTAATAAAAATAAATAAATAAATAAGCAAGTAAATGCAACACAATTCTTTGCCTAAAAGTATGCAAAGCAAATAGAAACCTTTTAAAGCATTCAAATAAGCACAATGCATACCGAATGTTAAATATTAAATACAGAGACAGTTTTCAGCTGATTAAATTGTGGTTGGAGGGAGTTTCAAGCATTTGCATACAACAATAATATTGTGTGTGTGGTTTATAATCATTTTAAGTGGCGGACTGTCAACGGCAACACTGCTAATGGTTCCTGGAGGGACATCTGCTGTTTTAAGTGACCCAAGATTATAAGCACTTAAGTGTTTGAATATTTATGATTTTATAAAATAATTTGTTAGTTTTTGTTTTTGCTTAGAATTTAAAAATGAATTATTTAATTTTATAAAATATCTGGTAAAATGTTGCATATTTTTAGGTTAAATGTATAAACAATATAGATTTAAAAGATTGATGGGATAAAATGAATATTAAGGAGAGAATTTTTGTATTTGGCAATATTTAACATACTTTTAGGTTATTTATTTTTTAAAGATATAAAAGCATATAAATATGTACAGTGGTGAAGAAAATTCAATATGAATATAAAATGCTTATGGCATTTTGTAGTAGTAGTTGAAGCTGAAGAATGCTCTGTTGTGCAACAAAGTTCAAAATTTCGAACTTTGTGCTCGAAGGACAACTACACCGATAACTTCAACTACGTATTCTGTTGACAAAACTTTCAAACTGCCGTTTTTAACTCTTCACTGCTTGCAGCGCTATTCGTAACGTTGTACTACAGCGACTATTCTGTTCCCCACTTAATGGTTGAGACGATTTTTATGAAACCAATTGCATTTTGTTTAGTTTATAGGGTGCCCCTGTAGGCTTGTTGGTAGTGAGCTAGTCTATCAGTGAGGGGGTTGCGGGTACGATTCCCGCCAGAGACTCTAATCTCCTGCAGACAAGCGTAGAGCTTAGCGGGATTAGATTAAGAAAAAAAATAGGAAATCAATTAAAATTAGAAAATAAGAACCCTCTTTGATTTTTGTAACTTGAGTTGCCCTTTTATAGTGTATATCGCACACTAAATCATTAACTGGTACAACTCGAAAGTCAAGAATGTATAGGAGAGGTAGAGAACTGGCTTCAAATCAGGGTTGCAATTTTTAACTAATTTTCGTGGTCGCTATAGATTTGATTTGTGAACTGGTTTTTGGAAAAAACACGTTTGATAAATTTTAAGTTGTGCCTGTTTATGATTTAGTGTGCAATTTATTTAAATTTATAAATTCATGTTGAGCATAGGCCTTTAGCTATTGTATTTTATTCATGTTTATCTGCTGCTGCGATCTTCAGCTCGTTCCACGTTTAATTAATTGTTGCTACTTCTAGTTGTCGATGCCAGGTGTGATTCGGCCGACCTTTTCTGCGGCTGCCTTGGGGATTTCATGTCTGGTAATATCGCCCTTAGGAATTCGCAGGGCATGCCCAATCCAGCGCCATTTCCGATTTCTGATTTCAAACTTAACCGGTGCTTTTCCCCACTTGGGCGATAAACTTTTGCTCGTAATGGTCTTCGGCCAGAAAATGTTTAGTATACGATGGAGACAACGGTTGATTAATACCTGTACGGCATAATATTGCATCGATTTGAGTTTCATTACTCGCAGCCTTAAAGAGCAAAATAAGTGACGCTGCTGCTAAAGCTGGTAATGTTGGTGCGCTTGGAGATATGTGCAGATTTCCAAACTGTCCTTTCTCAAGACTCCACTTTTTTGATTTGGTGCTTGGGATAATATTTATGAGACCACAATTTGATGCTTTGGCTTCAATGTTGTTTAGTTTTGACTGCATAAATTATAGGGGGTTTTTAAGATGTCAACCACCAGCAGGAAAAATATTGTGAAAACATATTTTTTTTTTAAAATATACATACATACACATGCCTATTGAAATGGAGTAAAAGGCAGGCGAAGCTTTATAAAGATTTTCAATAGGCTTTTTTTTGCAGATCACGAGAGACTCATATTAAACTGCTTTGTCATTATTGTTTAGTATCGTTGAGCCAGTCATCATGAAAAGACTCACGCAACAAAAGCGTCTCCAAATTGTTCAGCTGTATAAGGAAAATCAGCGTGATGATGAATATCTGGTATTTTATCGTGAAATTCTGTTCAGTGCTAAAGCACATTTCTGGCTCAATGGAAACGTTAATGAACAAAATTGCCGTGTATGGGCTAATGAGCAACCCAAAGTGTACCAAGAGCTACCAATATATTTCTTAAAATCAACGGCATGGGGTGATTTCTCGTCTGGTGGAATCATTGCACCATATTTCTTCAAACATTTGGAAAATTAGAATATTACCGTCAATGGTAACCGTTATCGCACCATGTTAATGGACTATGGCCTTCCTGAAATTCCAGCGCATGGCCTCGGTGGGCTCTGGTTTCAAAAAGACGGCGCTTTGAGCCATACAGCGCGTGAAATAATCTCACCAAGGTGAGAAATCTCTTTGGTAAGCACTAATTGCACGTTTTGCTACGGTATATTGACCACCTACATCGTGCGATATCACACCTTTGGACTATTTTTTCCGGGAATATGTAAAGTCTTAGGTCTTCAGGAATAAGCCAGCTACGATTAACGCTTTTGAAGCCACTCGGAGACCAATGCGGTTGATTGTGAATCCCTTCAGTATAAAAGAAGAAGAAAATAGTTATTTTTCTAATTCGCGAGATACCACTCGCTATGCTCGAACGAGTCACCCATAATTGAACCTTCCGAATGGACCACCTTAGATGTAGTAATGGCCAACATTTATATGATATCAATTTCATACAGTAAATGCCATAAATTGTTCTTTTAACCGATAATAACAATTTTAATTCACTTTTAAATGTATGTGTTTTATTTTGCTTTATAAATCAAACCTCACGATAATTCACCCGATATAATTGTTACACAAAAAAGTTATAGTTTTATTAATTTAAGTTGAAGAGTCTCCGCTGCAGTATTTCAAGGAAATATTCTTCTTTCAAGAAATCTTTGAATTGGTTTCTACATGTGCCATACAAATATGCATTTTCTAGAGAGAATGTTGAGCTTTGCAATAAAAGGAGTATCTGTTTCCCGGCGAACTCTAATGCGAGATTTAGTATTCAAGCTAATCACTAATCGTCACCAAAGTGAGACAATTAAAGTAAGACGGAGATGCAAAGGAATTCATGATGACTTGCCAGCTTTTTATAGAGAATCCCCTGCGCTTCATTAATATTCAGCCGAGGGGTTAATTTACCTGGTTGGCCCGGTTTTACATACGATTTTTTTCGTTTCGCGTTGTTTTACAATTTTTATCGCCTTGATTTTTTTCTGTTAGGACCAGCACTCAGGGGATGACCCCTACTAATGTATTGCATTGTGTTGGAACTAGGAAGTAGGTCAAGGGAAGGAGGAAAGAGGGAGTAGTGTCTGTGAACACTTGACTGAATTTATTTATGCTAATAGTAAGAAGGAAGACTTCAGCAGGAAGGACCGAGGCATTTGTCCATCGGACATCACATTGTTTCTTCATGCCAATAACATTATGAGATTCTGATTCTTCATATTATACCATCCATATATAAAGTTGAGGCACCCTGATTCTTCACGCGTTTATGCGTTAGCACTAGAGTTTTTTTTCCCGCAATTTTTCATTTCCCGGGAAAGCGGGAAATTTTTTTAAGTTTCCCGGGATCCCGGGATCCCGCTCCATTAAAATAAAAATAATTTAATTCGCCAGGAATTAGCAAAAATTTTTTTAGAAAGCTTAAAACACCTACTAAAACATAGCTTATGTTTTAATAATACATAAATACGTTAATTTATATTTAATTAACTTTAAGTTTTTAAATTTCTTACAGCTTTTTTCCAACACGAAAAACGCATTCTTGCTATGTGAGATAAAAAAAGTAGACTTACAAATATAAAAACAAAAACAACAATTCAGTTTATTAAAACAAACATAAAATAATATAAAAAAAATAATAATTTGAGATCCAAAACATAAAAAAGAAATTCTTAAAATAAGAAAATATTTTAATAATCTCAATTCATATTTTTTGGTTTAGGAAATAATTCTTTAAAACGCTTAAAGCGTTTATAGACCCGTCAGAAAGCCTATTTCTAATTTTGTTAGCAAATTGCCCTGCTACCGAAAACGCCCGCTAACTTTCTACCGAAGTAGGACGAATGGTTAGAAGTGCATTAAACAAATATTCAACATTTTGGGTCTTTTGACCACTTCCTTCCAAAAATTTCAATTCTTTCTTTAATAAACATTTTAAAGTACTTTTGGAGTAAGATGGAGCACAAACATTAGCATTATTAATAGCTGCATTTAAAACTTCTTCAAATGTTTTCTCTTTGACGGCACCACATTCTTCAACATCATCATTACTTTCTTCAATATTATTAGTTTTGGCAAAAAGACGATTAAAAAGATTTTCAGCATATTCAGTTACTGAGTACTTAGAAGCATAGGAAAAAAAAAAAATTTTCGTGATTATGGTTGAAGAAATCAGGCTCTTTCAAATATTTTACCAAAGTGTACAATTTTTTGTCCCTCCTTTCATCAATACGTAGATGTAAAGCATTAAACATTTTTTCGCCAAGAAGAGTAGGAATCGATTGGATTTCTTGACATAAAGTGTTAACTATGGCGTCAGTAGTTAATATGTTTGCATCACGGCGGCTCAACCTTTCAACAGCCATCTGTATGGGTTTCAAAACTTTAAGCATATTGTTTAATGTTACTATATTTTCCTCAATCCATAGATCACCCATTTCGAAATCAATAAGGCTCTTTTTTATAGAATTTCTTAATAACAGAAACTTGTCTAGCATTGGCACTATCGAATTCCAACGAGTTACAATGTCTAATTCAAGAGCCAATTCTTTTTTATGCTCTTCAACTACGTATTTTTGAAGAATAGTGTTTTTTGTTGGACTTTTTTTAAATATTTTTATAATCTGATTTAATACCTCTTTGTAGTTACTGTTTAAAACTAAATTTATGGCAGAATCTTGAAAATCAGCTTCAAAGTCATCATTGTTTTCTGTCGATTCTGATTCACTGGCAGAACAAATTATTACTTTTTTATAAAAAACGTCAACGACTGCCAAATGTATGGCATGATTGAGACAAAAGATCCCTTCAGCTTCGCTATTTTTAACAAATTTTTTCATCACATTAGGTCCATCTGTAATGGTGGAAACTATATGACTTTCAAATTCTATATTGTACTCTCTTAAACGAGTTTCCATTAAGGTTTTTATTTCGACCGCTCCACACCCACCGGGTATATAGACCATTCCTAAATTGAAAAATGTTTGTTTATTACCTAACAAACATATGTTAAGGTATCTCCTATTTTTCAGACTAGTCCATTCATCCATAGTCAACGAAAATCTACCACCCTCAGCTAATATTAAGTTTATATTATTTATGTATTCGTCCTTTACTTCCTGGAATTTTAGATTAAGCCCATCACGGTCCATGCATTTACGTATGTATTCACTTCTTGTTATTTATCTTAGGGAAAATCCATCTACAGATGCTAATTTTGCAACAGTGGTACACAAATTATTTTTGTTTTGAAATGAATCTAATGTAGGCTGAGTTTTTCTTATATTAAGGGGGATTTGTTTCTGATGTTCGCGTTTACGTTCTTCTTTCTCCCAATCTATCTTGTGTAAAGATTTCAAATGACGCAATAATCCGCTGGTACTTCGTCCTTTACATGAGATTATTTTAGCACATAAGGAGCATATCGCAGTTTCAGTAGATTTTTTCTTAAAAAACGTCCATACAATTGAGTTTTCCATCTAAAACAATTTTATTTGTTTTTATTAAAAACAAGAAAAGAGACTAATGATTTCAATATATTACTTTAAAACAGCAATATACTCGTATTTGACAAAATATCTTTAAAGGTAAAATTTTTTAGAAAAACCGCTGCTCACAATAACTTTCCACAAATGCCAAAGTAAAAGCAGGTGCTTTGTGAACGTTAAGTTGTCAATTATTTTTTTATTATTTGGCACAAATACCAAAATAAAAGCAGCCGTTTTCTAAACGTTAAGTTGTCAATTTTTTTTAATATTTCCCGGGATCCCGCATGAAAAATCCCGGGAAAGCGAAACATTTTAAAAGTGGAATACCCGGGAAAAAACCCTAGTCAGCACGCAACACTGGGGTTTTCGGGTATTAAAATCGACCCTTTTTCGCTCGGCCCCAAGCGTCTCATTCATGTTCTGCCTCATAACACCAACATCGGATACGCTTGGGCTATAATTAAATGAATACGAATGGCAAAGGTTGCTGTCATCTGCAAAAAAATAGATAGGGTTGGAAGTTTGACAGAGGAGGTCATTTGAAAAAATATGGAATAGTGTAGGAGAAAGAACGAAATCTTGGAGCAGCCCTGAATAAATCTTGAAATCGTTTGACGAAACTGCATCTATTACAACTCGTATAGTGTGATCTCTGAGAAACTCGATATAAATCGAGACAAATTAACCACGACACCAAATGCAACAAGTTTTGAGAGGAGTGCACCATGCCAAACTTTCTCAAACGCCTTGGAAGTATCTAAAGCAATTAACATACTTTCGCCAAAAACTGAAGGCACCGGCATAATTTTTTCGATAACAGGGCCAGTAAGTCTCCAGTAGAGCCATAGAACTTATACTGGCAGTCGCTTTATAAGTAGTTTGACTCTAAAAATTTGACACGATGGTGATTTACCATACTCTCCATAACTTTGGAATGTGCCGAACAAATTGTAATTGGGTGGTAATTTTTGGAGTTATTTGCTGCAAAACTGATTTTTTTTTGACGTTCAAGTAGCATTCCGGACATGCAAACACACTGTTCAATGTCCTCTCGACTTCAACTCCTGCGCCACTAAATTTTCCTACTTTTGAATAAATCCTGCTGCTGGCAAATGCTTTTAAAATTACTGCTTCAAGGGTTCCAAAGGGTCTTCCACCATTTCGTAACTTCAGCAACCATTTCCCGCTGAGGGTTGAGGACAAATTTCGTTGATTAAGCGATGTAAAGCTTCACACTAATGGATCCATAATGGCATAAAATTCGATACGTTATTAAAGCAAAAACTAAACGAAAAAACTTTGTTGTTTACAGTATTTCTTTCGCCACCTAAGGCTGGGTTTTTCAGATTTCAGTTAAACAAGGGTTAAACGGAATACATATTTGGGTCACCATTAACAAGTTTGTATACAAAATGTTGACGGTAAAGCGTAGTTTTGCTTAAAATGTTGGTCTTTAGTGAATTAATTAAACAATCACATTTCGACGGAAATATCTGAGTTTTAGACTACGGTACACTAAGTTTAAACGTAATCCACATTTCCAGAACCCTGCCTTATTCCTCACATTTCCAGAACCCTGCCTTATTCCTCACTTGGAGAGATGTTTACTTAAAAAAATCCATATAAGTTATTGAAGACACAAACCATTTGTGAAAATTATACTTAATCTGCTGTGAACCTCGCGTTTGTAAGTTATACACGCAATAAAATCTCTTAACATTTACAAAAAGTATAAGTAACAAATGATATATAATACTCGTGGCTAGCAACAGTAATACCCCGAAGAAGTAATTTGCACTTTAACAGGGTCTTTCGATTAAAAAAAAAATGCTATTCCTTTCTAAGTTTTTTGTTATTGCAATAATAGACCTACAATATTAGAATTTGCTAAGCACCGTAAAAATGTAAAACCACGGTTTCGATTTTAAAATAATTAAAACCGGTCGGTTTCGGTTCGGTTTTCGGCTTTTCTTACAAATCTTGTATATTGCTGTGTTTGAAATATATCCAAGCTCCAGATTTTAGGTCACACATTTCTAAAATAAAATTAGTATAATATAATATATAGTAAAATATAATATATAGTAAGAAAAATGGTTTAATATGCTGCCGAATTTTATTGGTCATTTTATATGGCTGCGATTTCCATGCAACTGCATGTTTTTTTTCGATGGTCTAAGAACGATGTCGACCAATTATCTTTCCGAATCATTAAATTTGCGTTAAAATAGTTTCGATTTTTTTTGCATATTTTGGTTTTCAATGCAGTTTTTTTTTAAATCATATTTTGCCATTTTGAGTGATATTTTTTCATTTCCATACTATAAAAAAAAAAAAAATACAAAAATTTACAAAAAAAATTAAAATCTATAAATAAATTTGTTTAAACTAGCACAAAGGGTTGCTAAACCGTATCCTTATTAATTGTATTTTTATTGACTTTCTTATATTATATTAACTATTAAATTAATTTGCTCTGAAATTTAAACTATAACCGTCCGGTAAATGAATTTGATAATTATTAATGTTACAGTTTAAAAGCCACTGAACAAGCTTAAAATTAATGTTAGTACGCGGATAAAAAATAACATCTACAATTGTCATTTTTGCTGCCTCGTACGTGAGCCATCTTTTTTCTATACCCAAGTTTCGTGGTTGGTCGTTATAGTATTCTTAACTTACTTACTGTTTAATAGCCTTAGTGAAAACATCTTTTAATAAAAACCCGCTAACATTTCAACTTAAACACTTTTTCATATTTATTGTAACGCTTTACCTTGAATCATAATTTGTTAAATAAACTTGTCTTTGAATTTAAACCTTACCATCTTGCTCTACTTATTTCTGGAAATACTAAGTTTGCATTCCCTGCATCTGCCTTGGCTCAACAGTGGTACCTCTTGGAGTTGATCAACCTGGTCAACCATCATCTGCATCATTCCTGCTAACATACACGCAAGTATAAAAAATACAGTCCACACCCTTTATTCTTGGTCACCCAACCAATCTCTCAATTTAACTTCTTAAATTTGATTAATTTTCTAATACATTCCCTTTACCTCAAGCTTACCTTCAATAAGTCAAAAGGGAATATTACTCTTAGCTACCTACACAAAACCCACCCCTATTCCTGCATACTAATTTTACTCACTCACCAAGCTTTTATTCAAAATTCTTTTGGAGCTCTGCTTAAGATACACGATTTTTCAAGATTTCGACAAAAGATTCTTCTATTTTGAACCGACGCAGCACATTCTGAGTTCTTTTTTTATGTTTAAGAATTTTTGAAACAATTTCCATTGTTGCCGGCTTTAATGTATAAACTTGTTTTATAAGAAGTATAAATGTTATATATAATTTGCAATTTTATTAAGCATAAAATTATTTTCTTTTAAGTAAAGCGGAAAAACCGAGGTTTTTTAGCCGTTTTCGGTTTCGGTTTTTAGGCATTAAAAACCACGGTTTCGATTTCGGTTAAAACCGAACAGCAATCCCTATACAAGGTAATTGTTGTGTATTTTTGTGACTCGTTATTCCTGAAGATGACATCCAAGGGATGTCGAAATATTGAAAAATAAAGAATTTAAAGAATAAAACAGACCACGGGCTTGAAAATTTTATTTAGTTTATAAATTAAAAATCCTAGTTAAAAATTCAATTCTGCTAAATAGTTCACTTTTTGTAATTGTATACTTAAATGATTTTTAAGCAATTAAAAGGAAACAACTCTGGCGTATGATAAATATTTAATTTGCCCACTGATAAATATTAATTATAAGCTTGGGATTACAAATAATTTTTATAAATACTAAATGTATAGCATACTTTTGTGCTTCCTTAGAAGTATACTCAGACGTATGAGTGATAGTTTTATTATTATTAAATATTAAGTAACCGTTAATTTTGATATTAAATAGGAAGTTATGGCCAGTTCATCTATTTCCGAACGAAGAATTTGTCGCTTAACTTACAGTTTAAACAAAAACAATATTTAATTATTTGTTTTTGTTTTAAGTGTAACAGGCACTTAGTTCGCTAAATGAAAAAACTAACCTTAGTAAAATGTTGCTTGTTTAATACGTGAAAAAATTTTTTTACATCTGCAAAACCGGAAATGACCCATTTAAATCAAAATTTTTCTAACTTAATCCTATTTCTTTTTTTAAACGGGTTTGTTAGCAGCCTACGTGCTGCAGGGGCCATATGTGTATGGTTAAAATTCTTAACTTAGACACCTGCAGCGCGTAAGATGCTCCTAGATAATTCAAATGTATGACTAACCCCACTTAATTTTTCATATCAATAGTTTATTTCTAACAAACCTACCCGCTATATCAATTTCTTAAGGTAGCTCCTATACAAAATTTTCAATACAAACTATAAATATATTGAAAAAATGTCCCATAACCGCCCAGGAGTCGCCCTTAGGGGGATTACATGTATGACCGATCTCTTAATTAGTTTTTGCTCTTAACTTCTTCTCATGGCATACTTGCCCCTTATTACCACTTCTTAGGAGGCTCCCATACAAATAATGCGTTTTAAGAAATTCTTAAATTGAATTGAAATTGAAAAGTTGTAAATAAATTTCAATTATTTATGGATGGTTTTTCGTTTTGTATATGTCTGAAACAAATTAGAAGTCTAGCTGCATTTTCTAATTTTTTATGAAATTTTAACAAACAAAAATTTCAAAATTTTGCAAAAAAAATTATTTTTCCCAAACAGAAAAAAAAAAAATTTTAAAATTGTAATACATAAATAAGCAAATAAATTTATTTACATATAGTTAGAACATTTTCAATTTAAACTAGTCATTTCCGGTTTTCCGCGGTTTAACCATGCAATAACCACTTGTATAAGTGTAAAGAAAGCTGCATAACTTTTAAACTAATAGATGTCCGACAATAAAACTTTTACAATAGGCTAATTTCGCTTAAAAATAAAAAAAAAATTAAGATTAAGTTAAAAAAATTTTGATTTAAATTGGCAATTTCCGGTTTTGCAGAAGAAACTTCTTTTTTTCAAATTAATTTTTTTTATATAAAGATCAATCTATTTAAAACAAGTGTTTGATTTGTCTTAAGTTTAAAAAACAATTTAAAAATACATTTTTTTTGAAAACGGCAACACTTTACCACCCCGTAACTGGACAAATAAACATCACTGAAAAAATTATTTCGCACACTTATTTCTATATACTAGAACTAGAAGTTATGCCAAATATAAAGGAATTAAAACAAAATTTTTTTTATTAGGTTGTCCGTTTCACAAATAATGCCCCATCTATCGCACTTGTGCAACAATAGTGTGTGAACCAAAAATGTTTAGTTTTTTTACCTTTATTAAAAATCGGCACGGAATGTTCATATCGTGCCGCTGTAAAAAATATAGAGCTACTTTTTCTTCTTATTGGTAACAAAACGGTTGGTTAAAAAATCTTTTTTCATATGCCTTTAATATAAAATTAAAAATTATTGTGATTCTACTGAAAATGTCTAAATTTTGAATTAATATGGTATTGTTAAAATTTGTGTGCTAAAAAATCTAAAATAAAAACACCTCTTAGAAATAAAAAAAATCAGTGTTGAAATTTTATTTTGAAATTCCCGGGCAGCGCCGGGGCCAAATAGCTAGTACTTAACAAAAATTGATAAAAAATAAAGTCATTTATTAAAAAAAAAAAAAATCTTAAAAAACAAAGCAAAATATTTTTACTGACATAAATGCTAATTTTAAAAATGCTATTTAATTTTCGTGTAAGAAATTAAACAAATCAAAATATCTTTCAAAAAAAAAAAAACTTTGAACTTAAATTGCTAAATTTCAAATTGACTTTAAATTCAAAACAATTTCTACAGCCATTAGCAATTAGTATTTATTTTCTGGGAACGCCATACAAAATCTCATACAATGAGGGAGACAAATGTTCAGCCATTAAGATTTGTATCTTTTCTTTGGGTGTAACTGGGGTGTAGCGGGCCATCGGGAAGGTGCGAGTAACAGCATCAATTAAGACACGTAAAGTCGGTTGAATGTCAGCGGCCTTAAAGGAAAACAAAAAAAAAGTAAAATATCACACAAACATTTAATTAATTGCCACAGACATTTCTGCAGATGTATTGGTTATTTGCATGTTTAATTATTTTCAACATGATACTTACTTCTTTCGAATATTTATCGACAGCTGTCATGGCTGCTTCATAATAATCCTCACCATAAGTTTTCTTTTGTTCGTAGGTCAATTGAGACCACATTTCTTTAGCCTATAAAGAAATACAAAAAAGGATAATAAATTAAAAAAAAAGTTATAAGCCAATAGAAAAAAAAAATGTTAAACTGCCTGAGGCAAGGTTAAGGTTTGTAAATAAAAACTAAAGCCTTGAGGTAGGCTGTTTGTTCTTTTGCTTATAAAAGTTATTATCTTTGTTTTTTAAATACAAAATAAGCACTTTAATTAACAAAAAAATTAAGGAACTTGTTACTATTATAAGCTAAAAGAAGATAATATGATTTAAAAGAGGTGAGGAAGTATAGCCTGATCATTTGCTACCCTACACCACAGTGAGCAGAGTGTAATCTATTTGGGACCAGCCAGAACAAAATTTTATTATGAGATAAAGATTTATGTAAAAGTTCTTTGTGCAATATATTATTTAGATTATCTTCATCCATATGAGATTTTTTTTTGCCAGTAAGTGGTTTAAGTTTATATGGGACCTTAAGATAATATGGGACCTTTAATGTTATTGTTAATTTTGGACCTACTCGCCCGCTATTTTGTCATGACTTAAAGGGTCCGCCATCTAACGTTTTTTTTCAACTGTCTGATTTGACAGATAATTAGTTTTATCCTTCCGCTGAACGAATATGGTTGTGTATACGCTTGAACAACGCTGGGAAATATTGCGACATTACTTTGAAAATCATGGTAATGTTGCAGAACGTGTGCGAAAATTGCGTACGGATTTTGGAAGAAGAGAAGCACCGTCAGCTCCGTATGTTCGTTATCTTGTAAAAAAAAGTGAAAGAAACTGGCATCCTCATCGATAAACCAAAGCGTGAAAAGCCAAAAACAGTGCGTACACCCGAGAATATTGCTGCTGTGGCAGAAAGTCAATTCACCGTCGCTCTCAACAATTGAACATTTCGGAGACATCATTGAGACGAATTTTGCATAAAGACCTTGGTATGACGCCATTTTAATGAAATTATTTTTCATTATTAACCGGAAGGATTGTACTTTCAAATAAAAAAAGAAATTTGAGAAAATATTCAGTAGTTTTTTTATAGCATTTTAAAAAAAAAAAGTTATTTGGCGGACCCTTTAGTTGCTTTTGTAGAGGTTATTGTAACTGTTTTAACCAAATTTAATCTAAATACCAACATAAAAGGATGGCTTATGGCCACAAAGACTCTATTCTCTCTATTCCGGAAAGAAGTTTGTATGGAGGTCGTGTGAAATTATGGACCGATTCTCACAATTTTCTATAGGCTTGATCCTTGCGCCAATTAGAACCTAAAGATGTTTGTATGTACCAAATTTGTGCAATCAAATTATCTTCAAATTTGCGACCTGCACTTTTCGCACAAAGTAAAATGGCCAGATAATCAGCCAGCCAGCCAGCCAGCCAGACGGGCGGACATCGTTAGATCGACAAAGAAAGTTTTTCTTAATTGATCGGTAGAGTCAAATGTGGGTACATAACCAATTTTTTATGGTCTTACACACATCAGCACAAACGAATAATACTCCTCCACTATTGTGGTGTGCCTATAAATCCTACATACCTTTTTCAAGTCAAGTATACATTTTTTAAATTTTTATTTTTAACATCAAAACTGCTTTTTAATTTAAAGAACAAAAAATAAAAAACAAAAAAGTAGAAAAAAAATGGATTTAAGAAAGAATTATGAATCGTTTTTTTCAATAAATGATATTTTTAATTTTACTGCCAGGCCCACAATGTCGACAAGAACATTTGTTTCGCATATTTATATTGAAAACATTAATAAAAAAAAACTAAAGTTTGTTTTTGTTTTCAATATAAATATTTGAATGAAATGTTCATGTCGACTTTGTAGGCCAGGGAGTTAATTAAAAAAATGATCAAAAAACCTTGCCATTTCAAACAGTGTGTAAATTTATTTAATTAAATATTGTTACGAAATTATATTTTTCTAAGAGCTATCTATGGTTTTAGTTATAAGTTATCTTGTAAATTATAGGTTTATGTCATATTAGTTCAAATTCTTATGAACGCCGCTGTACTAAATTTTCTAGCAATTGTAATTGTAGACTTTAGAATTATGTGTATAGCAGTTATTTTAAAATAATTCGAACACAAAATTCTAAAAACGACTATTTGGTTTTTGAATCTACTATGAATGGTTTTGAACTTTAAATACAGGCTAACTCATAAAAGTTTGATTGGAGACATTAAACGGTCCAGTTCGCTACTTACAATAGTAGTTAAATTTTATGAATGTTATAATCAATTTCAATAATGTTTGTTAAGTTGAATTCGTGTGTGTATTTATTTTGATTTGCAATTAAAAGAACTCAAAGGTTTAATATAAATATTCTTTACGCGTTTTATAAACAAAAAACGTAACAATATGGATAATTCCCAACAGCAATTCTACAATTTAAATTATTTTATTTACAACGAAAAAGTCAATTAATATTTGTTGATATTTAATTAAAAATTTATTTCAAAACAACTAAAATGTTTATTAAATCTAAATTATTTTTTTAATTTTCTTTCAACTAAAAAAATAATCGATTCAATTATCTCATTAATTAAATTTAAATTCTTTTTAAACCATTTTTTTAATTGATAAAAAATTTTTTTCTGTGAAATTAAAACATGGTAGTAAAAAACTCCTTTTTTTTTTAGCGAAAAGGAAACATATTTTCAATATTTGGAAAAATTTTGAACTTTAAAGCTTCGTTCACAATGGCAGCAGCATTTCGGTGTTCGCAAAAGAGCAAATATTTTTTGCAGCCACTCAAATTTTCAATTAAAATGCGTTTGAAAATTTTGCCAACAACAATATTATGTATATATTATTGTTTTTCAAAACATTTTGTTAAAACTTTGATTTAAAACTTATTATTATTACGAGTTTCGACCGGTGGCCGAAAATCGACCACTTGAAAATAGTAAATATCTACTTTGAAGTGGTCGAATTTCAAGTAAACCAGTGCGCTATACAACAAAAACGTACACAAACGTACAATATGCACTCATTTCCCCCATTTGTGTGTATTTGCAAGTCCAAAAAAAAAAAAAAAAGAAAAACGAAAACATTAAAAAAACCACAACCTCCGTTTATACATGTGTTTACAAAATAAACAAAAACGCTTTTAAGCACTTTAAATCTAAAAATTTTCAAATTAAATTTATTATTATTCGACCGGTTTTAACCGGTTATTTTAGCTTTGCTCAAGTCGGTTATTTTAGCTTTGCTCAAGTCGGTTATTTTAAAATGTTCATTTTTCGAATATCGAATAAACCGGTTATTTTGGTATAATAAACCGGTTATTTTAATAATGTGTAATTTATATACATTTTTCTTACTCATGTTGTAGATGTACCTGTAATTTAAGTATTTTTCTAATTCTATATTAGGCCAACTTGAACTTTTTATAAACAATGTCAAAACAAAATGTAAAAGTAAAAGTAAAAAACACATTTGAACACTGTAAATAAAAACCACTTATGAATGCGTGTGCTCTTGTAAAAAAACCAAAAACTTTTCAAAATACTACAAAACTGTTTGCAGTTAAAAAGTAAATAATATTTAATTTGTGCTACAGTTTTCTAAATATTAAAAATATTGTTATATAGATTTTATCTCTAGAGATATTTCGAATGGGATTAAACAGACAAAGTTAGGCTCTTGAAGTGTCCTTAAGTGATAAGTGGCGAAGGCGTTTCCACGTCACGATTTATTAATCACCTTTAATTAGTCAATATGGTTGACATTAATGTGCCCCAAATAAAACTTAACTCCGTTCGAAGTAGGTCTAAAGAGTCGACAAATAATACTTTACTAAAATACGCTGCCAAAAATGAATCATTAGGTGTTGCCGAGATCGGAATGCCCCTTAAGGTATTAAAAACTCTTAAATAGTTCCAGCATTTCTTTATGCTTAAAACTACAACATTCCGGCGGAATCAACGATATGGAAAAATTCATCAGTTTTATTTATTAAAACACCAAGAACTAAAAAACAAAATTGAGAAATCAAACAATGTCATGGAAGGTTTCAAATTGTGGTCGAAAAATTGACAAATATTTCATACAAAAAGCATTTTCATCTTACTTATCGTTTATATATTGCTGAAACAAAATCGTTTGATATATATAATCCAGGCTAAGAGGTTTTGTTTGCAACTTTTCAAAAATATGGTTGAAGTCTACTGATTCATATAGAGATGGCTTAATCACCAACAAGTTAAAACTCATTTAAAATAAATTTAGGAGAATATCTCAAATAATACATTTATTAGATTGCTATAATATTTTATTTGCTCTTGCAAAACGTTTGACTAGTTCAAACATCATTTAATAGTTTTTAAATTACATTATACAATTATCGTCTTACAAAAACAGATTAGTAAATAAATAGCAATTGTTAAAAATGAGATTAAAATTTGATCATTTTACTGGTCTCGTTTTTTTGGATTTTATCGTCAAATATTTGTTAGGTCTGACCATACCTTAAGTCATATCTATGTATTTTGTAGGTGTTTTTATGTATTCGAATTAAATCCGGTTAACCGGTTAGTTTAAAAATGTTTAACCGAAAACCGGTTTTTTTAAATTAGCAACTATTCGTAATATTCGAAAACCGGTTATTGAAAAAAGTCAAATAATCGATCTCCCTAATATCTACACACAAATAGCTTTAAAACGATATATGTTTCATTAAAATCGGTGGACGATAAGATACTTAAAAATCAACTTCAATTACACTATGCAACAAGAAAAAATTCCTTGAATAAACACTATATTTTTTTGATCCGCTATAGTCACCTAACTGCAATAATGATGACATTATTTCAAATTCTATGGTAAGGTTTTTTTTTTAAATTTGTTTTCTAAAAATTGAGATTTTTGAAAAGGCTGCTCCTTACATCTTATCGTAACTTTTAACGACGTACCCGATTTTGTTATGCAATCCGTCAAAACATTTTAAATTACATCAGATTTAAGTTTTTTTAATATCATTTTTTAATATAGCCATTATTTTTGGAGTTATTGAGGCCGAAGTGGCAAAAAAAATATTTTTTTTTGATTTTTTATAAAATTTTTGAATTCAAAAAATTCATAAAAAAATGAAATCAACAAATACTTAACAGTTTCAGTACTTAAGCTCAAAGCTGCATGTATGAGAAGTAAAATAAATTTTATTTCATGAAAATCAATGGATAAAATCCTATTTTATTCTTGATAAAGTGAAAGTACCTACTTCGACATTTTTTATCGCAAATTTGTATAGAGCTAAAACTTTTCTGATTTATTAACGGTTTAATCCTGTTAATTGCACAGTATTTTTTTTTAATCCTTTATTTTTATTTTTTTTCATAAAGCTGCATATATTAGAAATAAAATAAATTTTATTTCCTGAAAATCCATGTATAATTTACTGTTTTATTCCCGATAAAGTGAAAGTACAACCAAAGTTATCATGTAGTTATTTTTTAAAGTAACAAATCATAATCTAAAAATAATTTCGACTTTTGTTTTGTCGCCTATGATTTTCTGTGTTTGATTCTCTTGTAAGTTACGGATTTTACAAAAAAAAAAAAAAAAAAAATTGCTTGTAGTTTTTGTGCTAGTTGTAGTAGCGAGTTAATCAGTAATGATTTCGCCCTACTTTTTCGTTTCATAAATTAAGGGAAAATATTTGAAAAACTTCGGGAAGAAATAAGATAATAAGAAAATTGTTTTGTAAAAAAACTGCTTTTAACATTAAAAAAAAAATTCAATATAACACAAGGGAACAAATTTGAACTTTTTTTGTGTTGATTTTCCAATCATTTGATTGATGCAATTTTTTTTAAACTCTTCATCGGCTCGCATTTTTTAAGTTGCAGGTACTAATCGATTTTTGACTTTTTTTTTCAAAAATTAAAAGTTAAAAAAATCATGACTTTACTCTTCATTAAGCAATTTAAAATTGTTCTCTTTTTTTTAAAGATGTAATAGTTTGCTTTGAAAAAAGTCAAATTTTTTAAAATCGCCAAAAAAAAAAAATGGCTGAAAAAAAATTTAAATTAATGAATTTTTAAAAATCATAAAAAATCCAAGACGGGAAAAAGTTTAAGTCTTATTACTTTCACGTAAAGTTACTTAACCTATAAATATATTGAGACATAGGGGGCATTTATACGGTGTCTGTTCAGACATCGAATAATCGCAGCTGCCCCCTGGTCAAATATTCATAAGGCTCTCAATGTGCCATTAGTTAAAACTATGATTACGAAATACGCAATAAAATATTTAAAAAGTCTGGATTTGCATAAAATAACGTATAAGAATAAAATTTGATTCATTATTGTTAGTTCATATTTATCTTATGAAGATTCAATAAATAAATAATGCAAAAAAATCGTTTTCGGAAAGTTTACAAAACAAGTGCAGCTGAAGACTTTTGTTTCCCCAACGATCCTAGTCCTGAATACTTCTTATCAATTTCACTGTGCATGTTATGGTTCAAGTGTTTCAGAGGTGGCAAAGTAAAGTCAATTGAAAATGTGTGAAGGTGATGAACTGAAGACGTAACTCCATGAATGTGTTTGTCAAGCAAAAGCAACATTTTGAAAATCATTTGGAGCAACTCAAGCAGCAATTTTAAGGGCTTTTCGTATGCAAGGAAATCCTCACAATACAAGTTGAAGCTGAAAGACGTAAAATGCCTGTTTCGGGCATGCACGAAATGCTGCTTAAACGCCATAAAATAAAGTCAGTTTTACATCGAACGGTAATGAAAAATTGCGGCAAACCGGCAAACTTAAACTAAAGAAATCGTATTTGAAACCCAGCCAATAAACCAGCTAAATCAACCCAGACAAGCCAAAGCAATTTTTAGTTATGTAGTTGGTGGGACCAGAAAGTTCGTACCAAATGCATACAGTTGTATACATATTTGATGATAATTAGCTTTGTAGACAAGTTTATATATTAGAGCTTTTGCACGATTGTTAATTACCCAGCCTTAGAGCTACGCAAAGAATATTTAATTTTTTTAAAGCCTTCACAATATGCTACTAAATTTATAACGCTTTATTCTTCTTTTATATATGTATTTTGTCCGGCTTATAATATTATTTATTTTTTAAAACGTTTTTTTAGCACAATTACAGTGTAATCTCCCTAAACGGAGACCTTTCCTAAGCGGACACCCTCTTTCGACGAACACTGTTCTTTAGTTCTCGATAGCATTCTAAAGGAAGGCTTTGATGTTTTTTGAAAGGACACATTTTCATACTCTCTTTGGTGTCCGGGTCTGACAGATTTTACTGTATAATGAACTAAATTGTTATAATAACGAAAAAAAAGTATTATTTGTTTTTCCCAGACAGTATCATGAGGTTTTAGCGCTGCTAATGCATGCCAGCGCGTTTAAATAGAGAGTAGAGGCATAACTTTGCATTAGATCTTAAAACCTGCAAGGACCAAATACATGTGTCTTTATATGACTATGCCAGGAAGTTTGCTAATATTTTTTATAATGACCTTGTGTGCAATTTAACAAGCAATCTTATTTACTTTTTGCCATTGTTTATAAACCTAAAAGGCTACAACAAAGTTTAAGTATTACTATTATTTTTTTTTTTTTTTCTAAATAGTTCAACTTTTTATTTTGTAATTAAATAACCAGAACCACTAGTTGCAGGCAAATTACTTAATTTCATATTTCCTTTTTTTATACTTCACCTGTTCACGTAGTTCGGTTTCATCTAGCCAGCCGTTACCAGGAGCAAATTCACCAGCAGCCACAACTGAGACATCAACACCATGTGGACGCATTTCTTGACGCAAGCACGAAGCAAATGATTCAACAGCAGCTTGGGTGGCACATTGAATGCCACGTACTGGGGCAGGGATTTTGTTAAGACCTTAAAAAATGTAAAGAAATGTCGAATCAAGTTAGAAAAAGATTTTTTTTTAAAGCATTAAATAAAAGTGTAAATATGTATTGCCTAGTTTCAAGGGTTTTAAGGAAAGGTAAGACATGGAAAATAAAATTCTAATAGGGTTAAAGATTTAGAAAATTCCAGTTTTATGACTTTGCAATTAGTATTGTGGTTATTTTATTGAACTGTTTTAAAGTTTTAATCCAAATTTTTAATATTTTATTCAGGCTAAAGTTCATAAAATTTACTTATCATTAAATTATTTTTATGAAGAAAGGAATTTTTACAGCATGAAATGATAATTTTTCATTCTTGACTGAGCTGGGAATTGAACCCAAGTTTTCAAGGACAGGTTGCCCTGACATGTTTCAATTGTAACCACACAATTTTCTCAAAGGGGTTTGCCATTGAAGGCAGCTGCCAGTCAATAGGGAAAAATCAATCTTTAAACCAATATTGTAGATCGAAATGTGTTTTTGAATGATTATCTATTTTAATTAATAATTTACACGTTCGTTTTTTATATTTTTGTCAAGAATTTTTCTTGAAGTCCAAAATACATATTTCTGATTTTCATGTTTTTGTCTTTCTTTTTGACCTTTTATCAGACCTTTTTATCAGTACAACTTGAAGGACAAATGTAAACATAGGGCTTGTACACTAGCTATTTAACAATTAGTGTTGTAGTTTAAGGTTTTAATCCAAAATTTTAATATTTTATTCAGGCTAAAGTTCATTACACAGAAAAAAGTGTTTTATCAATTAAACAAATGGTCTAAAAAGTATTTAAATTTAATTAATGTGATAATTGAATCAATTATTTTTTTAGTTGAAAGAAAATTAAAAATTTTATTTTGATTTAATTAACATTTTAGTTGTTTTGAAATAAATTTTCAATTAAAATTTTATTTAAATAACAAAATATCTTAATTGACTTTTTTCGTTTAAAATAAAATAATTCAAACATATAGAATTGTTGTTGGGTATTGTCAATATTTATTTAAATAAATTAACACATTGTTTGAAATGGCAAAGTTTTTTCATAACTTTTTTAATTTAAATTAAAAATATCATTTATTGAAAATATTTTTTCAAAATTTAAACATTTTTAGTAATCAATATAATCATTTTGGTAATAGGTGCAAAAGTACCAATTGTTTGCTTGATATTATGAATTTGGAATAAATTTGGTGATTGGAGAAATTTAATAATTTTTTCTGTGTATATTTAATATTCATTTAATTATTTTTATGGAGAATTCCTTTCCTCATAAAAATAATTTAATGAAAACGAGTCATTGAAAATAGGACTTAACGGATGGACCGCCTGCGACTTAGCAACGGCCAACATTTGATAGACATAATCTCAAAAAATAAATGCCAAAGAATGTTCTTTCAAATGATAATAAACATTCCGCATTAAATTTGAATTTTCTGTGTTTTTTTCTTTAAAAAAATAGGGAACCTCAAAATGGATCACGCTTTATATAACGCCAAAATGTGAAATATCCTTAGGATATCTCCCTACATACCACCAGGGAGAAAACCAAGGATGCGTGAGATATCGTCAAATTTTATATCTGTATAAAAGACCTATCGACAACATCTGTATATCTGTATAAAAGACCTATCGATCACGGGATGATGTAACACTCGAATGTGATATATTCTTAGTAGGATTTCTCCCTACCTGCCACCGGGAACAAAAAACAACGGATATGTGAGATATCCTCGAAATTTTTTATCAGTATACTCTGCCATTTTATCATGAAGAAACTCACAAACGAGCAACGACTGCAAATCGTTGAAATTTATTATCAAAATTCGCTCGATACAAATCCACTGTTTTATCGAAAAATTGTGTTCAGCGATGGGGCTCATTTCTGGCTAAATGGATACGTCATCAAGCAAAACTTCCGCATCTGTGGTGAAGAACAGCCACATGCCGTACAAGAGTTACCGATACATCCCGAAAAAACGACAGTTTGGTGTGGTTTATGGGCTGGTGGCATCATCGGTCCATTTTTCATCAAAGACAACCGTGGAAGAAACGTTACCGTCATCGGCGAACGATATCGAGCCATGATACGCGACTTTTTTTTGCCCCAATTGGCTGAGTTGGACTTGGTTGATATGTGGTTTCAACAAGACGGTGCCACATGCCACACAGCTCGTGAAACAATGGACATATTGAAGGAAGAATTTGGTGAGCAGTTTATCTCTCGAAATGGCCCTGTGAGTTGGCCGCCAAGATCATGTGATTTAACACCTCTTGACTATTTCTTGTGGGGTTATGTGAAGTCGTTGGTCTATGTGGACAAGCAAAACACGATTGAAGCCTTAGAGTATAACATAACACGTGTTATTCATGGAATACAGGCCGAAATGCTCGAAAAAGTAATGCAAAATTGCACCTTTTTTTTTTTTTGTTATTGTACCTACACTAAATCCCGCGAAGCTTTTTTGCTTGTCTACAGGAGACCAGAGTCTCTGGCGGGAATCGAACACGCAACCTTTTTTTTTTTTTTTTTTTATTACGAATGGACCATTTGAACCGGAGCCTCGGGCAACGTTTACATGAAGTTATTTTTAAAAAAGTAAATGGCAAAGACCAATTTATCGATTCCAATACAAATTTTGAATATATGATGCAAATTTGAGTGTTTTATTAGATTTTTAAAAAACTACGGTTAAAAAATCACCCTTTAAAAAGGTATTGAAAAAAACTTTATAAAAAGAATTATGAAAAAAGTGCTTTTTATAGAGCTTTATAAAACATATTTTTAAAAATGTACATACGTGTTCAAAACTAACCTTTTCAAAAAGCACCCGTTTTTTTTTAAAACTACCTTTTTTTAAGATATCATCTTATTTAAAAAGCAATGGTTTTTTAAGAAGTACCATTTTTTGGAAAAGTACTTTTTTTGAAAAGTACCTTTTTTGCAAATGCACCTTTTTTTGGAAAAGTATCTTTTTTTCAAAAATACATTATTTATAATTTCTTTTTTTTTAAAACACTTATAATAAAAGTATCTATCTTAACCCGGCAGTTCCCAGTGTCACCTATAGGTGACAAAGATGAGCAATAGCGATAATGGAAATACTAGTAGCTGGAGATGACACTGGCGACATCATACTAAACCTTCTTGTGGATAGGGAGGCAGCGATGGAAAGGTAGAAACAAAAATTAAGCTAACTTCGATCACTTTCTTATCCGAATGTTAAAAATGTGTAGAAATAATACCTAGTGTCACCTGTAAGTGACACTAAGCAATAACTTTTTAATTTGTTTGTTTTCTTATATTATTTGAAAGAAACATCAGTTTTGTTTTACTGAAGGTTATTGCTAAAGGTATGGGAATTGCCGGGTTAAATACCATTTAAAAAATATGACCTTTAAAAATGTGCGTCAAAAAATACATTAAGCTCATGTCTAAAAAGTACTTTTAAAATACTTATATTTTTTATAATGCCCGTAATTTTAAAAAATATAAGTTAAGCTTTTTATAGAAATCTGTGGTGTAAATGCTGCCAATTGTAAAAGAAAACTTAAAATAAAAGCACGTTGGCCAAATAAACTTTGGCCAGATAAACGTTAAATAAGTAAAGATATCTGTCACGTACGAAGACGAGACCAGATATCTCTTTGTAGAAATTACGAGCACTAAAAAATAAAATAACTTTTTAAAAATGTTGTGTTCTTTGGCCCTAAAAAGGTTTTATTTAACTTACCAGAAGTCATAAATACAACACGACCATGTCCAGCGCGTATCAAAGGCAACATTAATTGAGTTAAACGAGCGGCACCTGTGAGAAAAAAACGCAAACATTTATTTCAATAAAATCGATTGAAAAGCTTTCACTTACCTAACAAATTTAAATCCAAAGACTTGCGCAAAACACCAAATGGAATCCATTCCAATTCGCCCAACGCAACCCAGTGGGCACAATGAATCAAAGCCCACAACCCTTTAGCGGGGATACCATGCGAATTATTCGGCAAGTGTTCGGAAACAAATAGAGCAGCTTCCAAAAGCTTTAAACAAAAAAGTTTCAAAGAGATTATTTTTATTTGAATCGCTTAAATGTTTTGAAAACTTACAGTTTTTTCAGAGGTTACATCCAAATGAATACATTTCATACGACCAGAAGTTTCTTCTTTCAATATTTTTGCTTCGTCCAAGTCTTCAACAGGGGTGTTAAAACCAGCATAAACGGTAAAGCCTAAATCATCTAATTTCTTAGCCAAATACCAGGCAATGGGAGCTTCACAGCCAGTTATTAAAACACCTTTGCCGGAAGCGGAAACCTGAAAATTAATAGCAATAAGAAGAAACAAGGTGATTTATGTTTTTTTAATTTCAACTGGGTGTTTATATAAAAATTTTTAAATTAAATTAAGAACATTTTTGGAAATTTAAAAACAAGACCTTTGCAAAATTTCTAAGATTTTAAATTTTTGGATCATTTAAAATCATTTTCTTAAACCCTTTGCCTAAAATTACAGATGTGTTCTAAAAATGGTTAAAATCGGGTATAGAGTTACGATTTAGAGCTGTATTTTCGTATTAATACGTAAGACTTGTGTGATAGTGTAAAACGGCCTTTAGTAACATCGATTGCTCGCCGAAGTTTATTCTGAATGTGCTCCATCTATTTCAAATTGCGAGAAATAGTTTTCGGTTCACAAATGGTAATTTTGACACGGAAAATATAAATTACAAAGGCCAGCCCAAAAAAGCTTATACATGAAAAATGTGAGGCATTTCTTCAATTCGTCATCAAGCTCAGGAAAAACTTGCAAAACTTTACCCTACGGGAAAGAGAACTAGCACTAAACCTGTCACGTGACAAATCACTTTAACATGGCGATGTCCTATGGAGGGTTAATTGGCACCTTTTTGACACTTTGTAACAGGTCACTGAAATAACCTTCCAATTTCGGTTAAAAAAATGCCTTTCGCAAATATTGTGCCAAATGAGCCATGTCAATATGATAGATCCCCTTCATATAAAGTAATAGAACTAGAGAGATTCAGCCACTACCCGCAAAAAATCCAGTCATATGAATAGTTTTGTGCCAATTACCTTTCCTCTGGACCAACTACACTCTAAACACATTATCACCAGTTAAGTGATAGGTCTTGTTTTCAAATATCACAATTCGTTCCTTTTAATTATAAAATTTTGATCACTGGTCACGGGATAAGTGCTTTAAGAGCAATTAACACAAATTTCCCGCAGGGTTAGGCTACACTCAGGCAATAACTTCAAACGGTTAAGTGGCACCAGCACTTATAAACAAAATGAAAGTGTGCTCAATGTTACCCGAGAGCCGTCTGCCCAATGTTACTTTGCAATGCTTGGGCATAGATGTTTATTTAGGTAATTGTTAAGTTTTGTTCCATTCCAGAAAAAAGATCTAGTTCGTTCTTTTCGTTCAGTTGTTTTTAAATGTTCACTTGTATAGTGGTTCACTTATTATTTACCGAACAACTGATTGATTGTTTTATGACGGCAATTTTGTGCTCGGTTGTATAATGTAAACAACTTACAAAGATTTTCGCAGTCAAAAAAAAAAAAAAAAAAATATATATATATATGGAGGATTTCATGTCAAGTGACCCAACTTTTGAAATCGATGTCTTCCGATTTGGATGAAATTTGCACCAAGGTTAGTCTTATTGGATAGTAGCTTAGACACAAATTTTCAACAAGATCGGTCGAAAAGTTTCTGAGTAAGAGGGGGTCAAAATTTGACATTTTGGCCAAACCGGTGTTCTTGCTCCTCCATGTAACTTATTATCTATTGGTGTTAGCAAAATTTGTCCCAAACAAATTAGATAGCTATTTCTTCAAGCTTTCGAAAAATAGTTTTTTTTTTAAATTCATAACTTATTTTTTATTTTTTTTGAAAAGGGTATTTTTTTTTTTTTTTTTGGCTCAGGTTTTTTCCTTTAAATTTGGCTTATAAAAAAGATAATTGAATTTAGATTTCAGTTTTGGGTTAGTGGTTTATAAAATATTAAATTTTTACTAAAAACAAAAAAATTATAATGTGTCGACATACACCGACGTGTCCTATTTAGGGATTTTGATTTGTTATAGGGACACGTCGGATATGCTCGACGTCGGTCAGAGCCGACATGTCCTATTTCATGCAATATGATATTACCGTGGGACACGTCGTCATTATCCGACAATAAAAGTATATTTTTCTTTTTGTGTAGTTAGGCTAAAATACAACAAATAATATGTAAGAATATTCAGTTTCGTAGTATAAATGTTCATTTATTTTAAAAAATTAAAAAAATTCGATTTCACAGCCAATTCATTTGGTTTTTATGTACATATATAAAAATAATGTTTATAAAATAAGCAGGTTATTTATCTTCAAATACTTATAATCTAAAAACTAATATATAAGAGTAGAAAAAAAGGAAACCTAAAAAACTTATTCTATATTTGACGATTGTTGTTGGTGCCAATCAGTAAAACAATTGCCAACACATAGTCCAGGTTTAACTTCACAGCCAGCACATCGAACACTGGTTTCCTTACGAACACCATTCTTAGAACATTGACGACATCGAATATACTGTTTTTTTGTACCCTTACGGGGTATGTTTTCCAAAAAATGATCAATTTGAATTGGAACTGTCAATTTACTAGCTTAACCCGGTGCGCTTCGCTACACTGGCATCCTATGGGAGGTATTTCCCCCCTGCGCCTACCCGCTTTATTTTTATTTTCAAAAGTGTAGTATACCATAAGAGTGACTTTTAGAAAGTTTGAACATTCTCACTATTACAGTTCTTAAGATATGCGATGTTAAACATTGGCGTCCTATGGGGTATTCCTATACCCCCGCTGCTATTTTATTTCAATTCCGGGGCTCAGAAGATTCTACTACAAAAAGTTCAGCAAAATGCGTGCAGCGGCTCTTAAGATATGCGATAATTAATATTGGCATTCTATGGGGGGTACCAATTCCCCTGCCCCTATCGAAAAAATAAGTAGCCTATTTTATTTTTAGGGCTCACGTGATGTTACTGTAAAAATTTCAGGAAAATCGGTTCAGTATAATATTGGCATCCTATAGGGGGTACCAATTCCCCTGCCCCTATCGGAAAAATAAGTAGCCTATTTTATGTTTAGGGCTCACGTGATGTAACTGTAAAAATTTCAGGAAAATCGGTTCAGTATAATATTGGCATCCTATGGGGGGTACCAATTCCCCTGCCCCTATCGAAACAATAAGTAGCCTTTTTTATTTTTAGGGCTCACGTGATGTTACTGTAAAAATTTCAGGAAAATCGGTTCAGTATAATATTGGCATCCTATAGGGGGTACCAATTCCCCTGCCCCTATCGGAAAAATAAGTAGCCTATTTTATGTTTAGGGCTCACGTGATGTAACTGTAAAAATTTCAGGAAAATCGGTTCAGTATAATATTGGCATCCTATGGGGGGTACCAATTCCCCTGCCCCTATCGAAACAATAAGTAGCCTATTTTATTTTTAGGGCTCACGTGATGTTACTGTAAAAATTTCAGGAAAATCGGTTCAGTATAATATTGGCATCCTATGGGGGGTACCAATTCCCCTGCCCCTATCGAAACAATAAGTAGCCTATTTTATTTTTAGGGCTCACGTGATGTTACTGTAAAAATTTCAGGAAAATCGGTTCAGTATAATATTGGCATCCTATAGGGGGTACCAATTCCCCTGCCCCTATCGGAAAAATAAGTAGCCTATTTTATGTTTAGGGCTCACGTGATGTAACTGTAAAAATTTCAGGAAAATCGGTTCAGTATAATATTGGCATCCTATGGGGGGTACCAATTCCCCTGCCCCTATCGAAAAAATAAGTAGCCTATTTTATTTTTAGGGCTCACGTGATGTTACTGTAAAAATTTCAGGAAAATCGGTTCAGTAGTTTCGGAGTCTATTTCAGTGTCAAAGCAAAAATAACAAAGGGAAAAAGAAAGTAAAAAAATAAAACTTACAAAAAATATTACGTCCTCACGCAATGACACTTTTTTTGGAACTGTGCAAAAATACAAGCCACTACGTCGGCTATAGCCGACGTGATATTTTTCTCCCACTCACGAAAATTTCCGTTATAGTTAAATGAAAAAAATCAAAACAAATCGAATTGGGGCACTAACTTAAATCTGATTGCTTCTGCAGTGGCACACAATATGCTACTACATATAAAACCAATGCAGTTGACGTCGCCTATGTCCGACGTGTTTATATACGATTTTTTTTCTATGTCGGCATATACCGACGTGTCCAGTTTAATCCATTCGTAGTGTCGGCTTACGCCGGCGTGTCCGCGAAAGGGTTAAGTTAGTTCTGGTCGCTGTTTGGGCCGCGAGTGGGTTATGTTTAAAAAAAAATAATTTATATGTCAAGACGAGGATTTTTCAATTTTTAGCATATGCAATATTTTTAATTTTTTCCTATTTGTGTGTAAGTGTTTCTAAAATCTTAAAAATAAAACTTATGCTGAGAAACAAGACAAGTTAACTTTTCCGACGGTATATAACATACCTAACTAGCATTTCATTCCCTTGATACTGTAATACCCACAATATGTTAATCCCAGGAATAAAATTCCTTTTTCTATAGAGATGTTGACAAATAAATTTTTTTTATTTATTTGTAATAATAATTAAATTAATATAAATTAATAATAATAAAAACAAAAAGATAAATAATCTATTAATTATAATCTATTATTTGTGAAGCGGACAACCCAATAAAAAAATTTTGTCTGAATTTCTCTATATTTGGCATAACTACAGTTCTAGTAGAAATGAATACATACAACCATTTGACCCATCTTGGAGCATCATACCCGATGCAGGGGCCTAATTTAAGAATTTAAACGCCCCTGAAGCGCGTTGGCTGCTCCAAGATGGGTCAGATATATGGCCAACCCCACTTAATCTTTCATAACCCTCATTTATTTCTAACAAACTTATCCGCTATTTCCGCTAGGGAGCTCCTATACAAATTGTTCAATACAGACTAGAAATATAGTGAAGTAAAAGCCCAGGAATCGCACTTAGGGGATAAAAAGTATGTCCGATCTCTTAATGAGTTTTTTGTTCTTAGCTTTTTATCAAAACATAGTTGCCCCTTATCACCACTTCTTAGGGGGCTCCCAAAAAAATAATACATTTTAAGAAATTCTTAAATTTAAATAAAATTTTTCGGCTTTTGTGAATTAAATCAAAAGTTGTAAACAGATTGCAATTATTTATGGCTTGTTTTGTTTGCAGCTTCGTTTTAAATATGTTTGGAAAATTGGAAGTTTAGCTACATTTTCCAATTTTTTTTTATGAATTTTTAATAACAAAAATTTCGAAATTTTGCTAAAAAAAATATATAAAAAAAATTTTTAAATTTTAATATAAAACCTTAATCTTCATAAGCAAATAAAGTTAGTTACATATAATTAGAAAATTTTCAATTTTAACTAGTCATTTCCGGGCTTTTCGGGGTTCAACAATGCAATAACCTTTTGTATGAGTGTAAAGAAATTTGCTAACTTTTAAACTAATAGATGTCCCATATTAAAACTTTTGCAATATAATAAGAATACTATATCGATGCCTTACTTTCTCAACCTCGTATCTTAAGAAAACAAACGATTGTTTTTTTTTTGTTCTATTACTGCAAAAACTTATTATTTCAATAATTTATTAATATTTACAGAATTGAGACAAAGTATTGAAATAATAAGTTGTTGCAATAATAGAACATAAAAAAAAACAATCATTTAATATGAAAAAGTCCAAACCGTATTTTTTTAAGATACGATGTTGAGAAAGTAAGGCTTGATATGCTAATTTCGGTTGAGAAAATAAAAATAAAATACTCGTGTTACTAAGTTAGAATAATTTTGTTTTAAATTGGTTCCTGCCGATTTTGCAGACGAAAAAATTATTTTATTAAATAAATTTTTTTTTATTAATTTTTTTTTTTATAAATTTTTTTTGGTTTGATTAGTTTTTAGTTCGAAAAGTAATTATAAAAAACTCGACAAATGAACATCATAGAAAAATAATGTTTCGCACACTTATTCACACTTATGCACACTAGAACTATAGTTATGGCGAATTTAAAGGAATTCCAACAAAAAATTTTTTATTGGGTTGTCCGCCTCACAAATATGTAAAATCTTAGCCCGTACTTAAGGGGGTGTACACGGTCAAGCATTTCTCATCAAGCGATATGGTAGTATTAGTCAAAATGTGGTTGTATGTGTGACTCTGACGTTGCTGAATGGAAAATACAAAAATGTAGATATGACGGCGAATATTACGTCCAGCACACGTACACGGGTAAATTCGTCGGCATGACAAGCATTTTGACCGTCGGCATGACAAGCATTATAATTTTTTTGATGAAATTTTTTAAAAAAAATTCTGAAATAGTGGCGGTAATTTTGAAAATAAGAAAAATATTTGGATGAACCAAAAGAAAATGTTATTCCTAATCATTTTGTATATAATTAAATTCGCACAAATCATTTTTAAGTTAGGATGAAATGTATTAGCATAACCGCCTTATTTCGGGCGAAATATTAGTCAGGTGCATAAAAAACTAGACATGATAGAAAAAACTGAAAACGGATTTGAATTAAGTGCTTTAAAATATTTTTATCTTATATATTTATATTTAAAACGATTTCTTTGGCCGACCAGTTTAATTAATAAAAATTGGTTCTTTAACATTCCATTAGGTTTTTTTTCTCTTAAAATTGTATTTAGCGGTTTTAAGTGCTTTTTGATTGGGGCCACTGCGCTTTTTGAATAGAAATAGTACTCTGTTGAGGAGTTGGTGCATGTGTGAGAAAATTTTCGAGTGGCAAAATTCAAAATGTGTAAAATGTCAATTGAATAAATAGAATAAGTGAACGAAATGAACAAAGAGACTGATTCACATCACATTGTTCATCTGAATGGGGCATTTTGGAACTCTGTGTTGCAGTTTTCAAATGCTGACTAAACGCTATAAAATAAAATAATTTTTGCATCGAAAAGTTTTTTATCACTGAAGGTAAAGTGGTATATATACTAGGGCGGGTCAAATTGTATGGAACGATTTTCTATGTATATTGTATATGGAAAAATTTCCATTTTGAAAATTTGGGGGGCTCCAAATCCAACTTAGAGCTATGTTCTTTTGAGCAAAATTTCTCAAGATCACCTATAGATTACGTTTTTGCTATACGCTTCGTCAAAAAAAAAAAAAAATTAACCCGCCCTAATATATACATATCCTCACCTGAAATGCAAAAGGGCGTAACAACAAAAAATTATATATAGAGCTTTTGGTAGATTTTTGTTCGGTTTTAAACTACATGTTCACAAAAATTTCAGATCCCTGCAATCAAATTTGCGACTTTATTAAAGAAATACAAACGCCAAGTACACCTTGTTGTAATTGATTTTGTAAAGTTTTTTTTCTTCTCCTGTAAAAAAAAAAAAATAAAAAGTATTGTTACGCCCTTTTGCATTTTAGGTGACGATATCTAACTTTGTCATTCCGCTTGGAATTTTTACAATATTGATTCATGGCCCTTAAAAGTATATATATTTTGGATCCTTGTGAGAAGAGAAATTCAAACCTCGATGTCGCGATGTATCAGTTAAAATTGTTTTTCCGAAGATCGCAGCTATGATGGATACCACGTGCTTATATATCTACGTCACATATAGTGTGGAATTGTTTGCTATTGACATTCAGCCTGATCGGTCGACAATTGGCTGAGATATGGGCAATCAACCAAGACTGCCGCTAATTTTACCCATAAATCTCTTGTTTATGTTGTTGTTTTTTAATGCCTTTTATGTACATCTGAAGATCGGCAAGAGCAAAAGTTTCCAAATTAGGTACAAGCATCTTGATTTTCCACACACAGCATCCGACAAAATGTGATCGGAATGGGAGAAGTGGGTATGGCACAAAATAGGGCGCCATGAAATAAGTCCCCACGAAATAATTATCCAAAAAAATAAATTAAATAAATCCCCAAAAATGTACACAGAAAAAATTATTTAATTTCTCCTATCACCAAATTTGTTCTAAATTCATAATATCAAGCAAACAAGTTGTTGATTTTGCACCTATTACCAAAATGATTATATTGATTACTAAAAATTTTAAAATTTTGAAAAAATATTTTCAATAAATGATATCTTTAGTTTTAATTAAAAAAGTGATCAAAAAACTTTCAAATTTTAAACAATTCCCAACAACAATTCTACATGTTTAAATTATTTTATTTTAAGCGAAAAAAGGCAATTAAGATTTTTTGTTATTTAATTAAAATTTTAATTGAAAATTTATTTCAAAACAACTAAAATGTTAATTAAATCAAAATTAAATTCTTAAATTTTTTCAGCTAAAAAAATTATTGATTCAATTATCACATTAATTAAATTAAAATACTTTTTAAACCATTTTTTTAATTGATAAAACACTTTTTTCTGTGTAGTAACAACGTTTTTTGGAGTCTTATTCCTATTTTTTTTTGAACTTATTTCATTTTTGTATTGGGCAGTTACTTCATATGAAATAAGACGCTGACAATTTTTGGGGACTTCTTTCCTGGTGCCACAAAACAGATTTATTTATTATATAAGATCTTTCTGTTCTTATAGCACCATAGTAAAGGGTATATTGGAATCGGCATAGCCGAATATAGCACTTTATTTTTATAATTCATTTCATGTTGCAACATTTTTTTATTCATTAAAATAATTTAATGAAAATTAAATTTGATGAATTGATTAAATTATAAAAATTTGGATTATTTTAAATAAAGTTTACTCTTACAAAATTTTCTCTTTTAAATTTTTTACTTCAATTCTCTAAGCTCTAACTTTAAAACTTTTTCTACAAATGCACAGAAAAAAATTAAAAATTGTCTCTAATCACCAAATTCATAGAATTCAGCACCCATTACCAAAATTATAATAGATTATTAAAAATTGAAAATTGTGAATATTTTTTCTTTCAATAAATGATATTTTTAATTTTAATCAAAAAAAAAAAAAACAAAAAAATGATCAAAAAACTTTGCCGTTTCAATAATTGATTTAAGGTCTTTAATTAATATTTTAATTAAAAACTTATTTGAAAACAACTAAAATGTTTATTAAATCAATATTTCATTTTTAATTTTCTTTCAACTAAAAAAATTATTCATTCAATTATCACATTAATTAAATTGAAATAATTTTTAAACCATTTTAAAAAACAACTGATGATTTTTTCTGTGTATTGAATTATTTTTTTCTTTCTTAAAAATTAATTAAAACAATCGAAACGAAAACAACGCAACCCCATTTAAAATTATAATCGCAATACAGTTCCACAATTGCATGTTTGGTTGGATACTCTGGATGAATTGATACTTTTTTCTGGCCAGGAAATTTTGAATACATAAACAAGCACATACATGCTTAAGCGATCAAGGAATGGAAGCCAAACAGGGATGTGGTTTATGCGGGCAGTAGTTTTAATGAAACAAATTGACAAAAATCATGTCTGTGTATGAAATATGGAGAAAAGATTTTTTCCTAATGAAATGGTTGTGTTTAGAAGGTCATAAGTCAATTTACTTTTCTAAACTTTAATTTTTTTTTAGAAATTATAAATAATACACTATACATTATGCCGGTGTTTAAGATTGTAGTGAAATTGTCCCTCCGTCTGTTTTAGGCGTAATGGTAAGCGAAAGATATTAATATAAAAATGCATGGTACGACTTAATAATCGAAACATTTATAGCCGTTTTCTTACTTGTTGTCCATTTTATATAAAAAAACATTTATAATCTGATTAAATCGATAAAACGGAAAATTGAATTTTGTAAAGAGTGCTCTAAGTACGAGTGTCTGCTGGCCAATTAATATTTTTAAATACGATTATTTCAAAAAGTAATAACCGGTGCGGAGGGAGGGACGATGGCGCCGTTGGAATTAGCTTTTGTGCGCACTTGTCAGTCACGATGTCGCAGTGGTTGAGTGAGCATCGCACGTTCGCTGTGGAGAAAATTTTTAAGAGTAATGATTCTTATGTAATTGCTCGTCGACAATTTTGTTCAAAGTTCGGTATTCGGCGAATACGAAACGGACTGAGTGTAAATTTAATTCTTTCGTAGGTGCAGAGATGCCGAGCAACTGCTTCGGCTATGAATGTCCCACGGCCAGGGCCCAGTCGATCTTCAAGGACTCCCGAAAACATTAAGCTGCTAGAAAGCAGTTTACGTGAAAATCCGCAACTTTAAATACGGAAAAGAGCAGCCTCACTGGGACTTCCAAGAGCTATTATTAATGAAATTTTAAAAAGGGATCTGAACTTCCATCCTTTTTAAATTCAAATCATTCAAAAACTGAAAGAAAGTAACTTTGATTTCTGCAAAAAATTTTGTGAAGCAATGATGGAGCGTTTTCGCACTATAAATCCCATTTTTTGGAGTGACGAGGCTCATTTTCACTTAAACGGCAACGTCAACAAGCAAAACTGCCGTTACTGGGCTCCAAGAACCCGTGACCCTCGATTGGAACATCAAAACCATTGCATTGCCCCAGGGTAACTGTTTGGTGTGCCTTATCCACGCATGAGATAATTGGCCCTTTTTTTTTTGAAAATTCTCGAGGCCAGGCGGCGAATGTTAACAGTGAAAATTTTCGACGCTTGATTAATGAATTCTTTTTGTCAAATCTGCGAGCTCATCCATCATTCTCTTCAAACACGTGGTTTCAACAGGATGGAGCGACTGCACACAGTCGCTTTGGGGACATCCCATGACCACCGAGTTCGCCCGATCTAACTCCCATGGATGTTTTTTATGGGGTTACCTCAAAGAGATGGTTTATAATGACAATCCCATATCTCTTGTGGCTTTAATGGAAAATATTCGTCGAGAAATCAGCACAATTGAACCAAATTTACTGGAGCGTGTGGCGCAGAATTCATGGCTCCGTTTTGAACAGTGTGTTCAACACGACGAAAGACATCTGGATGACATACTCTTTAAAAAATTAAAACCGCATTTTCGTCCCAACGTTCAATGCTCTTAATAAAACTTTGTGTCAATTATTACGTTTTTTATTTAAGTTTGAAACTATAAATCAGCTCCCAGACACCCTGTATTAAGTTTTTTTTTTAATATACCCTTCTAAGACCCCTTTTCAGACAAGTTTCTTGCCGAGTCTGATAGGGGCCAAATCGTACTTTAAGAATTGGTTAATACAATTGCCTAATTTAAGCCCAATTACACAGTCTTACTTATTTTTAACCCACACCCAGAGAAAAAATATGTTTAAATTTGGTCACCTCCAACAAAACTATTTTTAAAGAGAATTGCAAACATATTATGTTTAAATTTAACCATACTATTGTCACCGACAAACATATTATTGTTAAATTAGTCCTCCATCAAGAAGGCACAACCATATTATGATTGCCTCCGAACATCTTTTGGTTAGTAATAACTAAAATATGTTTAACATTTATAATAGCATGGTTGATTTTCAACCAAAGCATGTTGCTCTTAGAAAAGAGGAAAATACTATTGTTAATTTAAAAACAAATTTTTGTCATATTTAACCATAACATGTTTAGAGGCAACCATAATATGGTTGTGGCTTCTTGATGGAGGACTAATTTAACAATTATATGTTTGTCGGTGACAATAATATGGTTAAATTTAAACATAATATGCTTAAAATTTTGTCTAAAAATAGTTTTGTTGGAGGTGACCATATCTAAACATATTTTTTCTCTGCTTGCATGGACGGGAGTATACACTTTTAAAGATTTGAATCCGAAGGTTTAAATTCGAATTTGTACGAATGCGATATCTACGCTTAAAGTTTAAAAAACCATGATTTTCGCTATATTCGAGACGTTACAATGCACAATGTGGTTGATCGCAAAACTAACTCGACCAAATTAATAAATCGCGTTGGGTTCACTTCTCACTTATGAATTAAATTAAAAAACGAGTTCTAATATGTAAATGATTACACTAGGGAACAAGGTTTTTGTTGAATAAGAGCTGAATGTTGTTTTTAAGGTTATTTGGGGCGCTGAATTCATATATGCACTCAGTTTATTTCCAAAATTAAGACACTTCCACTACATATATTTCAATAAATTCGCTAACAATATTATCTTTAAGCCGTGCTTACATTTTTTTTTTAAATTTGCCCAGTAGTTTCAGAGATATCATTGAAGTTTTAAAAAAAGGAACAATTTAAAAAAAAAATGTTTTTTTTATTTGAAAATTCATGATTTTGCTGTATATATTTTGTATAAAAACATTTAGCTTAACATATCTCGAATGAAATTAGCTTTATTTCACTGTAATCGGTGCACAGCTTTTGATTTTATTCACAATTTACTGAGAGAAATAAATTGATAAAAATTGCGATTTTCCATACAAAAATAACATTTTTTTTATGTGTTTGTGTTTGCTGCTGTTCTGTTTATGGACGTTTTCTCCTTTACTCCACTTCACTTGATTGTGAATGAAAATGAAATGCGTTCAGAGATTTTAATTATCTATAAATCATTTTATTCACAGGTTATGTGACTTTACGTGAAAGTAATAAGACTTTGACGTTTTTATCTTCTGGATTTTTCATGATTTTTAAAAATACAAAAATGTAATGCTTTTTTTTTACGTAAACAACGACTGCTTAGCAATTTTTTTGTTGATTGTTTTTCAAAGCTAACAATTACATCTTTAAAAAAAAGAAGGATTCAGCAAATCGCTTAATGAAGAGTAAAGTTATGATTTTTTCTATTTTTAATTTTTGGAAAAATTTCAAAAATTCGATTAGTACCTGTAACTTAAAAATTAGAGCTGTTTAAGAAAAACGGAGATTAAATTTGAAATTATCAATTGAGACATGTACTTTGCGCACAAGGTTACATGGACAGCCAGCCAGCCGGACGGACATCGTTAGATCGACTTATGAAGTGATTTTGAGTCGATCGGTATACCTTAAGCTGAGCCTAAGACCAATATTTTAAGGTGAACACACATCAGCACAAGTGATGTATGAAGTGATTTTGAGTCGATCGGTATACCTTAAGCTGAGCCTAAGACCAATATTTTAAGGTGAACACACATCAGCACAAGTGCATAATACCTTCTCCACTATTGTGGGGTGGGTATAAAAATATAAAATAAAATTTTATATTGCAATTCAAATCTATTACAAGTAATCCCTTTTTTTGTATTATTCCTCTTAAGTCCTTTTTTCAGTAAACATGTAAAAGTCTGTCTAGTTTATGGACATTTTCATATTTTCACCATATTTGAGACATAAAAGAAAACTGAATTTATGACAGGTGCAGATTTGTTATGCCAAACATTTTGCCCCATCATCATTTTCATCGGCATCATCATCTTTCGCTACCACAACGCATCATATTGCTCATTAATATACACTCATTTGCAAATCACAGCATGAGTTTAGGAAAGTTTTGTAGAAAACACAAAAGTTTTTTGTACTTTGAAACATCTAAAGTAAACATTTCTAAACATTTCAAATAGAAATAGGAATTTTTATTGTTGTCTTTAAGAAAATGTTGCAAATTATAAAGAAAAATAAATTAATAATTAATTTATGTTAAGTTAACAATAAATTCGTCAATAAATTATTAAATTATTCAGCTAATATTTAATGCGATTATATATTTTTTTAAGAAGAATTTCTTATTTTTTTTTAATAAAAAATTAAGCAGAAATTCTTAGCAATTTAATACTTTATCCTAAAAGTATGCTAAAAATTTTAGAATATAATTAAGGACTTTATATGTTATGCGCCCCATACACGGTTCAATTCAGTTGTCAACTGAGTCTTTCAACTGAATTGATACTTGACCACACACTTCTTCAACTGAATTGAAAGATTTTAATTCAACTGTCAAATTTAGATTTTCTGATATTAGTAATTTTATTTTTTAAAGTTACCACAGATGCTTCGCCATCAATTTCCAAATATTTTTCTAAAAGCAGCTCCCAAACTTTTGCCTTTTTCATTTTATTTTTGTAATCCGGACTTTTTATTTTCCAAAGTGCTGGATTTTCTTCCAGCAATTGGAAAATTTCTCTCCAAGTATCCATGTTTGCCACCAATGTCATTTTTTTTATTTTTTTTTAAAATTTTATTGAAATTAAAGACAATTTTTCTTTGCAAAAAAAATAACAAACATAAATTTTGACAGCTGATCAAGAGACTTGAGCACACACAGTACAATCGAATTGAAAGACTTAGTAGTCAGCTTGAAAAAATCAAAATCTTTTGATTTTTCTTCAACCAACTCGACAACCGACAAACTAATCAACTGACAAGGCCATACACGCTTTGATTTGGACAACAACCGACTCAGTTGACAATTGAATTGAATCGTGTATGGTCTGCTTTAGACTGATTAATAAATAAATAATGATTTTTAACCATAAAATTAAAAGCTTTTTCTACTGTTTGATAACGAATAAGCTTTTCCCCAAGAATTTTAAATATTCTCCTAAATGCATGCAACATTTTCTAATACAAATTGAATTTAATAAGATGCGTTAATTAACATATTATTATTTATATTAGATAAAAAATTTTTAAAATTATTTTTGATAAATTTTTAAAATTATTATTGATAAATTATCAAAAATGGCAAACCACCGGAATTATTAAACTCCTTTGTGTTTACGCGTTCTTCTAGAAATCCCTTAATTCGTATACCAAGAATCTCAACATCCTGTTTCGAAAAATCTTTTATTGTTCGGATTGCTAGGCTTTGGAACTTGTTGCCATTTTCGTTACGGATTTTTTCTTATTCAAATAATGTTTTTCGGTTAAAAATTTTAAACTTCTTAAATACTCTTGATTAGCTACTGATGGATGGATGATAATTATGATATTTCTTTTTTAATGTGGCTGGGGAGCCTTAATCTAAAGTGATGGTATATTATTTTTTTTTTATTTTTCATTTTGTTAGTTTTAATTATGAATTATAACTATAGATTAATGAATATTTTATACATGTAGCTTAAGCATTAATTACTTGTAATATTGATTTTTGGCCTTAATGGCTTAATATTACGTAAATAAATGGATAAATAAATAAAAATAAATAAATAAATTATAAAATGCTAATTTAATCATAATAATCCTTTCTTAGGAGTTTTCGGGGTTTTCCTAAAAATATGCTAAATGTTTTAATGTGTATAACCACAAAAACATAATTATGGCCTTAAATAACGAAAGTTGTTAAAAACTTACTTTTTAGAGTTTTTTTTTCAATTTGAAAAATGAATAGATTTTCTAAAATTTTGCAATTTTACCTGCAGGTCTAAAAGTATGCAAGATTATTATTTTGCATTATTAAATTATTCTGTAAAACTACATCTTTTGATAATATTTTGTAAAAAAAAAAATTGTTTTGTATAACGGTTTCTCTAGCGATTTATAATTAAGATTCACCCAAAATGTTTGTGATTCTAAGTTTTTTTGTAAAACATTTAAAAAAAAATTTCATAGCCACTTAACTCTATACTTCTTTGGCGTTAGGCAAAAAGGTCTTAAGTCAGAAACTGTACACAGAAAAAATTAAAAATTGTCTCTAATCACCAAGTTCATACCATAGAATCAAACAAACAATTTGTTGATTTTGCACCTATTACCAAAGTGATTAATTATATTGATTACTAAAAATTTTAAAAATCTAAAATTGTGAATATTTTTTTTTTAATAAATGATTTTATTGATTTTAATTTAAATAAATGATCAAAAAACTTTGCCGTATCAAACAATATGTTAATTGATTTAATTAAATATGGATCAGGTTTTGATAATTCCCAAAAACAGTTCTACAAGTTTAAATTATTTTATTTTAAGCGAAAAAATCAATGAAGATTTTTTTGTGTTTTAATTAATATTTGAATTTAAAATTTATTTCAAAACAACTAAAACGTTAATTAAATCAAAACTACATTCTTAATTTTCTGGCAACTAAAAATATAATTGATATTTAAATAAATTAACACATTGTTTGAAATGGCAAAGTTTTTTGAACATTTTTTTAATTAAAATTAATTTATTGAAAAAAAATATTCAAAATTTTTAAATTTTTAGTAATGAATATAATCATTTTGATAATAGGTGCAAAATCAGCAAATTGTTTGCTTGATATTATGAATTTGTTTTAAATTTGGTGATTGGAGAAATTTAATAATTTTTTTTCTGTGTGTATTTCATAGACTTTTTCACTAAAGAGCAGCTGATTACGATAAGAAGCAGTTGTGCTAGACTTAAGCTATTGATACAAAACGAAAAAAATATAATAAAAGCCAATTAAACAATCAAATTGCGTTTTTGTTTTTGGCTTAAGACTTGTTTGCCTAACGGCAAAGAACTATCCCACTTCCTGTTCTGTGATAAAAACCAAATTTTACTAACCTTTTCGTATAGGGGTAAATTATTCTAAAGAGTATAGTTTATTTATGAAATTTACTTAATTTTAATCTAGAAACTTTTTGTTTTAACCTTCACAATATGTCAAAAAATTTTTCATTTAAATTTAAATTTCATTGAGGAAAGTCTGATAAGTAAATAATTATTTCAAGAGGAAGGAGACAAATTGAATATAAGAGGAAATATATTGGAATTTTTCATTGCTAATATTGCAAATTTGTTTAAAGAATAGCCTTTCTTTTAAAATATTAAATTTTGCATACCTTTTAAACGGTAAGGAAACTTTTTATTATATTTTTTTGTGAAACTATTGAATAAATATTTTGTGGTCTTTCTGCTGTTTGTAGGATTTCTGTTCCTTTATATATTGGATCCTTTAAAAAATAAATTAAATAAAGAATCCGGAATTTGTGTCAATTTCTGTGACTTTTATTGGTGAAAAGGATCTATATAAAGGGCAATTGGGAACTAAAGGTTCTTTACACGTTAGTGTGGAACCTGTTACAATTGTGTAACCTGCTCGAGTAGAGGAGCCTAATAGAATTCTCGATGAATAAATAGATACTTTTCCAGCTTTTAAGATTTGCCACCAAAACTAATTTTCCTGCAAGTGAACCTATTAATACCTTATCACCTACATACATATAAAATTAGGCTGACCAACGGTTTGATTTGTATTTTTTTTTTAATTTTTTTTTTTTAAACCTTTTAATTTCATATCTTATTTATAACATTTGCTCGGCCTTTTAAGTTTTATATTTATATTGAATTCGATTTAAATTTTTTTTTAAATTTAAAAAAATTAATTAACTTTAAAATTTTTGCTCCAATTACCTGAATGGTACTGTAATGGTCACCTAAATTGTTAATTATCCATAAACTTAAAAAAAAAAAAAAAAAAAAAAACTATTTACGAATATTTCAAATACCTTCACACTTAGAGGAAACTACACTCAAATGTATGCGTTGTGATATTTAGGAAAATAAACATTTTAATAGATATTATAAGGCATACATACATATTTAAATTTAACATACATATAAAAACATATCGATTAATGGGTTGATCATAATAAGAATACATATCCTGTCTAAAGTCTTCCGGCGCCTGAGGACATCGATGGAGAAATCCTATACTAAGTAAGTTTATTAATTCATATTTGTTTTTTTTATATATTCTTATTTATATCATCCATATTCAAAAACACTAGTTTTTTTTTTTTAATACCTTTACATACGTAACATAATAACTTATTTTTTTTTTTGTTTTCTCTTAAAATTTAAAAAAATAGAAAGGTAAATAATATATACCGTAACAACTTCTTTTAATTTAAATAATAGTTGTTAAAACTATTAGTTATACATTTTTTACTAACTATTAGTTGTTACTACAAATTTTACGGGTTTTTAACTTAAAAGATAAATGTCAATTTGTGACCAATTATAATTGTAAAGACACCTTTTCTGATAATTTTCAATCTTTAAATATATATGTTAATATTCATTGTTAAATAAATTTTTATATTTTAAACATGAAATTTTAAATTTTAACTTTTATTTGATTGTGAAAAGTGAAGTTTAGGCATGGGGCATGTAGGGTGATTTTTGTTTATATTTTATTTTTGTTTAGGGCTGATAAGCAGAATATATATATATCAGCATGGAGGGTGGGCTAGGATCTGTGTAGCATATTACATCTTCAGCTACACGTACATCATCAAACCATATATCTATCTAACTGTCTTTATGAGTCATTTTAGTTGTTTTAATTTTGCTACCTAAATTTTATAATCTCCTAGAAACGATTTAATTTTATTTTACATTAAACTGGGAACATAATAAACCCCCCCAACGACGAGCACGGCCGAACTAATAGGTAGCCCCGTTTCCAAATAATACCATCTCAGTCTCCGAACTGAAGTTACGTTACAGAGATTTTTGGCGCCCAACGTGGGGCCTCAGTAGTCGTTATATTTAAGATTTAGTTTGTGCAATTCCATCGGGACACTGAGGTCTTTTGAATCTTATGAGGGTGTTGATTTCATATAGATATTTTTTTTTTTTTTTTCTTTTCGTTTTATCTTTTCTATAGCATTTGTTACATGTTATGTCGTTATGGATATATTTGTTCATTACCTTTTGTGATAATCAATTCCTTAGCTAACATGGTGTGTTGCAATTGTTATCAGGGGTTGGGTTCGAGTTCGAGAAGTTTTTCTGGTTGTTATCGGTTAAATTGTCATTCGAATCTTACTCTTTTCTTCTACTATCTACGGTTTTAATTGATATTTTCTTGTTGTACGGACTTAAAGTATATTGATTGTTATCGGTTATTTTCCTGCAACGGATTATCGGTTCCTAATTTTTCTTTCTTTTTAGCTCAGTATGTTTAGGACTTTATACTCTAACAACTGTTGAAGATAACCGGATTCTGAGTTAGTCTATTATTTTTTTTATATATGTGGTTGATGTATGAATATAATGCATTATTTTATTTTTTTTTTTTTTTTTGTTTCGTTCATTTCTTATGGTTTAAATTACTTATAATTATTATTTTTCTTTTTGTTTCGATTACCTTATATTGGCCCATACCGAAATACTTCACCAAGTAGCATATAATTCATAAAATATTTTTAATAAAAACTCTTATCCGTATATAATTATAGTAAACTTAAAAATTTTTTTTGCATTATAATTTTCTTGTGACGTGATACTTCATTTGTTTCGTTTTGGTGAAAATGCCAGTGGTTCGTAGTTTAGGAGATATACCGGCTCAGGTTGAGCAAGAAAGGGTTAATATTACTTTTCCATCTGAACAAGGAGCAGGTGGCGATTCAGAGGTTCCTTCACGACCAATTGGTAGACCTAGAACTCGACAACAGTCTCGCAGAGAAGCTAGGGAACAAATTAGTGATAATGGTAATAGGGTACGTCAGATAGTAAACGAATCTTTAATAGGATTTAGGGATGAAGTTATTAATTTGATGGCTGAGGGATTTAGAAATTTGTCGTTAGCTGGTCAAAGACCGGATATACCGGATGCATCTAATATTCGCGCGGAAGGCGAACATTTTGAACAGGAGGATAACATTAGTATGACTTTTCAGAATGTTCATCAAGGGCAAGCAAATCGTTACACATTTCATCATCATGGCGACATAGATCGTAATTCGGATAGGGTTCTGAACATTATTCGGAATTGGCGAATTCGTTTTACGGGTGATGTATCGGAGGTAACAGTCGATGAATTTATTTATAGGGTTAACACTCTTACGAAATCAAACTTGCGAGGTGACTTCAACCTTCTGTGTGAGCATGTCCATATCTTATTTGAGGGTAAAGCTCTAAAGTGGTTTTGGCGGTTTCATAGGGTTAGTGGTGAAATATCTTGGAATGCATTGGTGGAAGCTTTGAAACGACAATACAAGGATTACAACACAGACTTCGATATTAAGGACGATATTTTGCGAAGAAAGCAGCGACAAACCGAAACGTTTGATGAATTTTATGATGCTATTATGCTGTTGTGTGATAAACTTCGTACACCTTTCACTGATGTCGAACTTTGTGAGACCATTCAAAGGAATTTAAGACCAGAGTTGAGGCACGAGCTTCTTCACCTAGAAATAACTCGTGTTGCCGAACTAAGACGTGCAGTTCGCAGGCACGAAAAATTTTTAAAGGATACTTCACTTTCTTATTTAAATAAACGGGCGAGTAATAGAAATAATGTGTCAGAAGTCGATGTTATTGATACCGATACTAATGTAGTTAACCATTTGGTAAATGAAAACAATGAGGTGTGTTTGGTGGTAAAAACGGGTCGTTGCTGGAATTGTAGTAATGTTGGTCACAGTTTTATTGACTGTTTAGAACCTCGAACGGTATTTTGCTATGGATGCGGGGCAAAGAACGTGTATAAGCCCAAATGCCCTAAATGTTCCCAGCGGGGAAACGCTCTGAAGGATGTTCGTGCAAAGATGAACGAACATCCGAGACAAAATTAAATCTAACTGTCAATGACACACCTGATGAAACCAACCAAAATAAAAAACTGGCTATAACAAATTTACCGGAATTAACGAATAAACCAGATATGACTATAATTCATCCACTACAAAGACCTTATCATTTACGTCTGGAGGAATACAACCGTGCTAGGAATAGAATATTTAATGTTGACTTTATGGCATTACAACCCAATAGATCTTCTAGGAGAATTCGTGAGTTTTACAAACGGAGGAAATTTTTGAAGAAATGTGTAATTTCATCGGTAGTATCTAAAAATAATGACGATAGACCGTATATTTTGTTAGAAATACAGAATAAGAACTATTTTGCGTTATTGGACAGTGGCGCAAACGTAAACGTCATAGGAGGAGAGTTATGTTGTGAAATTATCCAATCGAAAAATTTTAAACGTGGTGATGGAAATGTCAAGACTGCAGACGGACAACAACAAAAAGTTGTAGGTACAATAATGTTAGAAATTGGTTATGGTAAGCAAAATAAGTTAACCGAATTTCTTTTAATTCCATCAATAAAACAAGATGTAATATGTGGTATGAATTTTTGGACAAATTTTGGGATAAAAATCGTGCATAATAGTTCTTTGAATGAAATTGTATCGGAGGAGGATCCGAACAAAATCCCATTGACATCTATTGAGCAACAACAGTTGAATAGAATAATTGACTACTTTCCAAATTCAGAACGTGATGGATTAGGATGTACATCTCTCATTGAACATAATATCGACACTGGTAATTCACCTGCTATAAAACAGAGGTACTATCCGATATCACCTGCGAGGGAAAAGCTTTTATGTAACGAAATCGATCGTATGTTACAGTTAGGAGTAATCGAAGAATGTCCCACATCGGCGTGGTCATCCCCTGGCGTTTTAATAGTGAAACCAGGTAAGGTGCGGTTTTGTTTGGACAGTCGAAAATTAAACATGGTGACGACAAAGGACGCATACCCAATTCCGAACATTGACGGACTTATTTCGAGACTTCCTCCAATTTATTACATTTCTAAAGTGGATCTGAAAGATGCATTTTGGCAGATTAAATTGGACGAAACCTCAAGACCGAAGACAGCGTTCACAATCCCTAATCGGCCTTTGTATCAATTTACAAGAATGCCGTTTGGTTTGTGCAATGCTCCACAGACAATGTGTAGACTGATGGACCTAGTCATTCCGTACAATTTAAAAACCAACGTGTTTGTTTACCTGGACGATTTACTGATTATTTCGAAAGACTTTAATAAACATTTGTTGCACCTCAATGAGGTGGCTTCTCAACTTCGTAGGGCGAATTTAACCATAAACGTGAAGAAAAGTAGTTTTTGCTTGCGACAGGTACAATATCTTGGCTATATTGTGGGAGAGGGATCTTTGAAAGTTGATATGGAGAAGGTGAAGGCCATTTACCAGTTCCCCATTCCTAAGACGATTCGACAATTACGACAGTTTCTCGGTATGGCTGGGTGGTACCGTAGATTTATTGACGATTATGCTACGATCACATTTTCTTTGACGGAATTATTATCAAAGAAGAAAACGTTTGGGTGGACAGAAGATGCCCAGATATCATTTGAAACTATTAAAAACAAACTGGCATCCGCACCTGTATTAGTGCACGCAGACTTTTCAAAGCCTTTTATTCTACAATGTGATGCAAGCACAATTGGCATTGGTGCGGTATTGGCACAACTTGATGACAACGGTGTTGAGAGACCGGTAGCATTTATGTCTCAAAAATTAAATAAGGCTCAGAGGAATTACTCAATTACTGAGTTAGAATGTTTGGCGGTCATCTTGGCGATTAGAAAGTTCAGAGCCTACATTGAGGGACAGGATTTTAAAGTCATTACTGACCACGCAAGTCTCAAGTGGTTAATGAGACAGAAAGATTTGTCAGGACGGTTGGCCAGATGGGCCCTTAAGCTACAAGGATTTGTTTTCACAATCGAACATCGTAAAGGAAAAGACAACGTTGTGCCGGACGCATTATCTCGGTCTTTTGAAAATGAAGCTGATATTGCTGAAGTTGAATTGGAAATTCTTCCTTTAATAGATCTTAATTCAACGGCTTTTGATAGTGAAGAATACCAACGTTTAAGAGACGAATTTTCTAAGTCACAGTTACCTGATTATCATGTAAGGGACAAGTATATTTACAAAAGGACAAAATTTTCGTGCGGTAATATTGATGAGTCTGATTCGTGGAAACTGCTTGTTCCAGTAGATCTTCGAAAGCATGTCATATATACAGCTCATAATACTCCCAATGCAGCTCACGGTGGAATAGCGAAAACAATTTTTCGTATTCGGCAATTTTTTTATTGGCCTCGTTTAGTTATTGATGTGCGAAACTATATTGCCAAATGTGATTCCTGTAAAACGTCTAAAGCTCCGACTTGTGTACTTAAACCACCAATGGGTGAAATTGTTAATTCTGTAAGGCCATTTCAACGCCTATACATAGATATAATTGGGCCTTTCCCGCGTACGAAAAATGGAAATATTGGAATTCTTATTATATTAGACCATTTTAGCAAGTTTACTTTTATGAAGCCCTTAAGAAAATTTGTGACAAAACCTATTGTTGAATATCTAACGCATGACATTTTTTCTTGCTTTGGAGTGCCTGAAACTATCATCTCAGATAATGGAAGTCAATTTAAGTCAAAGGAGTTTACAAGCTTAGTTACCAAGTATGGAATAAATCATCAATATACAGCTGTGCACAGTCCACAGTCAAACGCGTGTGAAAGAGTTAATCGATCGATCAACGAAGCACTTAGATCGTTTGTTAGTAACGATCAGCGAGAATGGGACCGGTATTTATCAAGTATTAATTGTGCGATCCGTAGCAGCATACATCAAACAACAGGTCAAACTCCCTATGACCTGGTATTCGGACAAACAATGATTATGCACGGCAAGGACTACAAACTTTTGAGAAATATGAATCTTCTGGCAGAAACGGACACCGAAATAAAAAGGCAGGATAGTTTTGCACTTTTACGGGATTCAATACATAAGAAAATTAAAGAGGCTTATGAACGCAACGTAAAATCATACAACTTAAGATCTCGAAGGCGTGAGTTTAATATTGGTCAAGTTGTATTTCGTAGAAATTTTGCTCAAAGCTCGTTAGCTCAAAATTTTAACGCCAAACTTGCACCTGTCGGAATAAAATCCTTGATAAAGAAAAGAATTGGTAACGTTAATTATGAATTAGAGGATGTAAAGGGTGGATACACTGGGGTTTACCATGTGAAAGATATCTGGACTTAGTCGTTTGTTTTGTTGTTCAGAAACCTGAAATAAATTTCCTTGTATAGTTTTTTTTTTCAGATTAAATCCATTAACAAGTTTAGTATTTATTCTGCTTTGTGATAAAAACCAAATTTTACTAACCTTTTCGTATAGGGGTAAATTATTCTAAAGAGTATAGTTTATTTATGAAATTTACTTAATTTTAATCTAGAAACTTTTTGTTTTAACCTTCACAATATGTCAAAAAATTTTTCATTTAAATTTAAATTTCATTGAGGAAAGTCTGATAAGTAAATAATTATTTCAAGAGGAAGGAGACAAATTGAATATAAGAGGAAATATATTGGAATTTTTCATTGCTAATATTGCAAATTTGTTTAAAGAATAGCCTTTCTTTTAAAATATTAAATTTTGCATACCTTTTAAACGGTAAGGAAACTTTTTATTATATTTTTTTGTGAAACTATTGAATAAATATTTTGTGGTCTTTCTGCTGTTTGTAGGATTTCTGTTCCTTTATATATTGGATCCTTTAAAAAATAAATTAAATAAAGAATCCGGAATTTGTGTCAATTTCTGTGACTTTTATTGGTGAAAAGGATCTATATAAAGGGCAATTGGGAACTAAAGGTTCTTTACACGTTAGTGTGGAACCTGTTACAATTGTGTAACCTGCTCGAGTAGAGGAGCCTAATAGAATTCTCGATGAATAAATAGATACTTTTCCAGCTTTTAAGATTTGCCACCAAAACTAATTTTCCTGCAAGTGAACCTATTAATACCTTATCACCTACATACATATAAAATTAGGCTGACCAACGGTTTGATTTGTATTTTTTTTTTAATTTTTTTTTTTTAAACCTTTTAATTTCATATCTTATTTATAACATTTGCTCGGCCTTTTAAGTTTTATATTTATATTGAATTCGATTTAAATTTTTTTTTAAATTTAAAAAAATTAATTAACTTTAAAATTTTTGCTCCAATTACCTGAATGGTACTGTAATGGTCACCTAAATTGTTAATTATCCATAAACTTAAAAAAAAAAAAAAAAAAAAAAACTATTTACGAATATTTCAAATACCTTCACACTTAGAGGAAACTACACTCAAATGTATGCGTTGTGATATTTAGGAAAATAAACATTTTAATAGATATTATAAGGCATACATACATATTTAAATTTAACATACATATAAAAACATATCGATTAATGGGTTGATCATAATAAGAATACATATCCTGTCTAAAGTCTTCCGGCGCCTGAGGACATCGATGGAGAAATCCTATACTAAGTAAGTTTATTAATTCATATTTGTTTTTTTTATATATTCTTATTTATATCATCCATATTCAAAAACACTAGTTTTTTTTTTTTAATACCTTTACATACGTAACATAATAACTTATTTTTTTTTTTGTTTTCTCTTAAAATTTAAAAAAATAGAAAGGTAAATAATATATACCGTAACAACTTCTTTTAATTTAAATAATAGTTGTTAAAACTATTAGTTATACATTTTTTACTAACTATTAGTTGTTACTACAAATTTTACGGGTTTTTAACTTAAAAGATAAATGTCAATTTGTGACCAATTATAATTGTAAAGACACCTTTTCTGATAATTTTCAATCTTTAAATATATATGTTAATATTCATTGTTAAATAAATTTTTATATTTTAAACATGAAATTTTAAATTTTAACTTTTATTTGATTGTGAAAAGTGAAGTTTAGGCATGGGGCATGTAGGGTGATTTTTGTTTATATTTTATTTTTGTTTAGGGCTGATAAGCAGAATATATATATATCAGCATGGAGGGTGGGCTAGGATCTGTGTAGCATATTACATCTTCAGCTACACGTACATCATCAAACCATATATCTATCTAACTGTCTTTATGAGTCATTTTAGTTGTTTTAATTTTGCTACCTAAATTTTATAATCTCCTAGAAACGATTTAATTTTATTTTACATTAAACTGGGAACATAATAAACCCCCCCAACGACGAGCACGGCCGAACTAATAGGTAGCCCCGTTTCCAAATAATACCATCTCAGTCTCCGAACTGAAGTTACGTTACAGTTCACTTCCAGTTTTGAAAAGAAAACTTATTTTAAAATACATTCGTTATGAATTTGGTGTTTGAACTTTTAAAATCAAAGCTAATAATGTACTATTAGCAAAATCTTACCATAAAAATAAGGAAAAACGCCGATAAGTATGCAGACAAGCGTAGAGCTTCGCGGGATTAGCATAAATAAGGGAAAGATATATATTTATATGCTTAAAAATCGAAACTACGCGTATTGAACCCCAAACAGTATGTAATACTTTTTGCTATATGTTCTAAGTTTTTACTTTTAAACATCGAAACTTCTGAGCCCCTTTTAGTATGTTATACTTTTTGAATTCAAAGTTTTTACTTTTAAACATCGAAACTTTTGAACCCCTTTTAGTATGTTATACTTTTTTAATTCTAAGTTTTTACTTTTAAACATTGAAACTTTCGAACCCCTAATAGTATGTTAACCTTTATTAATTCAAACAGGATATATAACATTTGCCTTAATTATAGTTTAGGATAAACTATACTTTCGTTAAATTTTAAACATATATTAAAGTCAACTAAAGCATAGCTTAGGGAACTACCAACATAGAAAACTGTGATGTTTTTTAAGGCCTTTTTGTGGCAACAAGTGAAGTATTTTTATGTTGTAATTTATATTCTTCATGCCGCCCTCTTTGTACATCACCGCGATTAAATATATCTGTGATAAAGCTTTTAGTGAAATTTAAAAATTTTATTAAGTTAAACTAAAATTTTATTTTAATTTCATTGCATACATAAAAGTGGGCAACGTTTAATGTATAAAAATTTAATAACATTGAATTAAGGGTCATATATTTTTACTACGTAGAATTCGGTTATTTATTTTTTTTTTAATTTTTTGTTGTAACTTATTTGATTATTTCAAACAGCACGTCATACTTTTAGGTCATAACATTTTCAATATTCTTCTATTTATTTTGAAATTTTATACCTTCAGCCTTAAAACTATTGAATATAAATAGTGAAAGCTTACGCAGGTGGACAATGACTGTTGGCGCAATGTTGTTCAATGGTGGGAGATATCCGTCAATGGGATCGTTGGTTTAATTGTTTAGAGGGGACTAAGAAAATCATGGGACTAGGTAAGCTGCTTGGCTGGGAGAGCTGTCTGTTGGTAGAGCTTTAACTGCGTATGTTGGTAACAAAAAAAAAAACTAATTTTATTATTCTTTTCCTCATTTTAGCATAATTTTATGGCGGTAGAAATAATATACATACAAAGAAAACTTAATAAAATCATTATGCATGCGTATTTTATAATGTTTATTTATTATTTTATTAAAGAAACACTCACATACATACATGCACATGTATGCTCAAAACACAAATAAATTGTACATGTATGCCCGCACACAAATGCAACCTTTGCACTGTACCACATAAAAGCCAAGTAAATAAATTTTTAAACTCCTACACATATGCTACAAAAATTGAAATGCATTATTTAAATACCACCAGCAAAAAATTCTTTGAAAACTTTAATTTTTCTAAAAGAAAATATAATTTTAAAACATTGTTTGCTGGGCTTTGCATGCATAACAATACTTTCCATTAGGGTATATTTTGCATAATACTTGTGTAAGGATATACATTTTCAGGTTCTTTGCAGTTCTACCAGCAACATTGTTGTCTTACATTTTAAATGTAAAGTACCTGCTATGCAGACAAAAAGAAAAATCCTAGATCGTGTTTTAGCATAAATAAATTATACTATAATAAAGAAATAACTTATATATAAATATTGTATACACAAATTAAGTACTAGAAAAATATGTCTCCTAAGAGATTTTTGCGTAAAAAAAATGAAAAAAAAAACAAAAAACAAGTGAGGAAGTACAGTCGGTCAAGCCTGATCATATTATACCCGACAACACAGAATTAAGAGACAAGAGTGTATCCTATTTAGGGTCCATGGACAATAATGGAGCCGCCAGAACAAAGTTACGATAGACGTAAAGATGTAAAAATTAGTTGTGCTGCATATTATTCAGATATATTCATCTATATGAGATCTTTTTTTCCCTATCGGTTTTTTTTTTTTTTTTTTTTTTAAATTTGTTTATTTAATCAAAATTGTATGTTATATATAATAAACTATAAATAAACAATAGTACATACTTATAAATGTAATATATAAATACACTGTCCCATAAAAAGGGCACTCAAGTACAGCCAGTATTAGAATATAAATATAATTTTTTTTTGGTAATATTGATTTTTTAATTTACAATTTATGTATTGAATAATCAAATATTCAGTGCGAGAAAAAAAGTTGGAAAAAAAATCTCACTACAATATTTTTTTCCCTATCGGTTTTAGCTTTAATGTTCCAGTAAGACCTACACGAAATTTTCAGCCGTTAAATTTAACGTATTACCGTTCTGTTTACGCTAACAACGACCCTTTTCGTCAAATTTGCTTAAAGTTTAATAATCTATATAATCTAATTGACTTTTCTGATAGTAATGATGCCTTAAAAAGAAAAAATATTGCTTATTAAAATTCAAATTAGTTAATATCATTATTCAATATTTATTATATGTACTATAATTTAAGCACTTATGTCTGCAAGGATTTTTAATCTATAGACTGGAAAATTAAATAAATAAAAATTAAATAAATAGGGAGGGGGACTATATAGCCCGGACCTACTATGATACTACTATGCTATCGTTATCAAAGTTAATGTCGCCAATTTTTATGGCAATACCATTATTTATAAGTCAGTAATGGCCTCAAAAGAAATCTTCGGGAGTAGTATTTATATGGTCAAATATGCACCGAGTCCCACAAATATTTGGTAAGATTATCTATATTGTAAAGAAAGAAGCTTAAGTCAAATTTAATCTAAATACCAACATACAATTGCAATACAACTAACAATTGCAATCAATCGTGGATTTTTCATAAGGAATCAAACAAATGTTATCTATACTGATTTCAGCAAAACTTTTGATAAAGTCAATCATTTTCTTTTGGTAAAGAAACTTCAATTAATAGGATTTACAGATCTGACCTTAAAGTGGACTTACTCTTATTTGTCGAATCGGGTCCAAACCGTCCTTTTTAATAAAACGTTTTCTAGAAAAATAAATGTGCCATAAGGAGTACCCCAAGGCAGCCACCTTGGACCTCTATTGTTCCTGCTTTTTATAAATGATTTACCAGGAGTTATAACATTTTCAAATGTTCTTATGTATGCTGATGATGTTAAATTTTTTTTTGACATGCAACCATGTGTTAGATCATCAACGTCTTCAAAATGATCTAGATTGTTTTTATGGATGGTGTGAAGCAAACCTAATGGAGCTTAATTTAAAGAAGTGTAAACTAATGCGTTTTTCAAGAAATAATCCAGCTACAGTAAATTACTTTCTAGGAAGTATTCAAATTGATACAGTGGATAACTTCCTTGATCTTGGAATATTACTTGACCCTAAACTGAGCCTTAATTCGCATATAATGTTTATGATAAATAAAGCTAGAAGCACACTTGGCTATATAAAACGGTGGGCAAAATAGTTCGATGACCCGTATGTTATAAAAACCTTTTATATGTCACTTGTTAGGCCGATTCTTGAGTATGGATCAATTATATGGGATCCCATTTAGCAAACGTATTCTAATTTAATCGAATCGGTACATAAACAATTCCTGCTCTTCTGTCTTCGTGGATTACATTTTAACCCACTAACCATGCCTTCATACTTAGCTCGATTGGCTCTGATAAAACTTTAACAAGTCGTAGAAAAATACTGAATGTGACGTTTATTTTAAACATTATTAATGGTGATATCAGCGCTGTTTTTTTTATTAATGAGATTTCATTTAATATTCCTCAACGTTCATCTAGAAATTTCATCCCGTTATCTGTCAAATTTTTCAGAGCAAATTATGGCGAAGCTGACCCTCTTAGAAGAATGTGCAACACCTTCAATCAATTGTATCGATTTATAGATTTTTCATTGGAACCAAAGTCAATAAGTAGATTAATAATTGATTTTCTAAATTGATATGCAGTAAAAAATAATGTAATCTAATCAAATGTTAGTTCATAGTCTATTTTATTAAAGTGTTAATTTAAATTTGTAAAATGTCTGTAAGGAAAAATCTATAGACAATTAATAAATAAATAAATAAATAAATAAATAAATAGATAAATAAATAAATAAATAAATAAATAAATAAATAAATAAATAAATAAATAAATAAATAAATAAATAAATAAATAAATAAATAAATAAATAAATAAATAAATAAATAAATAAATAAACAAATAAATAAATAAATAAATAAATAAGTAAATAAATAAATAAATAAATAAAAAAAAAAAAATAAGATGGCTTATGATCACAAAGACTGTATTTCGGAAAGAAGCTTGCACAGAAAACATTTTCATTCGTTGTTTATCAATTAAATAAATTATTTGAAGTTAATTATAATTTATTTAATGTGTTTATTGAATCAATTATTTTTTTAATTGAACAAATAAATTTAATAAAAAAAACATTTTAATTGCTTTAAAAAAAATATGTGTAATTACAATTTTAATTAAATAAATCAAAATCTAAATAGATTTTTTCGATTAGAACCAATAACTGTAACTTGTAAAATTGGATATTATTTGATTTTAAGTGGTATTGTTATAACGGTAATAATATTCAATGTTAAACGGTGAAGATTTCTGAAGAGATAGTGAGGTTACTATCGGAACATGTCAAATCGACCTGTCCGTGAACGTGGGTTCAATCTCCCGGCCAGTCAAGAATGAAAAATTACCAATAAATTTTAATTCATTTCATGTTTTTTCATAAAAATAATTTGATGAAAATTAAATGTAATGAACTTCAGACTGATTAAAAAAAAATTGGACTCAAAGCCATAGGCAATTCAATAAAATAACCACAATTCTAATTATTTTTAAACAGCTAAGGCACAAGCTCTATGTTTACTTTGGACCTTCAAGTTGTACTGAAAAGGCTCAAGGAGTAAAATAGAGACAAAAAAAGAAATAACATGAAAACAAGAAATGTACTTTGGACTTCAAGAAGAATTCTTGACAAAAAGTATGAAAAACAGAAGTAACGAAGAACATGCAAATCATTTAAAGATACTCATTCACAACAAACTTCGATCCACCAAAAAGGTGAAAATACCATTTGGTTTAAAGATTGATGTTTGACTATTGACGTCATCCGGCTGCAATAGCCGAGTGAGTAAGACGGCAAACCCCACTGAAGAGATTGTGTGGTTACAATCGAAACTAGTCTGGGCAACCTGACCGTGAACGCCTGGGTTCAAATCTCAGCGCAGTCAAGAATGAAAAATTATCAATAAAAATTTTAATTAATTTCATGTTGTAAAAATTCCTGTCTTCATAAAAATAATTTAATGAAAATTAAATTTAATGAACATTATTAGCTTCAAAGAAAAATGTTTTTTATCAATTAAAAAAAAGGCAAAAAAGTATATAAATTTAACTTATATGATAATTAAATCAATTATTTTTTTAATTGAAAGGAAATTAAAAATAAAATTTTGATTTAATTAATATTTAAGTTGTTTTGAAATACATTTTTATTTAAAATATTAATTGACTTTTTCGTTAAAATAAAATAATTTTAACTTGTAGAATTGTTGTTGGGAATTGTCAATATTTAATTATATAAATTAACACATTGTGTGAAATGGCACGTTTTTTGATAATTTTTTTATTTAAAATTAAAATTATTATTTATTGAAAAATAAAACAATATTCACAATTTTACAATTTTTTTTAGTAATTAATATAATCATTTTGGTAATAAGTGAAAAATCAACAACTTGTTTGATTGATATGAATTTGATATAAATTTGGTGATAAGAGACCACTTTTAATTTTTTCTGTGTTGATTAAAAAAATAAAAATTATGATTACTGTTGAAATTTATTAGAAACATTTCTGAAATAAAATATCATGATTCATTTCTGTTTTGGGCATATTAAAGTGCTTTTCGGAAAGCGGCTTTATGTGCGTCCTAAGGAAAATTCCGAATAGACTATCACAAAAGTCTTTTAGTCTGATTTCTAGTCTCAGGAAATCAAATTGGGCCAAATTCCAACACAGCAATAATTTTTTTTTTAATTTTGGACATGTTTAAGTGTTTTCCACGAGGGGGCTTTAGGTGGGACGTAGGTTAAATATGGACCGATCATTATTACGTTTTGTTATTTCTAGATGAACAAAACTAACTTAATTAATTTTTAACATTTAAATTCAGTCAATAAAAATTTCAATTGAATCTAAAAAATAATTTAATTACTAGTTTGCTTAATTGAATTATTTTATTAAGTTTTTATTCATTTATTTTTAAATACCTGAGGTAATTGAATAGAATATAAATATTTTAGTTAAATCAATTGAAACGTTGTTTTAGTCAAAATTAAGAATAAATTAAGAATATCAATTATTGAAAACCAATTTACAATTTTCGATTTTTTCAACTTTTATTAATCAATATAATTATTTTAGTGATAGGTGCAAAACTAACAAATAGTTTACTTGATTCTACGAATTTTGTGTTTAAAATAAATTTTTAACTTTTTCTGTATGCCCCCCATGCATGCCTTGTGAAATTTTGGGCCGATTCTCAGTATTTTCAGACCGCTAGGTCCATGTAATAATTATAACATAAAAACCAAATTTCGTAAAATTATTAACAAATTTGCGACCTGTTCTTTGAGCAGAAGGTTAAAAGGGGTATATGCCCAATATTTTTTTAGGTGTAACAAACGCCAGCACAAACGCATAATACCCTCTCCACAATTGTGGTGTGGATATAAAAAGACTTAAAAACTGAGGAAGACATTTTGAAGAACAACATTTTTAGAGAAAGGGAAAAGTAATTTTCTAATTTGTATAGAATACAAGTGAGTGAGTCCTGAGTAAAGGTTGCATTGTCGTCATGACTCTAGTGTAGACTCTAAACTTAACCCATAATTGTGCTATACCTATTCACTGGGCCCTGTGGTTACAGATTCCAAAGGTAAAGTTATTACCAAACAATATGGATTCTAATGATACATCTGAACAGCTGCCGTGTAACTGTCCCATCTGACAGACTCAGAGACAGAAATTTCGAGGAGCCATCATGAATCCAACTGAAGTTTATGCTGTCTATCCTGGCATTCTGGAAAATTCTAATACTTTTCAATACTTAATAATACTCAACACATTTAATTTGGGTACTCAATACTGTTAACGGTCGCGACATTAGTGCAGTATAGTCTTACCCCCACATTCATAAAAAATATTTTAGGTTTATAGCAGGTTTATGAAACGAATTTTCTATGAAAATTTGTTTAATAAAGTTTTTATTAATCAAAAATATTTTTTATGAATATGGGGTTTAACTTTTTTGTTCTCCATAGATTTGACTTTAGTGTGCACCATATATTTGACTTTAGTGTGTATAAATAAATTCAAGACTAATTCTCTGTAGTGTGCTCTAAGGTCTGGATTTTACTAAAGTATGGTCTTGACTTAACTGTTGTGTAGCCTTAATTTCTCTATATATTACTCCATAGTCTCAATAATACTATATTGTACTTTCTTTTTTTGGGCTTTAATGTTCACCATAGTTTTGACTTTAGTGTGATTCATAGTTTAGATCGGTGTCTGCACTATAGTCTTGTGTTCACTAATGTATGCTCTATAGAATTGATTATACTGTAGTGTACGCTATAGTCTTGACTTTACTGAAGTGTATACGACATATGTCTTTGGCTGCACTATAATGTGCTCTTGACTTCACTATAGTGTGCTCTTTAGTCTTGACTTCACTACAGTGAGCACTATAGTCCTGATTTCACTACATTGTATACTTCAGCTTTAAGCGTACTTAAGCGTATTCTTCATTTAACTATAGTATACACTATAGTCTTGAACTCACTATTCATTATAATCTTAACATAACTATAGAAAACACTTATGTCTTGACTTGACTATAGAGTGCTCTATAGTGGGCTTTTTTGTGTTCACTTAAATACAGTGTTTTCTACAGTCTTGACTTTACTACATTTTGAACTATAGTCTGCACTTTAGTATTGACTTTACCTTAATGCACACTATACTCTTGGCTCTACTTCAGTGCACACTATAGACCTGAAACTAAAACTTTAGCTACAGTGTACACTATGATTGAAGAATTAAATTTTTTTTCTTTCTTATCTTTTAATGTTTTCATAGCTGCGAAGTGAATCAAAGAACGTTTTCCTAATTTTTAATTTTTTTTTTTCAATTAAAGACCTAAGTGTAATGTTTTACTTTTTAATTTCCTTTACAGGAACTTTAAATATAAAACAAATTTTTGTAATCATTTTTATTGCTTTTAGCAAGAAAAAAATAAAACATAACACAAGAGTCATTTTAATAAGGTAATTTGCCTTAAAATAGGCACTGATATTATTAAAATTATATCTTGTAATATTTTAGTATTATAAGTCATTATATTACGTAGCTGAATATATTGCTATAAAATGCTTTTATGTTTTAATAAATAACTGCATATATTTTTTTTTTTCTCATTTTAAAAAGGAAATTAAATATTTACATATTAATAATATATATAAAAAACAACAACAACAACAAAAGAAAAAAAAATTATTAAAGGTAAAACTTAAAAGGAAAAGATTTGTTGGGGAATGCAATTTTTTATTATTTTTTTGTGTTTAGAACCAAAAAACCGCGTTGCTAAGGTAACTAAGCTGGTTATTTTACATTTAAAAATTAATTTTAAGGTTCTACTTAAACCCTTTTGCGAAATTATCTTGAACAAATCATTCCGTTAAAATACCTTAAACAAATTATTTCACCACTGTTTTATTTGTATTTCATTCTTATTGTATTGTTTTCAAGTTCATTTCAATAATAATCGTTATTACGCCTTAAAATAGGCAAAAGTTTTTTGTTTGTCATCAAGCATGGAATGACCGAACTTTTTTCAAAATAGTTGAAATAATTTCTTTTAAAAATAGTATTTTTAGAATTTATTCAACAATTATTAACTTTTTTCACTCGTTCATTATTTCTCACACTCGTACACAAACACACACACACACACACACACATATTTGTATCAAACATCCGTTTTTAAGCTTTAATTGTGCCAACAAAAGTATTATTAAAAGGCCATATACTCAGACACCTGAAGACAAGGCAATGAGCAATAACCATTTCATGATAAACTACAGCAAACGGAAGAAAAAAACAATACGGTATTTTACAAACAAAATGATACACCACACACACACAGACAAACACACACTCATTAACACACAATCCAAACACATTTAGAGTATTTAAGGAAAAAAACTAACTAAAACTAAAACTGAAATACAATAATTGTCTGCATGAAATAAAGGAAAGAGAATGAAAATAAGAGGCAACAATAGACGTGCAGAAAAAAGTTTTATGAACTATTTGAAAATTTATTTTTAAAATGAAATGCACAATGTTCTAAAGACAGTGGTTTGTTTATTTCGAAAAGCATTTCAAAAATGGAGGTATATTTTTGATAAAATTGCCACAGAAGAAACGAAGTTATTAGAACTTCAAGAGGAACACAGTCGTTAAATGCATCAGAATTTAACACAATCTGCAAATGAGTTTTGAAACTAGTGCCAAAATTCACAAACATTTTCAATTTTCACAATTTTTAGTAATCAATATAATTATTTCGGTAAAAGGTGCAAGATCAACAAATGGGAATTTGGGAATTAAAGACAATTTTTTTCTGTTTTTAAACTTTATCTTAAACTTAAGAGAATACTAAAATCTGGACTTCAGATGACCATAGTCGAGGCTTAAGTCTAGAATTTTGGTATATTCTAAATTAAACCTTAAACTAGTGTCTAAACCAATGTTGAGCCAGCAGTCTAGACTACAGTTGATTCTGTATTAAATTTTAGGCTTTAGTCTAGACTAAAGCTAAGCTTGGGATATGGCCTGCGGGCCATTGGCTATGCGGACGACCTGGCCATCATTGTGGCCGGTTAGTTCGAGAGAACAATCACTGAGGTGATGCAGAGAGCTCTCGACAAGGTTCTCAAATAGTGCCATTAAAGAGGGCTGAATATCAACCCCCAAAATGCGGTCGTGGTTCCGTTCACGAGAAGGTATAATTATAATTTCAGTGAATGGGACGATAATCGAGAACTCCAATGAAGACAGGTACTTGGGAATTGTTCTGCATAAACGGCTAAATTGGAACTCACACCTAGATCAGACCCTGAAGAAGGCAGTTAGGGCCTTCTGGCCCTGCAATAGCTTCTTTGGGAAGACTTGGAGCTTTGGCCCCAGCATGATTAAATGCTTGTACTTTAGGATTATCAGACTGATAATAACCTATGGATCCTTGGTATGGTGGCCAAAGATCCAGCAGGTGTCGCCGATCGAAAGTGCAGTAGGCTATAGAGAATGGTCTGTGTGGCCTGGCCCTGACGGGGATGATGCGAGCATGTCCAACGATGGCACTTGAGACTATCATGGGCATTTTGCCATTACACATCCATACAAGTAGGACAGCGATATTGAGTCTCTTTAGGATCCAGCTAACATCTGGACTGACAGATGGTGTATACGGACACGCTGGTCGGATGAAATTAGTTCCTGGTCTATCGGTATGCACAAGGACGGACATTAAAACCACGGAACTGGGTTTTAATAGAAGGTTTAGCACGATCCTCCCAAACGGGGAAGACTGGGACAGTAGAAATCCCTGTGATGGTAACCAGGGACTTCGCTGGTATACTGATGGATCCAAATCGGAACATGGGGTGGGTGCTGGGGTATTTGGATCTAACACGCGGATCTCGATAGCTATGGGAATATCACCTTGTGTATTCCAGGCCGAGATCCACGCTATTGATGTATGCTGTATTAACATTCTCAGCAGGGGAATGGTTGGAAACAGCATTGTGATATTCACTGATAGCCAATCGTCCATTAAAACACTCTCTTCCTTCGAATTGTCCGCGAAGTTGATGGCCGAATGCCGAGGAAGACTACATGAGCTGGGCTCAAGGAACAGAGTGAGACTCTGTTGGGTGCCGGAACAGTCAGGGATCCCGGGAAACGATAAGGCTGATGAGCTGCCTAGGGTTGGCCCGAGCCCTTTTGAGGGCTAAGTTGGGCCACTTCACCCAGTTCCCTCTAGAGGACTCAGTCAAGAATGAAAAATTATCAATAAATTTTAATTCATTTCATGTTGTAAAATTTCTTTCTTCATAAAAATAATTTAATGAAAATTAAATTCAATGAACTTAAGCCTGAGTAAAATATCGAAATTTGTATTAAACACCATTAACAGTTTAATAAAATAACCGCATTACTAATATAGTTTTATATAAAAAAAAGGAAATTTCCAATATCTAAAAAAAAAACATTTGCAAATGAGTAATATTTCGTTGTTTGAAATTGCATGGGTAAATAATGACAACTCTCCTAATGAACATACCTGCTACTTATTAAATATACTATGGTCTAGACTTAACTTTTGTCTAGACTTATAATCGTGCCGTAGCTTAAACTGTAAATGAAACTGTGGCGCAAAAATTGTCATCCTCTCGGAAGATAAGAGACATTTTGCAAATTGCGGTAAATGTGAGTGGAAACAATTATTCCGCGTTTTTAAGGAGAATATCACTCCATTTCTTATTGACGTATCTTTCTTTCAATTTAACAGAACTGATATTTATCGCCATTTGCAAAAATTATAGCACCTTCCGATAGGGTAATGACTTTTGCGCTACCGATGTATAATTTTGACTTTATTATGCGCTATAAATTATACCATAGTTTATGTGGGATACACACTATCGAGCGTGAGCGACAGGCTTGCTCAAATTTTCGCTTGCTCGATATCCTGCCCACTAATTTTCTTTTGTCAACAGGCCATCGTAGAATATTTTCTGGTTCGCTGTTGACTAAAGAAATTTTTGACTGTCACTTAAATTCGATGGTGTAGGACTAAAACGGCCAAATCTTAATTCACCGCTAAGCCTATAATTTGGAATACTGTTTAGCCGTATGTACAGAACATAAAGTACCGTACAAATTTTATTATTATTTCGACTTTTCTTTATTCTTCCCGACCCAATGTAAACTAATCTTAGCCCCATTGTTCGCTCATTTCAAGCTGTTAAACTAACTTTTTCCTCTGTGTATTTTGTTCTCACAAACACACACTTACTCTCAATCCATATACCAGCGTCAATGTTATCTAACAATTACAATAGAGAACTTTAAGTGTAAAAAACGCAATTGTGTGGGTAAATTACGGGTAGCGAGAGATGGCAAAACATTTTAGCATGCTGCCACAATAAGCAAAGTTAGTTTCAGGTATTTTTATGAGCTGTTAGCTACGAAATGATAAATTGTATTTAAACACGCCATAACTTTTGCTCGCAGCAATCAGGAAAACTAATACTGACACAATATTCGCATTGAAAAACAAGAATTACAAGTGCTATTTTTAGACATTGAATATTTTTAGTTTAAGGTATTTAATTTTTTTTTTGTTTGTTTATGAGAAATAAAACAGCTTTTTTTTATTTTTCATAAAATTTGTTTATTTTTTATTGCAAGAAATAAGTAAAAAGAAAATTTTTAGCCTACGTTGTGGCTTTAATTTGAAGTTTTTTTTTTTGGCTGTTTTAATTAATATTTAATGGTTCTGGTGTGATGTTTAGTAATAGATTTAGGCGCTTAATATTACAATTACGAAATTTAGTTGATCAAGAGTGTTTAAATTTGCAAAAAAAGAGCTTTAAATGAAACTTTAAGGCTAAAGGTCTAGTGGCAGTTTTCTCATTAGGCGATTATCTTCTTTCCCAACGAAAAACTGCAGACAAAGGGCCTAATTGTGTAAAACACAACACAACGCAACACCAAAAATTTCATTGAAAGCAAAAACATATATTAAAAATATTTTACAATTTTCTTGTTGCTTTCTACAGGAATTCATATTGAATTTTTAAATTTCCAACACTTCATATTTTGTGGCGTTGAAAATTCAAAAAGTTATTTCTGAAGAAAGCAACAACAATATTATAAAATATTTTTGAATTTGTTTTTGCTTTCTATGAAATTTTTGGCATTTTTTATTCGGCCCTAACTAAATTTGGTTTTCTCAAAGTCTCATTTGCTTCTATTCTTTTGCAGAGCTAAACCGCCCTCATCAGCCAATTATTTGTTTACCGTACAGATAAATTAAATCAGCTGGCTCCCGTCTTTTACGTCTATTTTCAGAGGTATTGCTAACAGAAAATAAACTTTTTCTCGGTATATTAAGAAACCCAAAATCGTCAACGGACAGTTTATCGCTCATATACAATATTTGTGTCGACATTTAGGAACTGGCAGTTTGTCGATACATTAAGCAAACGGCCATAGGACTTCTTTTATGTACAAATTTCCTTTTTTTTTAACCAAAAATTACGCAAATTTAATTAATTAATTTTTTCTTTTATTTTTAATGAGACCCTAAATTTTTTTATACTTTTTGCTAAAATTGGTTTTTAGTTGCTTTCGTTTTTTTTGCTGCTAATTCTGGTCTTTTCTTGGAATTTTTTTAATGTGTGTAAATAACTTAAGGTTTATTAATATGTGCGTATGTATTTGTGTTTAGGTGTGGGTAAGTGAATTAATTGTTTTAATGTTGTGGCTTTTTTAATTGTTGTTGTTAGTGTTCTTGACTTTCTCTTAGATTCTTTCGAAAAATTGTGGTGTATTTTTTATTAATAGTGTATACTTTTGGGCGTTTTAATATACGTTTTCGTTTCGTTTATTTGCGCCACGTGGGTACAGGTATAAAATGAATATTTAGTGAGCCTTATTTGTTCCTTTTTTTTTGGTGGACAATGAGAATTCATGCAAATATTAAACATGAAACTTAAGTGAATAAAAAAAAAATAAAATGGAAACTGAAGGCTATAAACAATTCCTCGCCGCCTTTGTGACGTAAAAAAATTAATTTTGCTGAACTAAAAAGTTAATGAAATTAATTACATTTAATCTAATAAAAAGAGAAAAGAAAACAAAAGAAAAGGAAAGCAAATTTAAAGGCTCCATTGTAGTTAAATCTTTTTAAAAATATTTGAATACCATGCAAAATTTTGCTTACGTTTATCGTCTCATTCAAATTACAAATTTATTATAATATTATTAATATTTAATGTCTTTGTCTGAAAATCTCCTTTCTCATAGTCTTGATAATCTTTTTTTGTTTTTTACCCATTTTTAAATTTCCAACGTTAGAAAATAAACAAAATTTTTATAAAAAAAAATCAAAGTTTGAACAAACGACCTTTTAACAAACATCACATCCTTTCAGTGTCTTAAAAAAAAAACAAAAGTTTTGACGCCCAAAAACATGCTTTAAACTTTATAATATGTTATGGCTCTATAGCGTTCTATTATGAATACAAAAGCGCCACAATAACACAATTTTAAAGCATACTTTTAGCTGCAAAAGAAACATGTAACAAAATTTAACACGTCTAAATACCAAAAACAAATTTACTAACATTTTTATACAACACAAAAAAGCGTTGTTTTTGTGAAGCATAGTTTTAGGTTGTTTCAGAAAACTCTCCTAAATTCCTATACAATAAACAATAATAAAGTTATTTTAGTATTTTAACGTTAAAATTTCTAAAAACCAAAAAAATAAAAATTATAATACCACAGCTTTTAAACTAACATAATATGCTTCCTGTTTGCTTGGTCAACAATAACCCTTTTGGCACACTCACACACACATACATACACTTACCCATACTACGGCCACAAAGCATTATTATAAAATTTAATATTCATTTCAACAAAACACACTCTGTTATTATTATTATTATTTTTGTTAATACTTTAAAGTCGCTGTTAAATGGAGGTGCTACGTGTGCTAAAACACAAATAATTGCCTACATTAAGGCTTTTCTTCCAACTGATTGATTTAGAGTGGTCAGGTTCAACCTGTTTTAAGCTTTATGCATAATTTATAACTGGCCTAAGGGGTTATACAAAAAAAAAAACTTTTGACTTAGATATTCATTTCATACAATGTTAAAACACAAGCATATTTTTGGGGTTCTTTGCGTCAAACACATAAGATGATGATTTTGATTCGGGCATAATTAACATGATTTTTGTTTACCACATCTTTTGATTATTGAGTGATGAAAAGTTTGGATAACTTTGAAAACCATTTGACAGCATACTTATGAAGCGGAATATTTACGAAAACTTCAAATAATTAAAAGATTAGACATTGAGCAGTGATATCTTAATTTAAATTAATTTATAACTTAAGGCGAAATAAAGTAAATTTAACTGCAGAATGTTTCAGGGCTGTTTATGTTTCAAAGGAATCCGAAAACCTTTGCGATTTTTGTTTTATTTATAAACAGGGTGAATGTGGAATTTTTTTTTCAAAAGTCAATTTTTTGTAAACTTAACTCCACTTTTCAAAAAAAACTCCACTCTTTTGATAGCTAAACTCTTGACCAAATAATCTTTTTGTGTATAAGACTACACATTTTTGTGAAGGTTTGTGAATTTTTATAAATAAAAAATTATATATGTACGTATTAGAAACAAAATTTATTGTGTGTGTGATTTTAAGTGAAAAAAGAGACTTTTTTGTAAAGATAGTAAATTTGATGTGCAAAATGTGTTTTTTCGGAGAAAGCGACTTTTTAGTGTCAGTGACTTTGTTTTTAGACAAAATGACTTTTTGTGAACAAGTGACTGTTTAGTGAAAAAGTGAAATTTTAAGTGAAAAATTTACTATTTAGTGAAGAAACGTATATTTTTTTTTATTGAAAAAGTGACTTTTAAGTAAAAAGTGATTTTTATTTTGTGAACAAGTGACTTTTTAGTGAAAACAATGCATTTTTTTTTAGTGAAAAAGTGAATTTTTAGTGGAACAGTGACTTTTCAGTAAAAACAATAATTTTTAGTGGAACAGTGACTTTAGTGGAACAGTAACTTTTGAGTGAAACTGTTACTTTTTAGTAAAAAATTGACTTTTTAGTACAAAAAATAATTTTTAGTGAAAAAGTGACTTTTTATTGAAAAGGTAACTATTTAGTGAAAATTTTACTTCTTAGTGATAGGTAAGTCACTTTTTTCTTAGTGAAAAAGTGATTTTTTTTTAGTAAAAAAGTGACTTTTTAAGGAAAAAGTGACTTTTTAGTAAAAAAGTGACTTTTAGTGAAAAAGTGACTTATTTAATGAAAAAGTGAATTTTTAGTGAAAAAGTGACTTTTTAGTGAAAAAGTGATTTTTTAGTGAAAAAGTGATTTTTTAGTGAAAAAGTGACTTTTTAGTGAAAAAGTGATTTTTTAGTGAAAAAGTGACTTTTTAGTGAAAAAGTGATTTTTTAGTGAAAAAGTGATTTTGTAGTGGAAAAGTGACTTTTTAGTGGAAAAGTGACTTTTTTTTAGTGAAAAAGTGATTTTTTAGTGAAAAAGTGATTTTGTAGTGGAAAAGTGACTTTTTAGTGGAAAAGTGACTTTTTAGTGGAAAAGTGACTTTTTAGTGGAAAAGTGACTTTTTAGTAAACAAGTGACTTCCTAATGAAAAAGTGATTTTTTTTAATAAAAAAGTAATTTTTTCTAATAAAAAAGTGACTTTTTAAATGAAAAAGTGACTTTTTAAATGAAAAAGTGACTTTTTTTAATGAAAAAGTGACTTTTTTTTAACGAAAAAGTGACTTTTTAGTAAAAAGTTAATTTTTTTTTAATGAAAAAGTGACTTTTTAGTGAAAAAGTGATTTTTTAGTGAAAAAGTGATTTTTTTAGTGAAAAAGTGACTTCTTAGTGAAAAAGTGATTTTTTAGTGAAAAAGTGATTTTTTAGTGAAAAAGTGACTTTTTAGTGAAAAAGTGACTTTTTAGTGAAAAAGTGACTTTTTAGTGAAAAAGTGATTTTGTAGTGGAAAAGTGACTTTTTAGTGGAAAAGTGACTTTTTAGTTAACAAGTGACTTCCTAATGAAAAAGTGATTTTTTTAATAAAAAAGTAATTTTTTCTAATAAAAAAGTGACTTTTTTAATGAAAAAGTGACTTTTTTTTTAATGAAAAAGTGACTTTTGTAATGAAAAAGTAACTCTTTTTTTAATGAAAAAGTGACTTTTTAGTGAAAAAGTGACTTTTTAGTGAAAAAGTGATTTTTTAGTGAAAAAGTGATTTTTTAGTGAAAAAGTGACTTTTTAGTGAAAAAGTGATTTTTTAGTGAAAAAGTGACTTTTTAGTGAAAAAGTGATTTTTTAGTGAAAAAGTGATTTTGTAGTGGAAAAGTGACTTTTTAGTGGAAAAGTGACTTTTTAGTGGAAAAGTGACTTTTTAGTAAACAAGTGACTTCCTAATGAAAAAGTGATTTTTTTTAATAAAAAAGTAATTTTTTCTAATAAAAAAGTGACTTTTTAAATGAAAAAGTGACTTTTTAAATAAAAAAGTGACTTTTTTTAATGAAAACGTGACTTTTTTTTAACGAAAAAGTGACTTTTTAGTAAAAAGTTAATTTTTTTTTAATGAAAAAGTGACTTTTTAGTGAAAAAGTGATTTTTTAGTGAAAAAGTGATTTTTTAGTGAAAAAGTGATTTTTTAGTGAAAAAGTGACTTTTTAGTGAAAAAGTGACTTTTTAGTGAAAAAGTGATTTTGTAGTGGAAAAGTGACTTTTTAGTGGAAAAGTGACTTTTTAGTTAACAAGTGACTTCCTAATGAAAAAGTGATTTTTTTAATAAAAAAGTAATTTTTTCTAATAAAAAAGTGACTTTTTTAATGAAAAAGTGACTTTTTTTTTTAATGAAAAAGTGACTTTTGTAATGAAAAAGTAACTCTTTTTTTAATGAAAAAGTGACTTTTTTATTGAAGAGGTGACTTTTTTTTAATGAAAAAGTTACTTTTTTTTATTGAAGGAGTTACTTTTTTAATGAAAAAGTGTCTTTTTTAATAAAGAAGTAACTTTTTTTAAATGAAAAGGTGACTTTTTTTTAGTGAAAAGGTGACTTTTTTAATGAAAAGGTGACTGTTTTAGTGAAGAGGTGACTTTTTTTGTGACTTGTGAAGAGAAGCTGTTTTTTGTAAAATTAAAATTAGGCTAAAGTTAAAAAAAAGCTAATTTGTTGTTAAGGTATAAACTTTTTTCTGAAAAATAGACTGTATTGATCTAATATGAGAATTTTATCAGAGACCTTTTTTTCTGGGAAAAAGCAATTTTTTGTAAAAAAGTAGTTTTTAGTATTGTAAAAACTTAGTTAATAGAAAAAAATTGGGAAATGTTGTGGAAACTTGGTATTTTATTTTGAATTAGAAAAACTTTTTGTGCCAAACTGCCAGCCAGGTGAACTTATGAGGGAAAAGGTAAAGTTTTCGTGTATATATTTTTTTTTTTTTTTTTTTTTTTTTTGAAAAAGTCAGTTTGATATCTCATAGTATTAGGAAAGCATATCTTTTTTGTTTAAAATAAATGTTTTATACTTTAGGGAATAACGAAGAAGAAAAAAATGTTGCATGCTTTAAGGCCTGTTGTTTTAAATTTAGTTTTTATCTTGCAGATTTTTTGTGTTTTAGAAATAATATGTTGAATAGCAACTTAAAGAGAACTTTTGATCAAAATGAATTTAAGCTATAATGACATATAATGACACTTTTTCTTGTTTATTGACATTTAAATCTATTTTTAAAAAAAATTTTTTGTGTGAAAATGTTATAGTTTTTTTTTTTTACTTATTTTCTTTTAGTCTAAAAATAACTTCTTCTAACCCATTAGTTCATATTTTTCTTCATAACTAACGTTTTGCTGCCTTATGGGAAAATTTTATTAATTAATATCTAAACTCTGTTTTAAAATTAAACGCCAACAATCTTTTAGTTTTGAGAAAATATTTAACACCTTGCAGTTTGAAGAAAAATATAATTACGTTTGAAACAATGATCTAATTTTAAATTGAACATCTTAGCCATAACCCACTCAAGGTTATAGGAGTCTTACCACGATTTTTATTTTTCTGTGCTTATAAGTGTGTGTTATAAACATTTCCAAGTTAGTTCAGTTTTTTTTTTGATTTTGTTTTTCTTAAATGAACACTTTTAACGTTTATCCTTAAAATGAAAAACGTGTTTGCAAAACTTTTCCTTAGATTTTACATTTGCGAATTGAAGAGAGAAATAGCACTAGAGAAATCTAAATGAGAAATCAAATTGATGGGTTTGTGTTGTATATTGCAATAAATCATGTAATACTTTTGTGAAAATACACTATTCAGATCGAATATTGCATGATTTTTGATGTCTGTATATTATAGAAAAGTGAAAAAATTTTTATTATTCTAAAAATAAAATTTGTATAAAAAATACAGAAAATATTTTCTAATGTTCGTTATATAAATTATAGTTAATTGGATACTATTGCGAAAAAGAGGAATTAAACAAATCCTTGAACATTTTTAAGTTAACTTGGGCGATCTTTGTCTCGTCTCCAGTGTCATAATCAACTCCTGAAATGTACAAACCATTTCTCTCTCCCACATTGAAATCGATAAAATGAGCGATATCATTTACTTCAACAACGTCATAACTCAAATTATGACATTTTGGCGTTAGTAATGCAGAATTGTTCGCAATATATTTCTTTATATGTTGTATAAAATTTATCTTTATATCTTTTATACTTTCTCCTTTTGAAGAGAATGTGTCGTTTTTTTTCTAAGGAGTCAGAGCAAATTAAAAACTTTGAACGCGTTTATCTGGAAATGGATTTTTTGAGTTATGACGTTATTGAAGTAAATGAGCGATATGATCAGTGTTTAAAAAACTGCAGTCAAAGTAGTAAAAGTCAAAAGATTTTGCTATTTCTCCGACTTCTTAATTTTTCATTGGCCAAACACAAACTGTTGCTTTCACTTCTGATTCTTACGGCCATTTTCACCAAGTTAAGTTATAATTAATTATCAGCTATAGCTGCCAAAAACATATTGTTAACTGGAAGTACAAACAATAATTAGTTTATACTGAACTTGGTGAAATTTGCCGTAAAAATGAAAACAGTCGCAGTCAAGGCAAAAGCAACAAACGAAAAGTTATACACAACAAAGTACTTCGGCAGTCGACATGTTCGAAAGTGTTTGGTTTGATTGACTGAAACTTTTAGGCCCTAATCATGTAAAATGCAACGCAACGCCAAAGAAATACATCGAAAGCACAAACAATGTCATAAATAGTTTGTGATTTTGTTGTTGCTTTCTACAGAAATTCATGTACCGTTTTAAAATTTTCAACGCCACAAGCTATGCAGCGTTCGAAATCTTAAAACACAATGCGAATTTCTGTAGAAAGCAACAACAAAATTACCAAATATTTATGACATTGTTTGTGCTTTCAATGGAATTCTTTGGCGTTGCGTTGCGTTTTACATGTTTAGGGCCTTAATAAGTTTCGAAGTTAAAGCAGTAGCGGTGGTTTTTTTTTTCATTTTAAAATACGAACTGTAAAAGTTTCGTCAGATTGGAATAAAATTTTAGGTGGCAAATAAGGACAATCGAGCTTAAGTTTCGGATTAGGGGCCTATAGACATATCAGGAGGACCACTATAGGCTCGCAAAGTAGGGCCCCTCGGGTATTGAAATTAAAAAAACCATTCAGAATTCTTAATTTTGTCCTGATTTTAAAAATTTTTTCAACAATGAGATTTACTAGTCAAGTTCCACAAAAAAGTAAGTGACATGTGCTTAAATCCTGCAGTTGGAAAAATATCGAATTCCGAAAATAAAAATTCGTCTAGTGTTTTGCAAATATAAGACTCAACTTAATCATGATTTTCCTTTTGAAATATTAAAAGATTTTTTCTTAAGTTTGTATTCATTATTAACAAATTTATTTACTTATAAAATTTCATTGAAAAATATTATTTAATTTAATTAAATTTTTTTTTATTTTTTTTCCAGTTTCTTTATTGAAGTATTCTCTTTAAAATGACATACAAATCATCTTCGTATATGCAGTAGTTTTTGAGATATTGAAAATATTAACTCAACACATTCGGCTTGTTCGCCGAAATTATGACATTTTGAATATGACGTAACTTTTGCAAAAAAAATTTTAAATTTTTTTTTCGTTAATATATGTTCCTTAAGGTGTTATGATACTGGCTATTTTTTGTATTTTTTCTATATTGGAGAACAGTGCAAGTTTATTTGCATAGGAAAACTGACTAAGTGTAAAGAGTTTGATTATACCATAAAAAATCTTGAAATGTCAAAAAAATATACGTGTGTTATCGATAAATAATCTTAGACTGTCAAAAAAAATATAAAAATTTGTAACTTAAAATTGACATTTCCAGATTAAATGTTAGCACTGCTGCTAACTTTTTTAGTTTTTGATCGAAAGTAGCGGGTTTTAACTTTTTTTGCGATTTATAGCTTTTTTTGACGGTTTTTGTGGGAACAAAACGTGGGCAATATTGCTTGTTTTGTTTACATTTTATATTGTATTGTATTTCTTGTTCTTTCTCGCATTTGTTGTTTCATTCAGTCAATCCTAAAAAAATCCCAAGGCGAATTCATTTATCAGGTGGCGTTGAAAGCACAGCTGTGCTACTTTTTTTTCTTACTTAGAGGGAGAAATGTCAAAAGTTGCTTGTGTTTTTGACATATCGATCAACGAATGCAACCAAAAAATATATTGATGTGTTGTTGGTGTTGTTACTTGTTGTAGTATCGACACCACCGTATACATGAATTCGCCTTGAAAAATCCAATACAAAAAATAGCAAGTATCATAACACCTTTATAGGATGAAAGGAACTTTCACACCAAAATTCATTCAAATCGAAGGAGATCGGGTCCCACTCTTGGTCGATTTGACATGGAATTACCCATATATTAAATATGAACTAACAATAAGTAATCAAATCTTAGCCTAATACTTTTATTCATTTTCTTATTACGGTTTCTGTTCACAAATTTAGGTGTTTATCGCTCTTCTGATTGGGTGAGTGCTGCAGTGTCTCTTCTCCTTAAGCGAGTGTGGCCGCCATCATTTAAGATATTTCGAGCTAGTGGATTTGGGTGTAGTTCAAGGATTTTTAAATATTTTACTGCATATTTTGTAATCATAGTTTTTACCAATGGCACGTTGAGATCCTTGTGGATATTCGAGTTTTTAACATACCAGGGAGCAGCTGTGATTATTCGAAGAAGTTTAGTTTGGCGCCTTTGAATTTTTTCGATATTAGACGCTGAGGCAGTGCCCCATAATTGAATACCGTAGCACCAGATTGGTTTTAAGATAGAGATGATTTAATTTAATAAAAAATTTATTTGATAGACAAGATCGAGGAAAAACAAATCGCACTTTTGGGCAAAATGTCTTCAGCAAATTTCAAAATTATTAAAAATTATTTTAGTAATTAAAATCTATACAGAATTACCTACACATTGATGTATAAGATGTCGACTTGGCTCGGAATTTTAGCCTTTATGTAGACCAAATTTCCGCGAGTACACAAAGAAATCAAAAATTGGAACAATAATTTTAAATAAAAAATTCAGTGTGTACAATTCATGACTGTAGTTAGCAGAGCTGTAGAGTTGGAGTTAAGGTTCTTGTACCGGAGTCGGAGTCAGAGTCTAAGTGCCCACAAAAATTTGCGACTCCGAATCCGACTCCAAAATTTTTCGGCATAAAATATTTTTTAAAAAAATTTCTAATATTTTCCAAAATAAAAAATCTTTAAGAGGGTCTGCTTTAAAAATATTGAAGCAAAAAATATGGACCAGTCTCCTTTTTATATGTAAAGAACTATATTAAATCTAAATGCGGCACGTGTTGTATTAAAATATGGATTTGAAATTTTTACAGAATAATTCTCATGATATATTTTTTTAGCCATTTAAAAGATACTGCATTAAAAAAAGAGTCTAAAGTCAAATAAGGACCTGTCTCACATACATTTAGCATCAAGGTTAGAGTAGGAGTCGGAGTTGTAATCAGAGTTGGAGTAGGAGTCGGAGCTGGATTCGGTGTTGGAGTGGATTTCAGCGGTTGGAGTTGACGTCGGAGTTAGAATTATTTTTTGACGACTCCACAGCCCTGGTAGTAAGTAGTTGATGCAATTTACCTAATTCATTATTTAGGTGTATGAAAGGAACCTGATATGATATCAGACCAGTGTGACCAGATCTTAAAAATTTTTACAGCTTAATCTGGCAATAGACATGGCCAAAAAATGCTAAAAATGATTTTTAAAAATACTAAAAAATATTCTAAATTTTTTTTTTAAAGATTTTTGTTATGCGTATAGGATCAGCTTATCTTCCAACAATAAATTTCAGTATTTTTTATTAACTATAAACACAGGGAATTAAGCACAATAAATAAAATCTTTTAATGAAAAAAATTATGTATTCCCAAAAACAACTTTTTTGATAATAGATTTTTGTTAAACATGAATTACCAGTATGAAACTTTATTCGAAACGAAATACATTTTAGTGGCTTATTTTTTAACGAAAAACTAAAAATAATAATTTAAGCAAGAGGTTAGATTTTGGCAAAGCATCTGATACATATAAATATTTAGCACAGGTAGTTGAGATTAAATTTTTAATTAAGGGGGCCCCTGAAAAATTGTACTTTTAAAATTATTATTTTTCAGCAGTTTAGAGCAATAAACTTTTCAATCATTTACACTATAGAATTTTTTTCTAAATACAAAGTGAAATTTCTTTGTACTTTTATATCGTAATCAGCGTTGCCGTTTTGGTTACTTTTAACCAAAATTTATTACTTTTTTCGCAATGTGTACTTGTGTCCTTTTTTTGGTTACTTTTCCTTTGAAAAATAACCAATTTTTTTTGGTGGTTAGACGATTATGTTTTTCATTTCTAGTTTTAATACCTTCGCCCTTTTTTATTAATTCACTCGTACTTTAAAAATTGAAACGAATTCGCTTTCAGTTTCTCTTTCAAGTTGAGTGTTTTAATTTACGTTCTGGAAAAAAGCTAATTACAATTTGAATGAGCATATTTTTCGGCTTACTTTATAAGTTGTTTTCTTTATGACGTCTTGAAAATATATTGCGTGCAGCCTACGCCACAGCTTTAAACTTTTGTGAAGCAGTTTGTGTAAAAACTCTTGAAAGCAGCAGCTGATCGCGTGGATACATGGTTAGTACTACCATTACCTGCTCCGTTTTTCTGGATATATATAATTCACAGTTTTACTCCTTTTCATTTATATTCAAAAGTTTTTTTATGTAACCGATTGCCAATTAAGCCATATAAGTTATATATTTCTTGAAATGCAAATAACCACTATCTGGGGTATCCCTTTCTCTACTGCTATCGAGGCAATATGAAAGTCTATTGATTGTTGGGGAGATGGCAAGTCCACTTAAAACTTCGAACAATTATTAAGCCTATTGTACCTCCCAGACTATCAGTAACACACTATCACAATTTTATAAAAATAGAAATTTTTACTGAAGTCCAAATAAAATAGTATTTTTTTTATACAAAAATATTTTGGTTACTTTTTCTGGATTTTGGTCACTATATTTTTACATATTGGTTACAAAAATTTTTGGTTGTGGCAACACTGATCGTAAAAACAAATAAAATTAACAATCAACATGATGAGGGCTTTTCTAATATTTCCTGAATTATCCATTAACATACGTAATTTCATTTTGGGTACAACTGTTTTTAGTCAAAAGTTATTGTAATTTATAAAAATATTTAAATAAAATCAATAAAACTATTCGTCCAACATTTTAAAATACATAATTCTAAAAAAAGCTAAAAACATTTTCTTAAAATGCTAAATAAAATGTCAAGTGCTAAATGAAAATTTTGCAGCTAAATAAAATTTTTCCAAAAATGCAAAAATGGCCACACTGTATGAGACATTATTCGTAAAGCGGCCAACCCAAAAAATTAATTTTAATAAAATACCTGTACTTATAGGAAATCATTTGATCTTTAACAAAAAAAAATAAAAAAAATTTATCTGCAAAACCAGAAATGACCAATTCAAATAAAAATTTTTTTAACTTAGACCCAATATTTTTTGTTAATTTTTTTAATCGAAATAAGGGGTTCTGAGTTACATGTACTCTGCAATTCCGGATTGTTTTGGGATTCTCACAATTTTTAACTTAAAGTTGGCTGTAGGTGCATCCAGAGAAAAAATATGTTTAAATATGGTCACCTCCAACAACACTATTTTTAAATAAAATTGTAAACATTCTATGGTTATTTTAACGACATTATTGTCATCGACAACCATATTATGGTTAAATTATTCCTCCATCAAGAAGGCACAACCGTATTATGGTTGCCTCCAAACATGTTTTGGTTAATTACTGCTAAAATATGTTTAACATTTATAATAGCATGGTTGATTTTCAAGCATAGAATGTTGCGCTTGGAAGAGGGGGAAAACACTATTGTTAATTGAAAAACAAATTATTTTCATATTTAACCATAACATGTTTAGAGGCAACCATAGTATGGTTGTGGCTTCTTGATGGAGGACTAATTTAACAATAATATGGTTGTCGGTGAAAAAATTTTGGTTAAATTAAACATAATATGTTTAAAATTTTCTTAAAAAATAGTTTTGTTGGAGGTGACCATATGTAAACATATTTTTTCTCTGCGTGTGTATTTGTATGTGTATATAAAAAGGAGAAGAGGAAAGACCAGATAAAAATACAAAAATTGCAAAACTAGAATTTCATAAGCTGGACACTAATGCAATTTCAAAGCAGAATTTTAAAAAAATTGCAGCAACACAAAATTTAAATCTGGACCATGACAAATTAAAAAGAAATTGAAAGGAAATCTTAAAATATCGGGAAATTCAGTTACTTTTTATGTAGAATAAATTGGCACTTGAACGTTGATTAAAGCTCACCCTTGCCAATATTTGATCCTGGTGTCACTGTAAGCGTTTTCGTTAACATAGCTCACTACGATTACCTACAAATTCCGGCGGACACGATACAGATATGCATTGACGGATCTAAAATACTACTGTGTTGTCGGTTCTGGCATTTACACTGAGTAGTTGAAATGGAGCATTGCTCAAAGTTCGCCAATGTCATTCAGGCTACGAAGCCCCGAGGCCCATTCGGTATTGTGAGATATCTTGTAGGGATATTAAATATTTTATTGAGAGTAAAGCGGACATAAAATCGCTGGAGATTTAGTCTATCACATCGATCTGGAGGAGATAGCGAGAAACTTAATGGTTACCCTTAAATGGGTCCCTGGACACAGGCATACATGGAAACGGTATGGCTGACTCGTTAGCGTATGCAGGCACCACCTTCAATTGGCACGGTTCCATAAGATACGTTATATTGGTGTTTCAGTCTCGAAAAGTTAGCAACTTTGCGATAAGTTCAAAGTTCAGCTTAATGTCAGTTAATTTGATGAAATTAGAGAAGCCGGGAAAATCTGGCCTAGTAGAGATGAAATAAGGACTCCGTGTGCTTTAAAGCTCTCCAGCCTTAACCACATGAATCGAATTGCGATTATATCTGACCATTGTCATATTGGGTAAAACGCCCCGAGTCTAGGGCTCCTTAGCAATGACATGTTTAACATTTTCGACGACATGGAGAAATATGAGTCTTCTCTGTCATTGCCCGGCCTTCGGAGATCTAAGACTTGAACTGTTTGGTCGAAGAACCCTTAGGGACAAAACTTGATTCTGTGACATTGATTTGAACTAGATACACTTCTTCATTGACTTTGCCGGAGGGCTGAATGAATAAGTCAGCAGCCTGATAATGAAAAACCCCTGGGATATAATGAAATATAATAAAATAACGGGAACTAATTGGTGGACCCACGTGAGTTGTGTTGATTGCGGCTGCCAAAACCCTACCTAAGAAGGTATACTATTTTCTAATCGGCTTCATTCCTTGGAAAACCTTTACATTCCATAACCAAATAATTAATATGCTCCATTACGTTTCAGTAGAAAATCTTCTTATAATTTCTAAAAATTAAACATTTTTGTGAACTTAATTTCTCTAATATTTTTACTGGCTTAATGTTTATCTAAAACTCTTTCCGTTTTCTTCAACTAAACAGTGAAACATAAATTGAATCGTTAACAATCTGTAAACATGTTGGATAGATTTAAACATTCCATACACGTAAATGCTGAAAATACCTAAGAAAAAAAATATAGAAAAACTAAACGTGAGTGCCACCTTTAGTTCAAACAAAGAACATAAACACTGCCACATACACATGACGTTGAACATGCAACATAGAGCAATATCAAAAAAAAAAGCCCCCACTTAAATTTCCAAAAAGTTTTTTTTCCAAAAAAAAAAAAAAAAAAGTACCACACACTGCCTCAAATGCCAAAAGGAAACTGGAAGGTACACGAAGAATACGTGTCATAATTTTAATGATGTAGTTTGTAGCCGAGTTTTAGATGATGGCGTAACAAGATTTAAATGAACTGCAAACAAGTTGTTGGTGAGAAAAATAGCAACAAATTGCCTACTTTTAGGCAGTTCTATTCCCTTAAAGATTTACCTAAACTAAGGCAAATTTTTTCTACTTACACTCTAACATAAAGTAATCTAGTGGTTTCCTTAGCATACCTCAAGGCTTTTATTTTATAATATATATATATACATATATACATTTTTTAACATCATCAGCATTTTATTAAACATATTTTATAGAAATATAAAATGCCACTATTTAAACCACTAAAAAAAATTACATAGCAATTTTATAATACCAAACTTTATAAAATTATGTTGCTTAATAAAAATCCAAAGCAAAATTGGGAATTGTGTACAGATTTTTGTTTGAGTGGGCTAAAATTGTTATATGTAGTTTTGTTTTCTATTTGTAACCTTGGTAAATAAGAAATTTTTGGTAAATTTATTTAGTTTTATAGATTTCTTCACTGAGAAATTGTTAAGTACACGTGATGTTAAGATTTGTGTTCAAACCCAAAATGTATGCTTTAAAGTTATTTTTTCCAGCAGCCTAGTTTAATTAAATTAATGAAAACTCAAGTTTAAAATGTCAATCTCCAACTCCTAAACAATATGCAATGTGCCTGCATTTATACAATTAAATGTCAGCCCATATACTATATGTCTACTCGTTTGCTCTACTAAAACCATTTTAATTTTTTTTTTATGTCACATGTGCTTTTTTTTGGAATAATGGGTTTTTGATTGTGTTGTTCTAAAATATTTACCTGTTTTATAATTTCCTTATAAAATTCGTAAACAATTTCTAGGGAAAAAATAAAAAATAATTAATTTTTTAAATAACCTTACTTTTTAATTTTGTTTATATCGTTACATAAAATGCAAAAGGCCCTATTAAACATTTTGAAATGTCTACAGAACAAGCAAAAATCTTTTGAAAATGCTTAATTAAAAAATTGCCTTAAACTCTTTATAATTAATTTTTCTTTTATTTTTCTTGTAAAACTTACCAGTTGTTTTGCCAAATGACAATTTTGCATATTATGCAAACCGTTAGTTACGTCTTTTAGGGGCTAAGTTATCATCTTTTGCAAATAGGACCGTTTGTTTTTTTTAAAAATCACTTGTTTTGGTCGAAAGATTCTATTTCTTATGAACATGTGTGTTGATGCACTATATCAGAATCAATTAAAAAGTCTATTTTTAATTTTTCGTTAGTTGGGGCCTTCAGCGTTTTAGGTTACGATATATATTAACGAAAAAACCAGTTTTAAATGTCAAACGATAATGAAATGCCAACTCTGTAGGTTTCCTAACCAATAGGAACATATTGTGTTTATACAATGTCAGCCTTCATGTATGCTCCATTTTTTGCATTTGTGACAAAATTTATTAAGTGGGCAAAAAAAAAAAAAAGGTATATCGTGTCATTTTAAAGTTCATTTCTGATTAAATAAAAATTTTTTACGAAATTTGCTTATTTTTGCTCTGTTGCTTTTAAGTGTCACAGTGTATTAAATGTCACTGAAAGGGGCAGGTGAAAAACTTTACTGAAAAATTGTAAAAAAAAACAAAAACAAAGTGTACAAAGGAGCAGAGAAATAAGTAAAATAACAATAAAGTTAACATTTTGCACTTCATTTATTAAAATCAACAGTTTTCCTTCGACGTGCAAATAAAACAACAATCTTTAGATTTGCTACGGTCACTTGCTGTTGATGTTTTGTTTGTTGATGTTTTAAATATTATTTTAGGAAAAAGTGGAAAACCAACATTAATTTTAGTTTGCTTCACTCATAATAAATTACTAGAAAATCTCTTTGGTTTCACAGACTTTTTTTTGTTTAGATGCTTTTTTTTATTTCTATTTCTCTTTATAATTAATGAATTTTATTTAAGTTAAAATTTCCTAAGGAATTCTTTTGTTTGTGTACATTTACTTGTTGTATTTCTTGCTGCTCAAACGAATAATTAATTAATATATTGTTGTTGATTGTAAATGTTTTATTTTTATTTTCTTTCAGGAGTTTATAGTCGCTTTTCCTGTTGCAATTTCCGTTTCCGCTAGACTTAATTTAAAAAAAGAGCATATTCTGGTGCAAGTGTAAAAAAAAAAATAGAGTGTTGGGAAAAATATTAAAAGTTTTAGAACAAAAAAGTAAAAAAATAAATAAATTATATTTAAATATTAGTCAAATCTCAAGTCAAGCTTCGTTTAAAGTGTAAGCCAAAGTCCAGTTTAGATCCCATACTATTGTCTAGTTCAGAAACTTAGCTACACTCTTCTGTGTAGGCTTAATTGGAGTCTTGTTTAGAAACTTAACTAAAGCTAAGTTTAGCTACTCAACTAAAGCCTCCCAGCAAAAACTTACATTGCAAAGTAATGAGTTAAAAAGCTTATATAACTACTTTTCACTTTTTTTTTTGTGTTGCCTATGCTAGTCCCGCGAAGCTCTCTGCTTGTCTGCAGGAAAGAAACCAGAGTCTCTGGCGGGAATCGAACCCGCAACCCCGGCGCTGATTGACTAGCTCACTACCAAATAGCCTACCGGGGCACCCTACTTATACGTTGGCATTTAACTCATAATTTTAACACGTTGATGTCATTGAAGGCAAGTACTTACCACCCTCGCTTACATATAGAGAGGTCAATAAGTCATTACCACATTCGCTTACAAATAGGGAGTTAAATAAGTCATTACCACATTCGCTTACAAATAGGGAGTAAAATAAGTCACATTGTAATCCACAAAACAAAATTTGTCAAACAAATTGCGTCTTTAATTTAATTTGCTTTCTAATGCAAAATTTTACTACCCTGCATCAAGGACATATTCACACCAATAAACCAGAGAACTATATGATTGCAAAAACGATATGATATTTTCATAGGAATACGATATTATAAGGACATGTACAATGTAAATACTATCGTTTATGATACAAGATCGATATAATATATTCTTACGAAATTAGATTTGTCTAATAATTATTTATGGTTTTAGTTATAAGTTATCTTGTAAATTATAGTTTTATGTCATATTAGTTACTATTTTTATGAACGCCACTGTACTAAATTTTCTAGCGATTGTAATTGTAGACTTTAGATTTAGATGCATAAGTTATTTTAAAATAATTCGAACACAATTTCCTAGAAACTACTAGACGGTTCTTGAATCAACTAGGAATAGTTTTGAACTATAAATACAGGCTAACTCATAAAAGTTTAGTTTAATTTGATTGGAGACATTAAACGGTTCAGATCGACACTTACAATAGTTTTTAACATTTTGTGAATTTCAATAAAGTTTGTTAAGTTGAATTCGTGTGTAATTATTTTTATTTGCAATTAAAAGAACTCAAAGGTTAAATATAAAGGGAATAAACCTTAACACGTTTTATAAAGTAAAAACGTAACAATATTATAATTCATATCACCCAGACGATATCGTTATAATATCGTTTGGTTGATTAATTAGTGTAGTTTCTATTCAAAATTTTAATATTAAAATACACACCAAAACCAACTAAGTATTTAAATTTTTCATATTCAAATTCATATTGATAAAAAAACAAATTATAAGAACAAATATTAAAATATCTATTTGTATTAGAATTGAATAAATAAAATCTTAAATGTATTTTATTATGAATTAATTATAAATTTCGTTAATCAACTCATAAACAAGTGCTAATGTATCAGATTATATGTCAGCCATTACTTAGCTACTTCTATGTCATGCATATGGTGTGAAGTAGAGATTGAAAAGTAAGTTGTTCAGTAATTTTAAGTCATTACCTAGTTTTTGCTGGGCTAGTCTTAAAACCGGACTAGAGTCTAGTTAAGAAACTAAGCTACACTCTTGTTTAAATACTTAACTGAAAGACTGGGTTTTTGAAATCTCAGTTAAACAAGATTAACCCAGGAAAAAATTTTGAATTTTGGTAATAGGTCGTAGTTATTTCATACGTTACCTGGTAAGTAGTTGTCATTATAATTGTCATTATTCTGAAAACATCAATAAGTACTTGCTAGTAATGACCTTAGTAAGTACTTTTCACTACTATTATGAATATTTGCTTACTAATAATCAGCTAAATAACTACTTATTAGTTGTATTGTTTTCAGACCTGAATATTTACTTACTGGTAACTAGCTCCATAACTACGTATTAGGTCTATTAACTAGCCCCAATTAAATAAAAACTAGTTATTTTTTTGGCTTCCAGTAAGCATATTTTAAGTACTTACAATTCAACTTACTGGTAGTTAAATAATAACTTGATATTTTGTGACTTCTAGTAAGTGCATTGTAAGTACTGAATTCTGTAGACACCTCGAACAAAAATAAGTAGTTATTCAGCCGAAAAATAAGTAGTGTTTATTTTTCTCCAACGTTACTTGCTAACTTACCAGGTAAGTAAAGTTTTTCCTGGGAAGTTAATCTAAAAACCGACTTGTGCCGCCATTACCAAATTTGTATACAAGATTTTGACGCAATAGCTTAGTTTTGCTTTAAATGTTGGTCTTCAATGAAATAATGAAAAAAATCCGAGTTTCAGAGTACGTTAAACTAAGTTTAAACTTAATCCACATCTCTAAATATATTAAATATATTAAGAGTCTAAGCCAGAGTCTTACTTAATGTCTAGTTTAGAATATGAACCAGTGGTAATTTTTTAAACAGGATTCTAGTCTAATGTCTAAGCCAGAGTCTAGCTGCCTGTTTGTAGAGCGCGAGCGCAAGAGTGACCCATTAAGCTTACATTCAAAACAAAAACAAAATAATTTACAGGCAGTAAATTGAAGTCTGGCTTATATGCCAGACAAGAGTCCAATGTAGTGTTAAACCCAGAATCAAATATAGAGTTTAAGCTCGAGTCTGAACTAGAGCCCAGTCTAGAAACAAAACATTAGGCTAAATTTAAGTCTTTACTATAATCAAATTGAGTTTAGCTGAAAGTTTCTGATATAAAGCCAAAACTTGAGTACAGTAAAAGTAAAGCTTAGATTCTAAAAACTTTAGGATTTAACATGCAGTCGGAATTAGAATCTAGTCTAGGGTCGAAAATACAGGCTAATTTCAAATCTAAGCTTCACGGCGATGTTCTCATAATCGCACGATTTTTAGTTGTAAAACGCGAATTGAAGTCGCCATAATTCTTGCGATTACGATTTACAGAACACTTATCAAAACTGTGTCATTTAATCTTTATATCCTAAGTTGAAATAAGATAGCAAAAAAGTTCAAAAAAAAAAAAACTCGGTGACAAAATAATTTTTATCAAATAATAAAATAAAGCAAAATTAAAGAAAAATTTCGTAAATACGAGGGCGGATCAATAAGTCCGTGACCTTTCGAAATTCCCTCGTATTTCTATGAAAAAAAGAAAATTATTTTTCAACATAATCTCCTTTTAGCTCAATACACTTATGTACTGTTTCTAAATAACAGGCAAGTGATTGTGTAGTCAAAAAACTGAGTGCTTTTCATATAAATTAGACTACACAATCGCTTACCTGTCATTTGGAAACAGCGCATTATCCCTTCAAAAAAAAAAAAAAAAAAAATAGGATTTTTCGAGGTCCTTAAAATAGGCATTTGTTTGACAAATATTTTCATCGTTGGAGCTAAATCTTTTTCCACTGAACCATTTCTTTAAGTTCGGAAACAGGAAATAGTCACCGGGGACTAAATCGGGAGAATATGGCGGATATGGCAATTCGTAGACTGCACATGTGTGCACCCGTGCATTATCTTGATGAAGAAGAACATTTTTCTTGGCCATATGGGGTCGTTTTTTTTAAATCCTCGTTAAATCGGTCTAATAAGTTGGCATAATATTCGCCGTTTATTGTTTTTTCCTTTTGAAGGTAATCGATGTGGATTATCCCGCGTGCATCCCAAAAAACTGTTGCCATCACCTAATTGGCCGACAAACTTTCCTTGGCCTTCTTCGGAGCCGGCTCACCCACAGAAACCCATTGTTTAGACTCCTGCTTGATCTCCGGAATGTTGTAATGGATCCATGTTTCATACACAGTTACAAAACGCCGCAAAAACCAATTCGAATTTCGGTTAAACAACTCCAAACAATCCTTTGAAGTTGTCACACGATTACGTTTATGGTCAATTGAGAGCAAATGCGGCATCCATCTTGCAGACAGCTTTCTTAAACCCAGCTGATCATTTAAAATCGAAACCACACTGCCATATGAAATGCCTATGGCATCAACAACAAATGACCAACACCATATCGTGAATTTTTTCGATATTTTTGGGTGTAGTGACTTCAATCGGCCGTGCAGAACGTTCAGTGTCATTTGTACTTGTGCGACCAACGAAAGTCAGTAAACCACTTTTTTAACATTGTAATTGATGGTGCAGAGTCCCCATAGTATTTATCAAACATTTCTTTGGTTTGATTGACGGGTTTTCTTTGCAACAAGTAATGTTTAATGAGCACTCGAAATTCACTTTTTTCCATTTTTAAAAAAATCCACGAGGTTGTATGTTTTGAACAGCTGTTAAACGCAAAGTATGTGACGGAACTTGCTCAAAGCTTGACAGCAGTCTATTAAGAGATGGAACTTGATTGGAGCAGTTTTGCATTTTATATAACTACGAGGGAAGTTCGAAAAGTCACGGACATATTGATTCGCCCTCGCAATACAAAGTTTTCAAAGCGTTAAGAAAAATGTTATTTGAATGAAAATTCCTAAGATTAAAAAATTTTTTTTTTAACTTTTTAAATTTGACTTTAGGTTCTCACAGCACAGCATTACCGTTATGCGACTAAAGTCGCATTTTGCCCCTTTTTGACTGCTTTGCCACTTTCTTTGCCCCTTTTTTTTTTAATTCCCCTTTAGTATCATTTTGTATTTTTTTTTATCCCCTTTGCCCTTTTTTGAACTAAATTTTAATTGGTAGTTAATGAACGCAGATGTGCCTGCCAGCTTTTATATCTTTGCCTCATAGTAGTGCATCCGCTGACCGAATTTTTCTAAATTCCTTATAATACATTTCCATACCATGAAGTTTTCTTTAAAATGATCCAATATTTCAAATATAAATTTTACTTTCATACATTTTTGTCTTTATTTAATAAATCATTAAAAATATTTTCTATTAGGCGATACCCAAAGATGAAACTTCGGTAAAAATTTTGACAGCAGTCGCTCGTGTTCAGTGGAAGAAAAACAGGGGTCTAACCACCGCATTCGATTAAACTATCGTATCGACTGTCATATTTTCCTGCATACGATAGACACTGACGTATCGAATGAAAACTCGTGAGATTTAAAATCTTTGGTTACTCGATATGGAGTGCTATCGTCTTAAATTACGATACATTTCGTTCGATATCGAGTATCATGATACCAAATTAAAAAATTTTGCTCAATTTTGCTCGATATCGTATGCAGTGATTAGGCCCCAGCATTTATTTTAAGAAAATTTGATAAGTTAAAATTAAAGCAGTTACACAAAAAGTTTTGCAACTAAGCAGTTTATTTTCCAGCACTTTATTTAATAGGCAATTAAATAGGCAAAAAAAAATGTAGAAACAAGCAATTAAGCAATAAACGCAAAAGACTTCAAACTTAACATTTGAAGGATGTTAATGGACAAAGGTCAAATCGATAACCGCCGTACGTGGAAGTGTAATCGAAACTAAAATACCGGTTTTATAAACAGAAGGGAAACAAATTAGAGTTCTCTATAATGAAATTTTTATATAATGAAGTGATTTTCTGGTCCCCTGCACATTCATTATAGAGAAGTTCGACTGTATATGTATCTCTCCAACAATCTTTATTTTTTTATTTTATAATTAATACTTTTTATTAAGCTTGAGGTCTTTTTCTTTTTTTTATAAAAAATTTTAAATTTTATTGAATCCAATATTTCGGCACTCCGTTGTGTGCCTTCTTCAGGGATTTTTTCTTGAATATTTGACAAAAATTAACAAGTTTCAATAAATTTAACAAATTTTAAATGCAGATAAAGGTAATACCACAGTAGCAATGAACAGAACAGATTATAATTAAAGGATTAATAATATTATAAAGGACAACTCAGTTTATAAGAAACGGGGTAAGGATCCTACTAATATATTACAAAGGATAAATAATGATTTTGTTCAGGAACTTTTTAGGAGGAGTATAATAACAGTTACGGAAAAGAATTAACTTAAAACTAATATAGCAAATGCAGGGGCCCTATGCTCCTTATAGGATCTTCGGGAACATATATATATATATATATATATATATACCTAGATTATATGGTGTTCCGAAAATTCATAAAATTGATTTTCCACTAAGACCAATATATTCATGTATAAATTCTCCATCATATGAACTTTGTAAATATATTACAACAATTATTAATTAAATTAAACATCAAAAACAAAAATGTACTTTGGACTTCAAGAAGAATTCTTGACAAAAAGTACGAAAAACAGAAGTTAGGAAGAACATGTAAATCAATTAAAATAGATAATCATTCATTCAAAAGCAAATTTCGATCTACCAAGGTGAAATACCATTTGGTTTAAAGATTGATGTTTGACTATTGACGTCATCCGGCTGCAATAGCCGAGTGAGTAAGACGGCAAAACCCCACTGAAGAGATTGTGTGGTTACAATCAAAACTAGTCTGGGCAATCTGACCGTGAACGCCTGGGTTCAAACCTCAGCGCAGTCAAGAATGAACAATTATCAATAACAATTTTAATTAATTTCATGTTGTAAAATTCCTGTCTTCATAAAAATAATTTAATGAAAATTAAAATCAATGAACTTAAGCCTAATTAAAAATATCAAAATATTACAACAATTCTTAAAAAATTAACGGAAAATTCAAAATATAATGTAAGGGATTCTCTTCAATTTAAAGATAAAATTAAAAATATTAAATTAAATGATGATGAGAAATTAATTTCTTTAGATGTAGTTTCATTATTTCCAAGTATACCTATAGATCTTGCTATAGATATAATAGAGGAACAATGTAATAAGTTAGAGGAACGCACTTATATAGATAAGGATTTATTTTTACGTATTCTGAAATTTTGCATAATTGATAATAGGTATTTTCAATTGGATAGTAGTATATATGTTCAATTAAAAGGACTTCCTATGGGTTCACCTGCATCTCCTATTGTAGCAGATATTGTTATAGAGAAATTAATAGATAAATGTATAGATCAGTTAACTATTAAACCTAAAATTATGACAAAATATGTGGATGATTTATTTTGTATAAGGATATAAAGCTTACAATGGAAAAGTAGTTTGAATCAAGATTGTCTTATTTAGAAACTTTAATAATAAGAAAAGAAAAAAGTTTATTTATTGATTGGTATCAAAAACCAACATCGTCTGGTAGAATAATTAACTATTTTTTTCAAATCATCCAAAAAGAGTAATAATTAACACTGCTAAAAATTTTAAAGAAAGGGTATTGACAATAAGTGATACATGTTTCCATAGGAATAATAAAGAAAAAATTTTTAGAGCATTAATGGAAAATAGTTTTCCAAAAGAAATTCTATCTGATTTATTATTAAAATATAATAACCATATAATAAACAATTCCAACAGTAACGCAGAACCGAAAATTTATAAATCGGTAACTTATAAGTACATAATTATGTACCAAGATTTTCGGAAAGGTTAGAAAAATCAAATATTTATGATGCGAAAATATATAAAATTGCACATAAATCTTATAACACAATCGGTAGATTATCCACTAATATGAAGGATAAAATAAATAAGTTGAAAATGTCAAATGTAGTTTATAAAATACCTTGTAAGGGAAATGTTAATGGACAATGCAGTAAAGTGTCTGTTGGTACAACGAAAAATAAACTTAAAACTAGGACAGCAGGACATAAGTCAGATCAAAAATATAGGAATATTTCATCACAAAAAACAGCTTTATCAACCCATTGTGCAAGTCTAAGCCATTATCCTGATTTTGAAAATATATCAGTCTTAAAAATTTATTTAAACTGTATTAGATTAGGTTAAAATTGGAAAACCTTTTTGTATTAAATTGAAAATATGACATTTTGTTAAATTTGTTTAATTTGTTAAATTTGTTAAATTTATTGAAAATTGTTAATTTTTGTCAAATATTCAAGAAAAAATCCCTGAAGAAGGCACACAACGGAGTGCCGAAATATTGGATTCAATAAAATTTAAAATTTTTTATAAAAAAAAGAAAAAGACCTCAAGCTTAATAAAAAGTATTAATTAAAAAATTTTAAAGATCGAATAAGAGCCAATTTTTATTATATATGTACATATACATATAATGTATTATTTATACATAAGAAGTTTATTTTTAATAAATATGATTGATTTTTATAAAATGTTTTGGTTTTTTAAGTTTTTCTCAGAAATCCACTTTTTGTGCCACTTATTTTTTGAAAATCCTCTTTTCGTGCCACATTTTTTAAATTTTGAAAGGTAATGCTGTCGGAGCATACCTGTTAGTTTCGTTAAGGTTTATGATGCAAGGTCTAAACTGTCTTTAATTAATATAAAAAGAGAGTTGTCATGTCTCTGTTACGGCTGAAAGTTGTATTTGAATGTAAATGGGAGCGGGGAGGATTTTACATTAAAATGCAATTGTGCAAACTGCTCGAATAAATTTTGATAGTTTGCTGAGCTGTTCAGGGGGTGTGGGACCTTCGCGGGGAAAAAGTATGGCGATAGGGTATAGGGAAAAGGTGGGAAAATAGGAAAAGGAGAAGAAGAATAGAAAAAGAGGAAGATAAGTTTTTTTTCATGATTGAAGTGCCGAAGAGGAAAGATCATTTTTTGAAACAGATTTTTTTTTGAGTGTTTTGTGAAAGATTTTCTTTTGTTTTTTTTTGGAGTTCTTGAAGTACTAATAATAACTAACAAATAAGTAAATTATTAAAATAAAAAAATAAAAATAAAAAAGAAGCGGTTTAATAATATTTGAGTAAACAAAAGAAAAAGATACATACACCATACACACATACACCATACACACATACATCATAGACATATTCAGCATCCAGATTCCATCATCATCTGTCATCCCTACACTCCACATCCTCCACACACCATCAACAACACTCATCCGTACGAGCACATTCACCCCACTCACGTACACACACATCTACACACTTGCGATTTGTACAGCAGCAACCAATTGACAGATGGAACTTTTTCAGAACCGACCGGGGAAATTATTGGTAATCGTACCCGTAATTTAAGTACACCGAGCTCGGACTAGGGTGTTTGGGCTCTAAGTTGGGCCGATAAGTTTTTTGCGTAAATTTGTTTGGCCGAACCGATAAGACAGGTTTTTTTTAAACTTACTATTGGGGTGAAATCGCTTTGTAAGGACATTGTAAATTTGGACATGGAGTAAAAATAACAACAGGTAAGTGAGGTAAAAACAGAAAGGGGCAAATCCACATATGGGCCAAGGATTTGCTAAGGTAGTGGATGGGCAGGACAGGTAGCAAATTACCAGCTGCCAGCCAGTGATAGGTCGCGATGGTCGGGAATCGAGTTATCGCAGGGAATCGGGAAAATTTTAGAAGGTAAGTGTTTTCCTTTTTTTTTTTTACAAATATTAGTTTTTTTAGACTTACTTTCCCTTTGTTTTCTTTTTCATTTAGAAAGTCCTTTTCGTTTTTTTGTCCTACTACACAGAAAAAAGTGTTTTATCAATTAAAAAAATGGTTTCAAAAGTAGTTAAATTTAATTAATGTGGTAATTGAATTAAAATAATAATTTTTTTTTTAACAGAAAATTAAAAATTGTATATGGATTTAATTAACATTTTAGTTGTTTTGAAATAAATTTTCGATTAAAATTTTAATGAAATAACAAAAAATCGTAATTGACTTATTTCGTTTAAAATAAAATAATTTAAACATGTAGAATTGTTGTTGGGAATTGTCAATAATTAATTGAATAAATTAACACATTGTTTGAAATTGCAAAATTTTTTGATCATTTTTTTAATTAAAATTAAAAATTTCATTTATTGAAAAAAAAAAATATTCACAATTTTACAATTTTCTGTAATCAATATAAATATTTTGGTAATTGGTGCAAAATCAAAAAATTGTTTGCTAGATATTATGAATTTGGTATAAATTTGGTGGTTGGAGATATTTAATAATTTTTTCTGTGTACTCTTTATTTTCATTTAGGAGTTTTTTTTTTGTATAAATGCATTACATTTCTTCTTTTTTTTGGACAATAGCTTGTGGATGGTTAAGATGGCGAATTCACGCCACTCTACCGGCTTAGCCTGGCAAGTTTTAAGATCTAAGCGTTGCCATCCTATCCATCCACCGGTTCAGACCAAAAGCTATTAGCAGAGTCTTGTTAAGATTAAATCTAATTAGAAGTCTCAAGCTAAGTTTAGCCAAGTTTATACTCTAGTCTAGTCTATATCCTATTTTAGTGCAGCATCTAAACAAAGATCTTTTATTGCTGCAAGTGTTCACTTTTAGCTCTTCTTCATTTGTTTCTAATGTACATCTTTTTGTACATCTCTGAATTATTGTTAAGAAAAAAGAAAACAAAAATAATAAAAAAATTATCACAAATCTTACTTTGTACATTCATGGCATCTGCAAAAATTTCATTATCGTAAAGTGCCTTTAATGCTAAAGATAAATATTCACTGGATTGCCTGTAATACACTTGCCATTGCTATTATTATAATTTACACAAATCTCAAGTCCATGTGTCACATATCTTAGGCTTAGTAACACTTTATTTAAAGTATCTATTATCTTTTAGCATTAAGCATAGTAACAAATATACTTGTTGGTCCAATGGTTATTTGTCTACATAAATGACTTATAATTATTTTGTGGTGCTTAATTAAGTATAATTCTGCTTATACGACAAGGCAGTGCATACTTAAGGGTGCTATATTTCAAAGCAAGAGAAATGCCGAACAGGAAATAATTGAAGATAAAATTTATTAAAATATTTAAATTAGTTCTTTTATATATTTCTACGACATTTTTTTTTAATAACACTTAAAATAGTATTTTTTTTTAAATGATAACAAAAGTATTTGAGGGTTGTTATAAATATCTTTGCAACTTTAAGAGTTGCATGTGTTTTTTATAAATTATATTCAATGTTTTTTTTTTACATTTCAAGCCAGATAAGTGGCAATAAGTGTAACACTTGTATGTTCATTTAACACATACATTAACATGCATACAATAACAGACGGATTTAGATAGATAGCCATTATGTGATGGTCATTTTAAAATCGTACTCATACAAGTGTAATCTACACTCGCTATAAGCTCAACAATAAGAAATGTTAAGCTGTATGTCTGCGTTTATATTAGGGAAGTCCCTAAAAATCATTCTTAAAGGAAATGTAAAAACCGTCGAAATTTTATATATAAATATACACAGAAAAAATTCAAAATTGGTTATTATCACCAAATTCATAGAATCCAGCAAACAATTGGTTGACTTTGCACTTATTACCAAAGTGGTTATATTGATTACTAAAATTTGTAAAAAATGAATATTGTTATTTTTTTGTTTAATAAATGATATTTTTGATTTTAATTAAAAAAAAAAAAAAATGATCAAAAAACTTTGCCATTTCAAACAATGTGTTAATTGAATAACGCTCAGGTTTTGACAATTTCCAACAACAATTCTGCATGCTTAAATTATTTTATTTTAAGCGAAAAAATCAATTAAGACATTTTGTTATTTAATTAATATTTGAATTAAATATTTATTTCAAAACAACTAAAACTTTAATTAAATCAAAATTATATTTTTAATTTTTTTTTTTTAACTAGAAAAATAATTGATTCAATTATCACATTAATTAAACTGAAATACTTTTCAAACAATTTATTTAATTGATTAAAAACAACTTTTTTCTGTGTAGTTTTTAAACTCGATTATAAGCTGAAATCTATTTCATTTAGCATAGATTGTAAGTCTGAGTTTGGTCGGTTGGTTAACGTGGTAGCACGCACAGAACTAGGCGTGCTGCAAGTAGAGTCGACAGTGACTCCGTTTCGACACCACACCACTTATCAAGAATTGGAACCCTTAATCAAATTTGAACCAGGGTCAATGCTGAGGCTAGAGCCAACCCGTTGCGTTGAGTTATTTCAGCAAGTTGCTGAGTTTCACCCGCGATATCTCCGAGAGTCCTTGTATAAGGTAATTCCCAAATAATCCATGTCGTATTGAATTAAACGCTGGGCAATCACATAGAAGATGAGATACTGTCTCCTCAGCTTCCGGTTCCCCGCAGCTGCGGCAGTATTCATTAAAAGGAGGCAGAGTCTCATAGCATGCTTACCGATCGTCCAGTGAACAGTAAATACATGTATAAGTCTTGTCAGGTCTTTCTGACTGAAGTTTAGAAGTCGCTCAGAGCGACCTATGTCATATGTGGGCCACGTTGCCTTGGTAGCCCTACATACATCCAGTTTACTCCATTTATTGTCAGCCATATCCATATAGTGTATGAAGATTATGGTCCTGATAGTTCCCAGGGGTGTTGCGACTGGCACACCCTGTGAAATATCAAGAGCAGCTCCAGTCTTGGCCCGCCCATCCACCTGTTCATTACCGTAATGGTCTTTATGCGCAGGGACCCAAATTAAGGTAATGACAGATAGGCTGCCAAGTCTGGATAGTTCCTCCTAACACTGGTTGACGAGAATGGACGTTGTTTTATGTAAGCTTAGTGACAGCAGAGCCGCCTGGCTATCAACGAAAATGCCAATTTTGCTGCCGATATTCCTGCTGAACAGTGTTCTACATGCCTCTCTTATCGCCAATATTTCGGCCTGAAATACGCTGGTCCAATCTGGCAGGCGGAAAGAGAGATTCACGTGTAGTTGCTCCGAGATTATTTTATATAAAAAAAATACAAATCTTGTCTAACTTTCAAAACAAGAGTATAAACCAGTGTTTCCTGAAGCAGGGGAACAGTAGTAGCGTTAGGAATATCGGATAGATTTTTTTTAAATTCTTTAAATTGAAGGAACTTTTCTGTACTTAACCTGATCAAGGCTCTAATCACGTGGCAACTTGTCACGTTCGCCACAATGAAACTATAAGCCGCTCCACAAATATTAAATCCGCTAATAGACAATGTTATAGGCACTCTTCTCTTCTAAGCAACATCGTTCTTGTCAACATATTACAACGAGCATTGCCAACAGTCAGAGGCATAACCTGGAGACTAAATGGTCGTCGTGAGGACCTAAATTATGTGAACGACATCTCTCTTTTATCATACAGATTCGAGGATATGCAGGCCCAAATAAATGCAGTGCAGCTGGAAGCATTAGGAGCAGAACTTAAGATTAGTACCACGAAAACAAAGAAAATGATGACACAAATGACAAGAAATTCTGACTTGTACGCCAACAACCAACCTCTGAAAATCTCACGTTATTTTGTTTTCTCGACGGTCATGGTTAAATCAACTTTGCTTCTCCTAAGGACCCAGAATATATTCTTTAAAGTGTCTAAGATGAAGATTGTAGAAATTATGCACGAAATAACAAACATACCCTTTAACCTCCGCTGAAAGGCATAATAAAATGTTCCAACAGAGTTGATCCACAGAAAAAATTCAAAATTATCTCTAATCACCAAATTCATAGAATCAAGCAACAACTTTGTTGATTTTTCATCTATTATCAAAATGATTATAGTGATCACTAAAAATTGTAAAAATTGAAAATTTTTTTTTTTTTTAATAAATAATATTTTTAATTTTATCATATTCAACATTTTTTATTTTTTATTTAAATAAACTCATTCCTAAACATTTAAGGAATACAAATAGCTTTATAAAATACATAACTGAAATTTAGCTCACAGAATAAATACAAGAAATAAAAAAATTTTAATATTAAAAAGTAACTTATGCAAAAGAAATGTTTTTAATTTTAATTAAAAAATGATCAAACCACTTCAAACAATATGTTAATTGATTTAATTAAATATAGTTCAGGTTTTGACAATTCCCAATAACAATTCTACAAGTTTAAACTATTTTATTTTAAGCCAAAAAATCCATTAAGATTTTTTTTATTTAATTATTATTTTGATTAAAAATTTATTTCAAAACAACTAAAATGTTTATTAAATCAATATGAAATTTTTCAACTAAAAAAAAAATTTATTCAATTATCGCATTAATTAAATTGAAATACTTTTTAAAAAATTTTTTTAATTGATAAAAATTTACTGATAATTTTTTCTGTGGAGGCTTAAACTTCAGACAAGCAAAGTAAAGCCTCTCTCGTTACTTTATTTTCCTTATGTTCTTATTTTTCTTTGCTTACAAAATGTATGAAATTTGACGAGAGTATGGTATCATTCATGGTTAATAAGGTAATCCTGGTTTTCAACAATCTCAAAACCACATGTATTTTGTTGGTAGAAAAACTTTATAGATCGTCAAAAAATATGTATATTTGTAGCAACAATAAATATTCTTATTTGCAATGAAACCAATTGTGACATAACGTTAGGTTCGAAAACAATACTCAGCTGGCTGGGCTGTATCATGACACAAATACAGAAGGTAGTTCCACTCTCTCCTTTTGTCGGCATATTAATATTCTGACGTTTATTGGAATTATGAAAATTTGTGTTACCATATTTCATTGTAATCTGGGAATTATTTCTTTTTCAAAAGTTACTTTATTATATTCATCATTTTTTATTTTTGTTTCAAAAATACATAACTGAAATTTAACTCATAGAATAAATTCGAAAAAACAAGAAATGTTGAACATATTAAATTATATAATCCTATTTTTCTGTTTTTGTTTTTTAGTTAAAGTTTTAAAAAATTTAATATAAATTTAAATTTGATTAAAAAAAATTTATATAAATCTAATGTACATGTTGGGGGGTCGGGCGGTTATTATTCGACCGGTTCTAACCGGTTATTTTAGTTTTACCCAAGTCGGTTATTTTAAAATGTTCATTTTTCGAATATCGAATAAACCGGTTATTTTGGTATAATTACCCGGTTATTTGTAATTTATATACGTTTTCCTTACTCGTGTTGTAAATTTACCCGTAATGTAAGTATTTGTCTAACTGACTATTGGGCAAACTTTAACTTTTTATGCAGAATGTCAAAGCAAAATGTAACAAGAGTCAAAATACATTATGAACAATGATAATGAAAATCGCTTATAAAAACCTGTGTTCTTGTAACAAAAAAAAAAAGAAAAAAAAAAAAAAAACCAAAAGCAATTCAAAATAAATACTACAAAAAAATGTTCAGGTAAAAAGTGAATATTAATTTGTGCGAGGACATTCTAAATATTATATATTTTAATTTATAGTAGTTTTAAAGAGACGACATATAATATTTTACTAAAATAGCTGCCAAAAATGAATCATTGGGTAAAATATTAGCCCGTTGTGCTGCCCGGAATGCCCGTAAAGACACTAAAAACTCTTAAGTAGTTCTAGCATATCTTCATGCTTAAAACTACAACATTCCGGCGGAATCAACGATATGGAAAAAATATATCAGTTTTATTTATATAACTACAAAACAAAATTGAAGAAATCAAGCAAAGTCATGGAAGGTTTATATTGTGGTCTACAAATTGACAACACAGAAAAAAGTGTTTTGTCAATTAAACAAATGGTTTAAAAATTATTTAAATTTAGTTAATGTGATAAATGAATCAATTATTTTCTTAGTTGAAAGACAATTTTAAATTTAATTTTGATTTAAATTACATTTTAGTTGTTTTGAAACAAATTTTCAATTAAAGTTTTAATTAAAGAACAAAAAATCTTAATTGACTTTTTTCGTTTAAAATAAAATAATTTAAACATGTAGAATTGTTGTTGGGAATTGTCAATATTTATTTAAATAAACACATTGTTTGAAATAACAAAGTTTTTTGATCACTTTTTTAATTAAAATTTAAAATATCATTTATTGAAAATAATTTTTCAAAATTTTAAAATTTTTAGTAATCAATATAATTATTTTGGTAATAGGTGCAAAATCAACAACTTGTTTGCTTGATATTATGAATTTAGAACAAATTTGGTGATTGGAGAAATTTAATAATTTTTTTTGTGAAATATTTCATACAAAAATCATGTTCATATTACTATTCGTTTCTATAAAGCTGAAACAAATAAAATTTGAAATATATAATCCTGGCTAAGAGTTTTTGCTTGCAACTTTTCAAAAATATGGTTGAAGTCTACAGGTTCATATAGACATGCCTAACCACCAATAAACTAAAACTCATTTAAAATAAATTTGGGAGAATATCTAAAATAATAAATTTATTAAATTCCTATAAATTTTTATTTGCATTTGCAAAACGTTTGGCTAGATCAAGCATCATTTAACAGTTTTTAAATAATATTATAGAATTATCTTCTTACAAATAAAGTTTTGTAAATAAATAGAAATTTTTAAAAATAAAGCTTAAGTCACGGTATTTTCGATTTTATCGTCAAATATTTGTTAGGTCTGAACATACCTTAAGCCATAGCTCTGTATTTTGTTGGTTCCTTACCTTTGTGAATTGTTTTGTTTTTATTTAAAATAACGTTTTTTTTATTTAAAAACCGGTTAACCGGTTATTTTAAAAATGCTAAGCCGAAAACCGGTTTTTTTTAAATAGCAACTATTCGGAACATTCGAAACCCGGTTTTTGAAAAAAGTCGTATAATCGATCTCCCTAGTACATATTTATTATCAATTTTTTTAAGAAAAATCTGCAAGGAAAACATCTGTCAAGTTACTCGGTTACGTATGAGTATTATTTAATTCCAATTTATTAACATGCATACGCCATGTAGTACAACTAATAAATCAAACTTATAAAAAATTAATAAGCGAAAAAATGAGATTTTTTGTAAAAGTACGGCTTTTTCTGAAGAAAGTCATGCAAAAATTTGGTTGTTTCTAAAATTTTTGGCTTGTTGTTGAAAAGAGTGACTTTTTGTAGAAAAATAATTGATTTTTATAATTACTCTAACTTTCTTGAAAAAATGTGTTGAAAACAGGCATCAGAAATTAAGAACCGAAAACCTAAAATTTAAGTTTTTCATTTGAATAATTCAAAACTCATGCGTACAAAATAGATTTTTTTTTTCTATCAGTTAAAAAAAAATAGGAAACACAAAAAAGATATTTATTTTTAAAGTACATTGTGTGTTTTGTACATGAAAAGAAACAAAAATTTGAAAAATACACAAAAACGTTTTTCTTATTTTTTTTTTTTTTTTTTTTGAAAAATATTTATCATTGGTGTTCCAAACATGTTTTCAACTACAAAAAAAAAAAAAAAAAAAGAAAAATTATTTTGTTTTATTTGTTCTTCAAAGTTCAAAATAATAAAGTTCTTAAAAAAACGTTTTTGAGAAAAATATTTTTTTTTTGTTTTTAGAAACTAACAATAAAAACTCAATTTGAAGTTAAAATTGAGAACTTTAATTAAAATTATAAAATAAAATTGTGTTTAAAATTGCAAATGCAAAAAATCCTTAGAGATTCTTAATTATCAAAACTAGCTGCTGTTGCATTAGCACAGGTATCTGTGGAGACAGCCTTCAGTGCTTTGCCAATTATTACGACCAAAAATAGAAGGAATTTAAGTTCTGAGCATCTAGAAAATTTATTGTTGCTCAAACTCAACATCAAGCTAATTGATAAGATTACTATTTAGTTCTAGGACAATCTTTATCATGTTATAACTACTTATTATTAATTAGCTTTATATTTTTTACTATAATTTTGTACGTATGAGTTTAAATTTTGTCAATTAAAAAAGTTCAATTTTAAGTTTTCGGTTCTTTTTTTTTCAGGTACAAAATAATATTGTACTGAAAAAATAAATATCTTTTTTTTGTGTTTGCTTTTATTTTTTAAACTGATGAAAAAAAAAATTATTTTGTACGCATGATTTTTAAGTTTTTTAAAAGAAAAACACCAATGATAAATATTTTTTTAAAAACATAAAAAAAACGTTTTCCGATCCTTGGTTGAAAGTTTACGGACTTTTGAAAAAAGTTACTTTTTTTTTTTTTTTAGGAAATAGTCACTTTTAGAGAAACACCACTTTTTGTTTTGAAACAACAATAAAAAAAACATATACATTTCGGAACGAAAATTTTTATTTTATTTTCAAAAACAAAAATATTTTGATGTGTGTGTGTGTGTGTTTGCAATCAAATTTAAAACTATTTAATCCAACAAATTAATATTGTGCACATCTACACAAAAATACATTTAAATCGATATATATTTCGGTGGACGACCTGATCCTTAAAAATCAACCACAAAAAATTGTTCCCGTATTTATAAATAAGCTAATTTAAAAAAATAGAATATGGGAATTTTTGCTTCTTTATTTACTTTTTAAACATGAAAATAATGTTAATAATACACATAATATGTCATCGAATTGATGTCACTGAAGTCATAGCATAGATGACGCATAAAATATGACAAAATGTTATGATGACGTTTGTCACTGGATTGATGTCAGTTATTGCCTCATTTGGCCTATTTGTAATGACATTGATGTCACAGTTGTGATGTTAGGGCATCATCAATTTGAAGACGCATTTTTCTATGAGTGTAAGTTCAGTTCAGCTGTAGAGTTGTGTTAATAGTCCAGAGTCCAGCTAAGTATTAAAACTATTATTTTAATTTAGTTCCAGGTCCATTTTGTAGTAAACAAAATATATTTAACTTGAAACTTTTTATATACCAACCTAATAAGCACATGAGATCGTGTCCCTACAACATAAACTGTAATTGTTATTATCCTTTAAACACATACATACATACAAAAATACTTTCTAATTCATATATAATCAAAACTTATATGCTGTTTTGCCTACATATGTTAAAGTAACAATAGATTGGTGCACACACATATCTACAAATACTTTCCGGACACTCATAAATAGATACTGCTGGCATTTCAGAGCCAGTGTGTGCAACCAGAAATAATGGCGAACTAAGTAGCAATTTAAATGCAATTCACAGAGTACAAGATTTTTTTTTTGTTTTCGTTGCTCATTATCGCACATATCCAGGGAGTGTGAGTGAAGAGGGAGAAGCTGAAAAAATTGCATTTAAAAAGAACAATAAAAAAATGGTAAAATACAAGCGATTAAAAAAATTGTTTGCGGTTTCATATCAGCATAATTGCTAAGATATCATTGAAAAAATATGTGCTGAATACTCGTATTTTAAACAAAATTAAGAATTTAAGCGGCAAAGTATTGGTCTGAGTGGAAGGTATGCAAAATATTTACCAATAAATTTGAAATTTCCTTGTAGGAACCTGTTTCCAAATTTTTCTTTTATTGCAACTGGAAGAAATATTTGCCCTGACCTTTAGACAGTGTTGCCACTTTGTGGGTAATTACACGAAGTTGGTGCAATTTTTCCACTCGTGGGTAGAGTGTGGGCAATTTCTTTAAGGTGTCGATCAGGTGTAATTTGAAATTCTTTAAGATCAATTAATATAAGGATTTGATTTTAGTGACCAAATTTATACCATTTAAGATATTGTTGATTTAAAAAATTTACACTATATGCAACCAAAGTCACTGTTTATTTAAAAAAAAGATATGAAGCAAAATATCGATAGTGATTGGCGCCAGATGGACAATTAGATTTGGATAAATATGAGCTTCATAGTGATTTAGAGCCCGAAGTTTAGTGGAAAAAGAAGGTATTTATACTAAAAAAAACCCCTGGAGGAAGATATGTTTCCAATATGAATTTTGTATTTGCTTTAACACTTAAAATGCTTTAGTTGAGAAATATTTACCGTTCAAACATTTGCTAAGCTGATTTGTGAAACAGACTTTCAACTGAAATCCATTATAGGAATTTTATTTACTAAATAAAGTATACAAAGAAACGGCAATGAACATTTTAAACCTTTCCTAGATGTAGGGAAGTATAACTTATTGTTTTAAGTTTTTATTTAATTTATTCGAGGTTTTTGATGTTTTTTTTTTTGAATTACCATAAATTTAATTTTTTTTTGAATTACTATAAGAATCGGCTGAAGTGCACTTTACGGGGCGTACGAAAAAATATATAAAAAATATGCCACCCGATGCAGAATTAAAAAAAAAATACCAAAATTAATATTTAAGGGGGCTGAGGGCCGTGGCCCAAAAAACCGCCCGCCCACTGAATCGTATGTGTGGGTACTCAAATTAAAGGTAATTGTGCAACAAAAACGAAAATAATAAAATTTTGGGTGGGAGGCATTTCTAGGGCCCTCTGGGGCAAAAAAAGTGTCCCCCATAACACTTATGTACATCTGTGTAAGTACTCAAATTAAAGGTAATTTGCTCACGATTGCAAATATGTATTTTGTTTTTGTATTCGTTTAATATTTTCCTCTCTAGGTTAATTTATGTGTCTTGTATAGGTATGCAGAGAAGTTTTAGTTAGCGAAGCCGGTCTTTGTTATACCATAGAGGATAAAATCCTTTTGCCCGGCCGAAGGCCTGCTATGCAGAGAAGCTTTAGTAAGTGAAGCCGGTCTTTGTTATACCATAGAGGAGAAAATCCTTGCGCCCGGCCGAAGTCCGGCTATACAGAGAAGCTTTAGTTAGCGAAGCCGGTCTTTGTTATACCATAGAGGAGAAAATCCTTGCGCCCGGCAGAAGGCCTGCTATACAGATAAGCTTTAGTTAGCAAGCCGGTCTTTGTTATACCATAGAGGAGAAAATCCTTGCGCCCGGCCGAAGGCCGGCTATACAGAAAAGCTTTAGTTAGCGAAGCCGGTCTTTGTTATACCATAGAGGAGAAAATCCTTGCGCCCGGCCGAAGGCCGGCTATACAGAAAAGCTTTAGTTAGCAGGCCGGTCTTTGTTATACCATAGAGGAGAAAATCCTTGCGCCCGGCCGGCTATACAAAAAAACTTTAGTTACAAAAAAATAAAAAAATAATAAAACTCATTTAAAAATTTTAGCGCATAGGTGTAACATTAAAAAAGCAAAATAAAAACAAAATATTTACAATCGTAAACAAAATACCTTTCATTCGAGTACCCACACATAGTTATAAGGGTGGGAGGGGCAATTTTTTTACCCCCAGAGGGACCCAGAAGTCCCGCTCGACCTAAATTTTATTAATTTTGTATTTTTTACACAATTACCTTTAATTTGAGTACCCACACATACCACTAAGTGGGCGGGCCGCTTTTTTTTATCCATGGGGTCCCAGGGGCCTCAGCCCCCTTAAATTTTAGTTTTGGTTTTTTTCTTTTTTTATTTCAGAGGGGGCCCAACTTTTTTTTTCCGTACGCCCCGTAAAGTGCACTTTTGCCTAAGAATCTTAATAATATGACTAATAAAGATATTATTGGAATAAATAGGGTATTACGAGTTTGTGCTGATACATGAAACACATATAAATATTTGTTGTAATATTACGATAGACTTAGAATCTGAATCAGAGTCGTCAGTCCTGCTGGCTGATTGCCTGTCCATGAAGGCCTTCTGCGCAAAGTACATCTCACAATTTTTAAGATTATTTAATGAAATTTGATTTATACGTTTTTTTCAAAATTTTGAGAATCGATCCGATCTATAATTTCACATATCACCCATACGAACTGTTTTCCTAAGAGACCATTAACCATCTGATTATGTTGATATTTGGACAAAATAAGGCCCAAAAATATTTTATTTCAACTTAAATTATCTTACGAAATTAATTTTAGAATCAGTCCATATTTTGCCATGTCTCCCATACAAATACCCCTTACGAAAAAAGCTTGCAATAGAATTGCAATAAAATTGGAATGTATTGATAAAAAAAATAGCTAATATGTGGTAGGTAGGTCATATATAAAACTCCTCCCTTAAATCACTTTAAGACGAAAAAATCTCAAAAAGATGCAGTTACCTACATTCTTATGTTATTAGCATTGAACTCATACCATAATATTATTTAAATAGGTCCATAATTGCATATGGAACCTAACAAGGGAACGCTCCTAAACAAAGTGTTATAGGGCTTAAAATGTTCGAAATGAACCGACTATGTAATTTCTAATTTGTTCTTTTTTGCAAAAGTTTTTTATAATTAAATGTTAATTTGATATCAGGTGTAATTTCATTTAAATTGTGTAATTTTGCGTCATGACAAGTGTAGCTTTGAATTTTGCTGGTGGTAACACTGCCTTTAAATGTTAGTAAAGGGTGTCCAAACTTGAGGTATCAATGGTCAATGAAAGTCGCTACAGGGAGATTATCCGAAGCTTTTTGTGGCGGAAAATTAATGATTTAACGAAGACTGGATTCCTGGATTCAACAAGATGATGTCACTTGAGACACAGCAAGATAAAAAATGGATCTTTTGAAAGAAACGTTCGAATATCTAGTTATTTCTCGTAGAGAAGAAATGAATTGGCAAGCAAGATCGTGCGATTTGACACCTTTAGGCTATTTTTTGTGGTGGGTTTTTTTTAAACGAAAGTGTACAGCAATAATCCCACAACAGTTCAAGAGCTTTAAAAAAACATTATCGAGCAGACATCAACCATTGACAACAGTTTATTGAAACACGTGATTATTGAAAAGTTTTGGTAAAAAATTGGGAGCTTTGCGATCCAGTTGGGCGGAATTTTTATTTTTATATATTTTTTATATCTCAAAAAAAAAAAACTTTATTTTTTATTAAAATTAAAATAACACCTCAATTTTTGGACACCCTTTATTTCTTATATTTTTCAAAAACTTATCATAGCACATCTTAAAATAATGTAATTGTATTTATTGTATATATATATTGTAAAAAAAAGAAATAATTTAATTTCAATGCTAAAAGTATTCGTGCCTCGAATGCATAATAATTGCTTTTCTTGCTTTCTATAGTTTTTGCTCTGCATCCATTGGCATCGTGTTTATTCGAAAGCATCACAAAATAAAGAAACAAATAAAAACGTTAATAAAATAATTAAATGAAATTATTCTGCAAGGAATTCCCGCTTTCCAACAAACAAATACACGGACTAGAGGAAGTATTCAAATTATAAATAAGTTAGAATTCGGTTGTACCAAATATTTCATGTCCTACAATTCTTCGAAAATATACTAAAAATGGGCGAAAATCGCATTTATATGGGATCTATGACAAGTTGTAAGCCATTTTTTAAATTCGCGGTTACCAGCAAACAAACACACCGAAAAGAGGGAGAACGGAAAGACAAATAAGTAAGAATTCGGCTGTACTGAGTACTGGATACCATAAAATTCTTCGCAACTGGGCGCTAATTCTGGCAGTCGTAGTCGAATACTTTTTCAATACGAAAGCAATTTTATTTCTTATTCTTATGGGTGCCCCGGTAGGCTAGCTGGTAGTGAGCTAGTCTTTCAGTACCGGGGTTGCGGGTTCGATTCCCGCCCGAGACTCTGGTCTCCTGCAGACAAGCAAAAAGCTTCGCGGGATTTAGTGTAGGAATAATAAAAAAAAGTCGATACTGAAGGAATCGAAATGAGTGAATCAGTGTTGTGAAAACTAAAATAAAAGCTTTACAGCACTGAAAAATAATTTCGATTCGTTCAGTATCGACGGAAAGAGTTAGAAATAAAATTGCTTTCGAATCGAAAAAGTATTCCTTCACGACCATCAGAATTAGCACCCTGAGCTTTAAATAGGCGAAATGTGATCAATGGGAAAATTCATATGATGTAACTGTTGCGCAACAGTTGTGTGTTTTTCTATGAATTTGACCAATGATAAATTACAAAACAATTTTTATAAAATTCGTGCTTTCCAACAAACAAACGCACGGAAAAGAGGGAGAACGAATTTTTCGAAAGATGGACTTGAAATGGGTGAAAATGGCATTTAAATGTTATCTATGAGAAGTTGCAAACAAACTTTTATAAATCTCGAAAAATGTACGATAAATTTCATGACAGAATCGTTACAGTTTTCTGCGTTTGAGGGTGTTTTTAGGGGTGGATTTTATATAGTAGACCTATGGTATATTATCGGCCGATAACCAAAGGATTTATTTTAAGGTGTTATGTCGAGTCATTTAAAATTTAATTGCACCGAATTTCACTAATCGTTAATGTGTTAGGCCCATTTAAGTGTTTTTTTTTGACTATGGGCTTTATATGGAACCCATCAAAAATTATTGACCGATCATTACAAGGTTTTGCTCTGTCAGTTCTACAAACTTAAATTATACATAATTTTAGCATTATATGGTTATTTAGTATCGGTCTAAGCATATTAAAGTGTTTCTTAAGACTGGGCTGGTATGGGACCTGTGGTTAATTATAGGCCGATTATTATAAAATCCGGTATAATTTTTGGTTATATAAAAAAATTTTGGCTAATACTTCACGACAAGAGCTACAATTTGCCACCGATTTAATGTTAAGTTTTTGGTCTATAAACTCTACATAAAATACTACAGCCAAATTTGGGATTATTTTTTTTTTTTTTTTTTGGTTTTTATTGCATTTTTTCGTATTCCATTTTAAGTGAAATGAAAGATAAGCTCAATATCAAGGAATGCAAAATGACCCCAAATAAAATCGCAATTTGGACTTTGGGAATTATTTTGCATTTACAAAATACAAATGTAAGAATTTTAGGGGATTTATCATTTAAGTTTCATTAACAAATACATATCGCACGTCATCAACAAGAGGGTATTAACTCAAAATTTTCATTAAAGTCAAAACAATTTTTAATTTAAAATTTAAGGCACATGAAAAACAATTTTAAAACCAACCGTTTCATTACCAAAAAGTAGACAAAAAAGCATAATATTTTTACAGAGGGTATATATGAATATAACGTGTCTATTTTTTCGAAAACTTGAAAATTAAATTTTTTAGTTAATACCCCCTTGTTGGTTGAGTGCGATATGTAATATTTTATCAAGATTCACGTTGAAAATATTGCGACCAGCACATTGACCCAAAGCAAAATCGCCAATAACAATATATCCATTTTTTTGGGTAATAATTCACCTTGACCATAGTTAAGAAATATTTTTTGGGCAATTTTTCGTTTGATTTTTTTGACAAATGCTTTAATGAGACAGTAAAAAATAATGGCTGTAAGGTCTAGTAGAACAACTTTTATTTTCAATAATCAAAATGTTATAATACATATTATATTAATATATTATATAATATTCATAGTTGGGGGTAGTGCACTAAATATTGATTTAAATCAGCATTGCACTATCAGTAAATAAAACTGCAAAAAAATTAGTTTGCATTATTTTTTTCACCAGTTTTAGTGATGATTGGTATTTTTTTCATCATCACTAAACATCAGTAAAATGATTGCAATAATTTTGCACTATCACTAACTATGAGTTGAAACTGCAAAGTTAGTGCACTACCCCCATTTATGATAATATTATATAATGCGTAATTCCATGTCAAATCGACCTAGAGTGGGGCCCGACCCCTTTCGATTTGAATGAAATTCGGTGTAAAGGTTCCTTTCATCCTATAAGGAACAAATATTAACGAAAAAAAATTTAAAAAATTGTTTTTCAAAAGTTACGTCATGATCAAAATGTCATAATTTCGCTGAATTAGCCGAATGTGTTCAGTTTATATTTTCAATATCTCAAAAACTACTGCACATACGAAGATGCTGTGTATGGCATTTTAAAGAAAATACTTGAGGCTACAAATAGTATATTAAAAATTTTTTTTTTTAAAAAATTTAATATCTACAAAATATAAAATTTTAAAAATGAACTAAGTTAAAATCCTTATTTTTTTTGGCTGATTTTTTTTATGTAATTCCTCAAACTGTTCTTTAAAAATCCTAAAACTTTGAAGAAGGACTTTTTTTCTTTTTTAATTTATTATTTTTTTTCTGCAACCTGTAAAAAATAATCCTAAAATAAAATTTTAATATTGTAATTTTTAGCAATAAGTATTTATTAAATCTGATTTGTGTTATTTTAGGTGTTAAAAAAAAGTAACGACATTGATGAAGTTTTTTTATGTTTATTTGTTGCATTTTCTGTTGGAGCTCAATGTTGGCACTTTCAAAGAAAAGAACACTTTTTGTCAAGTTAGGCCTTTTTTTTTAATATACTGTTTGTAGCCCCAAGTATTCTCTTTAAAATGACATACAATTCATCTTCGTATGTGCAGTAGTTTTTGAGATATTGAAAATATAAACTGAACACATTCGGCAAATTCAGCGAAATTATGACATTTTGATTATGACATAACTTTTGAAAAACAATTAAATATTTTTTTTCGTAAATATTTGTTTCTTATAGGATGAAAGGAACCTTCACACCATATTTCATTCAGTTTGAAAGGGGTCGAGTTCTACTCTAGGTCGATTTGACATGAATTTACCCTAATAATAATTACTATACATTTAAGATCCCAAATTCAATCACCCCGAATTTTAAAAACCTGAATCGCCAACTTAAGCTTATCTGCATAGCTGGCCTGCGTCCGGAGGATTTTCTCCTTTATGGACGCCGGATTTTTTCTTTTATGGATGCCATATTTTTTCTTTATGGACATCAAAAACTGTGTCGCTAACTAAATATTTTCGGCAAAGCAGGCCTTCGGACGGGCGCAAGGATTGTCTCTTCTATGGTATAACAAACACCGGCTTCGCTAACAAAAGCTTATAAATTCGGATTTGCGCCCGGCCGAAGGTAAGGTATGCAAAAAAAGTATTAGTAGTAAGAGTAGCCGGTATTTTGAAATTCGGGATTTTGGAGATTTGTTTGCCTTTGATTGATTTAATGAATGGGATGGGGAAGGGGGGGGGGGGGGTTATATAAAACCTATGATAAATTTATCGCCAATTTTCATGTCAATATGTCAATACCAACATTTGTAAGGAAGTTATGGAAATAAAAGCTAATTTCGGTAGGAGTATTTTTAATGGGGCTATGGTCAAATATGGACGGGCTCCAGTAAACTTTGAAAAGATGAGATTGTAATAAAACTTGGACCAAATTTAATCTAAATGCCACCATAATAAAATGTGTGTAAATTATGGACCGTTTTTTAACATTTTCAAGAGGCTGGGTCCTTTTAACAATTAGAAGGACCCAGCCTTTGCTGCAATAGTGTCATTACTCAAAAAACCTTATTTTTAAGTTAATGTATTTAATTTTTAAATTCCCAGTTAATTGCCATGTCGTTTCTTCATATTGTGTTAAAATTTCTTACAAATAGCTGGTATTCTAAACTCTAGAGAGACGAATTAAATTTTAAGGTGCTAGACATTTGAGTTTTGACTCTATTACAGCAAATGCTCTATATGTACCAAATTTAATCAAATTATCTCCCACATTTCGACTTGTATTCTGCACACAAGGACAGCTGGCCAGCCGGCTAGCCGAAAGGGCGGACATCGGTAGATCTATTCAAAAAGCGATTCTAAGACGATTTGTATACTAAAAGGCAAGTCAAGAACCACATTTTTAAGTTGTTACAAACATCAGAACAAACACATAATACGCTCGTCACGATTGTGGTGTGGGTATAATAAATGAAAGAGCTATTCATTTTATTCTACACAAAAATATAAAAGAACGTTTGATCTTTTCCTGTGTGATAAAAAGATTTGGTTTAAGTCGTTCTCGTACCTCTGAAATCTGTCACTTTCTCACCTCCCGCTGAGTAAAAATTAATTTTATTCTCATTTCCATTTACCCGAATTTAACCAGAAATATAAAGGAATAAACTTATATATAACCATTTAATTTTTTTTGTCTTACTTTTACAAAAATGGCTTATTTGCTAACGAAAAACAAAAAAAAAAACATTTGCATACCTTTGGGCTGTGTGCTTCCAAGAAACAAAATATTATTAAAGCTATTAATGTTGTTGTTTTGCTATTTCTCGATTTTTTAAAACCATGAAATCTTCTATTTCATACAAACTCTTTTTTTCTTCTCTATTTATTACATTTTTTTTCTTTAAGATTCCAAAATTTGTTTCCGGTCACAATAATGTCCTTAAAGTGGAAGACGAAAGTAAAACAAAACCAGCTGGCAGTTTGGTATGCTGCTGTTTTGGATTATATTTTGCGGTTAACCATAAAAACCTGATACTAATAAGGTGTCAAATTATAATTCTATTGCAAAAACGTGTGGGCGAAGTGTGAAAATGTGTTTAAACAAAATTTTTTTTGTTTTTCTTAAAGCCAGAAGTCATAAAAAGGCAATTTTTTTAGTTCTTTTCTTTGTGTTTTAAAGCAAAAAAAGTTTTAAAGTTCTATTAATTTAGGGGTCTCTTTGCATATTTTAAATATTAATGATGTTGTTTATGTGTAAAACTATTTCTTTTTATATGCAAAAGAAATTTGTGTTTTTTTTTGCTACTAGTGCTTTTAGTTTTAGGATTTATTGTAATTTTAATTATAATAAATATGAAATAAGTAAATAAATTAAATATAAACGTTGCGGACGATTTCATACAAAAGTTGGCTAAAAATAGAAGGAGCTTTCTCAGATGAAAAAAAGTTATTTTAAAGAGTAAGACATAAAAGAGATGCATTTTTGTGCAAATTTTCTAAAGGCCACGCCCTTCTCCCATACATCGTGAAATATGAACATCGTATATTTTATAACTGTTTGCGGAACTGAACCAAATTATGTCTTTTATAAAAAAAATCAGAATATTCTTAAGGTAATTTGTGAGTTGGAGCAGATAGGCCTGTCTGGGTAGGGTTACACACCCACAGTTGAAATTTAGCCCGTCCGTCTCCAGAATTGTTCCTTCTTAGGGAATTTCTAATATGTATATCGTTACCTTAGTCGGAAAAAGTGCTAAGTCCATTTTTTCAAATTATTCAGGAGAGACAAAAAACTGTATAATTTTTTTTTAGTAGACTTTTTGAAAATCTGTAAATGCAGTTTTTTTCTTTAGTCCATTCTCTTAAATTACCAGTGGTCGTAGGATTTTAAAATAAATCATTTACGGACTTATAGGCTTTTTTGGACTAAGCATATTTGCTCTTTGAAATTTCATTATTTAATTAGGGACTTAGCATATTTTCCACAAAAACGTTTTCTTTTATTTCTGGAATTTAATTTAAGGAATTGTTCCTTATGAAGCATAATTCGTTACAGCGATGTTCGCTGTTAGAGGCAAAATAAAAGAGGGCCCAAAATGGACCATTGGGGCACACCCCTTGAAACTTCAACCACGTTCGGAGTACAATTATTTAAAAAAACGGATTACACTATCAGCTTCCATATGCCTGTGCCAATTTCTAAAATTTTTTGTTCTATCGTTATGTTATGTTAAACTGTTGAATTCAGCAAGGCATTGCCCATTATGGTGTTTCGATTTTGGTAGGTACAGCCGTCACTATAAACAATAATTTTTTTCGGCATCTCGTTTTCACAAAGGACCTTTGGTTCGATGAAGTACATCCAGATGCTCGAAAATTATTTAGCACCTAATCCACCTTCCACTTCATTCCATATAAAGCCAAAAGCTTTTTTGTTTTTAAGGTTCTTGCGGTAGTACATGCTGCTTACCTGGGATTTTGGAGCCATCAATACGGCTTGTAGGTCCACTGCGAAAACATGAGTTTCTTCATCACGGTCTTTAATTTTTTCATTTCTGGCTTCTTCCTTTTTTCTGGTGAAGATTGTTGTCTTCTTGTGATATATGTCCGACTGAAAATCGTGCACATTGCCTTTCTGCTGTTGAATTCTTTTCTTTTTGAGCAGTTTTCTTTAAATATGCTTTTGAAACTAAAGGCTTGTTTCTTTCAACTGGACTTGGCATATTTTCCTAGTTTTTAAAATTTTTTTTGGACTTAGCATATTTGCCTTCCACTGCATTCTAGCAAGAAAAAAACCAAATAATGGTATTATTTTTGCTTGTAAACGATGTATTTTGAATTATACTAGCAAGCTACATCAAAATCTCAATTTCGACGAAAAGTGGACTTAGCACTTTTTCCGACTAAGTTAACGATATGGAGTTCAATTTTCCTCTGCTTCAAACTCCGAGTGACTTTATATATTTCGGACGACTATCAGGCTTGTTCTGAAAATCACTTTTATTCAAATCACGTGATTTCGAATCGCATGTGCCTTTTAGAATCACACGTTTGATATTTTTGTGTTCCGTTTTTGTATGTTTTGGCGTGATTTTCAACTGCCGAAAGCATACCGAGAAACATAAAAACGAAATGTTGAAGTCCTGACCGCTTGATATAGTCTCGACTTCTATGTACATTCAAAGCGGCTACATATATAGCCATATATGAGGAGGTTCTTTTCAAAACTTCATTATTCCACTTCCGAGAAAAATGGTTTTTAATTTTTTGTTTGGAAAACCACTCCATAATTACACCAGAGAAAAAAGAATAAAAGGTATGATTTCGTCAAAAAATGAGTATTCCAGTTCAAAATGACATTCCTAAAAAACTATTTTCTCAAATTGTGCAAAAACACAAAAAATGGAATAGTCAAGTTTTGAAAAAACCTCCTCATATATTATCCTGGCGAAAATATGTAGTGCGGCCGAATATATATAGTTATCCGAACTATTGATGGTCGGCCGGGTGACTATATACAGTCCAGGCAACTATTTAAAGTCCAGACTGCTTAATGTAGCCCGGACTTATATGTATATTCAGAGGGGCTTTATATAGTCGGGGCGATTATACATATATATTAACTTGGAAAAATATAAAGTCCGCTAAAACTTATCTAGTCCGGAAAGAACAAATAGTCCGAGCGACTATATATAGTCCAGTTAACTTTACATGGTCTCTACGACAATATACAGGACCGTGCACTATATGCAGTCAAATCGACCTTATATATTCCAGTCGACTATACAGAAAAAATTATCAGTAGTTTTTTATCAATTAAAAAAATGGTTTGAAAATTGTTTTAATTTATTCAATAAAATAATTGAATCAATTATTTTTTAGTTCAAAAAAAATTTAAAATATACAGCCATGTCACAGAGTACAATTCCGTTCGGAAACGGAATTAATTCCGTATTTTGGTGCTTCAGAAAATTACGAAAAAACTTTGCGGAATGCAACCACTTTTGTTTTCATGGACGGAATGGGAGTTTTCTGTATCTCAAAGCCCAAAAAACTATCAACGTATACTTTCTATCAATAAACAAATATGTTTTCTTCGGTTCCGAACGGAATCATTCCAAACGGAATTGTACTCTGTGACATGGCTGATAATTTTGATTTAATAACCATTTTAGCTGTTTTGAAATAAATTTTTATTTTATATATTAATTAAAAAAAAAAATTTAACTGATTTTTTCGCTTAAAAATAATTTAAATAAATTGACTCTCATTCGACCTTTAAAAATTTTAACTAATCCTCTTATTTAAGCTTTAGGTCTTTTTCTTTTTTTTTATAAAATATATCAAATTTCAAAAAAAAAAATCCATGAAGAAGGCACAGAACGGAGTGCCGAAATATTGGATTGAATAAATTTAATATTTTTAATAAAAAAAGAAAAAGACCTAACGCTTAAATAAGAGGATTAATTAAAATAATTTAAACTAGTAAAATTGTTGTTGGGAATTGTCAAAACCTGAGCTATATTTAATCAAATGAATAAATACATTGTTTGAAATGGCAAAGCTTTTTGATCTTTTTTAATTAAAATTAAAATTATTATCTATAAAAAAAAATACAATTTTTAAAATTTTTAGTAATCAATATAATCATTTTGGTAATGGGTGATTCTATGATTTTGGTGATTTTTTCGGTGTATAGACGTCTGCACTAAATATAGTCAAATATATATATATATATATATATATAAATATACATATGTATATACATAGTGTGTATATATATGTTATATACAAATTGCAGTTTTGCAGACTTACCTTAATGAAATGATAGAATAACACTGCGCCCACGGTTGATAAAGCAAACCAAACAAATACAGCGAAGGTCGAAATACTAGAAATATTCATAGCATGTAAAGCACTGGAAATCATGATGGCTGCAGCATGACAGAATAGGAATGGCATAAAAAGACGATCCAAAATATCCCAAGGAATCTCAGCAGATTTTTGTGGTAAAACGGAAATTGAGCCACGTCGCAAAGAGGCGCGTCTAGAGGCACGACGCTGGAAATTAGAAATGAAAATATTACAAACAAATTAGTTAGGAAATATTGACTTAAATAAATGAAACAATATTTTAAGCAAAAAATAATATTTGAGCAATTTTTGGTGACTGATTAAAAGAAATTTTTGTTTGTGTTAATAAAATAAATCGTTTTTTGTTTTTGCTTAATTGGGCCAAGGAAAGCGGCAAGACATTAAAAAGTTCTTAAAATTTAGTTTGAAAAAAAAATAAAAAAAAAAAAATTAATATAAATAATGGCTTTAGATAAAAAAGACATTGCGAATCAAGAGGACCCAAAAAAATTATGTTGCAACTAAATAACATGATATTTTGAAATTTATTTTCTTTTTAAGAAAATAAAAACAATATATTTATTTATTTATGTATATACTAGATATTTTGGAATTTTACCAAAAAACTGTACAAAATTTCTCCACAAATTATAAATTTAGATAAAATTTCGATTAGATTTGTGTTCCAATTCTATCCCCTGCCGCTGCAAAATTGAAAACAGATATTATTTTAATTTTTAAATGACGTAAAACAAACAAAATTCAAAATGTTTATCATCATTATCATCGTCGTTATCATCATTATGTGGAATTGAAAGAAAACTGAACAAACAAAATAAAATTAGCCGAAATGAAAATGTCTAAAAATAGCACTTTTTTCTATGCACGACAAACGAAATAGCCGGCTGGCTATCAACTACGAAATTATTTTAATTACTTGAACAAAAATGTTTAAAACCAAAAGTTTATTACATTCAAATACACAGAAAAAATTCAAAATTTTCTCTTATCACCAAATTCATACCAAATTCATAAAATCAATCATACAATTTGTTGATTTTGTACCTACAACCAAAATGATTATAATTATTACTAAAAATTAAAAAAAAAAAAACGAAAAAAAAAAACAAGAAGTAAGGAAGAACATGTAAATCAATTAAAAAGGTACTCAAATTTCGATCTACCAAGGTAAAATACTATTTGGGTTAAAGATTGATGTTTGACTAGTGACGTCATCCGTCGTCAATGGCGGTGCGAGCTAAAACGGCAAACACCACTGAAGAGATTGTGTGGTTACAATCGAAACTAGTCTGGGCAACCTGTCCGTGAAAACCTGGGTTCAATTCCCAGCTCAGTCAAGAATGAAAATTTATCAATAAATTTTAATTCATTTCATGTTGTAAAACTCCTCTCTTATAAAAATAATTTAATGAAAATTAAATTCAATGAACTTAAGCCTGAGTAAAATATCGAAATTTGGATTAAAAACCTTTAACAGTTCAATAAAATAACCACAATACTAATTAAATTTAAACAATTTTAAATTGTAATTTTTTTTTTCAAAAAAATGATATTTGCAATTTTCATTAAATAAATGATCGATAAACTTTGTCATTTTAAATAATGTGTTAATTGATTTAATTTAATAAAGCTCAGGTTTTGACAATTCCCAACAAATATTCTACAAGTTGAAATTATTTTATTTTAAGCGAAGAAATCAACTAATATTTTTTGTTATTTAATTACTATTTTAAATTAAAATTTATTTTAAAACAACTAAAATGTTAATGAAATCAAAATTAAATTTTTAATTTTCTTTCAATTAAAAAAAATTGATTCAATTATCACACTAATTAAATTGAAATACTTTTCAGATAATTTTTTTAATTGATAAAAAAACTACTGAATTTTTTTTTGTGTAATAATGAAAAAAATCTATACAAATAGGAAAATAAAAATAAATAAAAATTTTGGGTTAATAAAACAAGGTTAAACTAATTTTTTTTTCGAAATACTACAAGAGAAATATTATTTTTTTTTGTAATAATTAATCAATAATATTTGACAGTCAAAGATTTGCTTTTCAAAATTGTTTATAAGTCTTTTTAAAGGCGGATCTTGTGTGTCCCAACAAAAGTGACGGACTTAAATTTACTACCAATTTTTTGATGCGAGAAAGACCACTCGACTTCAAAATATGGAGAACTATTAAATCGAACAACGCACAAATGTATAAACAGAATTACATGAGCACCAGCCATATGGTCTAATCTCATTCTGGACCTTAACTACTGGGCGATTCATTTAAGGAACTTAGCAAGTGCCTCTGTCTGTGGCTTTTTCCCAGCAAAAGTATACACTGGACCCTACTTCTTTTGAATAGCAACAACCCCTAGGGACCCTCCACTGGCCGAACTTTCCCACAGGGGTGAACAATTAGCCTTCCCGTGGTTTTGGTTATAAATTACAGCCACAACATGAACCCTGAAAGTATCCCTTCGTCAAAAATTCTGCTCTTAATTAAACCCTTTTAAAAATTCGCACCTTGAAAAAGGAGCTAAACTAAAGAGCAACCCACAACCAGAAGAGCAAGTTTTGCGCAAAAACAATCTTCCATAAAGACAGGAAGCATTTCGCGCAAGAAGTATACCAACGGAGGCACTCACCTGGAGCTACTGCTTTCCAAGACTTCTGGGGCTACTGTTTTCCAAGACTTCTAAGAAAGAGAAAGTACTCTGTTGAACACTTCAAACTCAAGAAATCCGAAGGCTTCATGAGCTCTGTCACTTGGACGTATGTCGCATCTCAGGTCGTATGCACCAGATATGCCCGGGAGGATGTAAAACCAAAAGGTGAAATATCTTTTATGGACCCTGTGGGGGATGAAAAATCTCGAATACAAGTCCTTTATTGCCAGTTGAAATTGTATTCCAATCGGACTAACCTTTTACAAAAAGAAACATCCGCCAACTCTTTCCCCCTTGAACCATCAGTGTATACCCCCAAGGCTGGTTCATGGAAGGTGCCCATGACCGGCAGCGCACTTTCGTGCGCTATATGCGTCGCGTACCTTGCACCAAAGAAAGGCTCCGGGGTGCAGTTGTCCACTCTCTCAGGGACAACCGAGCATCCAATTATCTTGGAGTGGCCATAGGCACGGTTTGACCAGCCGTGTGCCGCATTCAACCGTGTCGCCGAGCATAGAGCCATCAGTCTGGCCGTGATGTCCAGCGGGAGCCAGTTTAGCAGTGAAAACAGCGCCCTGGTGGGAGTGGAGCGCATTGATCCTAAGAAAAAGCGAGTTCCTATACACATTTCACAGATCATCAGGAAACGTTTCACAAAGATTAAAGAAAAGCTAATGATATTATGCAAATAAAACAGCAGAGTGAATGAGAATTACAAACAACCCAATCGAGTCTTTGACTCGAAATGTAGTTGTAAGAGGGTGTAAAGAAATAACAAATTAGTTTATTTTATTGTTTTCGCAAGAAAATCAAAATAAAGCGATTTGCAATTTTAAGTTTCTTATGCACGAACACATGCAAATTTTTAATTTTTCTTATTTTTTTTTTAAAAAAAAAAGATAAAAATAACATAACTCTTGGGCCTTCACCAACAAAGCTTGGGACAAGAATCGGAAAATTTTATTTCTACTACCTAATAACACAAATATTCTGTGCATTTTGAGAAACATTTACTGCTGTTTTAATTTCTTTTTGAATTTGATTGCCAATAAATGCATTTATTGTTTATCTTTTCTTTAATACAACAATTGAAATTTTAAAAGTTAAGGCATCAGTCTGTACTGAAAAAAATCAAATAAAAAATTTTTCTTCCAACATTAAGATTTCTTATTGGAATTTAATTCACCATACACTTTTAAAATCAAATAAAATTACAAAAATTGGCGGTTTTTTTTTCAGTTAAAAAAAAATTCTATGGAGTTCTTTAAATAACGGCGAAAGTCACTTTTTGTTGATATTCAATTAATTGATGCCAATTTGCTATTATCTACGATAATTTCCATTATTTTCTTCGTTTTTCATACAATTGTGCCCATTGTGATTTATATGAAATATCAATGATTAAAACATACTTAATTGTTTTAGCCATTAGTGGGTTCGAATTTATTTGCTTTTTTTTTGTAGGGCATTAAAAATAAATAACTAAAGGAAAAATTCGCAAGTAAAATTTCGAATGAATGAACACAATTCTCAAAAGAAATTATAATTGTATTGAAACCGCTTAATTGACTTTGAACTTAAAATTGTTGTGTTATAAAAACAGATGACTCATATAAAAAAAACAAGTAAAAGTGATATATTCGGCTATGCCGAATTTAATATACCCTCCAACATATTATTAATGATAAGGTATAGGCGCTATAGTGTGAATATCCTTATACCGGGAGTATCCCTAGGGGAAATGGAACAAACACTAAACTTGTCACGTGACAAATTACTTCAACATGGCGATGTCCTACGAGGGGTTAATTGACACCTTTTTGACACTTTGTAACAGGTCACTGAAATAACCTTAATGGACACATCCAATTTCGGTTAAAATAATGCCTGTCGCAGATATTGGCCCCTATTATGAGTTACATTCGATAAACGATTTTCGCTGGCTATCGAACATCGACTATCGAATGTTAATTTGGTATTATGAGTTGGCAGCACTATCGAAAATTTCGTTGTGCATCGAATTTTTCAACGAAAACAAATTTGCTTTCGACGGTGTAAATTATTTAAAAAAAAATGGTTGAAAATGTAAGTTTTTGTTAATTTATTAGTCTTGGTGTGCCAATTCCACATCCTTAATTATTTTTGGTTATTTTATGCAGGTCTAAAGTCGACAGTAGTAAGCATCAGTTGGAAAAGCTTGTTTCCCTTATGGTACAAAATCCTTTGTTAGCAAAAGGAATTTTTATAAAAGTCAGGCTACAGGTACAGGCCAGTTCCAGTAAGCGTTCATCTTCATCAGATGAATCATCGTACCATAATTCGGTCGTATTCATGATTTATGTATATTAGTTTTTTTTTTTAATTTGTTAACAAAAATTTTTTTATTTAAAGTAACAGCTGATAGAAAATGTACTACTGTGAATAAACTAAATCACAATAGTACTTTTTTATCGAATGTGTGCCATAATACCAAATGAAAATTCAAAGTTCATAATAGGCACCATTGTCACAAATGAAACATGTCAATATGATAGATCGCCTTCATATAAAGTAATAGAACTAGAGAGAATCAGTCACTACCCGCACCAAATCCAGTCACATGAATAGTTTTGTGCCAATTACCTTGTTCGAATTTTCTTCCTATTCGAGTCCTTCTATCCTTATATGCTACAGCCGAAATAAAAATACACAAAATCTGGCTTTAAGATTTTATACAAAAATGATTGTTTATTATACAAATAATTTTCACAGAATGACAGAAATTTCATACTCAGAAAAAATATAAAACAAAAACGATATTGATTAAAATAAATATTTCCAAAAACAATAAACAAAGTATTTTATATTGCAACAATTTCAAAATAAATCAACATTTCCCCTCAATACAAAATACTAAAATTAAAAATATTATTTTGATCCCATTAATTCAGTAAATTTGCAATGTATAACTTTTCCTAAATTCTTAGTTAGAATATCAGCTATCATTTCATTAGTTGGCACATACTTTAGAATTATTTCATTGTTTGTATATATGTATATCAGTGATGAAAAATTTAGTACTATGGTACTTTTTTCAGTACTTTTTCATATCAAAAATACCACGGTGCCCCCACGTCAGTTTTAGTACTCTTTTCTTGTTATGCTTCTTTGTTGAGAAATTTAGCGTTTTTTTAAACATTGACAACATTGCCTACACAAAATTCATTGTTCTTTTTTTTCGTTCATGTTAAGCCAAATTAAGAACGAAATGGACGAACTTATGTTTCCTGATAATTCATGTATTGCTTTTGGAATTTTGTTAATACTCCATTTATCAGCAGCAGTTAAGCGCACGATTTCAGTGCAAGATGCTATAAAAACGAAAAAAAAAGAAGTCGTTTGCAAGTACAAACTCTTTCAGATTTAATTAAAACTTAAGATCTATTAATATAAAATGATTCTGGTTGTTACAATTATAATATTACTAATGATCACATTAAGAAAAAATAAACAAATTGCCTAACAGTATTAGATAGGGATATTAATGAAAAATATATCAATATATATCGTATCGATATTTTTTAAGAGTATCGGTATTTATTAATTAAAAGTATCGATATATCGAAGTATGGAATGTATTAAGCTGAAATTATTACAAAATTTAAAAACTTAATATACTTATGTCAATACATATTTTCATATGGACCAACATATTACATGTAATTCCATTCTAACTTTTTATTGTTTCTATTAATTTCTAATTTACTGCCTGTCCCTCGATTTCGAACGAAACTTTCATTCGCTTAACTTTTATTTAAAACAAAAACCAATTTTAAAATTTAGTTTTTAAGGTAAGTTATGCGAACGAAGTTTTCGTATGAAATCGAGGGACCGGCAGTTAATTCTACAATAAAAAAAAAATAAAGAATACAAAAAATTTTTACTTATTCGCCATATGAAATCTAAAAAAAATGGGATTATATAATGCTGGATTATATTTTGCCGGTAAACGAAACTTGTGACACGTACTATACAAGTAAACTGTGTAATATTTTATTTTCATATATAAGAACATGCTCAAATAAAAAATAATAAAAAACACAACATTTTTTTTATTTTTTTTTTATTATTAACATTCCAACTTTCATGAGTCCATTGTTGCTAATACGCCATAATTAGGGCGATTATTTGCATAATTCCAGCAACCCTTTCTAGAATATTTTTTCCGCGCTTATTTTTTGTTGTCATCTCTTAAAAAATCGAGGCAAAACTGAACTGTGTAATCAATGAAAATGTACAATGGAAAAGGGCTGTTATTTTCTTAATATTAGTTAAAAAACATATGATGCAATTTTTAAAAAACAAGAGCATTGTAAGCAGTTGAGCAACGGTTTTTTGAATTTTATTGTAAAGCGATCTTAAAAATATCGAATTCGATAGTCGTAGATAAATATCGATGTATCGATATATGGGTATTTTTAATATCGGCGATATATATATATCGATTATAATTTGTTTAAATATCGATATTTTGATATATCGATATTTGGATATATCGATATTAATTGCCCTTCCCTAGTCTTAGACATCTAAACGTGTGTACCTTATAATAAATCATAAGCAAATACATATGTATGCAATAAAAAAAACGTTAATAAAGTACCAAAATATTGAAAAAAGTACTCTTTGGCTTGGTGGTCAGTACCATCCTGAAGTACCATCATTTTTAAGTTTTCCATCACTGATATATATTCCGAACATAATGATATTTAATATCAACATGTTTACTTCGTGCATGATACACTGAATTTTTGATGAGTTGCTGCGCGCTTAAATTATCACCATGTACAGCAATTGGATCTTGAGCATTCTCTATTCCAAGTTCGAGGCATAATTTCTTCAAATAAACGGCTTCCTTAGCTGCGGCACAATATGCAATATACTCAGCTTCAATACTGCTGAGAGCTATTGTTGCATGTTTCTTGGACTCCCATGAAAATATGCAGCCAGCATAGAAAAATACATATCCTGTATATGACTTACGTTCTATCGGATCACCACCCCAGTCTGCATCTACGAAGCTTTCGATCGGCTTTCCAGTTTTGTGGTAATGTAACTTGAAATCTTGAGTTTTTGCTAAATAACGAAGAATGTGTTTTGCCGCTGCTTCATGTTCAGTATGAGGATTCTTATTTCTTTGTGAAAGCTTACTCACTGAGTGTAGTATATCTGCCCTTGTTGTAAGGGCTAAATGCATTAATGTCCTCTGGACCAACTACACTCTACAATCATTATCACCAGTTAAGTGATAGGTCTTGTTTTCAACTATCACAATTCGTTGCTTTTAATTATAAAATTTTGTTCACTGGTCACGGGATAAGTGCTTTAAGAGCAATTGACACAAATTTCCCGCAGGGATATTTGTATTCGCGCTAGGTGAAATAATAAATCGATTTCGCATCTTTTTAAACCAAACAAATCTCACATACATAAATAAAATATTTGAAGTAATCAAATTTGTCGTTTGTGGCAATGTATTTTGCTACAAAGAGACCGCTCGTAAAAATAGCCGCAGGTTTCACCACTTGGATTTTAAAATTGCAAAGTGTTGGCGCCGCGCTTTGCGGGTTTGCTTCATTTATTTTGTATGATGATGAGCATTTTTGCCTTATAGAAACTGCTTGACGCGCTGATTAAGTTTGGTTTGTACTCTTCACAAACTTAGTGGAGAAAAATGTTCTCCCTATAAAATGGAATCTGTCCAGGTTTAAAAATCGGATTTCTATTTGGATTTTTAAAATAGTATTTCCGAATAATGGAATATTATAATCTTATCGTTATTAATATTAGACAAATTACTTTATATTGATAAATAAAAAATGGTTAAAAATGGATTCTCTTTGAACGGAATCGTTACATCCATTCTACAACTGGCATCAAATGCTTAACATTAACACTAATATGATGTTAGTGTTAAGTATAGACTCATCATGTAAGAGGTTTTCTCATGTTATAACACGGTTGTTAATGCAAATGTTTTAACAACGCTTTTATAACATCATGTTATAACAGCAACTCATATCTGTTGTAGACGTGGAGTTACAAAGAAGAATATTTCGCTTTTAGTGAGCTAGTCTATCAGTACCGGCGATGCGGGTTCGATTCCCGCCACAGACTCTGGTCCCCTGCAGCTTCGCGGGATTAGCGTAGGAATAAAAAAAAAAAAAAAAATTAGTGCCTTTCTCTCACAGTTAAAGGGGGGGATAAATTGAAAGTCTGAACGGGGTCTAATTATTGTTAAATGCATTTATTGTTTATCTTTTCTTTAATAAAACAATTGAAATTCTAAAAATTAATGCAACAGTCTGTACTGGAAAAAATTAAATAACACAATTTGTTTCCAACACTAAGATTGCGGGTTCGATTCCCGCCACAGACTCTGGTCTCCTGCAGCTTCGCGGGATTAGCGTAAGAATAAAAAAAAAAAATTAGTGCCTTTCTCTCACAGTTAAAGGGGGGGAAAAATTGCAAGTCTGAACGGGGTCTAATTATTGTTAAATTTTAGTCTTAATTTTGACTCATTTGCTTTTCAATTTTGTCTCTCATATGCCTTGAATTTTCTATTTCTTAAATTTGTTGTTGTTGCTATTAAGAAACGTACATTGACCGAGTTGGTTTTAGGCCAAAAAATGTTTTACTTGTAATTAAATTGGCTGACATTTTTGTTGTTGTTGTTGTTTTTTTCTGTCATAGCGTTTAAAGACGTTTTTTTTTTTATTTAATGTTGGTACATATGTGGAAATGGTGTAAGATGTATTGAAGAAAAATTCAAATATTTAATAGAAATTTTTGGGGCCATGCTAAAATTTAAAATGCGAATGTAGAAAATATTTAAAACATAAAAAAATTGTGGGAGATATATTTTATTTGATAAACGTTCTATAAGTTATTGGTTTCTTAATGGCTTGTGTTTATTTGTAATCACTAAAAATGTTTTAATGAATTATTAAATTAATTGTCATGTTGAAATTTTGCTTTCATTTTTAATATTTTGTTGGCATTTTACATTTGTTGTCAAATGCATTGAACTATTTATGGATGTATGTACGTGATATGCGGCTGTGATGGCTGTGGGCATAGAGCAACAACTAGAGAAGAAACTTTTTCCAAACAAAATAACAAAATCTCTCTCTTAATACACTTACAAAGTACAGGAGTACAGATGCCAACTAGAAGGCCTCTGTACTCCTTCTTTTGGATTTACAAGGCCGGCTCGCTCCATTCCATATTAATATATTTTTTACACAAGTTGTCATTCTTCAGAACTTCTAAAAGGCATTCAAATGTATGGCTCTTTGAAGGCTTTCCACAGAATGGTGATTTTATAACGGGATCTGAATTTTTTGGCTTTTGCTTTGGCAAAAAAAAAAAAAAAAAAAAAAAAAAAAAAAAAAAAAAACATCGTAGTCGTTCTCTTCTCCCTTCTTATAGAAGGGAATGTGTATCCTATCTCTTATACGGAAGAGTCTTCTATAAGGCAGTTAGATCAGAATGGTATTGAAAAAATAATGGTATGGATGCAGCCATTCAATAAGACCTGAAGTAAGAAGGTCTTCTGAGTTTTCCCGCTGGGTTGATTTTTCTCCTATCTTTTCATATCAACCTTTTAACAGAATTAACCGAAGCAGTTAGAAGTGTTAAAAATTAAAACAGTACTTATGTTCTGTAACTTTGGTGCGAACCTCTCGCATCGAAAATATGTGAAACAAAATATTCCATCGTTTTTCGCAAAGTAAGAAACACGTGTATCTGTAACTCATGTCGAAAACTATCAAAAGAGATTACGTCGTTACTGTATAAATGACATAATATTGCATTCGAAGCCGGTGTGAACTTGCAGACGTTGAGAATGCCAGTAACACATATCGCTACCGTCGGCCAAAGTATTAAAATTGAAACATTTTCAATGACGGCGGCGAAAATACAACCGTCGGCTAGAGCAAATAATGTAGAGTGCGACTTTAATTTTTGTTGTTTAAAAAATAGCTTTGAAAACATTCGTATATTTTTCAAAAATGTTAAAAGCAAAATAATTAAACAATGAACAAATCAGTCAAAAACCAAATACATATCTTTTCCATGTTATTATTTATTGTATTTTGCATATTTAATATATTATTTAGTGGTAATATTTTTTCTCACACCGTTTTTATGCGTGAGTTTATTTGACAGTTCAAAGCGGGAACTTTCTCACCAAAATTTTACAAGACACACTGTTTCTGTAAATTGGCGAGTAATTGCCTTACGTGACAGCTATTACTCGCTAAAAATTTTACAATCGCAGTTAAGTGAGAAAAAAACAGTTGTCTGTTTAAATTTATTGCATTTTTAGTTTCCTTTCTCTCATTTCAATCGAAAAGTTTCTCGAATCGAACATGGGCACAGGACTCTAATGGCGTAATGGAAGATGTTATATGTTTAAAGAAGTCAAGGAAAAGGACTGAAAAATGAGATATTTAGTCAATTCACAAGGTATCCTAACATGTCATATTGCCAAAATGTCCTAATATTTCACAATGGTTTAAAAATATTGTTGTTGGTTTGTTAACAAAAAGTGTCTTAAATAAATAGAACGTTGCTTGTATGTTTATTGTGCTGTCGTAATTAATCAGAAAAGTCCAGCGCTGAGCGGCTGAGCCGTACAACAATATTTTTAAACCATTGTGAAATATTAGGACATTTTGACAATATGACATGTAAGGATACCTTGTGAATTGACTAATTGTGTATTATGGGTAGCTTTCGATTTCTCCAACATCTACGATAAATGAATAACTAATAAAATGTTCTCACAATTTATCTTTTAATTAAAAAATTATATGTATTAATTAAAAATATGTATAAAATATTTATAAATTACTAGCTGACCCGGTCCGCGTTGCTGGCCCTAAGCAAACATTAGTGTTGTATTACCAGACGATTTAAATTGATCTTTAAACGAAATTTACGGCCTTTAAATAAAAATCCATGAAATACCTATCATAAAGTTTTTTTAGAGAATAACTTAGATATGGTGTATGTAGATATGGGTTCAATGAAAAAAGAAACACATATATTTAAGGCAAATTGGAAATTATATTTATTGATTACTTCATCTTAAGGCTAGCGGAGCCGGGTCAGCTAGTAATATTATAAATTAAAATGTTGTTCATATACATATGTTTGATTTACATTTGATTTGAAAATATATATGGTTGTATGTATGTATATATATGCTGTGAATCTTACGAAAAAATGAGCGTAAAAGTGGGCGGGGCAACATTTTCTTTCCGCAAAACCTAAGTTAGACCATGGCGATCATTTTAAAGAAAAAATCGTCCAAATCGGTCAAGCCGTTCTTCAGTTATGCGCTTAATAGAAAAAGTGGGCGTAAAAGTAGGCGTGGTAAATTTTTCTTTCGATGAAAACTTAAAGTTGATTAATACGAACATTTGAAAGAAAAATAAGTCAACTCGATGGAGCCGTTTTTTTCTTTCCTTAAAAACCTAAGTTGGACCATGGCGATCATTTTAAAGAAAAAATCGTTCAAATCGGTCAAGCCGTTCTCAAGTTATGGATTTTGCCACGCCCCTCCACCCCCAGACCGAAAATCAGAAATCAGACTTCACAGTGTCACCCGCCTGAATATTCTGAAGATTCCCTGAAAATTTCATCAAAATCGGCCCACCCGTTTTGGAGTCCATACGTTACATACATACATACACACATCCTATTTTATATATATAGATTTGATCGTTTGCTCGTTTTAGTTCAAGATTTGTTATATTGTGTTGTTTTTACTAATAAACTCCAAATAATAAATAATTTATGCATTTTTATATATTGAAATTACTTATTTTATAAAAAAAACTTAATTAATCGGTTAACCGATTAATAACAAAATTAGCCGATTATTAACCGATTAAACCAAAGCCTCGGTTAATTAATCAAGCGATTAACCGATTAAAACAAAAACCCGATGAAATAAATACCCTAATATATACCAAATTTAATTAAATTATCACCAAAATGCGCACAAAGTTACCATGTACCGCCATCGTTAGATTGATTCCGAAAATGATTCTGATTCGAGCGGTATACTAAAAGCAGGGTCTAGGGCATATGCACTAACACATAATACCCCTCCACTTATGGCGGTGTGGGTATATTTATATTCCTAACTTAATTGAACGATCGATGGTAATGTAAACTTTCAACCAGTTGTCGTGCAACAGATCAGTGTCTCTTACGGGAATTGAACTCGTAGCCGTCATACTAATAGACCAGCATGCTGTCAACTAGCTCAATGGGACAATAAGAGTAGAAACTAATAAAGTTGGATAATTACCCAGTAAAAAATTTTAAGGTTTCCGGAAGCAAGAAAAGTAAATGAGCCGTGATATATGCGCTAGTTATTACATACTACTTTGAAGCAGCAGAGAAGCAAAAACCATTGTGGTGAATTTTATATGAACTCTTAAACGTTTCTCAAAATAACCTGCAGGAAAGTTCTTCGGGTGAAAAACATTCATACTGATTACACTATGCTAGTTGAAAAAACAGACAAGCCGGGCACATAGCGTTTTAACATAATTCGGGTACGCTGAATCCAGTGGTGCCCGCGTTTTTTTAAGATTGGCTCTGGTTTTCTAGATATTCCGTTATTTCGAAAATGGAGGAGGTTGCACAACAAATTTCCTTTAAGAAAAGTAATACCTATTTCTAATATCCGCAGTCGTTTAAGAAACATATCTGTCTACAACTTTTGATTTTTTCAGAAAAGATGAAATGTTTTTTCATTTCAAAAAATTAAGACTTTTTTCCCATACAAATATGGCCGTTTAATGAAATTCTTAAATTAGGCCCCTGCAGCGCCTATAATGCCCATAGATGGGTCAAATGTATGACAAACCCCACTTTATTTTTCATCGCAATCATTTATTTCTAACATACCCACCCACTATCTCCATTCCTTAAGGCGGCTTCCATACAAAATGTTCAATGCAGACTAGAAATATATTGAAGAAAAAGTCCCATAAATTCCCAGAAGTCGCCCCTAGTGGTATATAATGTATGACGGACCTCAATTAATTTTTTGTCCTTAACATTTTCTCGAGACATATTTGCCCCTTATCTTCACTTCTTAGGGGGGCTCCCATACAAATATTGCGTTTTATGAAATTCTTAAATTAATTTAAATTTGTCGACTTTTGTGAATAAAATCAAAAATTGCAAACAGATTTTAATCATTTATGGCTTGTTTTTTATACGTCTTGAAAAAGTTAGAAGCATAGCTGCATTTTCCAATTTTTTATGAATTTTTAATAAACAAAAATTTCGAAATTTTTTTAAAAAAATGTTTCTAAAACGACTGCGGATATAAAAAAGAGTTTTACTTTTCTTAAAGGAAATTTTATTGCGGAATTTTTTTCAATAAGCTAAAGCGTTTTTGAGTTATGCGAACATATGTTGTGCAACCTCCTCCATTTTCGAAATAACGGTATATCTCGAAAATCAGAGCCAATCTTAAAAAATCGCGGGCACCACTGGATTCAGCGTACCCGAATTATGTTAAAACACCAGGTGCCCAGCTTGTCACGAAAAAAAGTGTCAATTTCTTGCACAGTGTTATTTAATGAATATGTACAGGGTTTTTTCCTTTGCCAATTTCACCAAGTTCAGTTAAAACTAATTATTACTTTTAATTCCAGTTAACAATATGTTTTGGACAGTTATAGCTGATAGTTAATTATAACTGAACTTTGTGAAATTGTCTGTTGATAAGAAAACAGTAAACTTAAATCATCCATAAAATGCATTCGGATGTAGTCAATACTTACACGTTTTTCTAAATCGGTGAAATTTCACCCGAGGGACTTTTTCGACATTCTTCAAATAATTTTGTAACGTTTGGATATACAAAAAGAAAACTTACTCTTATTAATGTAAAACTTCAATTTAAAAAAATAGAAAAAGTCTCATTTAGATCCAGCAAAATGTTTAAGGGATATTGAGTTTTGAGCCATAAAATAGGTGAAATGTTACGCGAAGACCGTATAAGGGTTAAAGCAAATAAAAATTATTTAATAACTTCGCATTATCCCTTATAAAGCTTAGTACTCTGTTCCAATTTGTGAAATATGTTTGGCAACATCTATTATTCATGCGAAAAATAGGTCTGTCTGCGTACTTTTCCAGTAGCAAATACTCAGTAAATTTTTTTGGGAGAGTAAGACAAATTTTACTCTTTCGGCTGAGAATATCTCAAAAAGTACGCAGACAGTATCCAGTGAAATCTTGCAAGAAAACAGCTGATCGGTGTGTAAACAATTGAAATAACAAACGTGAGCCAAGATAGCGTTGAAGAAATAGCGTCCAATTTGAGAATTTAAAAACCGGGAAACCAAAATACCCAAATAATGGGTTTTTGCAGTATAAAAAAAAAGTTAGCGTCGAATTTAGGAATTTAAAATAGGGAAGTACAAATATAGGAACAAATCTAGTTTACCGACGCAGCTCCAAATAAAAAAAAAGTACCCAGGGTGATGGAAAATGGAAAAATAAGAAGAAAAAATAAAATAAAAATGTTGGCGCAAACGCTTAGTTTTCGAGTTATGGACGTTTAAAGTTTTCATATAAATATGTGATTTTCCACTACAATTCTAAACGTATATGGCCAATATTTGTATCATTTTAAAGCTCTTGAACAGATTTTTCTGGATATACATAATTTATTTCAAAATATTAAACTCTTTAGATCACATTACAGTTTTTTCATTTTACGTCGAAATGTTACGGAAGTGCACTAGGAAAGAATGTAGTTTATTTAAATAAAAGTGTAATACAAATTTTATAAAATTACAAACACTAGCATCGCAAAAAAAATTCTTTGCATAGCCAGCCTTTGGCAGGACGCAAGGATGTTCTTCTCTATGGTATAATAAACACCGGTTTCGCTTACTAAAGCTTCCTAGCATAGCCGGCCTTCGGCCGGGCGCAAATATTTTTTCCCCTATGGTATAACTAATACCGGCTTCGCTAACTAAAGATTCTCTGCATAGACGGCCTTTGCCCATGGGCAAGGATTCTCTCCTCATTAGTATAACATAAACATGAAGAAGGTTTTACTTGTATTTTAATTAAAATTCTTAAATAAATTAGTATGTAGTATATACATACATTAAAGAATTAGAAAAAATTAATAAATTTGTTTTTATGCTTACTAAAAAACTTTTGTACTTTGCAAACTCGTCCCACTTCTTAATAAACTAGAAATATTAAAATAAATTCTGTATGTCCAGAAAGATCTAGTGAAACGCTTTGCAATGATACCAATATTAGCCATATACATTTGGAAATGTACTGCAAAATCACATATTTATATAAAAACTTAAAACGCCCATAACTCGAAAACTAAGCGTTTGCGCCAACTTTCTTATTTAATTTTTTCTTCTTATTTTTCCATTTTCTATCACCCTGGGAACTTTCTTTTTTTATTTGGAGCTGCGTCGGTAAACTAGATTTAAGCCCAAATATATTTATATTTTTAATAAAAATACAAAAAATACTTACCACAGGCTTTTGCAGGGTATAAACTGTATATTTTCTGAAAGTAAATAGTTTTCTGGACAAAATGAGCGATGCGTGCAAAAAATCGTTCGGACAGTCCGAGAAATCTGGGTTCATCCAAAATGGTCAGTAAAAATCTTTACTGATTTATTCAATGAACCACAGGCTTTTGCACGGTATAAACTATATATTTTTTGCACGCATCGCTCATTTTGTCCAGAAAACTATTTACTTTCAGAAAATATATAGTTTATACCGTGCAGAAGCCTGTGGTAAATATTTTTAGTATTTTTATTAAAAATATAAATATATTTTTACTTCTCCTTTTTAAATTCCTAAATTCGACGCTAACTTTTTGTTCATATACTGTAAATCCCCATTATTTGGGTATTTTGGTTTCCCGGTTTTTAAATTCCCAAATTCGACGCTATTTCGTCGACGCTATCTTGGCACACGTAAACTCTTTCATTCAAACAGTATATAAAAACAGCTGTTCAAACTAGTTGCAAAATCTTACCAGAGGAAATTTCTCCAGTAACATTTTGCAAGTTCTCTAACTTTCAACTGTCAAAAAATTCTCTTCTTGGCTCTCTCGCCGTAAGAGATTTGAAGTACGCAGACAACATTTTGCAAGATTTTGCGACATTTTGTACAAAATTATGCAAAATATGTGTACACAGACAGACCTAATTTAACATGTATCAATGTTACCTATCTCGAGAGTTTGCACAATTTGACGTTTTTAATCTTTCAAAGTATGCGACATTGTTTTGCATATGTAAACAAAACCTACATGTATTTTACGAAAAAGTATTTTTTTAAATAAAAAATTAAATAAAAACGAAAGTACATATGGATGAAAACCTGATACCGCTTGTGTTATTTATATTTTTCCGTTCTTATTTAATATTAAGTTTAAAGTTTTTTAAATTTGCTTAAAATTCCACGTATAATAAGTAACAGCTTATATTATTTCGCAGTTGTAAAAAAATGTCACCAGAAACAATTCGTAACTTTTTCACAAATTAAATAGAGTACAACTCTTTCAACATAATTGTACAGAAATTCCGCACAAGTTTTTTTCATATGAGTTTTGACAGCATTTCACGTGAAATGTTGAACAGAGTACCAGGCTTAAGGGTTAAACTTAGGCCCTAATCATTTAAAACGCAACGCAACGCCAAAGAATTACATTGAAAGCACAAACAGTATCATAAATTTTTTGTAATTTTGTTGTTGCTTTCTACAGAAATTCCCATTGCATTTTAAAATTTAAACGCTGCATAGATTGTGGCGTTGAAGATTTTAAAACAGTACATGAATTTCTGTAGAAAGCAACAACAAAATTACAAAAAATTTATGACATTGTTGGTGCTTTCAATGTAATTCTTTGACATTGCGTTGCGTTTTACATGATTAGGACATAAATTTCGTGTTGAATTATTTGCTGTTACTTTTAAAATACTTAATTACCTTAAATTAAAAGAAAAAGTAAAAAATACTTACTAAGGTACTATCAAACACTTGCATGTTGACAGTGTGATCACAGATTCCGGTTGAAAATTCCTTTAGAAGTAAAAGGGCATAAAATTAGTTGAACACTTTCTGATTTTGAAAATTTTGTTTTATTTTTTTTTTTTTTTAAATTTAATATTATTTTAGGAGTTACTTTAATGTTTATAATATTTTAAGACTATTTATGAAGCTTCATAATATCGGCTGATTTTCTTATTTACTTTAAAACTTGTTCTAAGAATTTAAGAGCCGATCGTGTTTTACGCGATTAAGATTAAGGTGAGTAGGAAATAGTTTTACACCCCAAGTATTTTAATATGATGATAACTAGAAGGCGGATTAACTGTAGGCAATTGTATGTTTTCTTTCTTTATCATTTGATTGGTTGTGAAATTAGATAAATAGACTTATTTGGCTAATAAGAAAGCCATAAAATGGTTCACAACGACAACTATATGATTAAAATAACCATAATATGTTCCCCGCCAGTCACATTAAAGGGATGTTGCAAACATGGCCCGAACGTGAATTCCTTCACACATGGACGTCCATCCATTTCTAGATTAGACAGTCCAAAAGATTTGTCACTCTGTACCGTAGCAGGGCAAGTGGGCTACTTCTTCTTGAAAAGGGAGAACTTAGGCTATTAACAGGCCATTGCGTTCTCTGATACCATCAACATATAATGGGTAAAGTTGGTACCAAGATATGCAGATTTTGTGAGGTTGATGACGAAACGTCGGAACATCTCCTCTACTGCTGTCCGGCTTTGGGGACTTCCAGGCGGAAATTTTTCGGGGGGAAAATTATGGGCCCAGACATGTTGATATACACAGGCTGCACAAAAGATCCACTGGGTCGCGGTGCGTCTGGCCTTCTTCATATCTCTCTAACCATAATATATTGTAAACTTTCCCACAGAAAAATTGTTATCATTACAGAGTGTGTGATATTAAAATTGACATTCCACAACATTTTGTATGGGGATAAAACTATCTCTAACAAATTTTGTACCAACAGGGTCATCAGAACAAGGCTATTTAGGTATATTAATCCTTGTAACACGCAGAAAGGAAAATATTTTTCAATATGGTGACCTCCAACAAAACAATCTGTATTAAAACTTTGTAAACAGTTACGGTTAATTTAAACATATTACTGTGTTAAAAATATTTTTATCAATTTTACCCTCTAACATCTTCGGAGGCAATTATAATATAGTTGTGGCCTTTGGATGGAGGACTAACTTAACATAATATGGTAGCCGGTGACAATTATATGGTTGAATTAACCCTAAACTTATAAACTTATTCGACAAAATTTACAATAATACTGGTAAAGCCAAATCTTTGATGTCAAAAATTTTTGTTTGTAAAGGATTTCTATGTGAAGTTCAAAGAAAACTGAGACAATTTTAAGTTTCTTTGGGACACTGCAAGTCAAATAGAATAGGTGCCGGTTCACACTGTTAAAGATTTAGCCTTCTAGTCTTGTGCTTTTAGGAGAGAAGGGATTAATAAAGAGTAATCCATTTCGAGGTTCCCTACTTTTTTAAAGAAAAAAACACAGACAATTCAAATTTAATGGGGAATGTTTATTATTATTTGAAAGAACATTCTTTGACATTTATTTTTTAAAGATAATGTCTATTAAATGTTGGCCGTTGCTACGTCGCAGATCCACCGTTGAGTCCAATTTTTGATGACTCGTTCGAGCATTTCGACTGGTAACTGGCGAATGACACGCGTGATGTTTTCCTTCAAGGCCTGAATCGAAGCGGGTTTGTCCGCATAAACTTTAGACTTTACATATCCCCACAGGAAAAAGTCTAATGGTGTTGCAAATAGTACGCTCAGTAGGCCGATTATGTTGACCATAAGTTGAGCGAAGTGCACGAAACACATTCCTTACAGAATGTGAATTTTCGTAATTTAAGTTTAACGATTTGTAAACGTTGTTCAGGGGTAAGTCTTTCCATTATGAAATGCCAAACAATACTAAGCAAAAATAACATGACAGCATGACACGACTCACACGTGATCGGTCAAAAAAAGGCTATTGAAAAAAGCATCTCTACTTGAGTCACCCATTATAGTGTCATTTCGTTTCCTCTCTCTCCTAAAAATTCAAGACTTGATGGCTAAGACTTGAACAGTGTGAACCAGCACTAGAGATTCGCCCTGTTAAGTGCTTTGTGAACCCTGTAGGAGATCTTAATTTTTTTGCGGCGCCCTAAAGGTAATTTGGTAACTAAATCTTCGCATAGCTATTTGTTTTATTAAATTTAACATCCATTTTTTAAGCCAATATGGAATTAATAAGTGCTCACGGTTTGTCCTACTTGTCAGAAAAAGTTTGATTATATAGAATTAAAGTCATTATTAGACGATGAAGCGTCAAGTGAAAAGCAAGAAGTTGTTGTAATACAATCACAAATTTAGTAAAAAATAAACAGACGTATTTGAGGCTTTTAAATTTCCCAACGAGGGCTTAATCGACAATTTTCCAACAACAAGGTGCAGTTCAAATCTTGCTCATGGCGCCAAGTTGCCAAAGGCTGGTACTGGTACGTTGCCTAGTTTTATGTTTTTAATACACCTTCTTTGTGTTCCATTATTATGGGTGTACAAACAATGCAAAACGTTGGCAGTTGTGGGGGAGACGTATGTCACGACAATCTACATAAAAAGCAATAATAGCGGAGTTCAGTGTTTGGTGTTCAATATTTTGTTCTTGTTCGAACATCTGTTCACACAACTATGTCTAACAACACTGCCGTAATGCCATATAAATACATGAGCGGGGTTCAGTGTAAAGTGCAAATGGTCTTGCGAAAGAGCAAACGCAAAATTTCGTAGCTTTTAAATGAAATCAAACGGAAACCCTGTGTACTTTGTTGTTTGATTTAACAAAAGAGCTATTATATTTTGTATTTGCACTTTCCCAAGACCTATTCCACTTAACACTGAACGCCGCTAATGTATTTATATGGCATTACGGCAGTGTTGTTTGACATCGTTGTGTGTACAGATGTTCGAACAAAAACAAAATATCGACAACAGCAGCCCTCACTATCCAAATTCATGTGTGCAGATGAAAATATTTGCTGTTTGAACATAGCGATGGCTAGTCAACACAGTGTGCAACATTTTTTTCAAGTTTTTTTTTAGTTTTTTTCAGGGTGTAATAAATTTGCGATAAGGTTTTTCAGTGTAAGAAAAAGATGCGTGAAATGGCTAGTAAAATTTGCCATTTTATCATGAATAGACTTACAAAGGAACAACTCTTGCAAATCATTTAATTTTATTATTAAATTTCGTGCTACATGAGAAATGTGTTTCGTAAATTTCGTCCATATTCTGGTAGTCATAAGCGATCATAATCCATTGGCTACAAATATCATGCGATTTGACCCATTAAATTTTTTTTGTGGGGATACGTGAAGACTTTTGTATAATTTATATTTTACCTGTACTGAAAATTAATTTTTCAAAAAGGGGAAACATAATTGTCGGAAAGAGTTATTTAAAATACTGGGACAAACCGGCCTCAATTCCATTCCTAGAAGACAGCATTGCAGCTGATATTGGTAACGGCATAACCGCTGGCAACATTTACATGAAATAATATTTAAGAAAGGAAATGACAGGCATTCATTTATCGCCCAAAATAAGTATTTCATTTCCTTTGAAAAATTTTTGTTTTTTTATCAATTTTCAAAATCTTTCTTTATAATAGTTTTAACATTTTGATATTTTTTATATCAATAATTTAGTCTTTTAATGCTTAAAATATTGGCAAAACAACTGCTGATATATTTGAATGTCTTTCGAAATATTCCTATAAAAATTTTTTTTGTTTAAATTTTTACAATCATTTTCATCTTTCGAAATTAACAAATTTTTTATTTTAAATTTAATTTTTTACTAAAGAGTTATTTAGAGTTTTCAGTTTTCTAAAAAAATTATTTATTTATATTTTTAGTTGAATTTATATTGAGTATTTTAAGAATTATCCAGGGTTTTGAGTTTTCTGGTCATAGAAAATTATTTTTATATTGTTCAGCATTTTTTTTAACTAAAAATATCAGTATTTTATTTAAGTTTGTTGTTTGTTTTTTTTTTGTTAATTTTTTTGTTTAATTTAAAATTTTTTTTTTTTAACAAATTTTTTTTTTTTGCTCTTAATTTTTCATTAAATAGAAAGATTTTTATTTAATGCATTTTCAATTATTTCTTTAAATTTATTTTTCACCTTTTAAAAAAATTTTATACACTTTTTTTTTAAAAAAAATACTGAAAAAATGTTTTATTTTTTATGACAAAAATTTTAAAAATTTTGTCTCTGCGGCCGATTTTAACGTTCTGAATCTCGTCGTTTAACTAAAGTGGCTGAAGATTTCGAAAAAGATGAGACCAAAGAAATTTTCTACACAAACCACACCAACTACAAAAACAACAAGATGCTCAATACAATTTTAAAACAGATTCCTATAAAACTGATTTCCACATTAGAGATCTTATTGTTGTAGTCTTTATTAGCTCTATAATAAATAAAAAAAAAAAAAAAATAAATAATTTATTCAAAAATATATTTTTGTGTTTTTTTTTAAATAAAAAAAATTTATATTCTGTATAAAAAGTTCAGCTGCTCGTTGCAGGCAACTTTTAAAATTCTTTAATAATGGAGACATATTTTTGGAAAGTCTAGAGCAAAACAAGTAAAAATTTGGATGTGCCGAATCGTTGATGCCCTCCTTAATTAAATAGAATTTTTCAAGAGAAGACTTTATATAGAATGTGTGAAAGAAACTCATATTCATGTTCTGCTTTAATAAATTTTATAGCTGAACTATTAAAAACGCAAATATTTTACACTAATTTTTGTTAGTTTGTCACGTAAAACGGAATCAAGATTTTTGTGATTGAGCGCCAAACTAAAAGGGCGGATAAAGATTTTCTTTTAATTTGAATTACAATATATCATTAGGAAACACTTAAATAATTTTAAAAGATGCTCAATTTTTTTTTTATTTAAAAAAAAAACACAAAAATATAATTTTGAATAAATAATTTTTTTTTTTTTTTTTTAATTTATTATAGAGCTAATAAAGACTACAACAACAAGATCTCTAATGTGGAAATCAGTTTAATAGGAATCTGTTTTAAAATCGTATTGACCATCTTTTAAAATTTTTTTAAAAGTCCAAGTAAACAGAATATAAATATAAATTTTTTAGGGGTGTCTGATTTAAATTGCGTTCTATCAGCCATATTCTCTAACGCGGATCCGGGGGAGAAGGTCATAACCCCTTGTACTAGTCGAGCACTGGAATTATAAAATCATAAATAAAGGCTGTCCTAACTGAATTTCCACTAAGTGATACGATGCCTGTAACAATAATATGGTTGAAGTAACCATAATATGATTGAAAAATTTTCTTTAAAAAATATTTTGTAAGTGGTGACCATTTTGAAAAGTTCTTTGTATACTTTTTGGGGTCTTTGATAAAAATTTTTTGTGTCGCATATGTAATCAGATTTAGTGTGCCCGCATTCACCACTAGTGGTAGTGTAGGGTGTAAAAAATACATTTCAATATTTTTGTGCATACGTGCCAATAGCTGCTATAGCATATTCCATAGCTATACAGATCATTTTAGAAATATGTACATAATTTTTCTTTTTTATTTTAAAGTCCCACACAAAAATTATCACTTTTTTCATAAAGAAATTTTATTTTTAGCTTAAATTCTAAGCAAAAGTCGAAATGGTCCATTTAATAATTTACATATGTTTCTACATACAATAGAATATTTGAAGTGACAAAGTTTTTTTTAAACAAAAAAGATTTAATTTTTCATGCTAGAGATTTCGTAAAATGAGCAGAATAGCGAAAGCATTAATTAATTTGTATTTCAGAGTGGAGAGACAATGCATTATAATCAGAGCTGAATAATGGGGCAACATATATTTAAGGGGCTTCGTCAACACAATTTCCCAATACAATTTGACAAACTAAATACCGTTAATTAACATTTGTTGGGGCTGGTTGCAAATAATGGATTAACATTGCCCTTTTTCAATACCCAACACATTTGTCTTCTAAAAACCATTTTTACACTAGCTCCTTTCTTGTGCAACCTTAAATGCTTTTAAAAGACAGATAGACGGACGGACAACGCTTAAACATTTTAGGAGGACTCAGAATTTGCATACACATATTCTTAATTTGTTCTTCGATATTTCATTATGTTACAAATGAAATAGCAATAACAAAATACGTCGTCGATCTTCTTAAAGGGTGGGCACAAGAACATCGCAATGGTCATATAGCAGGGTTAAACATTTATATTAGTTTTGCTTAATTAAGCCTGAGGTCTCTTTACTTTTTTTTTACAAAAAAATATTTTATTTATTTAATCCATATATTTCGGCACTCCACTGTGTGCCTGAAGAAGGTCGAATACAAGACTACTTATAAGTTTAAACCTTTTTAATGTCTGAAAACTTTCCTTGAAATTTTTCCGATGTGATTGTATATAAAAAGATTTCTATGTTTATTGCGATGACATATTTTAGTACTTTTAATTGAACATGCAAAACGTCTCAAGAAAATTAACAAAAATTCATAAAACTGAATAATGAAAAAACATTATCTTAAAAAATAAAATAAAATATAAACATCGAAAACTTAGTGTCAACAGAGTAAATAAAACTGCAGTATTTATAAGGATATGAAAAATTAATTCGTAAGAAAATTGATGCAATGTTTTTAAGAGTAGACATTTGCTAAGTCATCGCCCAGACTTGCAATTCTTGTTGCTGCAATTTTTTAAAATTCTGCTTTGAAATTGCATTATTAGTGCCAGATTATGTAATTCTAGATTTGCAATTTCTGTATTTTCATCTTGTCTTTCCTCTTCTCCTTTTTATATTTTATACATAAATACAAAAACACGTACGACCAACTTCAAGTTAAAAAGTGAGAGAACTACAAAAAAAAAAAAACGGAATTAAAGAGTACATGAGTACTCCTCCTTAATCTTCTCGCCCCTCTCACTAATCAACTCAAGAGTTCCTGCAACAAAAATTACAAGTCTGGGCGATGACTAAGTATGCAATACCATGTATTTTAAAAATATTTTTATCGATATTATGAACAGAGCAAAATGATTTTCTATTTTTAAAATTGCACAAAATTTTCCACAGAAAAATGTTCGCCATATTACTGCCTTAACTCTGTATCAGAAGATATCGCAAACGAAGTTTCTATGAAAATTTGTTTGCAATATTTGACATTGTCAAAACGTAACTTTCGATAAAACAATAGCGGAATTCAGTGTTTGGTGCAAATCGTCTTGCAAAATAGCAAATGCAAAACATTGTAGCCCTCTAGGCGAATTCACGCTTCAGGGGGCATTGAGCACACAGCAGAGCTAATTTTTTTTCTTACTTAAGACCCAACCATAGTATGCATGAGTTCGCTTAAGTCAACTTAAGCAACTGTGCTAATACATATAAAACATATATGGCCAACTATAATATATCTAATGAAAGTTTTCGTTAAGTTTCTTCAAATGGCATTTGCTTAAGCAAAGTGTCAAACTGAACGCATATTCCGTACGGAATCAGCTGTTTGTGCATTGTTAAAAAAAATTTTATAAATTGAAATGGATAAAGAAAAATAATTTGACAGACTTTTCGTTAATTTTTGACGGTACCTTAAGCTGACTTATGGATATTATGTTTGGGCATTTAGAGAGATAAAAGTTTCTTGAATTTCTCACATATCGACCAACGAAAGAAACAAAAAATTTTGTGTTGTTGGTGTTGTACTTGTTGTATGTAGTATTGGCACCACCGTTAACATGAATTCGACTTTTGTGAAATCTACACTGAAAATACAAAACAATCCAGCCAAAGCGGAGTAAATAGTACGAATTTCCTTTAATCCAGTAGAGAATTCTTGATTTAAGTACGGAATATTCAAGTGCCAAATACTTAAATTGGTCATATTTAATCCCTGATCCGTGCGTTAAATAATTTTTGACTTAATTAAAAGTGATATAAAAATTAATCTCAAGCTGTGCTTGATTCAGGAATTTCTAAGTTAGTTTAATTGCAATTCGTACTTTAAATAATCCGCAAATTAGATTAGTTTCTAACCTATGCACGCATAAAGAATGGTATGGTTTCCGAAATTTATCCCATTTTGGCTTGTTTTAAGTATTTTTAGTGTTATTCGTACTTAAATTTTTAACCCTGGATGGTTACTGTGTGTCGAAACGACGAAGCTCATTTATATTCCATCATATAACTTTTTTATGTGTATCCAAATTACGCTCTTTTTTTTATCAAAAATAAAAAAATTTAAACACAAAACTGAGTAAAAATTCGTATCAAATTTTGAGAGAGAAAAAAAAACTTTTAGTTTTTATGCCTTATTTAATTTTATTTTTTTAATAAAATGCTTAACTACGAGTAATAACCTTTTTGTTGATTTTTTACTTTAAAAATCGTTCCGCTAAAATTTTTTTAAAAAGTTCGTCGATTCGAAGAAGGGTTACTTTAATGTACTAAAATGAAGATTAACCTTTCAGGGTTAAGAAAGACTCGTACTAAAGTAAGTAGAAAAAACCTAAATCTAGTACGAGTGTTTTCTTTCTGTGTAACGGAATCCCTATATAGTTTGTTGTTGGATTTAACAAAATTGCTCTGATATTTTACAGTTGCTCTTTCGCGTCACCACTTGCACCAAAAAGATGTTGGAGAATATGATTCTTTATGAGAAAATGTTTTCGGTTTCGGAAAATATTGCAAGCAACTGTAATACTGCATATTTTTTAAATAGAAAAGGTAATTCAAAATATTTCAAAATTATAGCAAAGTTTGTGCAATGTTTAATCGATATTTAAAACATAACTTACAGATTTTTTTTTAATATTATTTTCTACATAAAAACTTTGCGACATTTAATATTGAACTACATTTTTAATTGTAAAAACGTGTGTTTATATTGAAAAGAACGCAACGCAACAGTTTTGTAAACAAAAAAATATAAAATATAAAAAATAAAAGAAGTATAATTGGTTAAGCTCAACAATATAATACCTACACCACAGTATCTAGTAGAGTATTCATTTAAACGGGCTCTTGCTTTAATCGGGTAATCGCTCGATTAATTAACCGAGATTTCGGTTTAATCGATTAATAATCGGTTAGATTTTAATAAAGTATAATCGGTTAAGCCCAACAATATGATACCTACACCACATTATTTAGTAGGGTATTCATTTAAGCGGGCTCTTGCTTTAATCGGTTAGTCGCTCGATTAATTAACCGAGGTTTTGGTTTAATCGATAAATAATCGGTTAACTTTTAATAAAGTATAATCGGTTAAGCCCAACAATATGATACCTACACCACAATTTTTAGTAGGGTATTTATTTAAATGGGCTCTTGCTTTAATCGGTTAGTCGCTCGATTAAATAACCGAGGTTTTGGTTTAATCGATTAATAATCGGTTAACTTTTAATACAGTATAATCGGTTAAGCCCACCAATATGATACCTACACCACAGTATTTAGTAGGGTATTCTTTTAAACGGGCTCTTGCTTTAATCGGTTAATCACTCGATTAATTTTCCGAGGTGTTGGTTTAATCGATTAATAATCATTTAATTTTGTGTTTAATCGGTTAACCGTTTAATAAAGTTTTTTTTTATAAATTACGTAATTTCAATAAATAAAAATGCATAAATGCTATAACAATTCTTGAACTAAAATGAGCAAACAAAAAAATAATTCATAAATATACAATATTACATACAAATTTTTTAATTAATTCATATTTATATTATAAAATAAACTTTAATAGTTTAAGGAGGTCTTATAAAATAATCTTTTAGAAAAATAATATGGTTTAACTGTTTAGGAATTCAGCGTTTCTTTTCTTTAGATTTAATAAAACTTGACTTGGAAAAAATTCTTTCACTTATCGTAGATGCTGGAGAAATCGAAAGCAACCCATTATACAGAATATCTAATTTCTCAGTCCTTTTCCTGGATTTTTCTTAACAATTAATAATATTATCCATTACAACGTTAGAGTCCTGTTTTATTTTTTTTAAATTTTTATTACTGCTAATCATGTCGGTTTACTCTGTTAGAAGACTGATATGAGAATAAACCCTCCAAGCAATTGGTAGAGTGTTTTTCGACTGTCTACGAATTTTAACTACTTCGTCACATTTGGTAGTAGTATGTTAGAATCGAGTTACGAGTTCTCCAATTATACTTTTTCGTTACTTTAACGAGTTGTTTAGATAATTGTAACAGTTATATAATTACAACAATAGCACAACTGATCAATTCCCATACTATATTGACTTCTTTGCAACGATTTTCCATGTGATCGGTGCTACGTGCGTGTGAAATAATATAAATTTATAAAATTATGTAAAATAAAGTGGAATTTTTAATATTTGAAAAATGAAATAGTTATAGTACCGTATGTACTTAAAATTAGGACTCCGCGGAATCCAAATGTTACCGAAAAGCGTTCTAGTTCACGAAAGTTGTATAAATGAGTGCACAAAGCAGCCAAAACTTATTCTTCAGTTAGATTGGGTGAATTTTTAATAATTTCTCATACATATTTTTTTAGAGCAAATGAAAATGAAATTAAAAAAATAATCTGATAACTATCTTTTTTTAAAGTATATTAGCGATATTTTAAACTGTTTGTTTATTTAATGACTTTATAAATTTTTGTGTGAAATTTAGTGTTTTTGTTTAATTTTTCTAGTGAAGATCAACGTTATTAGTGAAGAAAGTATGTAAAATAAGTTTTGTATGGCAATAAAAAGATATGCTAGTTATAATATGATGAAAGTTTACAACGTTAGTGTTTAAACAAATTTGTGATTTTCTGTAAATTCCTTTAACAAAATTTGTCCGCATTAAGTTTTTAATATTAAAGCATTAACAGCTACTTTTATTAAGTGTACTGTAGATTTTTTAATATTTGCTTAACTTTAAGCTCATTTATTTTATATTTTACTAAGATTACCCTTACAAAATCAAACAAAGATAAACAGTAAAATGGCCCACTTTTTATTATAAAGAACAATAAGAAAAAATGTAACTTCAAAAGAGTGCTTTTTGGAGCCAAAAGCGATACTACTAAATTTAATTGATATAAAACTACCAATGCGCACTAATTTGTCATAAAATATAGACACTAAGTGGATTCTTGAAGTTAATATTACCATAGTGGGACACTTCTTCCCGAACGATGTAACTCAATCAATAAGAATTGAATAGCAAAAGCGATAGATTTTTGCTAATTGGGGAAACTATTTAGATTATTTTTCGATCGAAATTGCTTGCAGGGAACAAATAACTAAACACATACATATAAAAAAGTACGTGAAAAAAAGCTGATAACAGTTAACACTACATAATTTAAAATATACCTTTTGTATGTGAGATTAAACAAATAGTTAAAAATATAAAAAAAAAAATTTGTTATAATACTAAAAAAAATTAAAAAAAATTTTTTATATCGGGAAATCGGTTGATCGACTTAAGTTAACCGACTAATGGTTAACCGAATAAATACCCAAGTATTAAGACACAAGTTTTCGAGAGTGCAACTTAAATTTTCAACAGTACTGTCAACTCATAATACAAATTTTATATTCAATAGACGGTGGCCAGCGAAAATCGTTTGTCAAATGCAACTCATAATAGGGGCCTAAAATAGATTTTTAATTTATTTTATTTATGTTAAATATTCCTCAATATTTTTTATTATTTATTTTTTTTTTTATTAAAAAGAATAAGAAATTATTTCAATAAATAAAAGAAGAAAAAAATTATGCCTCTACAAATATCTTTTTAATATTTGGGGAGTAAATAAAAAACATAGAAAAGTAATCTAAAAAAAATCTTGAGTTCTTTTGCCAAGAAAAACAAAATGTGTTGGAAAAAACGAGAACAACAAAAATCTACATATTTTTATTAGGAGAAACAGAAAAAATGGAAATAGAAGCGAAAAAAAAGTGAACGATAAATATCAACACAATTAACATGATTTCTTTTTGTTTTGCGATGTTTTTGTCTCCGCTTGTTACAGTTGCTTTTTTCTGTCACCGGGATGATTTTCTAGTCAGTTTCAGACAAAAATATATTAAAAAATGAAGACGGATAGACGGCCAAATACGTCTTGATATTTTAGACGAAACATCTCAAAATATTTTTAAGGAGAGTGATGTTCAAAAAAAGGCCAATATGTATGATTCAAAATATTTTATAATGAAGAATATCGATCGTTCACTCGAAGCAGAGCTCGTAAGTCCAATTAAATAAATTTTACATTTAAAAAATATTGCTAAAATTTGTAGTTTTCAAAATTTTTAAATCTGTAAATGAAGTTTTATTTTTTTTCGAGTTTTTTTTTACATGCGAGACATGGACAACTAAAAAACATGTTTTTTTCTGTTGTGACTTAGCACTAGGGAGATCGAACGGTTATTATTCGACCGGTTTTAACCGGTTATTTTAGTTTTGCCCAAGCCGGTTATTTTAAAATGTCCATTTTTCGAGTATCGAATAAACCGGTTATTTGGGTATAATAAACCGGTTATATAAATAATGTGTAATTTATGTACGTTTTCCTTACTCTTGTTGTAAATGTACCCGTAATTTAAGTAGTTTTCTAATTGAATATTGGGCAAACTTAAACTTTTTATGAAGAATGGCAAAACAAAATGTAACAAAAGTCAAAAAACATTATGTACAATGTAAATACAAATCGCTTATAAAAGCGTGTGTTCTTGTAACAAAACCAAAAACAATTCAAAATACTACCAAAAAAAAAAAAAAAAAATAACGTGTTCAGTTAAAAAGTAAATACTAATTTGTGCGAGAGTATTCTTAATATTAAATATATTTATATATATGTTATCACCAGAGATATTTCGAAGGGGATTAAAAAGACAAGGTTATGTCGCTGAAGTGCCCTAAAATGATAAGTTTCAAAGGTTCTTCCACGTTACAACGTATCAATCGCCTTTACTTAGTCCACACGCTTCACATTAATGTGCTCCAAATAAAACTTAACTCTGTTCGAAGTAATTCTAAAGAGACGACAAATAAGACTTTACTAAAATACGCTGCCAAAAATCAATCATTTGGTGAAATATTAACCCGTTGTGTTGCCGAGAACGAAATAAAAACATAGTATTTTGCGTCGCATGGCTTCGAAGTTGCATCGTCAGTGCTTCGATTTGCGTCGTTAATATAAAAATGTTTGTACAAAGCTAAAACAGAAAAAGGGAATTTCCCGTTTAAGTCTAATGGCATTATGTACGTGAAGGTTGTATTCTGGTTGCAAGTTCAAGGTTGTAAATGTTTCAAATTACATTTGCTGAAGTGAATGAGTAAAAAAATAAAGCACATAAGCTTAAAACAAAAACCGGACATTTTGAAAAGTTCTAAATCTGGGGGAAAAGCTGTTGATAATGGATCGATTCTACAATTAAAGCATTTGTTGTTCCAGAGGCTCTGATAAAATTAAAAAATTTGGCGAAACCGGAAATCGTAACAACATAAACAGGTTACAAAAATTAGAAGTCCTTTAATGAATAAAATGAAGCCACTTCTTACCATTTGGATTGAAGATCAAAATCAAACAAATGGTAATTCAAAAGAAATCTATAACTTTATTTGAAGAACTAAAGAAAATTATTCGTTATCAAGTCAAAATTAATTTTTTTTAGCTAAAATTATGAATTTGGGGACTATGTAATTAAATGAAAATCAAAACATATGTACGGCCTGCGTCGCGTTTTTCGGTGCCAATTAGGGACGCAAACCGGGGTATTGGTATATAACTTAATGTATTTAACGAAGAATAAAGTATTTTAAAGGGGTATCAATGCTTACGGTGCTTGCAGATCGTCGATTGGTTGGAACTGGGGAATCAGGCCGCCATTAGTTTAATAGCTATGAACATTGGTACACGCAAATAAAAATATATGGTTGTGGTAAATTCTAATATTCTAAGAGCAACATATTATGATAAGATTCATGATTGTAGTCATTATGACCAAACATATTCGTAATCTCAGGCAGAAAATCACAATCAGGACGACGCTGTGCCCATGTTGATGGGGGTACCATCAACATCAATACAACGTACCGTTTACCAAATTTACAATGTATTCACAGTATTAAAATGATAACGCCAAATGTGCGTCTTCCTACTCTTGTTTTCAATATTGTCACAACACCGTAAATTTAAATTTACAACATTGAATTAATAAGCATAAAAGTGTTCTGATGTGGAAAATCGGAAAATATAGTTCCCATACAATGTTGTGTATTTGCAATTTTTTGCACCCTAGCAGTACCTCTTAAATAAGAAATCGTTTAAAAATTACATTTGAATTTTATATGGAAAATTTTATTATAAAAATTCATTGTTCTATTTTAAAAAAAAGGTATTTATTAAAGAAAAAAAAAAATAAAATTAACAATTAACAATTTTCCCAGAACAAACCCAATGAAATTTTTTTAAAAGTTAAAATTTTTCTTGAAATTTGTGAGTTTTTCGAATATCCACTTTCATCAAAAGAAATTGGATTGTATAACGTGAAAAGACTAGACAATAATATCGTCGAGTTTAACATACATTGAGAAGGCGGAGGAACCTTCTGTCTTAGTCTCAAAGGTGGGCTTCGATCGGCATGACAGGGGCCATGAGAAGTACTTCTCAAGGGGTTTTGGTTGTTAGGGGGCATTTACACGGTGTCTTTTCAGACATGAGTTTTATTCATTCTCTTTTAAACATGCCTGTTTTCATGTTTAAGTGTCTAATATCCATATAGATACAAATTAAAAACATGAAAATTCATAAAAACAAACATGAAAACTCGTTTTGTGTCTGTTTGCCAGACCCTCTTTCTTCTCTAACCCGAACGCCTACAAACAAAACAAACCGGTTTGTTAGACATGTCTGAAAAGACACCGTGTTAACTCCCTCTTTTTCCACATTATGTGATGGGCATGGCAGCCAGAAGTCTTTTTAGACAGAAGAAACTGGGACTGTTAAGACATTTCGCTATAGGGCACATGTGGATCATTGATCGGTGATTATTGGCTGGGCCCGACCGTGTCTACGGATTATATGGGAACTAAGCTCGACTTTGGACATTTGCCGAGGATGGAATTACTGTCTAGGGAGAGCTGGTTAGATCAAGGCAGATTGTATGAGGGATTTGCTATTTTTACTGGTGGTTCGAGGATATGGGGCATGGGTGCGGGAATCGAATCGAAATGTTAAAAGTTCATATATGCTTCCTGACGACTGCAGTGTACTTTTGGCGGAGGTTCTTAGGATTTAAAGGCCCTTTAATTGCTAAGGGGTCACATTGCTAGGGGCTCGAGGGTCACTCTATCTATGGCAAAAAGGAAAAAGTGCTTAAACCGGCTTAAGCAGAATTTGAGTAAATGGCTCCTTTATAATCTCCATGTGTAAAAGTACCCATGGACCACGTTTCAAATATTTTGTACGATTTTTTAGAAAAATAAATTTTTACTTATTTTTTTCCACTGCGCAATTACGTTTAGAATAACAACTCGACTTAACCTCTGATCGGTCACGTTGGAAGTATCTAGAAATAATAACTTTAGAAAAACTTTAGAAGTGATGATTGCATTAGAATAAAAATATATTTTCAAAATTTACATTCAAAGTTTAAAATGGCTTTCCTACCTCCCTTTGAGTATTGATAACTAAGATTGTTGCACCTAATTGGCATTCTTTGGCTCTTGCCATTCTCCAAAATATAAAAGTCTATAATGTCTTTATAAGATAAGCACCACGCCCACTTTTCCAACCCAGGCCACACTTGCTCGGACGTTGTATATTGATGACGAAGATGTTTGTACCTTTTTGTAAACTTTCCTTCGCGTTTTCCAGATATACAGAAATCTAAAATGACTTTGTACGAGAGGTGCCACGCCAATTTCTCTAGATATAAAAAAACCATTTTGTGCCACGCCCACTTCACCAATCCCGCTCATATATTGTGAAACATTGTGTATTAATAACCAAGATGCTGGTACCTAATTTGAGAACTTTGTCTCGTTTCCTTCCCCAGATTTACAGAAATTAGTAATGTGTTTGAATGAGAAGTGCAACGCCCACTTGTCTAACCCCGCCCTGGATAGGTTGTGTATTGATAACCAAGATGCTGGTACCTAATTTGAGAACTTTGGCTCTTGCCGTTCTCCAGATATAAAGCAAAAAGGAATAAAAAAAACAACAACAACAAGCAATTTATAAGTAAATTAGAGGCAGTCATGGCTTGCTGCTCATGTCTCAGTCATTTATGAAATGATTGGGCTGAATTTCAACAGCAAATTTTAAATGAGCATAGCTGACATAAATATATAGCAACCAAGTCACCATCATATCTGGGGACTTCGAAAACCTCATTTGAACGGACGGACAGACAGTAAACCGGATTCAAACTTCTCTTCTCATAAAGATCCTGAATATATAAACTCTATAGGGTCTATGATCAATATTGAGGAAGTTACAAACAGAATGAAAAACTTATAATATAAAATAAATTTCTTATTAAAAATATTTTTTTATTAAAAGAAAAAAAAACGCTTTTAAGAAAAATTCGAAACATTTTTTTATTTCCTTATATCCGTTACCTACTGTAACTAGAACAATCTTTACAGTGGGTTAATTTTCAAAAATTTTGCCTAACATTTTTATACTAATACAACTTACAATTAAGACTTATTTATAAAATATCTTCTTGTCGATACTGGAGGAACGAAAAAAAAAATTATTTTGAATAATTTTTATAGAAATTCTAATTATTTCTTGAAAGCAGCATGATTTTCCTAAAACAAATATCTTTCAGCGTCGACGTTAATTTTTAGTTTCAATTAAATGTATTTAACATTTTAAGAGAATTAAAAGCTTTACAGAATATTTTTTATTTACAAAGTATTTTTAATGACCTGTTGCGAATAATAAATTTCATAAATTTATAAATTTTGGTTTATACAATAACAAGCAAATTATCAATAAAACTGTTAACACCAAATTAAAAAGTACATTAATTTTAAATAAGAAGACATTAAGAAGAAAATTGGTATAACCTGGGATGATTAAAGTAATAAAAAAATTTGCAAAAATTTTACGAAGCAGATTATTTATAATAATAGAAAATGGAAAACATTTTACATATTTTTTTTTTATGGAAAATAAGCAAATTAAAGAAACGGCAAACTATTTTAACTTACTACCAGTTTTTAGGACACGAGCGCAAAATTTGTTCGTTTAACTTACATTTAAAACAAAAACAACAGTCCATAGAATGAAACATTTGCAGCAGCAACTTTATTTAATTTTCTTTTTAAACTGTATTTATGTCCATAAAGTAAAACTTTTTGTTTTGCAGCCACGGCTGTCAGATTTGCCGATTTGTCTTCATTTTGACGATTTTCATAAGGTTCTCTAAATTTGACGATTTTTCAAATTACAAAATTTGTTCTAACTTACAAAAGTGTGTAGTAACACTTCATAGATTGACTTCTTGGGTACTTTCGTTTAACCCTGAAAGGGGACTCTTCAATCGACGAACTATTTAAAAAAAATTTGAGCGGAACGATTTTTAAGGTAAGAAATCAACAATAAATTTCAATGTTTTTATCAAAAATTAAAATTGAGAATTAAGCCCGTCATAGAAAAATCTTTGCTACTTTACGAAGGTAAACATCATCAAAATTTCGCTTTTTGTTATTTCTGTAAAGCAAATCTGTTATTTTACAGATAAAATCGATGGCATATAATCATTATTCTGTTCACTGTATTTATTACGTAAATAACGAACTCATAAGTTAATTTTAGCTCTGCTGCTTCTTTGTTATTTCTGTAAAGCAAAACTGTTGTTCCACACACACAAACTAACGTACCTTGTGCGATGCCCACCCCTACTTAATTATTATCATTATCTCTCTGTTTTCCTTCTTTGTCACTGCAATAGCAATAGCATTAACTTATTTTTTCTTGGCTACTTCTTTGTTATTTTTGTAATGTTAATTTCTTCTTTTACACTTACAAGCGTAAGAAGTATATGTATGTGTTGCCCACCGCTGTTTTAAAGTTGTTTTTCTGTTCTCTTTATTTGTTACTTTAATGCCGAAAACACTAACAAATTTTTTCTTTATTGCCTCGTTGTTTTTTTATGTAAAGCGAATGTACACATAGAAGAGCAAGTAGTATGTTTGTTGCCCCCCACTGATTTAAGAGCTTTTATAGTTCTTACATGCATTACCCTAGACCTGTTTCCTTTATATCCAGAAATCTGCATTCAGGCGGATGCTTAAAAATGGTCATACATGTAAATTTTATGGCTTTTTTGGTAGAACTTAATTTTATTTTGGTCAAATTATTCATCATTTTTGCTCCATTTGTTTTCTGTGCTGAATTTGTTTGCATGGATTTTTTTATTGCTAAATTTGCATTTGTAGCTGTCATAAAATATCATAAATTTTATTTCATTTATATTTATTTAAGAAAATTGACCAATATGATTTTGTTTTTTTTTTTTTAGCCAATATTTGTTTTGTCCAATTTTATGTTGCATTCTTGTTTTTTTTTTTTTTGGCAACCCCCTTGTAACACTTTTCTAGTGGCATTAGACGTCCTTGGAATTATTTCTTAATACACACATTCAGATTTTTTATTTTGTTAAATCACAACGCAAAATGTAAAATATTGAACGAAAACGTTTCTTTAATTTACAACAAAAAAAAAAAAAAAAACATATTTGTTTTCAATTGCAAATTTCTTCAGTGGGGTCCGTCCAGCCAATGCGTCTTAACCTGAATTTCATTGAATACAATTTCTTTTCTTTATTGTTACTTTTTGAGTTTTTAAAGACAGATTGTTTGGTGACCGGTACATTTTCTTATCGAAAGCCATTAACCTAAATTGCGTTAACAAAAAAAAAAAAAAAAAAAAAAATTTTAATAACAATGAACTGGATTTTTTAAGCCCGCAGCACCGTCTTTCTTTTTATTTTCAGCAAACAAATCTGTAGTTCATTAATGAATTATTTTCTTTTTTTTGCAAAAATCATTAATTATCATACAGAATTAAGCTCCAAAAACCAATTTGTAATGTTTTTTATTGCTCTACTAACACAAGTGTAAAATAAGAGTATATTAGGTTTGTCAGTCCGTGTGTTACATATAACTTAAACCCAATAAAATCATTTTACAAAAAACAAAAAAAAAATTATATATTAATTTTCCAACTTCAAGTGTATGTGGAAGTGGTATCACTTATGACCGAAAACCGAAGGACCATTAAATTGTTTCCAAAAAAATGTTAGTCGTTTCCAAAGAACTCAATATGTTGTTAATGCAAAACTGTCGGGACCATACAACAGTATCCGTCGAGAGGGGTTGTCCGCTGAAGGAAGGTGTCCGTTAAGAAAGATTATACTGTTTACATATAATCTGGATCCTGGTAAAATTTTAAATCATTTTTGCTATAAAACAGAAAATAAATTCTCTAGTGACAAACTATTTCCAGTCCAGCTAAAAAGCTCGGGAATAAAACCTGGCCGAATCCGTATGGTAGTAAAACGGTTATGAACCAAAATATTGATGACCCTTTTAGATATAATATTAATGTTGATTGCATGTTTTTTATCCTACTTAGAAATTAGTAACTGCACGCAAAAACAAATATGGTTGGAGGTAACCATATTCTAAGAGCAGCATACTATGGAGGGTTTTTAATAAGGTCAATGGGTGTAGGTAACCATATTTTGGGTTAAAATGACCACAATATGGTAAAAAATTATGCATGATTTGGTCGTCATTTACCATTATTTAGTTAAAATTACCCACAATATAGTTTAGGTTATAAGTTTCGCTTTCCATATCGCTAATGGAAGACTTAAATTTTATATGGGGAGTTCTCACCTTGAAGCAATAAATTTTGGACACAGAAAGCACTTTTTTCTGCGCATATAAAAATTGGTGAATGTAGCGATCAGCTACACACACTGAATTTTTTGTTACCGTTATTCTTCTATAAGCTCCCTTACAATCGTGCTTCGTAGTAAGGGAATGTCGTAGCTCTTCGAATTTTATATATTTATTAAGATGTCGTTGTAAAATACTTACAAAATTTACTTATTGCACTAAAATTGTACACAAGAGATTATTTGGCTTGTATTAATACATTTTAAGTAACAATAAACTTAACATAAGAAAAATCGTTGAATAACGAGAAGCTCAAATTATCGATACAAAAGATTTTTTTGTATAAAAGTCATGTGCATTAACTAATTAAGAAAAAAAATTCAACGTAACAACACAACTTATACTGCATTTATAACATTTTTGATCCAAAAATTTAAAAAACTTGAAGAAAATTTGGCTAAATAATAAAGACTAAAAAATGGCTATTGGCTAAATTGATATTTTCATGGATAAACGTGATGATAAATGGTCATATCAGGCCACACTAATGGCTAAATTGGCAACACTGTTGGAGGGCATCAAAAAGTCGTTATAGCGATAGAGCACATCTTTTACATATTTTTTTACCTCCAAAGATTTCACATAATTTGGTTTTAAATTAAAAAAAATTACATCTCTTTGTTTTTGCTTCATACACACATCAGCATATTAATCATATTGTTTCTTTTATGTCGAAAATGTTGCTAAAATATTTGTTAGTTCATAAAATGAAATTATAATTTTTCATTGTTTCTTAATTTTTTTGTGCTTTTACTAAAAAGTCACAAAGAAACAGGCGTAACAAAGAAAAAATTTAAGTCAAGGTATTAAAAATATTAAATTAGCTTATAAACTAAATGAACGCTTAAGTCGAGGAATAAATTTAAAAGGAATCTATATACAAATGATATATATATATAAAATTGTAACGTTACTGACTGACTGATTCATAGGGTATTCATTTAATCGGGCTTTTGTTTTAATCGTTTAATCGCTCGATTAATTAGCCGAGTTTTTGGTTTAATCGGTTAATAATCGGCTTATATTGTTTTTGATTGGTTAACCGATTAATAATTTTTTTTTTAAATCAAGTAATTTCAATACTTAAAAATGCATAAATAATTTATTATTTGGAGTTTATTAGCAAAAAAATACCAGTAACATAACAAACATAACAATTCTATAACTAAAACGAACAAATAAAAGAATAATTCATAAATATGTGAAACATATTTTTTAATTAATTATGTATTAATTAAAAAATTAACTGTTAGATCATTTTATTAGTTATTTCAATAGTTTAAGAAGATCCAACATTTTTTATTTTTCGAATTTATTCTATGAGTTAAATTTCTGTTATGTATTTTTTAAAGCTCTCTGGTAGTGTATAAAGTCATTTCTAAAAAAATTTAAGGAATAGAGCTATTACAAAAAGCTTTATAAAATACATAACTGAAATTTAACTCATAGAATAAATTCGAAAAATAAAAAATGTTGAATATAATAAAGTTGCTTATAAAAAGAAATAATTCCCAATATCTATTTGATTAAGAAGATCTTATAAAATAATCTTTAATACAAATAATTTTGTTTAAATGTTTAGGATTCAAGCATTTATTTTCTCTAGTTTGGATAAAACTTGACTTTTAAATAAAAAATTCTTTCATTTATCGTAGATGTTGGAGAAATCAAAAGCAACCCAAAATACAGAATATCTAATTTCTAGTCCTCTTCCTGTATTTTTCGAAAAATATAAACTCTTCCATTATTTTATTACAGTCCTGTACCTCGTTTCTGTATTTCTCGCATCGCAAAATTTCTCACATTAAGTGCGAAACAAAAAATTCCATCGTTTTTCGATTTGTGAGAAAAAAGTGTGTCTGTATTTGAATGCGAGAATAGACAACCCAGATTCTGTTTTAACTGGAATACTTCCAGTAATTAAGTGTCAAATGCAAGCGAAACGTCAACGAAAGAAATAGATTTAATAAAAATAGAGCTGCCAGATTTAAAGATTTATCGTGACGATTTTTTTGTTCCAAAATTGGAAAAGTGACAATTTGCTAATTTTTTTTCCTGGTGACGATATTATTCAGTCTTCGAAATAAAATAATTTTAAATAGTTTTATAAGTTTGTGTATTAGGCACCACAGAAAACCGATATCTTTAAAAACAAGGCAGCTTAAAAAATGTATCGGCAAGGAAAACTGTTTAATATTTATTTACTTGGATTATTTAATACATTTGTTTATGTGATCAAAAGATTAAACTATTACCCCATTTTTCAGTCAATGTACTTTAGGAAATGTTTGCCTTTGTGTGATTCTGCAGGGAAAAATAACAATCTGAAATTTTAATTTGTTATCGGATTAAAAAAAAAAAAAAAAATAATAATAATTTTATTTAAGTAGACCTCAAGCTTAAGTATGGCTGACTGCCAAAACGTACTAATACAAAATTTGTATACAATTTCACAACCGTATTTACATGTACAAATGTACATGTACAAAGTACCGGTACTATGCAACTATGTATTTAGTTTATTTAAACGTTTTGAAATGTAAGTGATGCAATGCATAATATAAAAAATAAGCATGTATTGTTTGCAAATTAAATCTAAAATTTCACAAAGCATCAATTTTAAAACCGATGCCCTGATTGCTTTTTGCTGCGTTACTAAAACTTTTCAGTGATGTTTCGAAAGGGTTTGCATGGTATATATATTGTACTGCGGCGTTATGAATCATTATTCTCTGTTCTAATACAAAGCAATTGACGTTTTGGAAGTCAGCCTATGTATGTTTTAAATATGTGTTTTACGTATGAACTTTAAGTGCTTTTTTTTCTTTTCTATTTTTTTGATTATGTTTTAATAAAAATCGAACAATTAATTTTAAATTGTCCAATTTTTTTAAAAAAAATAGACGTTTTTTTTCTTAGGAAATTAACGTTTTTCACAAATCTATCTGGCAGCCCTGCATAAAACGAAAACAATGCAAGGCTAAAAAAATAAAATAAAATATTACAATTGTGTTTTATATACTTTATTTTCATCACTTAAATTCGTTCTTTTCAAATAAAAAAATATAATACACATTCTTGTGTACATACATACATAATTTGGGCTCCATTTTTTAAAATGTTTTTTTCTCGCATCAATTTCAAATGTGACTTATTTTGACTGGTCTTGTGAGAAACTTTTCGCAAAAATTTGTTAAAGAAACACTTTTTCTCACATCCTTCCAATAATTGCTGGAAAATTATTTAAATGACAGATAATTCTCCCAAAGTAAAGGTACAGAAACACTTATGTGAGAAATACCATTTTTTGTTTCATATTGCACTGTTTTTGTCATAATTCACTTGTTTCATGCGGGAAATTTAACGATGCGAAAAATACAGAAACAGGCTACTGTTTTATTTTTTTTAAATTTTTAACACTTCTAATTGTTTTGGTTAATTCTTTTAAGAGATTGATATGAGAAGATAGGAAAAGAAACAAATAACGGATTATTGCGATAGCATTATTTTTTCTTATTTTAGCTAAATTTTATAATGATAGCATTATTTATTAAGGTGTTAGGCATACAAAACTGTTTCCCGGTAGTAGGGCTTATATGGGGCCTAGGGTAATTTATGAACCGATCTTTATTGGCAGTGTGATTTCTGGGCCTATAAGATCATGACGTACAAAATTTTATTGCGATAGTATAATTTATTACGGTATAAGGCGTAATAAACTGTTTTCCCAGAGTAGTATTTTTAGATCGAAATTGTTTGCAGGGGAAGTGGTATATTCGAGGCGAGTGCATATGAGTATAGAGGTATTACATATGAATACTCATTTTTCTATCTCACCAAAAGATGGCCATGTTTTTTCGCTGGAAAAAAAATATTTTCTCAAGAGATATATAAATATGTTTATATTTTTCGAAGAACACGGTATGATTATGCTTATAGTAGCAATTTTCAGTCAATTTCACTTTTGTTTCTCCCACATGCACTAGCAAAAAAGAAAAAAAAAATTTATCAAACAAAAAAAAAAAAATTTATTTTTGTAAAAAATTTTAATAATTCAACACAACGATTTTTATAAAATTGGAACAGTAATATTTTCTAATATGTCCATAATTTTCTGGAAAATTCTGATCAAAATCGAATGGTAAATAGTGACAGTATGGCGATTTTTGTAAAAAAAATTCTTTTTTTAAAAGCATTTTTCCGGGATTAGGAATTTTTGGTACTTCTTAATCAAAAATCGGGTTGTATTTTAGTCTACAGTCTTAAGATCTTTTCGGTCTACATAACTTCAAAATTTTATTGTGATATCTCTATCCATGTCCGATTCATGGAATGTCAAACATTAAAATTATTATTTCTATAGTGCAAATGAATGAGAGGGCTATCAATATGAGTAAAGAAATGATAATTTGAAGGTTTGACATTCTATAAATCTGACATGAATAAAGAAATTTGGCAGCTATGTAGATTAAAATGTTCTTTAAACGGTGCACTTATAAACATCCCCCTTTTTTTTTAATAAAAATTACCATAATTCGCAATCTCAATCAAGAGTAGGTTTCTTACTAAATGCTAAAAAACAGCAAAAGTTCAACTCTGACCTTAAATTTCTCAACAACTGTAGAAAATTTCGAGAAGCCTTCGCTCTAGCAAAAGAAAAAGTGGAAAAGTATCCTTATCGGTTCAAAAGTTATAGAATTTTGCCCGATGAAATATGATTTTCAGCCAATGTACGACGTAATATGTGATTCATGTAGAGATACTTTTTTCAGTAGCCTTTTTTTTTGACTGATCACCCATTTTGAGACCCAGCATTCATTATTGGAAAATATTCGACCGAATAGACCACGTCCAGCACGCTGTGAAGAAAATAAAGCTTTTTTTAAAGAAAAAAACACAGAAAATTCAAATTTAATGGGGAATGTTTATTCTCATTTGATAGAATATTTTTTTGCATTTATTTTTTGAAGATTATCAGCCAGTTTTTGTTATACACAAGTGTTCTTACTTGAAGTTTTCGTATTAAAACGAAAACGTTTTAAATATGGTTTTTAAAAAACATTTAAAAGCTTTCGTCTATTCATGTTTGGCATAAATGGAGCTTTTTTTCTATCGTTAAATAACGTTATTGCAAATGCGTTTATTTTCGTACCTTTTTATGCTTTTTACATATAAGGATTTTGTGTCAAGGTTAACCCTGGCTTTTGTTTTCAAAAAAAAATTATAAATTTAAAAAACCAAAACTTCTATAAAAAAATGTTAGTAAATGTTAGGGAGATCGATTATTCGACTTTTTTCAATAACCGGTTTTCGAATATTACGAATAGTTGCTATTTTAAAAAACCCGGTTTTCGGTTAAGCAATTTTTAAATAACCGGTTAACCGGTTTTAATTCGAATAATTAAAAATACAAAAATCAAATAAGATTTAAAAATTAAACGTTAATTTGAATAACAACAAACCAATTTGCCAAGGTAAGGAACCAACAAAATACATAAATATGACTAAGATCAGACCTAACATATATTTTACGATGAAATCCAAGCAAAGTGGGACCAGTAAATTGCTTAAACTTTAGCTAAATTTTCAAAAATTTTTTATTGATTTACTAAACTTTATTTGTAAGAAGATATTTGTATAATGTAATTTAGAAACGGTTGAATAATATTTGATCTAGACAAACGTTTTGCAAAAGCAAATAAATTATAGGAATTTTATAAAGTTATTATTTGAAATATTCTCTCAAATTTATTTTGAATGAGTTTTAATTTGTTGGTGGTTAAGCATGTCTATATAAATCAATCATATTTTTTTAAAGTTGCAAACAAAACCTCTTAGCCAGGATTATCAATTTCAAATTATTTTGTTTCAGCATTATAGAAACGGATAGTGAACTGCACATTCTCTTTGTGTAAAATATTTGTCAATTCGTCTACTACAATTTAAAACATTCCATGACATTGTTTGATTTCTTCATTTTGTTTTTTAAAAATTTTCCCATATCGTTGATTCCGTCGTAATGTAGTTTTCAGCATGAAGAGATGCTAGAACTACTTATAAGTTTTTAGTGCCTTAGCGGGCATTTCGTCCTCGGCAATACAACGGGCTAATATTTCACCCAATGATTCATTTTTTGCAGCGTATTTTAGTAAAGTATTATTTGTCGTCTCCTTAGAACTACTTCAACGGAGTTGTTTCATTTGGATCACATTAATGTCAAGCATGTATACTAATTAAAGGTGATTAATAAGTCGTGACATGGAAGAACCTTAGTAACATATCACTTTAGGGCACTTTAAACACTTAACTTTGTCTTTTTAATCGCATTCGAAAAATATATAGAGATATCATTTATAAAAAATATAAATATTTAGAATACTCTTGCACAAATTACTATTTACTTTTTTGTAGTATTTTGAATAGCTTTTGGTTTTTTTTTTCTACAAGAACACACACTTTTAAAAGCGATTTGTATTTACAGTGTTCATAATGTTTTTTGACCTTTGTTACATTTTGTTTTGACATTCTTCATAAAAAGTTTAAGTTTAGCCAATATTCAATTAGAAAATACTTAAATTACGGGTACATCTACAACAAGAGTAAGGAAAATGTATATAAATTACAAATTACTAAAATAACCGGTTAATTATACCAAAATAACCGGTTTATTCGATATTCGAAAAATGGACATTTTAAAATAACCGACTTGGGCAAAACTAAACTAACCGGTTAAAACCGGTCGAATAATAACCGTTCGATCTCCCTAGTAAATGTTAAAACTAAAAATGTTGAATTAAAATGTTTACAAAAATTGCAATAAATAAACGCAATATATGAAGACGTTTTTTTGCTGCACATCAACATATAGAAATGGCGAAGGTATTTGCGTGATAGCACTAATTTTTTTAAACATATGGAAGAACTTACATCCACACATACATACATACTTATGTACATACTTGTTTCTAGCATTTTTTGAACCTGTAAATACATTTTTATGAAATTAGTAGCATTTATGTGCTGTTTTCACAACACAAGTGATTGAACCTGTTCTAAAATTTATATGAAAAGCACACAGTTTTTTGAGTGTTTTTCATATAAATTTAACTACACGTGAAAACAGCACATTAACCCGCTACTTTATTAACGTCTCCTCTTCTTTCGTAAGCATATTTTTATGCCAATGTTTATTTTTCTAGGCTTTAACTTGTTTAAACGCTAGCATTTAATTCGCTACTTTGTCCGGCCCTTTTTTATGATCATATTTGTGTGCCTAAGGTTATAGTTCTGCTACTAACATTTTTTATCTTATGGGATGATATTCACTCAGGACCTTGCAGCTTAATTTTGAGTCTCTTCAAAGTACCAAAAAGGAAATTACCAATTTCGCCCCTTAAACGCTTGAATTTCGAAAAAGTGCCATATTTGGCTTTGCATTTTTTAGATAAGTTCTGAATGTGATATAACTTTTCTTTCTATGTTTATTGGCTTAAAAGATAGGTGGGATGACAAAAAAAAGGTACCAAAATACTCCCTGAAAGAGGAGAATTTCAAAAAAGTACCAGACACTCGTCCAATTATTTTTTTAAAGACAGCGATAAGTATTACATTTCTCTAAGTTTTGGAAATATAAGGTTACCGAATTTACCCTTGTTACCCCCTAAACATTCGGCTTTACAAAAATCCCGTTTTAGTGGATCTATTTGGGAAGAGTCCAGCCACCGGTACAAATTTCAAGATTTTAGCTTCAGGCGTTTAGGCTGTGCGATCATAAATCAATCAGTCAATAATGTAACAATTCTATATAAATATACATATATATAGATACACAAACCTTTAATAATATTGCAAATAATTTAGGGTTCTTTCAGTAAAATATCCTTTTTATTTTCTATTTATTTTATTTATTTTTGTAAACGAATGGGTTTTACTTATCGTCTTATTTTGGCATTTGTGTTCATTTATTACGAAGATGTTCATTTTATAAGAACCAAACGTGTGCGGAAAAAATTAAAGCTTTTTCAGTCACTCACCTAAAATGTGTTTTAATTTTATGAAAACCTAAATAAGTTTTCGTTCGTTTTTTTTACGAACGAACATATATTTTCATTTTCTAAAAACAGGCTGTATGTCTATCAAATAAGTTGAACGATTTGTAAACGTTGTTCAGGCGTAAGTCTTCCCATTATGAAATTCCAAACAATACTAAGCAAAAATAACATGTTTAATTTTAACACGTGTTTAATTTGACAACGTATATACGCCATACGCTAGGATTAGAAATAATGTTTGCACGTCTTAAAAATAAATTTCTTGTCGAATTAAAATTTTTTTTTTCTCAGGTAATGTAAATATAAGTCCTGCATGTGCACCCAGAGAAAAAACATGTTTAAACATGGTCACCTCCAACAAAACAATTTTTGTAGAAAATTTTAAACTTATTATAGTTAATTTAACCATGTTATTGTCACCGACAACCATATTATGGTTACATTAGACCTCCATCAAGACGCTACAACCATATTGTAATTGCCTCTGAACATGTTATGGTTAGTAATAACTAAAGTATGTTTAACACTTATAATAGCATTGTTGGTTTTCAACCATAGAATGTTGCTGTTGGAAAAGAGGAAAATACTATTGTTAATTTAAAAACAAATTATTGTCATATTTAACCTTAAAATGTTCAGAGGCAACCATAATATGTTTGTGGCTTCTTGATGGAAGCCTAATTTAACCATAATATGGTTGTCGGTGACAATAATATGGTTAAATTAAACATAATATGTTTACAATTTTTTTTAAAGAAAGTTTTGTGGGAGGTGACAATATTAAAACATGTTTTTTTTGCGTGTGGTTTTTTTTTTTTTTTAATTTAACTCTATATCACAAAAACTAGAGTTGATATAAAATTGTTGTTATTATACCTTGAAAATCAGACAAACAAATAATGCTAAAGCGATTTAGAATTACAAAAGGACCCATAATAAATTTATAAATATGGTGTCTTAGATGACCCTTTCCTGGTATAACACACTCTCGTAGTGGTGGAGGGTGAAAAAGTAAGTGGTGACCTTTAAAATTTCTAATACTCTTTCAATACAAGTTGTCACATGCAGTTGGCACATGCAAAATTCAAAAGCCATAAACAATTTATTGTTATGTCATATATTCTTTATACTCTACTTTTAGATGATCTTTCTTTTATTTTAACGCCATTGTTATCTTTTATGTTTGTGTTAAAAAATACATTAAAAAAAATAAATAAAAACTTAATGCAGATAAGGGATGGACAACATATTTACTGTCTTATATTCCTTGAATAGTAGCGTTAAAACTCAACTAGTGGGTAAGGCCTGGAACAAAGTAAAGTAGTTGTAGAAGTAGCTGAAGCTGACGAATGCTTTGTAGCGCAACAATGCTAAAAAATTCGAACTTTGCGCTTCAACTTATCTACAACGACTACTACTACAACTACGTATTCTGTTGACACTACTTTTAAACTTGCAGCGCTATAATAGCACCGCTATACGTAACGTTATACTACAGCGACTATTCTGATCCCCACTTAAGTGTAGCTGATCAAGCTCGATTGATAAGGGGAGTACTCTATAACTCTTGAAAGTTTGAAGCTTATTTCAATGAGGATTGAGAGAGAGAGAGAGAGCGAGAGAGAAATATATTGAATTAATGCTCAGTTAGGCGAACGTTGCTGTACCGTATCTGTACTGTATCAATCAGCTGTTCGCTTTTTGGTATATGAAAAGCAATGCAAAAGCTTACCGAAATGTAATGTACCGTAGTTGTAACGTTTCATTCTGCATAAAATAGAATTTTATGCCGTTGTTACGTGACATTTTTAAAACAGTGATGGGTTGCTTCTATGTTAAATTGAATGCGGGTATTTTCGCTCTTTTTTTTTTTGGTACTTTTTCAGTATATCTGTGGACTTTCGACAAAACTACTTACAATACAACATATTTCCATATACATAAATATACATATGCTTAGATTTACAAAATAAACAAATGCATAAGCACATACAATAGAATTGAGAAATATATAAAAGACTTTAAATGGTTACAAAACATTGTTTCGTCTATGCACATATACAAAATAATATATGTAAATGTGTATGTATATGTTAAAATACATATTTGTTTATTGTAAATCTATAATACGAGAAATATCAGATATTAAATTAATAATGTTTTTTTACATATACTAAATACTGTCTTAATACCATTTTAATCACTTGGTACATTTTCTGCACAGCGTTCACCATTTAAACCTTTTAATCTCCCATCACTGTGTGTGTTGTTTTATGTATACTATTGCTTATGTATGTGAAAAACATATGACACGTTTTTAGATGTTCTATAAGTGCACCAACGTGCAAGCAGTCCGTTACAGTAAGTTACGGGTACAGCAACGTTCGCCTAACTGAGCCTTTAGAGTCTGTAATGAATTGTGAATCAATTGCAGTGTGACCAGAGCTTAATCTGGCATTAGACATGGCCAAAAAGTGCTAAAAATGATTTTAAAAAATGCTAAACATTATGCTAAATTATATTTAAAAATTTTTGTTAAAAATTTATTACCAGTATGAAATTTTAATCGAGACAAAATACATTTTAGTGACTTATTTTTTAACGAAATTGGAATAAATGGTTATATTAAAGCCAGTAAATAGATTATGGTAAAGCGTGCGTATATTGTGTATGTATTGTGTATATAGTATGAAGCACATTAATTTTATCATTTAATTTTATGTAGTTCTAAGAAAATTTGAAGCTATAGAATCATTGTTTTTTTAGCGTTTTACAAAAAATGTTTTCACACATTTTCACTATTTAATTTTTATCGTAATACAAAGTGAAGTTTTCTTGTACTTTTATATCGCAATATCAAAGGGCAAATAATATTTAAACATGATAACGGTATTTATAATATGTATTCCTTGAATATTAAATTTTTTTTAACAAGACAGGTAAGATGTTTCTTAACATAAGAATTATCCCTTCAAAACGAAATTATTTTAGTCAAAATTTATTATAATTTATAAAAAAAATTAAGTGAAATCAATAAAACTATTCGTCCAAATTAAATTAAATTAAAATAAATAATGCTAAAAAAGGTAAAAACATTTTCTAAAAATGCCAAATAAAATGCCAAGTGCTAAATGAAAATTTTGCAGATAAATAAAAATTTTTAATGCTAAATTTAGATGCAAAAATGCCAAAATGGCCACACTGATCAATTGCAATTAAGTTTGTACAGAAAAAAATTAAAAATTTTTTCTAATCAACAAATTCATACCGCATTCATAGAATCAAGCAAATATTTTGTTGATTTTTCACCCATTACCAAAATAATTTTATTGATTACTAAAAGTTGTAAAAATTAAAAATTGTGAATATTTTTTTTTTCAATAAATTATATTTTTAATTTTAATTAAAGAAAACTTTGCTATTTCAAACAATGTGTAAATTGATTTAATAAGATAAAGCTCAGGTTTTGACAATTGACAACCACAATTCTACAAGCTTAAATTGTTTTAGTTCAAGCGAAAATGTCAATTGAGATTTATTGTTACTTAATTAATACTTTAATTAAAAATTTATCCAAAACAACTAAAATGTTAATTTAAACAAAATTATATTTAAAGCCCCATATTCATAAAAAATATTTTTGATTAATAAAAGGTTTATTAAACAAATTTTTAAAGAAAATTCGTTTCATAAATCTGCTATAAACCTAAAATATTTTTTATGAATTAAATATTTGTTCAACTAAAAAAAAATAGTTGATTCAATTATCACATTAATTAAATTGAAATACTTTTCAAGGAATTTTTTTAATTGAATAAAAACTACTGAAAATTTTTTCTGTGTAAGTTTCGAATATTTTTCAATCCAATTTCTTATTCGCTATGAATTTAGGCATTTTAAAATGTTAGTCGGCAGAAAGCACTTATTATGAGATCTATGGGTAACTATTGGCTAATTTTTATATAACCTGATGCCAAGTATCACGGCAATATTATTATTCGTTTATAATCGCTTGTAAAGCCAAGATAACCAATCGAAAATGTATGGCGTAAAGGTAATGCTTTGTAACGGGTTATCCATTTTTTGGTCTTAAAAGTAAAGTTAAATTTTATTATTATTATTCATTTATTTTATTTATAGAATTAATTCTGAGACTAAATTTAATTTTAGATCACGGCATAGGCCATCAGGTCTAAAGTTAAATAAGCACATATAAAGTTATGATTTCTTTGAAACTTTAATTTCATTATAATGCTTGAGCCTTGTCACCACGTACGAAATACAACGGTATTTAAATAACCGACTCTAGACTGGCCGCAGCAGTCGATTATTTTATGGTAGTTTTTGACTACTTTTCCGAACATTTCCGGTGGTATCTCGGCAACAACTTGACGACTCCAACTTTAGGGGATTAGCTGCGTACACACGGTCTTTGACGTAGCTAACAAAAAAATCTTATGGCGTTAAATCGCATGGTCTTGGTAGCCAATTGTCGTTGTAAAATTTTGAAATTACGCGTTCTATAATTAAGCCAAAATCGGTCCTATAGTGTGGCTCGTGACACCGCCGTTTTGAAATCACATACCGCCCAGCTCATAATCTTCAATAACAGGACAAAAAAGTCGGTTTTAATAAGGCAGGTTAGGTAAGGTTCCATAGGCAGCCATCAAGAGACAGCTCACTTGGGTCCTTCAGCGGTGCCTTTGTGATACCCAGCACCAATGCCCATCCCAAAGAGCAGTTACTCAGATGGCGTCACTGCAGAGTTGAGCCAATTCGTCTTCCTAATGAAGAGAAGAAGCAATCTTAGTTCTATTTTAGATAGATTCTCCAAGCAGAAAAACTCCGGCCTTCCCAGGTATTTTTCCCTGATGTCCCGTAACCCAGGGCATTGACAGAGAAAGTGAAGCACAGTCTCCTCTTCCTTCTCATCATAACAACTTCTGCATAAGTCATTGAATTCTAAACCCATTCTTCTAGCACGAGTTCCAACAGGCCAGTGTCCAGTCAGGACCGACATCATAGTCCTGATTTGGTCCCTATTGAACCAAAGTAGAGATTTGGTTCTCCGTTCATTATAGCCAGCCCATAGTGCCCTGGATATGGAGCCGGTGGACTCACAGGTCCATAACTCTTGCGCAATTCTATAATTCTCGCGCAGAATGAGTAACTTACATTGAGCCATTGGAAGGCCAATGAATTAATCAATCAATGTGTCATCCATTCGACCACCTTCCTTGGCCAGCTCATCTGCTATCTGGTTTCTCGGGCATTCTGAGTGCCCTGGTATCCATATAAGCGTTAACCCTGAATGCTCAGCAATCCCATTCAAGGACATCCGGCATTCCACAGTTAACCTAGATGTCGTGTTGACACCCGCAAGAGAAGCAATGGCAGCCTTGTTGTCAATAAATATACGTGTATCTCCCAAAACGCGATAGTACTTTAGCCAGTTGGCTGCCCGCTTTATAGCCGAGATATCCGCCTGCAGGACACTACATCCATCCGGCAGGCGAAAGGAGACTTTTACGCCCAGTTCTTCTACGTAGAAACCTCCGTCAATTCTTTCTCCCTTCTTTGAACCATCAGTTTATACCTCCAAGGTAATAACATCCAATTTTTGAGGACGCCATTGAATCTACAAATTCAGATTATCCGCCACATTTTCCCTTACAGAAGCGATGTCTTCGGCAGTGCGCACATTGGAACTATGCACAGGCCTGACCACATTTGTAGTGCTTTCGGCCTTTCAAAATTTCTTTACCATCTTGCCAATTGCTTGTTTAGTAGTTCGGTTTTGACGACCATAATCACCCCCGCAAAGTCATAGTTGGGGGTAGTGCACCAAATAATGACAGCACTTTCACTAAATAAAAAAATTATTTTGCACTATTTTTTACCAGCTTCAGTGATTATTGGTATTTTTTCACTAGCACTAAAAATTTTGAGTGGTTTTGCAAATTTTCGTCACTATCACTAACGATGATTGAATGCATAAAATCTGTACTCAATTCAAATAGTGCAAAATTTATACTTGCAATCAAAAAAGCTGCATATTAACAGACTCTCACTAAAATTAAAAAACTGTAAATTTGCATGTGCGTGGTTTTTGATTCTTGTGATGATATGCATAAGCAAAGGAAATTAACAACATGAAGATCTCCTGGCTTTTATTACGAAAGAAACAAGTTTTTTGTTTGAAAATTTAGTGCAAAATTTTAAGCACTCAAAAGTGAAGAACAAAAAATTTGCAATAACTGATGATTGCTTTTTCTTAAATCACACAATTTTTTTTTTGAGTGCAACATTTTTAACATCACTATTACTCATGTTTAGTGAGGCTGCAATTTGCAATTCATCACTCAACATCAACAAAATGATTTCAATAGTTTTGCACTATCACTAGCTGTGAGTTGAAACTGCATAATAAGTACACTACCCCCATCCATGCGCAAAGTGGCCACATTTAAGCCACCGCTTTTGTAGAAAGTTGTATCTAATTTTACGCGTTCTTCGCTTATTATGCGATCCATATTCATTTCACTAAATAAATGACACTCAAGATGGCAGATATTTAGCAGCTGACAGCCCTACCAGCGTAAAATATAAGCTGCTGAAAATAAGGCCAGACGATCACACGGGACCTGTAGAGAATACAGTTAATTCGTTTGAAGAAATCATTGGTCAAAAACGACCCATAATATACGATCAGGCGCCAAATTTCGTGATGCGATATCAATCGTAATTTCCATTTAAATTGTATTTTAACAGTGGTTGGGAAGTTTTGCTGCAATCGTTCAATAGTCAATGCCTTGCCCCGCCCGCCTAAAAACAAGGTATTTTTGGCTTGATTTGTTCTAACACTTTTTTGAGTGGAATCCATATGCTGCTAGAAAGATAGGAAAAGGTCACTAATATTTTGACTTTATTAAATTCAAAATTGTTTACACACTTTTGATAAACAGTCATACAGTTTCTTTACACCGATGTAACAATTGTAGTGTTTGCCCAATGGTCGAATTTTAATGTACTTAAATATAAAAGAAAATGTACATCTAAGTTCATATGACATTACATGTTTCGAGTATTTATTTTCTCCGTCCTAGTCAATCGATTTGGCAAGGAAGCAACCTCCGGTCCATATGTTTTCTTCCCCGTAAGTCCGCAAAACCTTAATTTAATTGAAATAAAAAAAAAAAAAACACTGGAAGCATTGAAGTGAAACGACTTTAAATTAACAAGGTATTTTTTAACATGACCTAAAAGCAATAGCCAAAAAAGCATTATGATAAACCACACGGAATTTTTTTCAAACGATTAAAGACTTCGTGCATGTTTATGCCCACTACTGATCTAAAAAAAATAAAAATAAATAAAAATATGTGTACATTTCAGAGGGTGTTTATGTGTATTTTATAATGATACAACTGAAACTCTGACAGTATTTTGACATTTTCAACACAAGCTCTTCTATAAAAAAAAGAATGTGTATGGAGGGCATACACAACAAAAATACTAGAAAATCTAGAGCTAAAATTGTGTATCGAAAATTGATTGAAAAAAATAACAACAACAGCGCAAATTGGTATAGTTCAATTTTGATTTGTAGTTTTGCTTTTATTATTTGTTTCTATGTTAGAACAATTTTTTTTGTATTATTTTATTTATTGGATCAGTAACTCAATGGATTTCAAATTTTGGGGGGTTGGGTTTTTGATGTTGATATTGAAAAGGAATTTCAACACTTTAAGCGTTCGTGTTAAATGGAATGATATACAAGTGTTTTTGATGTCTGTTAATGATTTTAGAAATACTTAAAACTTATAAATGATGATTGCTGTAAAAGATCTTAGTATTTAAAATAAGAACATTTTGGTTAATGAATTTTAAAATTCAATAATTCATTAACCAAAATGTTCTTATTTTATTTTTCGAATGTTTAAAAATGAATATTTGTGTGTTTGTATGGTATGCGCTGCCAAGCCTCTTACCCGATCGCTATAAAATTTGTTCCATTTATTCCGTGCAACTCCGGGATGGTTAAAGGATATATGTTTTTTTTGAAATTTGAAGTGGGCGTTGCACCTTTCGTACAAAGTCAACAGCAATAACCAAAATCTTCAAGATTGGTACAAACATCTTGATTATCAAAACGTAGGTGGGATTGGAGAAGTGGTCGTGGCACAAAATAGATTCATTTATATCCTTAAAGAAAAAATTAGGCTAGAGAAAAAAAATAATACCAAAATAATGGCAGAATTGGGCGTGGCACCTTTCATATAAATAATTGATAAATTTCTCTATATCTCAAGAACGGCAAAAGCCAAAGTTTCCAAAACATATAGATTCGATGTCAATGCATGACATTTGGCAAAAAGTGGGTGGGATAGAAGAAGTGGACCTGGCTTCTTCCAAACAAAGACAATATCGTTTCCGTATATCTGGAGAATGGCAACAGCTACAGTCAAGAATTGGGTTGAATCGGAGAAGTGGCCCAGCATAAAATGGATTTCTGTATATCGAGAGAGCAATAACATCTAAGATTACCAAATTTGGTACAAATACCTTGGTTATCAATCAGTCAAATTGGGGGCAGGATTCGATAACTGGGCATGATACAAAATAGAATTCTGTTTATCTGAAGAGCAGTAAGTGTAAGATAGTCCAAATTTACTACAAATAAAATGGTTAAAAATACGCATCCGTGAATAAGTGGGCAGAATTTTAGAAGTGGGCGTGGTACCTCCCATGCAAACAAAGTATAAATTTCAATATTTCTTAAAAGCGGTTACATTAAACGTTGCCAAATTTGGTGCAATCAACTGCGTTATTAAACGAGACCTGTTTTATATTTCAGTAGAGTTAGCGAAGGGCACTGGGTTTAGCCAGTTAATAAGTAAATGAAATGAATAAATATTTTAACACAGTACAATTAAAAATTCATATTTATTCGAAATCCTCTCATTTTTTAACATTGAATGCAATGTATGGCTAATTCCATGTCAAATCGACCAAGAGTGGGTGGATTTGAATGAAATTTGGTGAGAGGGTTCCTTTCATCCCATAAGGAACATATATCAACGTAAAAAATTCAAATTTTTTTCAAAATTTATGTCATAATCAAAATAACATAATTTGGTCTAATAAGCCGAATGATTTGGGTTTATATTTTCCATACCTCGAAACCTATTTGGCAACGACATTTTGTGCTTGGCGACATGGCGATTTTTTGGCTAAATTTAAAAAAGTTGGCGATTATTTTGGCGTTTCCTAAAACGTATTTTACCTTTTTCCTTATATCAAAAAAATTTATGAGTACTTGTATAGTTTTTTTCTTTTAATTTCAAACAATTTAAAAATCGCCCAAGTGACAAGGAAAATCTTATTCTAGGGATCAAAATAACAAACTTTGCCTAAGAAACCATATCTCTAAAATGATTTCTGATGTTCCTTATTTTGACACAAAGATCAAATTTTGAAAAATCTCGTTTTGACCCATTTAAAGTGCCCCTATCGAGTCTAAATGTATGACCGATCCCCCTTACTTTGGAGGGCCGACCCACCCTTGTCACTTGATCGATTTGTAAATCGATCCGCCCTAGTGTACATATTTGTTATCTATTTTTTTTTTTAAAGAAAAATCTGCAAGGAAAACATCTGTCAAGTTGCTTGGTTACGTATGAGTAGTATTTAATTCCAATATATTAACATGCATACGCCATATGGTACAACTAATAAATCAATCTTTTAAAAAAATAAGACTTTTTGTAAAAATTGGGCTTTTTCTGAAAAAAGTCATGTAAAATTAGGTTTCTTCTAAAATTCTTGGCTTGTTGTAGAAAAGAGTGACTTTTTGTAAAAAAATTTATTTTTATAATTACTCTTTCTTAAAAAAATGTGCTGAAAGTGTACGGACTTTTGAAAAAAGTTACTTTTTTTAAGTAATAGTCACTTTTAGTGAAAAAAATATCACTTTTTGTGAAAAAAAAACACTTTTAGTGAACAAAATAATCATTTATGTGCTCAGTTTTGATTCGAAATGACTGTTCGTTCGGGAGAAAATGGTACCCCATCCGCGACTCTTCTGAAAGAGTATTTTATGACTTCTGAAAGAGTCTTTTATTAGTCTTTTATGTTTCTGATCAATTACGACTCATTTTCGAGACAGTTTGTACCAGTACTTTAACATTTCTTTTTATTTTATGTGCTGTTTTCACAACACGAGTGCTTGAACGAGTAGTAAAATTTATATGAAAAACACTCAAAAAACTGAGTGCTTTTCATATAAATTTTACTGCACGTTCAAGCACTTGTGTTGTGAAACCAGCATATAAATTTTTATATAAAATCACTCACAAATCAATTTCAGTTTTATATTATTTTAATTCCTTACAGCACGAACTTACACAGCGCGAAAAAATACGTTAAAAAATTATCAACCCATGGTATTAAAATGATAACAAAGTGTTGTTAATATTTCGACAACATATGTTGTCAAATTTTTAACAAACTGTTGTCAAATTGGTACCAAAGATGTTAAAAATTCCAATGTTGTCATTCTTCGCAGTTTATCGAAATAAAAGAGTGGACATTTTTATAAATAATTTAAATAAGTGAAAAATACTGTGAAAAAATATAATTAACTGTGACGTTTACATTTTGTTGCTACGGAAGAGATTTTCGTTTTGAAGAAAACATAAATTTTGACCTTAAAAAAATCGACGACGACGATAAGGAATTGAAAACTTCTTGTATCTATATTTATGGAAGTTATTTAGGATTATTTAAAAGGTAAGTAAAAATACAATAATATGGAATTTGTAGTTAATTTTAAAATTTCTTTATTGGAGATGATAATTTGACATATAGAAGCTTGCTGTTTATAAATAAAGAAGATTGGAAGGAAACTGTACCAAACTGAGGTCTCAGCGCTGAACTCAAAGAAAAGCTCTTTTCATGAAAAAAGCACAAGTATGTAGGTATATCGCACTTAAATTTTGTTTTATTAAAAAATTATTTGCAATCTTTGCTTTGTTGTTTAAAAATTTTAATAAATAAATATATTTCATTTGTTTTTTATTGCTTGGGTTTAGAATGTACACGCAGAACAATGTGTTAAAGAAGTGATAATTGAATGTTGTCAATAATTAACAGTGTGTTATCTAAAATGAAAACAATTTACTGTCAAAATGACACCATTATGGTGAAAATATATTAACATTTTGTTGTCAGCATGATACCAAATGGTGACAAAATGACAACGAGGTGGTTAAAAAATGTTGATACCATTCGTTATCACCTTGAACACAAACGAAGTTGGCTCACTTTTGACAACGGATGGTATCAATTTTGGTATTTTTATACCGTATTTTTCCCTCTGTGTACTAATATAAATAAGCATAAATTTACAAAATACATTTGCTTTCAAAACTGTAAGAAAAATTGTTCTGTTATAAACATAAGCTACACCAAAAAAAATAAAGCTTTTGCCCTCGCTAAGCAGTGCTATACCCAGCAAAAACTTAACTTACAATGCTACTTTATTACTTTGTAGCTTTATTCGCCACTTTTTGCATTATTAGTCATATATAAAATAATAGCTTTATTATTATATCTTAAATAAGTCATAATTATACATAACAAAAAATACTTTGGTATAATGACTTTAATAAGTTATTATTATATGATTTTAAATAATTTTTTAAATCAATTTGCAATATATTATATTAATATTTGTTAAATATCCGCAAATATTTTAAATTTTAAGAATAATTTCGATGTGAAATACGAGTACATGGAAAATCCAAAAATAAATCAAATGTATGTAAATATATACATAAATATGTTCCAAAATTACCAACACAATATAAGAATACTAGTAGAGATATCCCTTCAAGCAATTGGTGGAGTGTTTTTCGATTGTCTATGAGTTTTAAATATTTCGGAACATTTGGTAGTTAAACAGTGGAATTTAACAACTATAAAATACGTTAGAATCGAATTATGTGTTCTTAAATTATACTTTTTCGACACCTAAAAGAGCTGTTTAGATAATTGTAACAGTTATATAATTACAACAATAGCACTATTGAAAATTTCCAATATTATATTGACATCTTCGCAACGATTCTATGTTAAATAGTGAATACTACGAAAGCAAAATGCATAAAAGAGGACAGACAGTTTATATTTAAATTGCAATGTGATCGGTGGTACGTGCGTGTGAAATAATATAAATTTATAAAATAAAGTGAAATTTTAAATATTTGAATAATGTAATAGTTATAATTTTGTACTTAAAATTAGGACCCCGCGAAATCCAAATGTTACCGAAAAGTGTTCTAGTACTCGAAAGTTGCATAAATGAGTGTACAAAACAGGCCAAACGTATTCTTCTGTTAGATTGGGTAAATTTTTAATAATTTTTCATACATTCATTTTTTTAGAGCCAATGAAAGTGAAATAAAAAAAAAAAATTAATAGTTGTCTTCTTTTAAAGGAATTTAGTGATTTTGTGAAACCGGCCCACATATTATTATAAAGAACAATAAGAAAAGTACGTAAATCTATGCAGTTTAGAGCTTCAGCGCCTTATAGGCATTGTTGAAGCCGGTTGGCAAATACAATCTTTTTCTAAATAAAGTTATTATATATACATCATAAAAAAAACGACAAAAGAGTGCTTTTTGGAGCCAAAAGCGATACTACTAAATTTAATTGATATAAAACTACCAAAGCGCTCTAATTCGTCATAAAATATAGACACTAAGTGGATTCTTAACGTAAATATTACCATAGTGGGACACTTCTTCCCGAACGAAGTGACTACATCAATAAGAATGGAATAGCAAAAGCGATAGATTTAAGCTAAATGGGGAAACTATTTAGAGAATTTTTAGATCGAAATTGTTTGCAGGGATCAATCTAATGTGCACGATGTTTTTTTGAAGAACATAATCAGCCCTGTCACAGAAATTGTTTGGAATTGTTTTGAATCCATATTTTCATTTCGATCGATTTTCGTAGTTCCGACAAATTGTAATTTTGTTATTTTTAAAATAAATGTGGCAATATTGTGCAAGCCAAAACAAAAACTTTTTTCGATCGAAAAATTATCGGTTTTCGTTTTCTGAAGAAGCTTTCTCGGAATTAAAAAAACTTTTGATCGAAACTTATTTCTGTGACATGCCCGCATTAATACACACATTGTTATTGTTATTACAGTGTAAGAGCTGTAAATGATTTTGTGCAGCAAAAGCACTCTTTATTAAATATTTCCTTACATTTCGAAAAATTTATTATTCTGTAGACTTTTTCCAAATCAATTCCATAAGATTTCAGAGCAATTTTAATTAGTGTGTTTTAACCTCTTTGAAAGTTAATTGGAAAGTATGTACTTATTTCTTGTCTCTTTTGGTAACTACATATTTTTATACAAATTTTAAGTATAAAATAAAGGTATTATTTTTTTATGTTGTAATTGTCCAAATTATAAAGGATTACTTTTGGGACATCGCGAACAAAAATAAGTACTTTTTCTAGTAGAAAAATAAATACTTTTTTCCTCAAGTTCTTATTATTTTTCTGCTTATTTTGTAAGCAAAGTTTTTGCTGGGTATATGACTGAATAATAATGCTCAAAACAGACACATTTCGATCATCTGCATGATTATTTAATGATTGCGCACATCCTGTATATCTTGTTTTTTTAAACCAGTCACTAGCTAAGCATTTTTGGGAATCATATTATTTATTTATTTATTTATTTTTTATGCGGCCTGCACAACAAGATTAAATCTTATAATTTACAGTACAGGCACAGATTACAAAACAAAAATAACATGTTTATTTTATATTTAAAACTAAATTTTTCAAACATAATCAGATAAAAAAAAATTTGATAATATTGACATGACAAATACAAATATGTTAAAATACTATGACAAATAAAAAAAAAAAAATATTAAGCTATATATATTAGACCGACTCAAGTTGTATGGAGCCGAAAAAAGTGTTTTAGTTACCCCTCTGAAAATAAAGGTTGATATGTTTTATGATGATTGCCAAAATATTTTGGTTCTTGCGTTGACCATCCGTGAGCTGGACCATTTTTAAAAAAGATCTTTTTTCAGTTTTTCGAATTTTTTTGTACTTTGCTCCAAGACGACATAAATAAAATTTGATATCATCGAAAAGCGTTTTTGAAGCAGCATCCAACGGTATATAAAGCTTTACCACTTGCGACCTACTTATTGAGATATTTAACTAAATACATATTTTCGTTTCAGGTGTTTATAATAATTTCTTAAATTGCGTTGCTTTTCTGACTGTTTGGAAAGCATGTGGTAATTGGTTCCAGAGACGAATAACGTTGATAAAAAAATGATATTCTGAAGCAGTGTGCCGACGCATTGGTGTTAATAACCTTCTTTCTCTTCCAGGTCTACCAAACTGAATTTTATCAAAAACATAACCAGGGCAGCCACTATAGATTATTTTGTGAAGAAATAAAAGTTTTTTTTTTTTTTTTTTTTTCATTTATAAAAAAAAGAAAAAAAAATTTTTTTTTAATGATTTATAACAATGATAAAATAAAAAAATAATTATAATTACACAAAAAAAAAAAATAAATAAAAGAAGGGAAAAATAAAAATTTTAATTCAGTTAAATGAACTTCTCAAAACTTTCAACAATTAACAATTTATATTAACAATTCTTCTATTTGATGCAGTAAGTATATCTTTAAATTTGTCTTAAATGTCATAAAATTTTCGAATGTAACACCAAAAATATTTCTTGAGAAATTTGATACATGGCTGAACCTTCTAAGACCGTAGACATATCTAACTGTGTTGTTGTATGCCACATTAAGGCGGCGTGTGCTGTTCACGTCATATTTAGCAAAAAGTTCACATCCATACAGCATAGCTGGAAAAATATAAGTGCTGGCCAGTCGCAATCTTATCGACAGTGGTGTAAATTCGACTGGACGATAATATTTTAAACATGATCTGGCCATGTTAAGTTGCTGTTAAATATTATTCCCAGATTTTTAGCTGATGTAACAATTGATATTTTCTGGTTGTCTATAATAATATCATGACCGATAACTCTTTTATGAATGATTATGCATATTCGAGTCTTATTTTAATCGCAGAACTGACTAATAATTTTTTAATCATCTAAGGTAGTCTTAAAAGACTCTGTTTGGTGATTCGATCTTCCACATTCTGACTGGGTCCCAAAATGATTTTTTTTTCGCTTTGCACTTGCATTTATAAGCGTATTAGGACGGGGTCACCGTTAGACCTTTTTGAAAAATAAAGTCGCGCAAAACCTTCAATTAAGAAAATAAAAGTGGGTATCTTATATATAAATACGGAACAATTTTGTTATAGTTGATTTTTAAGGATCTTTTCGTGCACCGATTTTAATGAAATATATCGTTTTGAAGGTATTTTTGTCCGTGAAAGCCTGGATTCAATTCTCAGCGCAGTCAAGAATGAAAAATTATCAATAAAATTTTAATTAGTTTCATGTTAATGTCTGTCTTCATAAAAATAATTTAATGAAAATTAATTCAATGAACTTATGCCTAATTAAAAATATCTAAATTTGGATAAAAACTTTCGTTCAGGAATTTTTATATTTTTTATTGTTGTTTCAATATACATATTTGGATTGTTCTTGAAAGGCGGATTATCAGGTTAAATGGTTATGTAGTTATGTTAATAGCAACAAAATATATTTAAAACAAATTTAAATAAATATATTTTTTTGTTGTAACTAAATAACCATATAACCCGATAACCCGATAACCAGCCTTCCGTGAACAACCCAATTGTTTTTTTTTTTTTAATTTTATTTCTAAGAATTTTGCCTTTTATACTCGAAACTCTATCACATACACATTGTAAAAATAGTAAAAAAGTAAATAAATGCTTTAATAATAACGAATAAAAAGAATTATGAAGACATTTGTTATTTTCTTAAATTTACCTTTTTAATAAGTATTGCTTATTCCATACCAAGGTGAATTTACTTCAGGTGGCGGCGAAGAGACAGTCGGTTATATTTTTAGTCAGGCCAGAATTGTCAAAAGTTTTGTTTACATGTGCTTTTTAAAATTGTATTTTTAAATTAAATTTTAGTTTGCAACTCATTAATGAAAAAGTAGAAAATTGAAGAGATGATTAATGAAACTTTGTATGAAAATTAGGTACAGATCGTTTTTAGGTCACAAAAACTAATTTTTACCATTATCACTATATCTTAAAGGTATTTTTATGTGTGTGTTCGGTTTTCATATTTAAATGCATAAACTGAACACAGAAAAGAACGGTTTAAATTATTTTCAGCACAAAGTTCATTTTACCCGAATTTGCCATTTAGTGATCACAAAAATTGCACAAGTTTATGTTATAAAAACTGTTATTTTCTTAATCCTAACAATAATTTTATTTTTTTTATTTTTTGACTAAAATGTTTTTGTTTATTTTAGTCTAGGGCTGCCAAATAATTTTTTTTTTAAATCCAAAATTTAAATCAAAATTTCTTAAAAAGAACCCAATTGAATTATTTTTAAATAAATTATTAAGTTTTAATTATGTACTAATCAGTGGGAATTATTTATATCTTATAAATTTGTATTTTAAATTAATATAAGCGTAGATAATCACACTAAAGCAATAGTGTATTTTAGCCAATTTTACAATTCGGTAATTATCTTTCAAATTCTGACCAAAAATATACGTTACACAGTGGCGCCATTTGAGTTTTTTCGTTGCAAAAATCATATCTTTTGAACCGAATAAGATAATTGAACAGTTTAAACAGCATATGATAGATAACTGTTCAGCCTATGAAATGAGCGTTTGGAAAGGGTGCTACGCTTTGTAGGGGCCTACTTATGGGTTATCAAAGTTAAAATTAGTAGAAAAATCATTTTTATGTTAACTAAAAAAAATTATTTTTACATTTTTAGATTGTTTTTCTTTTTTTTCTTTAGGGTTTTATGCTTTAAATTATTATCCAACAAATTAAAAAAAAAATAATTTTTTTTTTTAATTTTTTTTTTCAATTTTCTGTAAAATATTCATCACAATTCGTAAGAGAAGGTATATCTAAAAGACTAACCATTTCTAAACTATAATTATTTTGTAACTCTATTCGTGACTTCACATGCCGCAGGGAAGAAATAAGTGGATCGGAAGATGCTGCCAACATGTGGAATAGGTCCTCATTTTGCCTTACCCTTGATGCTTTGAATGTGTTCTGCAATCTATATTTTTTATAAAATTTGTTAAGAGACTCCTGTGCTTCTTCAGAAAGCTCTCCAATTGGCAAAGACTGGTACTCAATTATATCTTTGCCATGCGCCAATATTTTATGGACGGTCGGGGTCAACTTCTTCTGTGGATACATTTCTGCTAAAAGAGATGCAGTTTTCGACGCATATTCTCCATATTTTGTAGAACTGACATTTTCTTTGCAGTTTAATAAAACATCCAAGATCGTTCCCAATCTTTTCACGATTTGATTGTCAATTCCAGTGATTCTAGTTACTGCCTCATAATTTTCAAAAAATCTCCTAGAAGTGTTTCTATCGTTTGAGTTACCGTATCCGTGCTTGGGACAGTCTACTTTTAGTCCAACTTGTTTAAAAAAAGCATCCTGTATTTGCTTCTTTCTTATCTTTTCCTTATCCTTTATTGATGTATTTTCATCGAAGTTTTCCTCCTCTTGTGGTAGGGTATACGCCAGTTTTAGCAAGAATTCCATACACCTTATCCTTGCGTGCAATGGTGACATTCCATATTCGTAATTCTCCTCATTTGTAGAATCGTTTAAATTACCAAAGTTCTTCTGACTCTTTTTGCAAATCGGGCATGACATTGTTGAGGTTGTTCCTGTCAGTTCGTTTACGACTTTTCCGTCAACCATGGTCAGGTGGAACTCGTAATTGCATTCAATATATTTTCCTTCTCCAATTTGCAGCTTTGTAGGCTTAATCTTGCTTATTTGTTCTTCAATGTCCTTCACCGTAGTCCTTATGAGTTCTGCCGATTCCCTTGCAAACTGAAACATTATTGGTCGTCAATAATGCACTGATGACGGACGTGGATTTTTCCAGTGTAGGGAATCATCCGATTTTAGCCGCAAAGGAACAACAGATGCCATAAACATATTTCCGTCCGATATTGTAGCGTCATCGAAAGATATCCTTTGCTTATAAACGCTTTGTCCGGATGATCCATCGCAGCCCCATTTGCTGATCAATGTCAACTTCTCAGGAAGAATTTTCACCTCATTTTCAGGAAGACTCTCCAACAACCGTTTTGCTGTATGGCCCATGAGATCCTGCAGATTGGCTTTCGCAGAGACTTCCGTAAACTCCGTATGCAGTGGTCGTGAATTTATTTTGGCTTGCGTAATATGCTTGTATCCGGGTAAAACGTCAGCGCCGTGTCGCGTTAAAGATGCCCGCAGTTTCTCATATTTCTCTTTGGAAAGTTCTAAGTCCATAAACAAGGCCAAGGCTTCTTCGGAACCATACTTTTTAATGTGTGCGTTTGTGGGCGTGGGAATGCTTTCCTTAATCCTTTTTAGTCGCAGTGGGCTTGCATCAGCAACAGATTTGGTTATCTGCGACGTAACTCTTTCACTATCCTTTGTATATTTAATAGACAGCGCGTCCGATAAATGCTTCGTGGTCAAGTCATTGGCGGCATCGGCAAGTTTCCTCTTTCTTGTGAAAATTGAACACTCCTCAATACTTTTTTTTGGCCTTCCTTTTGCTCCTCTGGTTGATGTGGTGGGTTTATCTACTGCTAATATATCCAGGATGGTTCATTAAGCCAGTCCTTGTATTTGGAGTTGAAGTTCTGAATGGTTCGATTAGATTTCACCCATTTTGCCTTAATATTTGCATATATCAGATAAAAATTATCTTTTATAATTTCGCTTCTCTCAATATTTCCGTATAAGCTATCAAGTTCTTCTAAAGCAGCTTCCGTGAAAAACTTTGGTGTGGTTGACTTTCTAAACAGTTCAAATAATTTTAAATTGTTCAACGCCATGTTTTCAGTACTTAAATTGTTTAATGGTTTCAGTAATTGTTGTGCCAACTTTCAGTCGTAGACTAATCCAGGCGTTATGCTTATTTTGCAATATATAGGCTTATGCTACCATGCCTAAAAATTTACCTGTTCCCTGCATACATATGGATTTAGGCTGAATAATGCAATTTTGATATTATGCACGTGTCCAAATAAGATTTGTGCCTACCTGAAGGGACCATAAGTGAATATTGTTATTGACCATTTGTACGCCAAAGTATTATTCAAGTGAGGTACGTACCTGCTAATTTCAATGAGTAGTTTTTTTCAAACTATTAGATCAAACTACTGTCAGTCAAAACATATAAGGGATGGACGCCATACAATTCCTGCAACCATGTCTTTTTAAACTTTTTTACCTCTAGAAGCCAAACGGGCACGTACGGGCAGATAAAACCTTTTGAATTATGTAAAGAAATAATCAAAGAACAGGTTTTGCACGTATGGCAAATATAGAAAAATATAGTTTTTTTTTATTTTCCGTCAAAGTTGAAAAATAGTGAAAAAACGGATAGTTTTTAAATAGTGATTTACCAGGAGAAACACAAAGCAAACAGTTAATTTTTTTTTATCATTATACATTTAATAAATACATCAATCAACACAAACAAAAAATAAGGCGATTCGTTACCTATTTTTCGTGATATTACACCTGAAATCGCAACAAATTGACTAAAAATTGTGTGTTTTTTTGAAAACCGAAAGTCGGTCAACTTTGAACGGTTATATCTTCTAAACTAAAAATGTGATATTATTAAGAGTGGCATATTTGAAATCGTTGAAAAGTTTCCTATAACATGGGTTTATTCAAAACTTCGTCGGCACTCATGAAAATTTTGATTTTTGCAACCTCGCTTGCTCTACGGGCGCCACTGTGCGTTATTAAGGAAAAGGGAAATTTTGATCATTCTGTTAATCCAAAATATTATAAATATATGTTCTTTAAAATTCTGGTATGACTGCTGGTTTAAATATAATTCTTAAAGCGTCAAGCATACCTTTAGCATTTATTGTTTCAGCCTGAAAATCCATGTTTAAACGTTTTATATAGTTTATGAACTTTTGAAGCTGTGAACATTTCAAATGATTCTCCACAAGGGTTATTATAAGGTCTCCAAGCACATTAATTTTACGCGTGAAATATAATTTGGCCTAACCATTATATTTGTGGACATACATTTGAAAGTAATTTTATTTCTTAGAATGTTAACATGTTGACCTGAACAGTAGGTCTGCGCGAAATACCTGATGATATTTTTGCAAAGTGGTGAGTTTTTCGTGCAATCATTTTTGTTGCTATTTTTTACATCTCTATGATTTTCTATACAAACAAATGCGGTTGGTTATGACATCTTTATCATGTTTTACACAAATAAAATGAGTGTTGTTTTTCCTATTGGTGCATTGTTGTAGCTTTACCCAGACCTACTCATTGGGCCATGGTTTTTTAGATACACAAAATTCTTCTGCCGATACATTTTGAATAAAAAGCTGATGCTGCGATCAGCTTTCATCCGTCCGGTATTGAATTTGCGTTATAATTTGCTTAATATAAATTTTATTGAAATGAGTTTTTTAACTAAGCATATCTTATAAAGGTTTGCCTGTAAAAGAAACAAAACTTTCAATAATTTCCCCAAAAAGAAAAATATGTAGTTTTCTTTTGCATCCTCCAATAAACCCAAAATGATTTTTTAAATCTAATTTGAGTTTAGAACCCCAAATCTGGTAGCCCTGCTTTAGTCAACGGTTTAAGCAGGGCGAATTCATTTATATATTAATTCGCCTTGTGTTTGACATTTTATGACCGAAAAACAAAAACAAAATACCCTGTTGTTTTTCGTGTTGTTGACTTGTTTTAGTCTCGCCTCCACCTGAAGCAAATTCGTCTTGTTCCATACGTGCATAAAATAATCTATTTTAACTGTAAATATCAAGTGGACCTGGCGGTCCTAGTGTATATAAATGCTTCTACATTAAAGATTTCAAAGTTCAAGAATCCGGTATAACTTTTAAGATAAAAAAAAAATTTAAGAAAACCTCCTTTTTTAATTACAAAAATTTACTTTAAATTCTTATTAACAAATAAACGAATTTAGCTGAAATAACAAAGTAATTTTTATAAGGAACTGACTTTAAGGGGGCTATTTAGAAATGTCTTAACCCTTCATCGAGAAAATTTTCGTATACATTTTTGGAATATTCAAAACTTTACTAAATATATTTTTATAAGTGAGGTAAAGTGTATTAGTCCAATTTTTTTTTTTTTTATAAGAAACTTTATTCTATTTTCGTTATATTCCACAAAATTTATAAATTTTTTGTGTGATTTGAAGTGTACTAAAAAGTTATATCAAAATCACTCAGATTTTCTTTTGAGTGTTTTTCATATAAAGTTTACTACACGTTCAATCACTTGTGTTGTAAAAACAGCACATTAATTTTTTGCAGTCTTGTTACACCGAATTTTAAAATTTGGTTAAGTCGTACCAAAAAAAAAACTCTTATTTATCTTTAAAATTTTTTTATCTGCACAGCGTTTTAAAAAACGTTTACTCCAAATAATAAAATTCCCTTGTGATTAAAAAAATTATATTTTTTCTTAAACAGTTTTTGACGCCGCTTGAAATTAATTGTTTCTCTTTCAGTGCCAAGAGAAACCAACATGCACCAGCAACAAATAACAGGAGGCCACCACAACGTTTCCCAACATAACAAAGAAACCAATTTTAAAATAACCCAAAAATGTCAATTTATAACCATGACGAGATGCCACTCCAACACAAGCGATATTGGCGACACCACCCACAATCGAGCCATTACCGCCTAAAGTACAGCCCAAGGCCAAAGACCACACCAGAGGCATCAGCGGTAGTTTCAGGTGCGAATTTAATGACAAAGTTCCTATTATACGCATCATCATATCCGCCACTGGCACATTATCGATGAAGGTGGATAAAATGGCTGAAATCCAAATGATGGCTAAAATGGCCACTAGCAAACGATAATGTTCGTTGACATTAATAATGAAATGTTCCAGCATTAAGCCAATATTTTCCAAAAGACCCAAGCTAATTAAGACTTGCATGAGTATGGAGAGTGTAACAAAAAACAGCATCGTACACCAATCAATGCGAGATAAGACACCTTCTATATCCTCATAGGCCGAAAGGGATAAAGCCAATAGGGCTGTTAAGACAGCTATCCAGCCTTGGGAGATGTTGACGATGCTAGGAGTTCTAGTTAGTATAGAGAGTATCAAGTTTATAAATAGACTTCCTAAGCAAATTCCTATTAAATATATTTTCTTAATGGGAAAATTTTCTCGTAAATTTTGAACTCTTTCCTCAAATCCTGTTGGTTTTTCGGGCATTTTACCCAAACGCCTTAAACGTTTACGCAAACTAACTACACGAAGATCTACAGTTTTGCGAGCCAAACTATCATCCCAGGTATAATCGCCCATAGCTAAGGCGGCTCTGTGCCAGACTTTTATCAAGCGTTTAAGTCTTCTCACTTGAAAGGGTTCAAAATTACGCATTTTATCCGAATCATGAAACTGTAATCTTAAATGGACATACGATTGGATGAGAGTCAACAAAGTGGCCGGCATCATGTGGGCAACAAATTCGGGAAATCCTATATGTTTTTGGGGTAGAAAAGGGGAATTTGCTATCAAGTTATTGCTAATGGAACTAATGGGTGTTAAAGTTGAGCCCACATTGATGGATATAATCAGACAGCTGAGAACGGGAGTACAATTTAGCTGCATAACTTCACACAAACGCAAACATATGGGTGCTATAAACAGCACTAGCAATATTTCATCAAATACATTGGATAATAAGCACGAGCTTAGCAGCACACAATGTAACATGGGCCAGATATGGCCATTGGCAAGCTCATAGCTTAAGGCCGCCAAATAATCTTGCAAACCGGTTTCTGCTAAAAGCTCTATGACAATAGAGACCCCGAAGAAAAGCAAAATCGTATTTATATTTCCCCATTCATTGAAAATGATCTGCAAAGAGGGTCTCAAGTGTACAGCCGCTATTATGCCTATGGCCAAGGTTGAGCATATTATGCCCGCCACTGTACGATGTACCAATTCAAATATTAGGGCCATGTAGATGATAAACAGTAAAATCAGACCCAAAATTAATCCCGATTTCTTCGACATAATGGTAAATTCATAGGCCACTAGCAAGGGTATGGTTTGATTAATATTGCTATAAAAATGCAATTGATATTTGCTGTCATCAGCCAAATATACATCTTCTATAATCTTTTCCACAATTGTGTTTTCCTCCCATTGCTGGTGGTGCTGCTGCTGCTTAGACAGATAAAGGTGCAACACCGATTTTATAGTTTTCACTGAGCCCCCCTTTCCTAAATTCTGTAATTCTACGGTCAATAAAGGCTTCTCCAAAGGACTGGACTGAAGCACATCAAATTTAAAAGTATTTCTTATAAAGGGCCCAAACAATCTCAAGCACAGACTCGAATCATGTTCTACTTTGGTAATGCTGTATTTAAGACCTTCTCTACCAGGTGGCACTGATAAAGTCGAGGCTTCGTATTCAGTTTCGTTATTGGTCATTAGGAAATACGTGAAAGTCAGCCAACAAACCGCCATTGCTAATTTCTGGGCAAAGTACAATATTTTTCGAAATACTTTAAAATTTGTGGACACTACTTTGCCGAAAGGTTCATCTTCGGGCATTTCACTTGACGAAATGCTGTCCTCTGACATTCTTGACTCCATGCCACCACTTAAACGTTGGAAAAGTTTTCCTTTGACTAATAAACTCTTCAATTTTAGTATGTGCTATATAAAAAAATATATTAAATCTAATATTTTTGTAAACATTAATGGACTTATGCGTATATTAATTACCCTTCTTGTTTGTAGCCGCTCTATTTTATTGCTTTCATAATCTTCAGATTTTTGTTCTCCAATTTCGAAATATTTTTTGTTTAAAGAAATCTTTGTTTCATACAACGTTTTACTGCCTGAAGCCATAACTCAATGGCCGCTTATATATTTTTTAATTTAAACACGTTTTTGTTAATAAATTTTCTAAATGAGTTGAATTTTTCCAATTACTTTTTTTATTGATTTGAAATAATCAACATGACTTTCAAAAATTAAAAAAAAACAACATTTAAACCATTTCCAATACTATAATTTTTTTAGGGATGAAATAATTGGTACTTTTTTTGTTACATTAGTTCATTCCAAGGCGAATTCATTACAAGTGATCCTAAAAGCCCTGCTGATTTTTTTTGTTGGATGTCAAAATTTTGTTTATTATCGTTGTTTCTATTTCCAATTGTTTCCGTTTTTGACATTGTACAATGATTTTACAAAAACAAATTGCTTGTGGTTTTTGTACGAGTTGTACTTGTTGTACTACCGAGATTACCTGCAATGAATTCGCCTTGGTTCATTCTATTTTTTAACAAAATCTTGTCCTCTCTATAGACCCGTCGCACACAGGAACAAATTAAAAATTTAGTGCGACAAAATGGATTCCATATGGACTCCATAAATTTTAATAAAACTAGGTAGCTCAAGGTTTTTAGTGTCGCTGATTATGAATCTGATGTCAATTTTAAATGACGGGTCCAATATGGCGTACAATTTTTAAAAAATTTATCGAATTCGCTTAAAACTTATTAAACTGCAAAACTTATTGCACTGAATGGAAAATTTAGCTCTTGCGGTTCTGTTAGTTATGATTTAGTTACGGAATTCCTCTTTTTATATTCTTTTCGCAGCAGTTTATGAATACATCAGTGGTGCAGACAAGTATTTTGTGAGGAGACTGCACAGAATGAAAAGTTTTTCAGAATTAAAAAAATGTCATTTACATGTGGGATTTTCAGAATTAGATGTACTACCTAAGAAAAACATGCTCTATTTATTGAAAGGAGAAATGAGGGGACCTCCACTTGACTTTTTTACACTTATGCCCGTAATTTCTACAAATAGATATATATCTGTGTATAGATATCTATTGTGTGACGTATCTTAAAACCTATTTCTTACCTATGGGGTAAAGTGTAGTGTATTTTAAACCATCGATTTTCGATAGTCAATTCACGTGGGCCAATTTAACGTTGAAATTGACAAAATAGTGTCAATAGCTCTAGCTAAAGTAAATTTTTCAATATAGGTGTGTTCATTTACTTTACTAGCAGAAACTTGCAAAGAGAGAGTAAGTAGGAATTTAAAGAAATTGCTCTCAATAATACTAAAAAGTAAATGAACACTTTGTCAGCCAAAATTTGCAAGTTAAAGTAGTGACGAATATACAGAAATATTTGAGTACCCATTAATTATTCTAAGACTTGGGAAATTTGTATATATTACGGTAAAAATAATGTGATTTTATTAATTTATATTTGTTTATGTTAAATAAAATGAATCATGAATTGGATTTTTTTTTTTGTATTTATTAGGTGAAAGAAGAATTTGCGTTTTTATCAATAATAAAAGAAAAAAAAACCTTTTGTTAACAATAAAAGTATTTATAAGGCAACACAAAATATTTTATTTAACAATCTATGTATATTAAATTTCAACGTTACGGACTGACTTACAGATTCATCTTCGCACAGCCTTAACGCCGTGAGTTATACGTCTGAAATTGGAACCGGATGCTGGTCTCTCGCTAAATCTATCCACTAAAAATCGAAGAAATTGCCTAATAGTACGAAAATTGTGTGTGTGTTTGTGAACAACTTTTGAACAACTTTAGTGCATTGCGACTCGCAATAAACTACTTTCATGTGTAAATGCTAGGTAAGATGGAATTTTTGGAAATTCGAAGGTGTAGGGGATAAATAGCGTAGAAACGAGTAAATTCGCTAACCTCATAACTCCTAAACTGTCTGTAGATTCATCCATGCTTTCCGAATAATTTTTTTAGTTCAGAACGATTCACCTATTTCGGAAAATTTGCCTGGAAAAACAAAGCTGCCATATGGTTTACAGATGTAAACAAATATACAAACTGGTAGCACAACCTATAACGTTAGTAATTTTTTTTAAAACTTAGAAACATAAACTTTGGCATTTAAATATGACCACAAAAGAAGCTAACGACGTAGCGGGTTAAATTTTTGTTAATTATAAAATAATTTGAGATATTCTCATTACCTACTTTATGGCCGTTTTATTTGGTCCAAATGCATTTCTTTGGTGTTTATTTCATAATAAATAAGACAGTCATAAAGTAAACAATGAGAATTAATGAATCAAATTATTTTGAAGTTCATAAGAATCTTTAATTATGTAAATAATTTAATTTGCAAACAAATTATTTAACTAATGGGCTATTACACTGCAACAGTGCTAAGTATCGGGTATCTAGGTAACCATTGTACTCACAGTACTAATAAAAACACCTGATCAAGTTCGTTATTTTATTTAGCAATAAAAATATCGAAATATCTCTCCTAAGTTAAACAAAAGTATGATTTCTTATCGCATAAATATTTTTAATAGTTTTAAAAATCAACATTAGCTTATAAATTTTGCAAAATATCCCTTTTTAAAACTTCTTTTGGAAAAGTTTGTTTTCTAAACAAAAACATGAAACAGCTGTTTCATGTTTTCTTGCAAGTAAAAATTTGCAGGAATTTTTTTTGTCTCTAAATTTTTTTTCTCTCTTTTGACGCTCTCAACTTGCAAATTTTTTGTGTTAATGAACACTTTCCAGTAACAATTGTTACAAATTCGTAACAATTTTTAGTAAATGAACACAGCTTATATTTCATAATGAACATAGTTTACTTCATATAATAATTGGTTTTTTAATAATAACTGCATATTAAATAAGATACTGATGCTTAAAAATATATTTAAAAACTTTAAACTGTTAATTAACAAAAAAATCGTCGAGTGTAGCAACAATAAACGTTAAAGATGCTTCTGACAGGTGTAAGTGCGTGTAACAGAAAATAATACTATACACGCTCGTACAGACTAATGTAAGGCGTTAAAAAAATAAATACTTATAGGTTGATTGCGTACTGGTATATAGAACATATTAGGTGCAATAGTGGTTAAATTTAACAAAATAAAAGATTCAATTTTTGTCGTCGTAATTCGGTTATTTGTCCCTATGTGCGTCGTTAGACTTGGAATAGCCCTGCCGGAAATTTGTGGCAATTGATTCAACAGAAGAACAAAAACAAATTACTAATGACATGTGAAAGGAGAACTTTTCTCTTAACTGGTATATTAAGTAAAAGAACAAAAAAGGAAGATTTTTTAATTTTGTTTTATTTTTGTCTAAATATTTTTTTTTTATATAAATGATTTTTTATATTATTAATCTTACCGAAAAAAATCCAACTACATAGCAATATAAGTACGGAAAAACATTTTGTTTTGATAGTGTGTTTTTTGTATAACAAACATAAATATTTAAAAATAAAGTTATTCGTAAAATAACTATATTTTTATAAAATTTTTATAGTCCGCAAAACGAATTTAATAACTCACAATCAGTAACTGTGTTTTGCAATTAAAAGGTCATGTAGAATATCTTTTATTTTGCGGAAACAGCCAATGTCTAATTTGGCCGAGAACAGCTTAAAAAGGGGTTTGCAACTAATTTCTTTTAATAATTATAATTATTGCGTTTCGTTTTTCAAACATATGTATGGACATAAATATTTACAATGTTACAAGTTAAAAATATTTATGGCCTTTTTGTACGTTGTTAACAATTTCTTTCCTGTCTTCAAGAAATTGTAAAAGGCATTACATCTATAACCAAAGTTTGTCTTTATCTGCAGCTCCCTTTCTAGTTTTAAACTTTCTTGTTAAGAAAAATATTAATATGTGAAATTAAATTTCTCCTAAAGTGGCCATCCTTATTATATTTACAGAAGGTACATTTAAATGTACCTTCTAGCCCTTCTAGTGCATATACCTTGTGTAACTGTACCTTGACACAGAATATACAGAGGTGAAAAAATTACGTGTGAAAAACGCTTACAGCAATTGCGAGGGCAGCTTTCAGAAAGCGTTTTTGGGAGCAGCGTTACCGTTCCAAATTTTCAAAAGCGGGCACAAAAAGGGGGTTTTTCTAAAATTAAGTGGCACAAAAAGGGTAATTCTGAGAAAAAAGGGGCAACTTGATGTCACAAATTCCGATCGGAATGGTTTTAATTCCGTATGTTCAATTCCGATCGATTTAGTTTTAGCTTCTTCAGATTCCGATCGATTTTGCTAAATATGTTTTTTTATAACAACTCTGGTTTTACAATTGGATATGGCAACTTTACGTAAAAACCATATGATTTTTGTGTTAAGTATGGCAATGTTCAGCGTAGAAATGAAAAAAGTGGTTTGTGAGGAAAAAAAAGGTGGCAACGCAACGGTAAAGAATTTATTATGTTTTTAATAAAATCAATATATAGTAAAATAAATAAATTAAAAGTGTGTTATTTCTTCAATCTATATCATTAAAAACATTTATTTATCCATAAAAAATAGTTTTAAGTAGTTTTTTGGGTTATAAAATACTGAAATAATCAATTCCACTTAAAAAACCAAAAGTGGTTTCATTCCGAAAAAATTTTTCGTTTTTCGTTTTCTGAAGAAGCAAAATACGGAATTAAAACCACTTTCGATCGGAATGGAATTCTATGACAGGCCTGATAGGTCGTAAATTTTTAAATAATTAAGTCATTTTTAGGAGTGAAGTTCCCATATAAGCCTCCTTTCTTCTATTCTAATCAGCACAAAGAAGATTTAGATGAATCTTCATCTCAAACATAATTCTGTTCTGGCAGCTCCATGTTTGTCCATGTGTCCCAAATCGGGTACACTCTCGAAAAGTTGTTGTTTAATATTGCGGTGTAAGGTAACATATGGTCGGCCTTGACCGACTTTACTTCTTTTTTCTTTTGTTTTATGCTATGTTCCACTTTTATAAAATATCCTTTAATTGAAAGTGAAGTTAATTGTATGTAAATTATTTTCAGCCCGCGACGAACTTCATCAGCTTTCATTCAGTTTTACTGGCTTGCGTGACTTCGTTAATTAAATGAATTTCAATAATTAAAAAAAAATAAAAATAATAAGAACTTCCAAAATGAAGGTTGTACTCGTTTTCTCCCTAAAAGGGCCGAATTTTAAAACAGTACCAGAGACCTGTCCGCTTATTTTTCTAAAGAACAACGACAAGTACTAATTTTTTTTTGTATCTCTTTTAGTTTTGGAGATATGAGGTTACTGACTTTACCCGTTTAATAAGAATTATATTACAAACTAGTGTAGGTAAACACCTTTCAAATGGTGTATTTTTTATCCAAATCGGTTAACAAACAGAGGAGGAAAGTGTTTTTAACCGTTTTGCGTTTGCCAATTTATAATGGGTGATTCAAGAAGATATACTTTTTTCAATAGCCTTTTTTGACAGATCACGTGTGAGTCGTGTCATGCTGCCATGTTATTTTTGTTTAGTATTGTTTGGCATTTCATAATGGAAAGACTTAAGCCTGAACAACGTTTACAAATCGTTCAACTTTATAACGAAAATTCACGTTCTTTGAGGAATGTGTTTCGTGCACTTCGCTCAACTTATGGTCAACATAATCGGCCTACTGAGCGTACTATTCGCAACACCATCACCCATTTTGAGACCCAGCATTCATTATTGGATAATATTCGACCGAATAGACCACGTCCAGCACTCTGTGAAGAAAAAATAGCAGCCGTAGCTGAGAGTGTAGACGAAGACCGTGGAAAATTCGGAGCCGTTCGCAGCAACTCGGACTGACGTATGGAACGACTTGGCGTATTTTACGTCAAGATCTGAATCTGTAGTTTGTACGCTAAAAAACGCTAAAAAGCGTACAAACTACAGATTGTGCAACAACTGAAGCCGCTCTTGAAAAGTTTCAAGAAGATCCGACGTTTTCGAGGCAAATTTTGTTCAGCGATGAGGCCCATTTCTCGCTCAATGGGTATGCAAACAAACAAAATTGCCGCATTTGGGACGTAGAGCAACCTGAAGAGATTCAAGAACTGCCACTTCGTCCAGAAAAAACAACGGTTTGGTGTGGTTTGCGGGCCGGTGGAATCATCGGTCCATATTTCTTTAAAAATGGTGCCGGCGCGAACGTAACCGTCAATGGCGACCGTTATCGTGCCATAATAACCGACTATTTGATGCCTGAAATTGAAGCTCGTGATCTCGGCGACATTTGGTTTCAGCAACACGGCCCACACATCGCATCAACCAATCGTTTTGGGCCGGTAGATTGGCCACCGAGATCGTATGATATCACACCGTTAGACTTTTTCCTGTGGGAACATGTAAAGTCTAAAGTTTATGCGGACAAACCCGCTTCGATTCAGGCCTTGGAGGAATAGATTCTGAATTTAATATGGTAACTTTTGTCTAAATTCTGAAAAATGTTGACCATATAATGGCTAATTTTGAATATAATGTGGTAACTTTTAATATAATGGTCATATTTAACCATAACATAAACATTTGGGTGGTTCACGTAAGGCGGATTATCAGGTTATATGGTTATGAAGTTATATTAAAAGCAACAAAATATATTTAAAAAAAAATTTAATAAATGTATTTTGCTGTTGTGAATATAACTAAATAACCATATAACCTGATAACCAGCCCTCCGTGAACAACCCAATTTTTCAAATACTACAATACTAGAATATGGTGTATATAGACCTGTGCTATTTTCCAAATACTTTCGTAAGTGCTAAAACACATCGTAATTTTAGCTTTTCCAAATGGGCCATTAATAACAATTATTTGTGAAATAAATTAATTTAAATGGAAGATTCTGTGAGTAATAAATTTTAAATAAATTTTTTTTCTTTTAGTGGAAAAATTCCCCTACAGAATTCTTCCCTCATCTCTAACGACCATTTAAAAAATTTTTTTTTTATTTTAAATTACTATATTGAATGTTTAATGTTTTGATTTCAATAAATAGGAAATTCTTAAAATTTATTATTCTACTTAATTTACATTCAGATTATACATGTGGGTTGTTATAGACGATTAACAAAATGACAACAAATTTAAATATCGATGTAAATGGAAATGAAAGCAAAAATATTTTTTTTTTTATAATATAAGAAATACTAAATTACATAAACAAATTTTAAAAACAATCCATTTGTATAAAATATAAATTTTATTTTAAAAACATTTCGCACTTTTAATCAGCAAGAAAGTATTAACTCAAAATTTTTATTTTTTCAAATTTTATTTTATAATTAATCAAATCTTATCGTAATACTTTATTTTATATCCTGCCAGTGCCAGACAAAAAATTTCGTCATCACGGGTTCTCTTCACATATCGCGCTGGTTTCTCTAAAGGGGGTTAACTCAAAATTTATAAATCTTCGGTAGTGACGAAAAACAGTTTTCTTTGTACTCTTATATCACAGAGGGGGATACAATTGATTTTTTTTTTTTTTTTTTTTACAAAATACGAGTACTGGAGAAATTGATGCAAGATTTTTACAGTGAGTAGCTATGACCACTGTACATCGTTTTCTTGCATAAAGTGAAAATTGAAAAATTTTGAGTTGACTCTCTTTAGAGGAACCAGTGCGATATGTAGGCAGTGTGGCCATTTTGGCATTTTTGCAGCTAAATTTAGCAATAAAAATTTTAATTTAGCTGCAAAATTTTCAATTAGCACTTGTCATTTTATTTATCATTTTTGGAAAATGTTTTTAGATTTTTTTAGTATTATTTATTTAAAAAAATTTGGACGAATAGTTTAATTGATTTTACCAAAAACAAAAAAAAAATTTTACAAATTTTAATAAATTTTGACTAAAATTAAATTTCGTATGAAAATTAATAATTCTTATGTTAAGAAACATCTTACCTGTCTTGTTAAAAATAATAGAATATTCAGGGAATACATATTAGAAATACCGTTAACATGTTGGTTGTAAATATTATTTGCCCTTTGATATTATCATATAAAAGTACAAGGAAATATCACTTTGTATTAAGATACAAATTAATTAGTGTAAATGTTTAAAAAAAATTGTGTGCTCTAAACTGCTGAAAAAATAATTATTTTAAGACTTCAACTTTTCTTACACTATAAAAAATAAAATAATCTAAAAAGATTGCATATCATAGAAATAAATCGTTTAAATTTAGCTTATATCAGCGGTTTGCAGGCCCCTATATTAACCATTTAATCTTAACGCCTGTGCTCCATATTTATATGTATTCATTTTGCCATATATAGCCATTATTTTTGAAAATACAATTATTTATTAAAAGATTTTGTTTGTTGTGCTTAATTCCCTTTTTTGTAATTATTGATAAAAAAAAAATCCTGAAATTTATTGTTGGAGGATAAGCTGTTCCTATGGGCATTTCACTGCTTGCTTAGGCCAGATCATCAGGAAACGTTCTCCTAAGTAATTTTAGAAAAGGCAAAGCTATCAGCAAACAAGACTACAGAGGGAATGAGAATTATCTACACTTAGAAAGTCTTATTTGCAACGATATCAAAGCTTAAACCAAATACCAACAATAAAACAATGAGTTTGTCTTTTCTTACATTCCCCACTACAATTAGTTGGAGTTCTCCCAACATTAATTTTAGTTGTAAGTGGGTAAAGAAAAAACAAATTAAAAACAAAAACAAATTGCTTTTATTCTTTTCGCAAGAACGCAAAATAAAAACAATTTGCCAGTTCAGTTTTGCACGTGCACTTGCAAAAATTTTATTATCAAATTATTTTTGGGAATACAATTATTTATTAAAACATTTTGGGTGTTGTGCTTAATTCCCTTTTTTTAATAATTGATAAAAATACAGAAATTTATTATCAATTATTCAAAAAAGGGAATTAAGCCCAACAAACAAAATCTTTTAAAAAAAATTGTTATTTGGGTTCAAATAAATAAAAATCAAAAAATAACTGTTATTATTGTTCAAAAAAATAAAAAACACAAAAATATTTTTTTTTTTTTGATCGAGAAAAAAATAAGAAACTAACTGTTATTTTCGTTCAAAAAAATAAAAATAAAAAATAACTGTTATTTTCGTTCAAAAATAAAAAAATAACTGTTATCATTTGAGTTTTATGAAAAGAGATAACTGTTTCGGTCCCTGTATTTTAATGCACATTTCGTCATCATAGTTTCAACTAATGGCGTATTGAGATCCTTGTGAATATTTGAGTTTTTAACATATCGAGGAACAGCTGATATTATAAAACGAGGCAGTGCCCCATAACAGAATACCGTAGCACCAGATTGGCTTAAAGATAGAGTTGTAAAGTAGAAGTTTGCAATCGAGACAAAGCACATAATTTCTTCTAATAAGCCAAGTAATTTTTATTGATTTTAGTTTCTTTTGAGTAAATTTTGCTTTTATATGCCATTTAGACGTTTAACGCCAATCTTGATTATTGATTTAAATAGGCGGGCATGTTGCCCGACGCAATGTGAATGTCATATGTACGCATATTTGCTCGTTGACCTTTCTTCTCCATTGTTTTAACCCCTTTTCCAGTTCAAATATATGATCCAGCAAATAACGAGTTGCTTGATGACAGTTTTAGTGTACGCTAAGAAAAGCTGTATCATCCGCAAATGTTGAAGTTTTGGTGTAGTTGTTTGTGGGCATGTCCGAAGTATAAATTAAGTATAATAGAGGGCACAGGATGCTGCTTTTTGTGACTCCAGCGTCAATTGACTGAGAAGAACTTAAAAAATTGCCTTCTTTAATAATAAAGTTACGATCGATTTTTTGCAAGTAATTTGCTTTTTTTAGCGGCAAACTTGAATATAAATAGAAATCAGTATTTAATTTGCTGTTATGTAGGATTTTATTTATTGTCACATGAAACCAAAATCTAAAGTGTGAAAGCCAAAATCATAAACCTTCTGTATTTTTTTTTAATTTTGACAGACATGTGCAATTAAATATGGATTTTACATCTGACAAAGTCACTGCTAAAAACATATCGTTTAAAAGTGCCTTTAGCAATTTGTCGCTTGTTCTATGCAAATAAGCGTTAATACCAAATCATATGTTTTGCAATGAACTGTAGTTTCAACATAATGTCAAAAATTTCCATGATTAATGGTTTCCACCTCCAAACTCCTTCAGACGATTAAAAACTCTTTGATGCCTACATGATTCTATTAAGGCGAGTCTTTTAGAAATGAGCCTGTTGCAGCAGACAAAAAGACTTACGGACTTGGCTAATTTGATCTGCAATTACCTAATGGGATTTAATATGACTGTATGCGGTCTTGCATGAATATCTCTTGGTGTTACACACGCTGTGAAATGTCGAAACATTAAGAATTTTCCAAAAATAAGATTTAAAAAAAAAACATTTAATAAAATACTGTAAAGTTTTCCATTTTAGCTTTATCTGTGTATAAATTTAACTCTTATACTGGTTGCTGCAATATTGAAATCCTTAATCCTCTTAAAATTATATACAAACATGGCTTGACTTTGAACGTAAAAAATATTAAACTGAAAGTTAACAAGCAACAAGTTTTACTATTATACAATATTTTTTATTACCCAGTAAACATTTTTTATACTCTGCATCGTTAGTCGTGAATAAGGGTATACTTAGTTTCTCATTACGGTAATAAAGTATAAAGTATATCTTTTGTGGGTCCTTGAGTAATTTAGTCGATTAAGGCATGTCCATCTGTCTGTCAGTTCAAAACATGCTCACTTTCAAAAGGCTTTACAGGAGAAAAATAAATGGGTTTCAAATTGTTTCCAGTTATTCAGTTTATGATTAAAATTCAGCACAAGCGATTGGATAGGATGCAATTGTGGACCCAAATGTGAGAAAAACAATATAAAAAATGATATTTGTGTTAAAAACTAAAAATATAATTTTTTGGAGCGGAGTTTACCGATTCGGTTTGAGTTTTGCATAAATTCGTTTTATGTGACTACACTGATAGAAAAGGCGTCATAACGCTGATGTCTTTTGACATCAGTACTAAGACAAGTGTCTTCGTTTTTTGACCCCATGCCACTTTTCATCATTGTGATGTCAGCCTTAACATCACTGGCCCAAATTGTCATCAAGGTCAAAAAATGAAATTATGTCATCAATGGGATGGATGACACATCGGCATTACAGAAATGAGGAATGGGCGAAACGACTCATTAGGGTCTATTTAATGACAAACTGTCATTAACTTGAGTAATTGGGATGAGCTTAAGTCAAAGTGAGGAAATTATATTTTGTATTCCGAAATATATGTTGTATTCCGCCTTTGAATAACTCTCAATTACAAGACGCAGCATGCCCGATATGGTTTTCGTTATCATTCTACTTTAAAAATTTGACTAAATAATTTAAAGAAATAAAATATGGGAAGTGTTGCTTTTTATTTTACTTTTTTAACATGGAAATATTGTTAATAATACACAAAATGTGGCATCGAATTGATGTCACTGTAGTCATAGCAATATTTTAAGATAACGTTCGTCATAGAATTGATGTAATTTTTTGCCTCATTGATGACATTTGTAATAACATTGATGTCACAATTCTTATGTTCGGTTATCATCAATATGAAGATGGGCTTTTCTGTGAGTGGAGATCCGCCCATTATTTATCACAGGCCCCATATAAAACAGACTCTCGTAAAAGAGTTAAAAGCGCCTAAGATCGTAGCGAATATAGTTCATGTTATCCTTATTTTCTGCCGCTTTAAGTTAATTTAATAGAAAGTATTTACGTAATAGTCCATTAAAGGCTACTTTACACTATCACACAAGTCTAACGTATTTTTAGGAAAATGCAACACAGTAAATATAAGTTGTTGGGTAATTCCATGTCAAATCGACCAAGAGTGGGACGAAAAAAAAAACGTTGCGTCTCCAAGAAATTAAATGAGTTTTATACATTACTAGCTGACCGCCCCTGCTTCGCTCGGAAGCATCTTACTTATTAGACATGAAAAGGAGACTGTGTGTTTAGTTAGGAAAATATTAAATATTTAACGTTTCCCTTAAATTAGCTTATGCTGAGACAAAATTATAAGTGAATAGTACAGTAAAAACTTAAATTTTCCGAGTTTAAACAAAATTTTTTTTCTTTACAAACAATCTCTTGAAAATTTCAAAGCGAATAAAAAACAAATTATCCAAATCGCATCAGCCGTTCTCACGTGATGCGATTACATACATGGACCGTTTAATTTGCACATATATATAAATGTAGTTTTTTGCGAAGTCGTTTTGCTCTTTGTCTCTTTTCCAACCGTTGATGCCTGGCTGCTTTTTCTTAACCTAAAAGAAATTGTAATGATATGAATGTTGAAGCATATTCAAGCCTGGTTCGATTATAAACTTGCCGATATGAGTATTTCTTCAATTTAACATCCTTTCCGTGGCTAGATGAAGAAAAAGTTTTTAGTTTAATAAACAGGAATGCCGTCATGACAGGAAAGGTAGGAAAAGAGGCAATGAAAAACGACTTCGCTAAAATAATGTATACAACTCATTTTATTTCTTGGAGACGTAAAGTGACAAAAAGTTTTCTTTTCTTCGAAAGTGCCCACATTGAGCTCCAAGAAAAAAATGCAACAAATAAACAAAAGAATCTTTATCAATTTCGTTACTTTTTTTAAAATACCTTAAATCAAATAAATCAGAATTAATAAATACGAGTACTTATTACTCAAAATAACAATATGAAAATATTATTTTAAGATGATTTTTTACAGGTTGCGAAAAAAAAATTCATATCTTAAAAAAGAAAAAACACCTCCTTCAAAGTTTCAGGATTTTGAAAGAACAGCCAAATAAAAAATTATGTTTTTGATTTAGTCCATTTTTAAAATTTAATATTTTGCAGATATTACATTTTCCAAAAAAAAAAAAAAAAATATTTTTAATATATTGTTTGTAGCCCCAAGTATTCTCTTTAAATTTTTTTTTTCCCAGAGTTTCTTTATTGAATATTCATATATTAATTACGAACTAACAATAAGTAATAAAATCTTATTCTAATACTTTAATTCATGTCGTGTCTTTAAAATGACATACAAATCATCTTCGTATGTGCAGTAGTTTTTGAGATATTGAAAAAATAAACTCAACACATTCGCCTTATTTGGCGAAATGATGACATTTTGAATATGCCATAACTTTTGCAAAAAAAAAAATTTAAAAATTTGTTTTAGTTGATACGAGTATATTTTCCTTAGAGGATGAAAGGAACCTTCTCACCAAATTCGATTCAAATCGAAAGGGGTCGGGTCCCACTCTTGGTCGATTTGACATGGAATTACCCTGTTATTGCTTTTTTGAAAATTTTCAAGCAATAGTTAGATCAGGAAAGCATTGCCGACAAAATACGTTAGACTTGTGTGATAGTGTAAAGTACCCTTAATCGATATGAGCACATTTTGCATGTATTCCATCTAGCGGGTTATAAAGGCAAATGTAAAGCAACCTTTTAAGCATTATAGTTACATTAGCAAAATGGACTAAGCACTTTCAAGTTTTCAAAGCCACAAGCCATACAAAAGAGCTAAGAAGTAAATCGTTCGTTTTTTTTTTTGTCATCAACTCTTCACTCAAAAATAAATTAGCTTTTGTCTTTAGTATCAGGAATGAAATATCTTATTATTATATTTGTTTTTCTTTTTATACAGTACTAGCTTAACCCAGTGTGCTTCGCTACCCTCATTAAAATAAAATATGTAATTTTTTCAATACAGATCTCGTGCATTGCTTATGAAATTATTTGTACCAAGTTTGAATACTTTTACTGTTACCATTGCCCAGTTCCACAGAAATCTATATGGTATCCCGCCTATGTCTACAATAATACAGTGGGCCGTTTACAGATATTGTTGATTTATAACCAAGCTTTTTGTTCAAAATTTGTAAATTGCAGCTGTGGCAGTTCTCTAGATATACAGAAATCTAGTTTGACCCACGCCCACTTTTCCAATCCCACACATTACTTACAGATGCTGCCTGTATATTGATAGCACTTCTAATTGTATCAAATTTAGACAATTTTATATTTACCGTTCTTCAAATATACGGCATCTTATTTTGTTGCACGCTTACTTACCTAATCGCACCCACTTTTTGACTGATGTTGCGTATTGAGCACCCAGCTATTTGTACCAGCTTTGGAAACTTAAGCTATGAACGTTCTCTAACAGTACTGATATCTCTTTTGGATTTGTATGTATGTAACCACAGATGTTGCGTGTCGATAACCCACCTACGAGTACCAAATTTGGACCACTATTACCTTACTGTTCTATAGATATAAATAAATCTATTTTATGTCACGCCCACCTCTCCAATCCCGCAAAGATTTTGTCAGAAGTTGTGAATTACTAACCAAGATGATTGTAGCCAATTTGGAAACTTTGGCTTTTGCCGTTCTCCAGATATACAGAAATCTATAATCTCTTTGTATGGAAGATGCCACTCCCACTTTTCCAACACTTTGTCGGATGTTGTGTATTGATAACTAAGTTGTTTTCACCTAATTTGGAAACCTTCGCTCTCACCGTTCTCTAGATATACAGAAATCTATATTGTCTTTCTGTGTGAGGTACCACGCCCACTTATGCAATACTGTCCATTTTTTTTAGAGAGTCTGAGCATTGATAACCCAGATATGTGTAGCAAATTTAGACAATAAAGATATAAATGATTATATTCTGTTCTACGCTCACTTCTCCAATAACGCCCATATTTTGTCAGAAGTTGTTTATTGATAACCAAAATGCTTGTACCTAATTTAGAAATTTTGGGTTCTGTCGTTCTTCAGATAAACATAAATCTATAAGGTCTTTGTATGGCAGATGCCGCGCTCACCATTCCAATCCCGCCCATTTTGTCAAAGATGTTTGGTATTGATAACCGAGCTATGTTTACTGAATTGGGACAATTTTTCAAACAAACAAACAAACAAACAAACAAACAAACAAACAAACAAACAAACAAACAAACAAACAAACAAACAAACAAACAAACAAACAAACAAACAAACAAACAAACAAACAAACAAACAAACAAACAAACAAACAAACAAACAAACAAACAAACAAACAAACAAACAAACAAACAAACAAACAAACAAACAAACAAACAAACAAACAAACAAACAAACAAACAAACAAACAAACAAACAAACAAACAAACAAACAAACAAACAAACAAACAAACAAACAAACAAACAAACAAACAAACAAACAAACAAACAAACAAACAAACAAACAAACAAACAAACAAACAAACAAACAAACAAACAAACAAACAAACAAACAAACAAACAAACAAACAAACAAACAAACAAACAAACAAACAAACAAACAAACAAACAAACAAACAAACAAACAAACAAACAAACAAACAAACAAACAAACAAACAAACAAACAAACAAACAAACAAACAAACAAACAAACAAACAAACAAACAAACAAACAAACAAACAAATAAACATACATAAATCCATAAGTCTGCTATCGGTGTAATAAATAGGAAGTTTTCTTTGTTCACATAAATTGATTAAATTCGCATTCAGTTATATGCCTCATAGTAGCAGATATATGAAATAGGCTTATAGTCACATTTGCGATAAATTCCACACCCAGAGAAAAAGAATGTTTAAATATGGTTACCTCCAACAAAACAATTTTTAAAGAAAATTGCAAACATATTATGGTTAAATTTAAAGATATTATTGTCACTGACAACCATATTATGGTGAAGTTAGTCCTCCATCAAGACACACAAACATATTATGATTGCCTCCGAACATGTTTTGGTTAATAATAACTAAAATATGTTTAACACTTATTATAGCATGGTTGGTTTTCAACCATAGCTTGTTGCTCTTGGAGAAGAGGAAAATACTATTGTTAATTTAAAATTAAATTATTGTCATATTTAACCATAACATGTTTAGAGCCAAAAATAATATGTTTGTGCCTTCTTGATGGAGGACTAATTTAACAATACTATGGTTGTCGGTGACAATAAAATGGTTAAATTAAACATAATGTATTTTAAATTTTTTTTTAAAATTCTTTTGTCGGAGGTGACCATATTTAAACATGTTTTTTCTCTACGTGCACAATTTGGCTGCAACTAAAGTTTGTGACTATAAGCGAACAGTACTGTAATACTGTTGTGATAAAATTTGGTAGATATAGTTTTTTAAGGCTCAAAGACAACCGACAAAATTTCGTAAAGATCGGTAAAAATTTTACCATAGACCTCATATAAAGCCAATTCTAGATACCTTTGAAATACGTTTAAAATCGCTATGATTTTGAATGATGTGATGTCAGTTTTTATTAAAATTCGTCCATAACATAAATATGGAGTTAGTCCCACCTCTAAAATATATTTACTATCCGTGGAGGGCTGTGCCAAATCTTTGCTACACTACCTGATTTGTCCGAATTTGTTATTGACTAGAAATCTTAATTGCTTGTTTTTTCTCTGTCTCTTTTTTAATTTTTATAACATTTCAAACATCATCCATTTTGAGAAAAACTTTTAATTGGCTAAATGAGAATAATAAAATATATCGAAATCGCACTGATATTTTGTAAATCGTTCCTTTAAATTCGAGATTTATTATAATTTAAATTTGGTGGAAGATGTTTACTGGGTAGCCGTAAATACATGTTTTTTTATTTATATATGTTAGTATTTCGTATGTATGTATGTTTGTTTATATAAACATGTCAGATATAAATATGTGCTTTATATTTATGTTCTTTTATTCTCTCCTTTGCGCTACATAGAAAATGTGTGTGTTCTCGTGTTAACTGTTTACTTATAATTAAACATTAAAATTAATTAAAATTTATGACACCTGTTTGTGAAAACTTGCTTACTTGCTTACAGTTCACAATAAAAAACGTGACGGGGAAGATGCATTCTGATATAGTCAATATTAAAGATATTAAATTTAAAATTAATAATTGTGTATATTGAATAATAAACAATTTATAGATAAGGGAAACTGCCATAACGCTTTCATTTTCGTATCTGCTTCCTCTGTATCTTTATATACATATATTAAATGTATCGAAGGCTTACATTAAAAAAGTGCTATCTGCAATATACAATATTATAGAAGAGCGAATAAATAACAGGTGTTTTTCGTAAGTTTTAAGAGTAATAACTGAACTTTGTTTCACAATGTCTTTTTAAAACAAGTAACACAGAAAAATTAAAAATTGTCTCTAATAACCAAATTCATAGAATCAAGCAAACAATTGGTTGACTTTGCACCTATTACCAAAATGATTAAATTGATAACTAAAAATTATGAAAATTGAAAATTGTGAATTTTTTTCCAATAAACATTTTTTATTTTTCGAATTTTTTCTATGAGCTAAATTTCAGTTATGAAAAGAAATAATTCCCAGATTCTACTTTTAATTTTAATTAAAAAAAATTATCAAAAAACTTTGCCATTTCAAGCATTGATTTAATTGATTTAATTAAATATACAGCCATGCTACGGAGTACAATTCCATTCTGAAACGGAATTCATTCCGTATTTTGATGCATCAAAAAATTACGAAAAAACATTGCGGAATGAAACCATTTTTTTCATGAACGGAATGGGAGTTTTCTGTAACTTAAACGCAAAAAAAAAAACTATCAAAATATACTCTCTATCAATAAACAAATATGTTTTCTTCGGTTTCGAACGAAATTATTTTATTTTAAGCGAAAAAATCAATTAAGATTTTTTTGCTATTAAATTAATATTTTAATTAAAAATTTATTTCAAAACAACTAAAATGTTAATAAAGTCAAAATTTATTTTTTTAATTTTTATTCGAATAAAAAAATTAATTGATTCAGTTATCATATTAATTAAATTGAAATACCTTTTGAAACAATTTTTTTAATTGATAACTTATGATTTTTTTGATATTGATAAACTAATAAAAAAAATGTTCCTATATAAGAGCGCTATATTCGGCTATGCCGAATCTTATATACCATTTACCATGGTGCGATAATGTCGAGGCATTGAATTTACTGCATTTTCATTTTCTGTGATTCCCGGAATTGTTTCTGGCCAACGCCATTTTTTGCCTTTCATTGCTGCTAATGCCATACTTTTTTACTCTAAAACATACCAGATTTGTTCTAAAGGATATAAATGCGGTGATTGTGGCAGGGAATTGAGTTGTTTGGAAACATAATTTAGAAGCCAATTGCAGACAATGTGCGCCGTATGCTCGCAATCATTGTTTTGATGGAAACCCCAATTATTTCCAATACCCAAGCCCTCAACCGAGGGTTTCAAATCATGTTCTAAAATGTTCTTATAAAGATATCGTTCCATTGTGCCTTCAATGAAAACTAAATTACCACATCCAGATGATACCATCATGTTTAAATGGGGGTATAATTTTTTTTGTATCTAAGACTGTGCTTGCTTTTATCTATACCTGGGACTTGTTATCGCTTCCAAAAAATATTCTTTTTACCCTCCTCAGTAAATAAGACTCGTTTCTAGACTCGATTTGTAACCTTATAAATGTGTTTTAGTAAATTCAAGACCGAGTTTTTGTTTTTTGCAGATATAGCCCGTTGTATAGTATTGGGGTGGACACACTTTTTGGAAATTTTTTTTATGTGTTCCGATAATTTTGGGATAGTATTCTGTTTTAGCAATTCTGATACTATTATTTCTACTTCCCCTAGTGGCTTTAAATTCTGCTTCCAACTCTGAGGTTCTGAAACGTTTCCACCTAGAATACGAAATGTCTCTCTTGCAATTTAGGAATTTTATGTTGGCAGAAAACTAGGGTCTTCTTTTAGGGGATATTGTTTAAGGCTTAATTGGCACTGAATCGTCATATAGACGTCGTATATTACTTTCCAGAAAAGATACTTGCTCATTAACTGAAGTGTATTTGTGGCCATTCGATAAGTGAAGCACTCTGATCAACCCCGTTGCAAATTACGTTTTTGAAGTCACGAGGCAGATATTTGTTCATATAATATTGCGTTTGGCACGTCAGCAACAAAAACAAAAATATCAAGCAACGTTCTACTGGTTGCTGTGTGATGCGTTGGGCTAATAGTATAAGTGGGAGTTAATCCAAGAGACAACACATTGTCAGTTAATATTAATTCCATTAGTATATTCGAATTTAAGTCGCCTGATACAACAACATCATCATATGCAGTGACCAGCATATCAAGGGTTAAGAAAAAAATTATACAAACAAATAACTATAATAACTACTTCTATAAAAATAAATTCAACTTTATCCACATTATGAGAAATGTAAGGCGAAGATTTTAAGCGAACTCTGCACGAGACAAAGATAGAAACAAAAATACCAAGACCACCAGCATTACCATTTCTGTGTTCCCTATATACCTTAAACCCACGACGGCAAAAAAATATATATGTATTAGGGCGGGCCAAATTTTTTGTCGATTAGAGCCGCCCCCTAGGATGATTCTATGGACAATTCTAAGCAACTTTGGTGAAGGAACCATAGGTCTATCTCGATTTTCGAGTCTCCCACTTTTCAAAAAATTATTTTTTCAAGTCAATTAAAAACATTTTTTTTTCGTTTTTCGTTTCAAATCAAAATTTGATATTTGAATATAAATAAAATTCTCAATTTGTAGGTGGAAGAAATATATTCGAACAAACAATTCCGGACTATTTGTGACATAAATGTATAACAACCTAGCCTTCAACATAAATGGGGTCTTCGGAAAACCCATTTCAACGGACGGACAGACGGACAACCGGATTTGAACTTCCCTTCTCATAAGAAGCCAGAATATATATACTTTATATGGTCTTAAATCAATATTGTTGACATTACAAACGGAATGACAAAGTTATATATACCCTTTTACCTTCGGTGAAGGGTATAAAAAAGTAAATATTGGTATTTCAGTAATTTGATCATAACTCGAGCATTTTTTAATCGATTTGATAGATTTATACACCCACGTCTTTAGGAAGAAATTTACCATTTATTTTGGTAATACAACTTGGACTCGGAAAGATCTACGGTTCCCGAAAATAGGTATTTTTCTTAAAAAAATTATATTTTGGTAATAACTTTTTTGTATCTGAACACAGTGTTATGGCAGTTACATCAGAAAGCCGTGCAAAATACCCCAGACTTGAAAGCATAAAAGACTTATTTCGCTTTTCTTCCACTAAATTAATTTTTTTTACACATGTTCTTCTTTTTTAGGTTGAATTGCTGTTGAAAAAAGTAAAATAAAGATCAATTTTACCGAAAAATTTTTCTCGGAAAATAGACGAAAAATAGTTCAAATATGCATGAAACCTCTGGTGGTGGTCATAGGTAAAAATAAAGATCAAAAATTAATTTCTCGACCCCAAAAATCCCCATATACACATAAACAAGATAATATAACGATGAATAAAAAATCGAATTTTGAATCAAAATTATGTTATAAGGAAAATATAATTTTTTGAAAAGTGGGAGACTCGAAAATCAAGGTAGACCTCTGGTTCCTTCACCAAAGTTGCTTAGAATTGTCCATAGAATCATCCTAAGGGGCGGCTCTAATCGAATTTTTCGGCTCCATACAAATTGGACCGCCCTAATATGTATATATTAGCGCGGGTCGATGTCTAGGGACGCAAAAAAAATCGCCAAGTGACAAGGGCCGACCCACCCATGCTAGTGGTACATACGCTGGAACCGCCCTTGGGTGTCCCCATACAAAAATTTCCACCATTTTTGGCACTTTACATGAAACAAAAATAGTGCAAATTTTTTTATGGGGACCCCCAGGGCGGTTCGGGCATGTCTGGGCAATTTCGCACGGCTCTCTGATGTCGTCGCCATAACAGCGTCTTCAATTTCTGGTATAACTCGTTTGGAAACGCTAGCTAGCAATTGAACATGTCGTTCCATTCCTTGTCTTGTGTCTTTTTTTTCCCAAAAAGTAAAATTTTTTCACTACAAGTGACTATTTCCTAAAAAAAAGTAACTTGTTCAAAAGTCTGTAAATTTTCACCACATTTTTCAAGAAAGTAAGAGTAATATTTTTTACAAAAAGACCCTCTTTTCAACAACAAGCTAAGAATTTTAGAATAAAGCCTAATTTTACATGAATTTCTTTAGAAAAATCCCTACTTTTACAAAAAGTCTTATTTTTTTCGCTTACATATTTCTTTTTTAAAAGTTTGATTTATTAGTTGTACCACATGACGTATTCATGTTAATAAATTGGAATTAAAATATGCTCATACGTAACCAAAACTTGACAGATGTTTTCTTTGCAGATTTTTATTAAAAAAAATAGATAACAAATATGCACAGTAGTGCCCAACAATAAGTATATCGGTGAGCACTACTGGTTATCTAACTAGTTAAATGACCGGTAGTCTTCTTGTAGGGGACTGAACGGAATACTTCTTTAATAACCTACTGTCCGTTACTGTAATAATATTATGAGTATATAATTTTCATATTTCAAATATGCTCAGTAATTGTTATTTGATACATACAGAAAGCCACAAAAGGTTCATTCGAAGATTAAAGAACGATCGTGCCAGAAAATGTATTAAAAAAGTAATAAAAAATATAAAAATAACTAGCATTTAAGCCGCTACTTCGTTAGCAACTCCTTTTCTTTCGTGGACATATTTTTACGCCAAAGTTTATGTTTCTAGGTTTTAACCCGCTACTTAGTAATAGGTACGATTTTCACCTCTTAAACGTTTGAATTTCGAAAATGTATTTTTTAGATACGTTACGAATGTGATATTTTTTTATTTCAATGTTAATTGGTCTAATAGATAGATTGCGTGGCAAAAAAGTTTTAAAATACAGGTTTTACCCGTTTACTCACCAATAGGGTCGAATTTCAAAAAATTACCAGACACCTATCCGCTTATTTTTTTGATGAACATGAGGTTAGGGAATTTACCCGTTTTTAGCTTTTTTAACCTCTAACCATAAAGATTTTCAAAACTCCCATCCTAGGAAATCGATTTAGCGAGAGGCCAACCTCCCGGTCAAATTTCAACATTTTAGCTTTAGGCGTTTAGGACGTGCGATGATGAATCAGTCTTTACATTTTTATATTATATAGGTAAATGAAGAGAAATGTTTTGAAACAAAACAAACAGAATTAGGTACGATTTCACCCCTTAAATATTCGAATTTCGAAACGGATCAAATTTGTATTTGTATTTTTTAGATAAGTTATGAATGTGATATATTTTTTATTTTAATGTTTATTGGTTTAAAAGATAGATGGCATAGCAAAAAAGTTTTAAAATACAGGTTTTACCCGTTTACTCCCCAAAAAGGCCGAATTTCAAAAAAGTACCAGGCACCTGTCCGCTTATTTTTTTTATTGAATAACAATAAGTACTAAATTTTTGAATAAAAAAAAAAAAAATGTTTTGTAAAAAAGTACCAAAAATAGTTAGTTTTTTATATAATAGGTTTTTATCCCTTAAATGCCGAATTTCGAAAAAGTACCAAATTCGTATTTGGATTTTTTAGATAAGTTTCAAATGTGACATAACTCTTATTTGTATGTTTGTGGGTTTAAAAGATAGATGGGGTGACAAAAAAGTACCAAAATAAAGGTTTTAACCGTTTACTCCGTTAAAGGCTGAATTTCCAAAAAGTACCAGACAGCTGTCCGCTTATTTTTCGAGAGAACAACGATAAGTATTAAATTTGTTTTGTATCTCTTTTAGTTTTAGAGATATAAGGTTACAGAATTTACCCGTTTTTACCCTTTTTTACCCCCTTAACATTCGAATTTCCAAAAATCCCGACTTAGTGGATCGATTTGGGGAGAGACCATGCACTGGTCCAAACTTCAAGTTTTTTACCTTCAGGCGTTTAGGCTGTGCGATAATGAATCAGTCAGTGAGTGAGTGAGTCAGTAACGTAACAATTTTATATATCGTCGGTTGATAATTTAAATGTCGTATGTGGATTTTTTGCGGTTTTGAGTTAAGATCGATTCCTTAGGTCTTCAGACCTGATCTTTCATTTGGCGTAATCCGTTTTTCGATACCTCATACAGGTTTCGAGATATGGAGTGTTGACTTTGTCGTTTGTGGTATTTGCTGAAGCAATTTTCAAATTAAATGTCGTATGTAACTGCTACATACGACAAATTTCCATATAAAACGACCAAAACATTAATTTATTATTTAAATGTCGTATGTGGATTTTGTAAGAGTTCAAACTTCAAACTCAATTTACTCGAAACTATCGGAATCCACATACGACAAAAAAACAATTTAGAATTTTTGTTATTGTTACTCTTTAGATAATCATCAGAAGATTCTTTTAGGAATTGTAAATCAAATATTTTCGTGCAAAAAATAGCCTATTCTAGCTGGGAAGTAAATAAATAAAAAGGAAGCGCTTGCTGTTTGACAGACACTTTACTTACTTTGTTTTAGAACTAAGAATTTTCTTAACGAAATTAAAAAACTTTTAAGTTTATTTTTTATACTGACTGAGGCATTTTATTTATTTTTTTTTTTTGTTTTTGTTTTAATTTTTTTACATATATAATTTCATAAATATTTTTGTTTTATTAAGATATTTGTTTTCTGTTAATATTTACGACATACTGTTTTAATTTCGGTTTTAATACTCGTACCACACTTTTTTTCTCTTTGGAATTTTTGTTTGGTAATTTTTTTTTTAATTTTTTGATTTTAGTTTTTTGTTACTTAATTTTCTTAATTAACTTCTGGCTAAAAGAAATACGTTTTTTTTTGTGGAATTAAGAGTAAAACACTTTTCATGGCTTTAGTTTTTATTAAATCCTACATTTGTTTTGACCGTTTCCTTTTCCGTTTTTTGAAGGGGAGGGGGGGGGGGGGGGGGGGAAGGGGGACTTGGGTCTTAAAGATAAATTTCGAGAACTTCAATTAGGAAATTAAGGAGTTCTGTTTTTCTTTTAAATATAATTTTCCATATTTATATATTTTATTTTTGAATGTATATATATTTATCTAAGTTTATGTATAACTTTGTAGATTTTTTTTTTAAATATTTTCAATATTTTCTGGTTTGGGAACTAAAATTTTTAAGGAAAATAAAATTTTGAAAATTTTTCTTTCCTTTCTTTTTTTTTTTTTTGTTTATTTTGTTATTTTTTTTGGAGGGGGGAGAAAAAAAGTTAGGTATCAAGTGATTTTCTTTCTTTTTTTTGGAGGAGGGGGTTTGATCTGTTTAAATATTTACAGAGTTTTTTTTTATATAAATCTTGGAATTTTAAATTGAAATATTTTAAAACATAAAAAAAAAAAAAAAAATTGTTTAAAATATATTTACAATTAAATTAAAATAAATTGAATTTTTTTTAAATTTAATTTTTTTAAATTTACATAAAAAATAATTGCAGACTTTTTGTATTTCAGACAAATTCTTTATACTTAAAATTTTATCAGTACGAAATAAACATTTAATAAAGGTATTGTTTTTGAACTTTTTTTTTTTAATAATTTTATTATAATATTATTATAATTTTTTTTTATTATTTTTTGTATTAAAAACCATTTTTTTTTTATTACCAGAAATAAAAATCGTTTTTATTTTGTAATGAAAATCTCTCCTTAAATTATTTTATTAAAAAAATTTTCTTTAAATTTTATAAATTTTATATTGTAATACTTTTTTTTTTTTGATAGGGGGGTTTTAAAATAAATAAATTTTGTGCTTATTTAATTTTTTATAAAAAAGTGCAAAACATTTTTTTTAATATATAGAATTTAAAAGGTCTATCATTTTTTTTAGGTTTTAAAAGATTTTTATCTTTATCTAATACTAAAAGGCGGTGCAAAAAATCACAACATTTATGGACTAATAAGTGCAGCTATATTTAATTTTATATGATTTACTTAATTTTTTTCTTCTTTTTTTATTAATTAACCTAAAACCGAAAAAAAATTCGCTTAGAAACAAAAGAAAACTTCTTCAAGACCGTAAGTTTAGTAAAATTAAAAAAAATCCTCAAATCAAGTTTTTTTTTAAATACTTTAAGTAAAAAATCTTTTCGCAAACAGTTTAATTTAAAAGCTGTTTTACAGCCAAATTTTAATATTCTGACATAAAATCCATCTTAAAACCAAAAAAATACTAAAGCTTTTTCGCTTTAACTGAAAACTGTTTTCGCTTACAGTTTAATTTCAAAGCTTTTGTAAAGAATATTTTTTATATTCTTGAAACAAATAAATCTTAGAACTTGTTACAAAATAATGTTAAAGCTTTTTTGACAAAGCTTAAGTTTTTTACATAAACTCAGAAATCAAGCTATTCAGAAATTCAAATTTCAAAGCTTTTATTAAGCATAATTTTTAATTCTTACCAAAAATATTTTTGAATAGAAGTTATTACCAAAAAAAAAAACGCTTAAGCTTTTTTAAAATAACTTAAGTTTTTTATAAAAATTCTGCAAGCAAGCTTTTCAAAATATAAAAGTTTTTGTGTAGAAAAAGTCTTGCGAAAATACAAATTTCAATACAAAAAAAAAAAAAAGCTAAAGCTTTTTCGAAATAGCGTAAGCTTTTTTGAAAACATTGTTTCTCTATTTAAAACGAAAAAAAAATCAGCTTTATTTAGAAAAAGCTTTTTTTCTAAAAAAATCTTTAATATAAGAACTTTTTTTGCTTTAAGCTTATTCTTATAAAACCATTATTAAAAGTCAATACAAGACATAAATATGAGCTTTCTATAAAAAAAACTTGATTTGAAAGCAAGGATTAAAATAAATTATATAAAAAAGATATTTCAAGAGTTCTGCTTATCGATTTTGAACTACAAAAGGATTTACGTGGCTTTTAATAAATTTTTCGGAACATCAAAAAAACTTTTTTCTACATTAAAGCTTGGAATTGCGTAAGCTTTTAGAAAATACAATTTGTTAATAAAATGTTATTTTTCCAAATAGGCAAATAATAACCAATAGGCGAAAAGTTTGTTTAGCTGTTCAATAAAATTGAACAAATTGTTTAACACAATTGTGCTAAAAAAAAATATGAACAACTGTAAAAACAATTTTATGCGATTTCAAAGCGCACTTTGCCGCCACTCTGTGCTTTTTATCTCCTGAAAATTACAAAGAACATCAACTTGTATTCATTTTGCTGTTTGTTGCTTGGTTGTTTTTGCGGTTAAGTAATTCCCTGCGGCTTAGTTTGCAACTTGTTAGATTTTGGGACAATTTATTACCAGTTGCTACGAGACTAGTTGCATTATTACAATTTTCGAACGCGTCGAAAAAGTACAATAATAAATACGATGATGAAATATCGCCTCCAGAGTATTTAGTTGGAATCCTAAGACAAACCAACGTACGAATCGATAGTTTCTTATAAAAAAAAAACAGATGTGCAACTAGTCTAAAGTCAAAAGCAACTAGTATTTTTCTAACCACATACAAGTATACCAATCGTGACATATGAACTGCCTGTTACTGCTTTAAAGCTTTTATGTGATCTCTTGGAAAGAAATGGAATAAAAAAACATACGCATAAGACTCTTTATGAGAACATCATCGTAACTTTTTTAAGGAAATTTGTTTTTAAGATAAATTGACTTGTTTCTAACTAAACCTTGTAATTTAATAAAATTATTATTAAATTTATATATTTGCCTTTTAATCTACATTTACTACTTTCACCTTCTGGATTTCCTTAATTTGTTGTATACAATAATAGTCTGGATAAATTGGGATAAAAATTATGTATATTTTCTTTAAGAAATTGTTTATTATTTTTTTTTTTTTTGAGTTTTGCATGAGTTTTTTAAGGCTTGACTTGTTTTTTTTTTTTTTTAATTTTTGTTGGCTTTTTTTTTTATTGAATTTTTGTTTTGTATTTTATAAAGAGAACTGTTTGAATTTACATTTAAGGCTTTTAATGTTACAATTTAAGCAATTTTTCTTTAAAATATCTTATTTCTTTCTAATGAAAAATAAAGTATGATTAATTTTGTAAAGCAATTGTTTTAGACTAAACTTCCATTGTGACTTTTTGCGCATGAGGTTAAAGGCATAATTACTGGATTGCCAAACACTTTACTTACAAAAAGCCATGAGTGTTCCCCTTACAAAAAAAATTCCAAAAGAAAATTTAGTCTAACTGCGTCCACACTTGGCCAATATTTAACGAAAAAATTCGAAGAAAAAGCATGACCACTAAATTTTAATTTTCTTTTTTTACAATTTTTGTTGACTTTTTAAACTTTCTTTCTTCTGAATGTTTTTAATTAATTGTTTAACGCTTTTTGATTGTGAAACGTTATGCAAAAACAAACAAATGTAAAGTAAAATTAGTGGTTACATATGGGCCATCAAATATTTGTTTAGTGTGTCCATAGTATAAGGATTTTGAAAAAAAAAATATAAAGTTAAAAGAAATTTTTAAAAAAAAACGTTATGTATGTTTTCAATTTAAGGACGGATTATGTTAGAAAATGTTGAAAGTGTTTGAAAAAAAGTTTAGAGTTGTAAGTCAATTTGAAAAGAAATAAGTTTTAATTAAAATTTAATTAAATGGTTTTTAAAAAATAGTTGATTTTGGATTTATTTTTACGCTTTCCATATAATTTTAGGTACATGTGACTTTATTTTATTTCTTTTTAAACTTTTTTCTTATAAATAATTTTTTGTTTAATTTTCGAAAAAAAAACTTAATAAGAATTGGTGCTTTTAATTATGTTATTTTCTTTTTATTTTAAATGTGCAATTTATATAAAAATTTGCCAAAAAAGAAAAAAAAAAAAACAATTGTGACGAAATTTTGTTGGTTTTTTTGTAATTATTTTAAATTTAGATTTTTTTTTTTTTTTGGTTTATATAAAATTTAATAACTAAAAATATTTGTATATAATAATTAAGTGCAATTGTGGTGTAATATCACATTAATACAGTGCAGTGCTAAGGTGCAAAATTTTTGTTTCTTTGGTTTCACATTAATAATTTTGAGAATATCAATAATTTCATTTTCAATTCAAAACTAAAATTAAAAAAAATTATTCAGGAGCAGGTTAACGATATTCGATATCCATCCATTTTAATTGTATTGCAATTTCGATATCGTAATTTGACCCCAGGACTTAAAAATAGGCTGTTTTAAAACTTTTTTTCTCTCAAAACCAATTCAAAGCTGGTTTATTTAAACCTTCATCCAAATCACACAAAAATAATTAACATTTTTGAAAACCCTGGTTTCATATTAAATCGAAAACGATTAAGAGAGTGTTTAGAGCTGTTTTCTTTTTTCGAAAATAATAAGAAATGTAAATAACGAAAATGGCAAATTTAGACTAGATACTTGACTTTTTCGATGATAGTTTCGAAACTGTTCAGAAAATTCCGTCTACACCCAGAGAAAAAATATGTTTAAATTTGGTCACCACCAACAAAACTATTTTTAAAGAGAATTGCAAACATATTATGTTTAAATTTAACCATACTATTGTCACCGACAAACATATTATTGTTAAATTAGTCCTCCATCTAGAAGGCACAACCATATTATGGTTGCCTCCGAACATCTTTTGGTTAGAAATAACTAAAATATGTTTAACATTTATAATAGCATGGTTGATAATATGTTTAAAATTTTGTCTAAAAATAGTTTTGTTGAAGGTGACCATATCTAAACATATTTTTTCTCTGCGTGTATGCAAAACCAGATAGCCTAAGTAAAACATGGCGATCACCACAAGTATCCCTTTATACAAAGTCAAAACGGCGTTTGATTCCCTAAGTCTGAATTTACATGTTTCATCTTTCGATACTCAACTTCTTTTCAATTTCCTTTTGATGATGCCAATATGATCACACGCAGCAATCGGCTTAAAATTGTTTTTGCTTCAAAACAACAACAATTTTATTCAAAGCAAACTAAAGAGAGAGAAAAAAATTTACATGCAGCCATTGTTGTGCATATACACACGAATAAAAACATAAAGCGTACTGACCGAGTACAATCATCTCCGTATCAACCCCCTTTCTTCTTTCTTCTTTCTTCCCACTCCCCAAAATACAAGAGTTGAGCATCAAAAGATAAGACGTGTGAATGCAGAGTTAACAAAACATGGCGATCACCACATATATTCCTTTAAACAAAATTGAGAATATTCAACGGATGCGTACACAGAAAAAACTAAAAAATGATTTTGATTAAACAATTAATAAATAAATTAACTAACTTGTCACCAGTAAACAAATTAATAATATCAACTTAATATTTGTTTAACTTTACATCATTTTTAACAGTGATGTTGTTGATATAAGTCACCGTTTTACTTGATAACATTTTTATTTAAAATTTTTTTTATTTTTGATTCATGGTTTAATTGAAAAAATGTTGTTTGGGTAAAATCAATATTATGCTAAAAATACAACTGGGATGAACGAGGTATTTCGTCCAACACAACGAATTTGTGGATATTCGCCGTATTAAAAACAACAACAACGACGAATAAATAATAGCTGGTTTAATTGAGAAAATAGTTTACTGCGCAAAGAGAGGAATTATATTAAAAATTTAATACCTAAAAAAATAAATATTAAAAAAATCGCAACTCGAGACAATTTTTGTAATTTTACTATTTTGTATGTATTTCTATTAAATGCTATACAATTAAAATAAAACAATTATTTAGGTAAAAAGTAACTGTATTTAATAAAGTACATGAAAACTAAGATCAGACATGGTCACCTGGTACTGATTTGTATGTAGAGTTTGCCGCGTATGACCAACTTCGGCCGATGCCATTATTCGATAAATTTTCATGTCGTTCGTCCCAGTTGTGTTTCTAGCATTACTCTGCGGTGAAGTAAAACTTGGCTCCTTTCAAACTAGGCTTGCCAGATGGCTTTTATTTTTCCTTATTTACAAGATTTTTCAATGCTCGTAAAATATCAAGAAAAAATAGGATTTGTCAGGATTTTTTTTAAAAACCCCTTTATTATTTTCTAAAGTAGTTTCTAGGATTCGACAAAGCTGTGTAAAAAGCAAATAAATATTTATTTCTTCGTTTTGTTTAAGCGTATTTGTTTAAAAATCTGGCGGAACTACGTTTTCCTTATTCAACACTTTTAATTCGACAACACTTAAATGCCGATTTGAAATAGAAAACCCGTACAACACTTGCATGTACTTCTATCAATACTCAAAACTAAACGGGAGTAATGTTAACAGTAATCTAAAAAAAAAAATTTTAAAAGATGGCTTTTTCGCGGCTGTGCTTTTTTTGTAACAAAAATTGACTTCTATTGCCTTAATTTTTTTTTTAAAACAACCTATTTCTAAATTTTAAATATTAAACTTAAAAAAAATTTAAATTAAAAATTTTTCAAACATCACATTAAAAATTGTTTTAATATTAAACGTTTACAAAATAATTTTTTTTATTATGTAAATAAATTTAGTCAATTTTATTGAAAATTTAAAATTTTACTTTTTTTTTTTGGGTTTGTTATCAACATTTAAATTTTTAATAATTTTATTTATTATTATTTATTTCTATTCTATTTCAAGTGCAAATGAAATTGATATTTAAATTGCTCCTCGAGTGTATTTAATTGAGTGTGTGTACGTGTATGTGGATTAAGTAAATATGCGTGTTTGTATGTGTGTTTGTGTATTAAGCGAATTTTGTTGTGGTAGTTAGTGCGTTAATTTCAATATATTAAAAACAAGTAAATTTAACACAAAAAAAGCTTTATAAATGCAAAAAAAAAGGTTTTAATTTCATAATTTTATTTAAAGAAAAAGAAGGATAACTTGCATGCTTGATTAATTTATCGATTTATTTGTTGATATTAATGTCAATAGTCAATAAAAAAAAAAATTAATTATAATAAGCTCTTAGGGATTGTTATTGGTTAAGTTAGTTCATATTAAATACACCTAAATAAAGCACAATTGCTTTACACCCGCTCTGGAATATGCTTGGAATTAGCTTCAGTTTTCGTTAAATATCAATGTTATCGAGTTCTAAAGAATGTCGATGTTAAACGGGCCTTTTTATGTGATGTACAGAATAAAATGGGTTAAAATATTGTAGAAATTAATAAAAAAATGTATATATATATAACCAATATAACTCTTATTGTAATAACAAAAATAAGCTTAAGCTTTTGAATATTTTAAGCCTATGTAAAAACAAAGGTATATATATATATGTTGTCTTTAATAATTCAGTGTTATCACCCTTTACAGTTACCTTCCTTAAACGAACACCCCCTTTAGATGGACAGTATTGCCCGGTCCCGGCAGCATTATCAAATGAAACATTGAATTCTTCTGAGAGAATATGCCCCTTGTATGGATACATTTCAATGATCCCTTCCATGAGCGGTCATGTTTTTGTTAAGCTTTTAAATAAAATTTTGTCGTACAAAAGCTTTTTCTTAAAAGTCCTTAGAAAAATATTAAGCGTGTATAAAATTTTTGTTGTATAAGTTTTGCAAAAAATCTTTAAACGTTTTTTTTTATTAAAACTTTGTATTGTCTCTGTCTGTTATTTTTTTTAACAGCTTTAAGCTCTGGAATGGTTTAATTTTGTTTGTCGTATGAACATTTAAGAAAAGCTTTTTCCACAAGGATTTCTTTTTATAAAAATAGCAGTGCTAACTGATATAAAAAATTTCATAAACACTTTTGTTTTTGTGACAGGAAAGTAAGTGGTTTTGCAAAACCCAAAAGTTTAATTTAATATTATAAAAAGCTTTTTAAAGACAACATTTTTTAAACTTTATAATTTTAAGGAAAATTTGTAAAAAAGTGTTCTACAAGTTTTAAGTTTTTATTAGAACATTTTTTTAAAAGAATTGATTTTATTAGTTTTATTATAAAAGCTTTTAATTTTTTTTTATCAAAAAACTTCTTGCAAATACCACTTTTTCTTTTTGACAAAAGCATCAAAAATCTTGAAACAAATTTATTTGGCATACATTTAAAGAACAGAAATCTGTATAAGATAAAATTTTTGAAAGCTTCCTTACATAAAACTTTGTAGAAAAGATTTAGATTTCAAAAAGCTTTTAAAGTCAAACTAAAATTATTTCAAAAGATCTTTTCCAAAAATCAGCTTATAAATATTTATTAATAGGTATGAAAACGCTCCTAAATGTATCATTTATAAAAAGCTTTTTTAAAAGCTATTTTTCTGAAAAACTAAACTAGAAAAGTTTCTCATATTTAGTTCTTGAACGAAATAGTTACAAAAGATTTTAAAGAAAAGTTTTTATTAAAAGCTTGAAAGTTTTCTTTTAATTTAGCTTCTTTCAACTTAAAGTTAATTTTAAGTTTTTAAAATTAAAAGATTTTAAGTTTAGTATGAAGCTCAATTTTACCAAGTTGAAAACTTAAAAAACTTATAGCTCTGCCTGAAGTCTCTTTTGCTAAAAAGCGTTATGGAAATAAATATATTTAACATAAAAGCTTTCATTTGAATTTGTTTCTTAAAACAAATGCAAAAAGCATTTAAATCTTAACTAAGCTTTTATTTTTTTAAAGCTTGCTCGTAGAAGAAATCTAAAAATAAAAATAAAAGCTAAAATAGTAATTGTTTTAAATCCCTAGGAAAAAAGCTCACAAAAAGCTCTTAAGTCTTAGATAAGCTTTTATTAATTTGTTGCCTTCTAGAAGTAGAAAAAGGAAAAATAAAGACTTAAAATGGGTTTTTAGTAAAATAATTGAATATTATTATTAAAAAGTCTTGAAGGTTTTTAGAGGCATCAGTTTTAGCAAGTTTGTAATGAAAGTTAAAAAAAAGCTTTGATTTGGATGTTAGTAAATTAATAAATAGTTAACTATAAAGTTAATGTAATAATGTTTAGCTCATTTTCCTATTTTAGCCTCAAAGTTAAAAACTTGTTGATGAACGGGAAAAGGGTTTGTAAAGTTTGGAAAGCTCTTAGAACTAAAAGCTTTTATTTAAGCAAATGATTTGTGTGCTTTCTTTAATTTGTTAACTTAAAATATTCCAGGCTTTTTTTCTTCTTCTATGACTAACTCGTTTACGTTTTATTATTTTAAAAAATGTTTTTTTTTTAATTTCTTTAAGTAATTGTTTATTTTCCTAATAATGAAATATTAAATAATTTTAGTAAAACTTTTTGCTGGGTTTCAAAGAAAAAGTAAAATGTAATAAAAAAAAAAAAAAAAAAAAACAAAAAGCAAACTGCCTTTTACAATGTATTTTTTTTATTAAAAATGGCATTGAATTATATCAGTGGCTCTGGATGTTGGTTTTAATAAAAAAGAATACAAATTTAATAAAACATAAAACAGAGAAATATCTTTAAACTTATATTTTTAATTTAAACCAAATTATTATTTTTTTAATTGATTTATTAAATACAACATCACCTGACATAATTAAAGGCTATTTTTAAAGACAGTGTCAAAATCATTTTTCTAGCAAAAAGCTTTTTTCCTAAAATTTTTATATTTCTGCCTCCTTGAGGAAAATCAACATTTACTTTATTCATTTCTTTTTAACTATTTATTTAAAAAAAAATTTCATTACTTCTATATCTTATATTTTTTTATTCGTTTTCTAAAACTACCAAAAAATGAAGCTTTTTTTTAGTGTCCTTGGCATATCCTTGCAAATAAATGTATTTTAAATGTTTTTTTTTTTCAAATATTTTCGTTATACACTAATAAAATATTGCTAAAACATTGAAACTAACATTTAGATAATTGTTGTTTTAATGTAAATTTAATTATTTTTTTTATGCAATTTCATTTTAATTTTACCAAAAATATATTTAATGTTTTTTTTTTTTTTTTTTTTTTTTTTTTTTTTTTTTTTGCTTTGATTTATATATGTAAGAGCAGCTCTTGACTTGCCCTTTTAAAAGCTTTCAGGTGCGACAAAAATATTTTTTTTTAAACAAATTTTTAATTCCCTAAAAAAGCTTTCTTCTTTTTTTTTAATTATTTTGCTTTTAAAATTTTAAAACTAAGTTTTTTATATTAATTTAAGATTTGATTCCTTTAATTTAGTTATTAAAATTTATATACTATATATTTCATTTTTAATTTTCTTTTAAAACTACAAACTATCTTATAGCTTTTTTAAGCTTACAAATGGTAAACGAGTTTTAGTTAATACAAAAAGTTCTTGACTATTTTCCTGAAACAATATTTCACCTTTTAATACCATAACCTAACAACACAAGTCATTTGCCAAAAAATTCAACAAAGCTTTTGTAAAAGAAGCAAATGAATAGCTTTTTATAAAGCAAAAATATTATAAATTAAAATTAGCTTGTCATTTTAAAAACAAATCATTTACTTAAATACGGACAAAGCTCTTGCTAAAATCGTAAATAAAAAAAACTTGTATAGCGTGAAAGCCTTTAAGTTCAAAAAATAAGCACCACCAGCGAAATTTTACTAAAATATTATTAAACTGGTTTCCAAAACAGCTTTTTTAATCTCCGTTTTAAATGTTGCTCAAAATAGCATCTCAATGAACCTTTACGTACAGAAAGTATTTTCACACTTAAGGAGATAAAGAACTTTTTTAAAGAGAACTTTTGCAAAACAAGCTTTCTTTAGGTAATTTACGCAAGCATAGATTAATATTTATTTGAATTTTTAAACTTTTAAACAATTAAAGGTGACACAAAAGCTTGTAAAACCTTAGAGCTTTAGGTTAAAAATAATACATTTTGATAATAGGAAATAGAGCTTTTATGAAACCCTACATACTTTTGGTTAAAAAAAAATTATTAATACTTTAATAAATGTTTACAAAATAAGCAGCTGGTTCGAATTTTCTCTTAAATTGTATCAAAATTAATTGTTAAAAAAACATTTAGGTTTATAAAATCTTTAAAGCTTCTTTACCTATTATATTTATCAAGGTTTTTATGAAATTTTCTCAAAAATTTATTTTACCTAAATTAATTTTTTTTAGACATATGTATGTATAATAAATCTTAAACTCAAGAATGTGTTAGAATGTTTGTAAAACCGAAAAGCTTTTGTTTGCAATTTTGTGACTATTTCTTAAAAGTTTTAATGAAGAATTTTTATCAAAAAATCTTCAGAACAAATTTATCGCACATAAACTTGGAATGTTTACACAAGGAATAGCAAATGTTAGAGCTAAACCAATTATATATGTATTAAATAACGCTTTTAAGCAAAAAGCGTTCTGTGAGTTTTATATAATTATCTACATAAGTTATCTACTTTAAATCAAAAAGTTTGCCATGAAGCAACGTAAAGCATTAAACTTCTAAATAGACCTTTTAAAAACAAGCTTTTTAAGCAAACTTTTTCAAACTCACTACAAAAGTGCGCCAAGGATTAATGAAACTACTCAGGGCTTAAAAGTTTTTTTTTTAATTCAAACTCTGATACATTTAAAAATACTTTTAAAGCTCTTTTAGAACCGTACTCATAAAAGTTTTTATTTTCTTAAATTAATAATTTGATAAGATGCTTTGAAGGATGAGAAATATTATTTTAAATTTTTAGAGCTTTAAAGCTTTCTTATTAAAACAGAAATTTTGTGTTTTCATAATTGAAATAAAAGTTTGTTTAGAACCAGATACTGATGAAATAATGATTTTTTTTAAGTACAACAAATAGTTTCCTAAATACTCAGGTCTTTGAAGCTTTTTAATCCAAACTGTTACATTTGTTTGTTAACTGTAATAGCTTTTTTTACCTAAAAAAGTTTGCAGCGTATTTTTGATAAAATTGAAGCTTGTAGGAAAAAGCTTTTTTTTTATTGCAGCTTAAAATTTGTTTATAGATGAGACAGCTATTTTTAAACAGTTATTAAAGAAATCCTTTAAATAAATTGAAATCGATTTAATATGCATTGGAATATTGAAGAAAAAGCTTTTATATCAATTTTAAGGTAAAAGATTAAGCATTTAAAGCCAGCTTTCTATAATTTTATTTACAGATTTCCAAAATTTTTTTATTAATATATAAAGTAGTAAAAAAAGCTTACACAGTGAAAGCTTCAAAAGCTTTTATATATATATATGTATATATATATATATATTTTGGTGGGGAAAGCAAATGTATTGAAGTGTTTTTTTTATATTTCGAAAAAATTTCGCTTTCCGAATGAACCCATAAAAAGAACTTAAATTTTAACAACCCCTAGAAGCGTTTTAAATTGCTATAGATTTGAACACACAATAGTTATTGATTAAATTACTGTGATTACTTTTTTTTTTAAATATAATTTGGCACATGTAGGGAAATATATTTTTTCAAGTGTAACAAGTTAAAATAAAAATATGTTATTAAAATAAATAAAATCGTTTAATAGAGACAGGAGAGATTTTCTAAGTAAAAGAAATAATAACTAGAAATTGTAAATAAAAAAAAATATATCATTGATGTCTAGATGTCTGTTAAATAACCCAATAAACAATGTATGTGAAATAGGCTTTCCAACATTTTTTTTTTTTAAATTTTTACTAAAGCCAGACTTTCGAAAACGATCCAAGTGTATTTGAAAATGGTTCCCATTGTTTATAGAGAATGTTTCTCAGCATTTTTTTAACCGTATATTCCTAATAAACTTGTTTTAGTCAATTCAAAAAAGAATAATTACCAACATATTTTAAATGTTTCGCAACAGTTTGGAAAATTGTTTTTCAACATTTTTTAAATAGTTTTTGAACGTTTTTTTTTTAATGTCATTAAATATTTTATTTTAAATGTTTCAGGTTTTCGAATTGTTTATAGGTTTTCAATCAAAAATACCGAAAAATGTTGTAACAATTTATAAAATACATTTCAATATTTTCCTTAAAAGTTTTTAATAGTTTGCTAAAATATATCTCTATATATTTCAACATTTTAATAAAATTTTTCTGAAAATATTTTATAAACTGTTTCTTTTCATTTTAATAAAATATTATTGTATATATTTTATAAAATGTTGCTAAACTTTTTCTTTTGTAAAATGTTGCTTAACTTTTTAGTAAATGTTGCTTATTACTTTAATCATATTTTGTAAAATGTTTGAAAAAAATTTTGTATAAACTTTTTTTTTAAAATTTAAAAAGTGTGTTTCTGAATATTATTATGAAATGTTTCGTACCTTTTTAATAAAATGTTTCTACACATTATCATAAAATTTTTCCATAAATTTTTTTTAATTGTTCAACTGTTTCTAAAATTTTTTGGTTTTAAATACTCTGAACTCTTTGAACAAATGTAGATTTAAAATACGCCTTTATATATTCCTCAACAATGCGCCTTTAAATATTACTCAAACATTTTTTAAAAATTCTGTTAAGTAGTTCTACACATGTTTTCAAAATGTTTCTAAGTCTATTAAGAACTTTTTTTTGAATGTTGCACAGCTTAAATTTAAAATGACTCGCAACATTTTTTAGATAATTTTTTTTTTAATTTTTTGTCCTCTTCATTGTTTAACGGATTATTTTTAAGTTTTTAAATAAAAACAAGTGTTTTTTGTGTGTTATTGTTTTCTTTAATTTTCGTTTTTGTTGGTTTTTGTATAAATTGTATATTAGATTTTTGTTGTATTATTATTATTTTTATATGAATTATAATCAACTATTAAAAACTAATGATTTTCATATTTATAATTTAAGTATGTTTAAAATTAAAATCATTTGAAATTAATTTGAAAAAAAAAACAGTTCACAGACTAAGTAAATAATGACACAAATCAAAATAATATTTCAAATTTGAATAATAAGTTTTTTTCTAATACTTTTCCGTTTGGCTTAAAACTTGAAGATTTTACAATAATATTTACAGAAAATTTTTGTTATTTGTGTTTATTTATTAAAAAAAAAAAAAATCGTTTGTATGAAAATTTAAATAAATTAAAATAATTTTACTTTGATGGCCAAAAAATTAAACAGATGTTTTTATTTGAAGATTAAAAAAAAACAATTGGATAAGTTACAGAATTTTTGGAAATTCAAAATCTAATACAGTGCATTGAGATTATGGAGCTTATGAAAGCAATTTGAATTTCATTTATACATTTTTAATTTTCAAGGTCAATTTTTTGAAAGTATTTATTTAGGAGATTTTAATTTGATAAATAGTCTAATGATAATATTTTTTTTTAGTAAATTTGATTTCAAGCAATTTTTGAAAAGAAATTAAAAAATCATAATAATAAACTTTTAAAGATTTTTAGTGTTTATTTGTTTTGGAAAATCCAGTATATTGTATAAGTGATAACTTTTACCTCAAGAAATTAAAACAAACTTTTAAGATCAGTTAAGTGTTGCCATATTCGCATATGTATTTTTGTCTAAAGCCTACTGTGTTTAGATTTGTGGAAAATGTTGAGTAACATACATTTATCAATAAACACATTTTGCGCAATATCTTTAGTCAAAAAATGTTGCCAGAAACACTTGGTTACTTTTTCACAAAATGAGCATATATCAACATTCCCTTCAGGAGTATCATCCCAAGTATATTTCAACTTTTCGTGTTACATCCTCTGGGGAAAAAAGTTGCAGCCACTATCCGTTATTCGGCAGAAACAAAATTATTTTTAAGAGGTTAATCACAAAGAACCAGAAATCCTTAACTTTTACTACGGCAACCTGGGACTTCGATCCTGGTTCAGTTGTTTTTGAGGCTCCTTTGAAAATCACTTGCGGGAAGGGAGATCCTAAAAAGTCAGCTGTTAGGGCTAATTTTCCACTAATTATTGGGAAGCTTGGGCTGCTAAGAGTATATGCACCGGTTAATGTACTGCTCTTAATTCCATTCTCTTCTCTAGCCTAGAAAATAGCGTTTTATATAATAACGGATTATTCGGTATTATCGAAAGTTAAAAAAGAAACTTTTAAATAAATTTAATTTGTTTTGGCTTTTTTATACGCAATTTTTTCAAGTAAAATTCGTTTTTTTCTTAATTTGCAGCTTTTAAAAAAAATAAGTAAAAAAATATTATATAAAAACTATGGCAACGCTGCACACCAGTTTTCATTTTCTTCGCTTATTGTCATCTTTAATGTTCGCTCTAAATAGCAAAATTCTATTTCGATTTTTAGATTTTATGCACTTAGCAAAAAACAAAAACGATTCGGATAGAAAAAATTTAAAAGTTCTGTTTTCTAATTCACTGTATTAAATTAAGAAAAAGATTAATGCGCTGTTTCTAGGTGACAGGTAATTTATTGTATAGTAAAATTTATATGAATAGCACTTAAAAAAACTGAGTGATTTTCATATAAATTTTACTACACAATCAATTACTTGTCATCTGGAAACAGAACATAAAACAAAATAAAAGAAAAAAACAAAAAAATTTGGGAAATTTTTAAATTTTTTTTTAATATTTGTATGTGTTTGTGTTTTAATGTATGTAACTATGTTTATGTATAAATGTAATGTTTTTCTTATTGTTATTGTTGTAATTTAATTAAATTTATGGTTTTTATTGTTGTTTTTTTTCTCAACTATATTAACATGTAACAATTATTTTTTTTTTTTATGTATTTTATTTTTTAAATTTAACATTAACATTGAAATTAGTTTTTTCTGTTTATTAAAGTTTCTTTTTTTTAAGGCTTAAAGCTTAAATTAAAAAAATTATACACAAAATAAAAAACAGAAAATATAGTGAATAGTTATTTATAATTATAAAAAAAATTATTTAAAAAGAATACAAAATATTATATACAAGTTTATTTACATTTTTTATTTAAATTTTTTTTTTTTTTTTATAAATCATTTTTTTAGTTATTTTTTTTTCTTTTTTTGGGGAAAAAATTTTCAAATGACCAAAAAAACTTTAACGATCCTCGTTTTTTTATAGTTTGTTTTAATTATTTTAATGCCTTTTTCTACTTTTAATTTGCCTTAATTATTTTTTTTAACTTTATTTTAATCTTAATGCCTCTGTTGTATCTTATAATTTGTAACTTTTTACATTAATTTGTTTTAAAAACTCCTTCCTTTCTTTCTTTTTATTTTTTTTGAGTTTTTGTTTTATAAAAATATGACCACAAAAAAATAGAGAGTTTTTGTTTTCGTTAAAAATCCTTATTTTGTCTTTAATTTATATTTAATTTTTCATATCTTTGCTTTTTCTTCATAAAGTAATTTACAAGACTATTTTTTGTTTCTTCATTTCTTTAGGTTTATTAATATGTTTTTTATTTAGAATTAAAGAGTTATTTATAAATTATTTTATTTTTTATTTTAAATTATGGTAGAGGTGGGTTATTTCTCTGTTTTATATTTTCATAAACCTTTTTAATAGATTCTTATTGATGCTAAAAATGTAGAAAAAAACGAAGATCATTAGAGAAATTTTGACAAAAAATAGAAGTTTAAAAAAATAGTTTGGTAAATATTTTGGAAAAAAAATGTTAGAAATGGTAAAAAAACTTAAAAAATGAAAAAAGTTTAACAGAGTTTTAAACAGGATTTTAATAAAGCCTTTAGCTATTTTAGTTTTTATCATGTTTTTTTTTGTAATCTTTTATTAATTATTTTTCTTTCCCTGTCATCTTCTTTCTCTCTGGAAGCTTTAACTCAAAATTCAAATAAATCGTTAAAGAAATAAAGAAGTTATAAGGCGTTTTCAAAATTATGTACTTGTAATTGTTTCCGTAAGCCATTTGTTGTTGTTGTTGATTTTTTTTTACTTTGTTGCTGTTGGGCTCATTAATTTGCTTTTGCCTGAGTTATTTACATTTTAATTGTTTTTATTGTAGCAATAGTCATTGCATTTAGCAATGCATCAAGCATTTGTATGCGTTTAATGGTATTATGAGTTCCCATTGTTAACATTCTCTCCTCTCCATGCTTTTTAATTGGTTTATTTGTATTGTGTAAATTATTGTTGTTGTTTCAACACGAAACTTTTTTTTTCTCGGAAACTAATTTGCCGTATACTCAATCATTCGTACAAACGTAGGTATTATATGTATGGTTGTAAGTGTAAGTATTTGTTTGATTAATTATACTCGTGTTTTCTTTCTTTTGGAATCGTGTCAACCGTTTTTTTTATTGTGAAATGATCAAATGCAAATATTGTTGTTGTTCGATGACATTAATTGTAAAGAATCATTTTTGTTGTTACTGTTCAAAGTTAAAAAATAAACCCTTTATTTTTAAGCAATCAATTGCTGTATTACGAACATCATTTGGGCTTTGTTTACTAATTTGTTAGTACAGAGTAGCGCAACATGTGCTACATATGCATATGGTTTGAATTTCTTATACATATTTTAATTATTATTTTTTCTTTATTCTTTTTTTAGCATCTTGTGAAGAACACTTTGTAAATATAATCAAAAACCTACTTAACCATGCCATTCGATTCCGTTTAAAGGCTAACGAACACCCAGACTTTTTATTAGTCTCCACAATTACCGGACTTACAACTCCTTACACTTTTCTTTAAGAATATTTGAAAAAATAGTATTTGTTAGAAAGCCAAGAACCATCGCGCAACAAAAGCCAACATTTGAACTGAAATCGCTGCCAAAATTTTGCTAAAAAAAATATTTTAGAAAATACGTATGTGAAAAGGAGCGCTTACAGCTACTCACACTTTAAGTGGGACACCTCATAAATATACTAAGATCACATACTTTATGGTAATTATATTTGGTAGTCTTAATTAAATTGCCATAATTTAATTAACATAAAATTAATTGTATTAAATGAACATTTTTGAATTAAACTAAGGCTTTTATTTTCTGTTTCAAACATAGCAACATAAGACTTTTTCTATGTGTCCTCAATTATATTATGGGTAGCTACACAGTCTTTCTTTATTTCTTGGCTTAACTGAAACAATTTTTAATAATCTTTTATTAAAAAATTCATTACTTGAAACAATTTGAGCAATTTTTTTTCTCTAATTTAAAATCATAACTGCAAAAGACTTCAACAAAATTTGTGTACACCGTTTAATTAAATTTAAAATAAAAATCATTTCTAACATTTGTGTTTTTTTGTAAAAATTAAACAAAATATATTAGAAAAGTAGTCAAAAAACCACAACCGTTTAAATTTTTTCTTAAATTTGTCTCTTTTTTGTGTTTTTTAGGCTTTTAACTTTCTTGTATTATTTATTTCCATTTTTTTTTTTGTTTTAATATAAAATTTAGCAAAAGAATGATTGTTTTCAGTGTAGTTTGGTTTGTAAAATTAGTTTTCATTTTCAAATATTTTATTTTAGTAAATATTTTATTTAAAAAAGCTTAATTCTTTTAATTTTTCTCCTTTTTTGTTTATTTAAATTTAATTGCTTTAATTAACGGTTGTTTTTTTTTTTCAAAAACTGTTTAATAAAAATTTTAATAAATGAAGATTAAATTATCTTAAAGAGATTAAAAAAGATTTCAAACAAAAAAATTTTTTTTTTGATTTTTTCAATTAATATTTTTATAATACTTTGTTGTTTTTTTTTATATAATACATATATTTAATTCAACAATTTTTGTTTTTTTTTTATTTTTAAATAAGAAATATATTTATATAATTATTAATAAATAATACATTTAAATATGTTAGTTTATGCGTTTAGGTTTTTGTTTTAATTTTATTTTTTGTTAAACATATTAAGACAGTTCTTTTAATTTTCATATCATTATATTTTTCATTAAAAATTTAAATAAATTTACTTATCTACAAATAGCTGCCGTATCCATGAGAATTGTTTCATAAGAAAATATAAAAAAAAACTGGAAAAACTAAAAAATAAAAAATCAAAATTAAAGGAACAATAAATTAAAAAAAAAATAATAATGAAGTATAAATAAGTGTTTAACAAAAAGCTTTAAAGAAAGAGAGCAATTTAATTTAAATAAAATAATACGAAAAAGTTTTTGATAATTAAAACTTAAAAAAAATAAATGCATAAAAAGCTTTTGCAAATCAAATTCTTTAAAAAATCTTTGAGTGGCTCAAAATATTTGGTCCAAAATTATTTTTGTTCTATTTTTATATGAAAAATCGAAAATAAACTTAAATTTTTAAAAAGCTTTTTTTAATAAAACCAAATTTTAGCTATATTGCTAAAGAACATAAAATCAATATATTGTTTTGCTTTAAAAGCTTTTTTTTTATTGACAATAAAGGACAAAAAGCTCACGAAATGAGCAACGTGTTTTGTAAAGCTTTCAAACAGTTAATCCGTAAGATAAAATTTTTAAGAAGTAAAATCGTTGACCAAAATTTTGCTTTAAAAGCTTTGAAAACAGTTTTCATTAAAAAAGCTGGTTGTTTGCTAAGTATTTATATGGTAAATTAAAAAAAAAATAAATATTTTTTAAGGTTTTAAAAAAAGTAACTCTTTAAAGGTTAAGTAACATTTCTGAAAGCTTTTTTTTAATAAAAACTTAAAAAGGCTTTTGTATAACTTTTTTGTTTGCCTGGAAATAGAAAACTTTTATAAAAAATATTTCGTTGAGTTAAATGAATGCTTTCAATCTTTAAAAAGTTTATTAAAAAATAATATTTTGGTGAAAAAATTTTCTGAAATACTTTAAAGTTAAGAAAATTTATAATAATAAGTTGGGCAGAGCCCGTCAGCAGATAGTTGGTTTTCTTTTTGAGGCTTTTTTTTAAATATTTTACAACAAATTTGCCTGTTCTGTTTTTTTTTTTTTGTATAGTTGTTATTGTTTTCGAACTGAGCCCATTTTATATGAACATTCTGGGTAAGATTGTTAAAAGCAAAGTCTTCCGGTTTTTTAAGAAATATATAAAAATTACAAGTTTTTTTCCTTTAATGAATGAAAGTTTTTTATTAAAAAAAATTGTAACTATTGGTTAAATATTTGAGATAATTTTATCGGGTTTTTATTAAAATGTTTACCATTTATTTTTTTTTAAAGCAGTGCAAAGTTTTCGGCAAGTTTTTTTTTAAATAAAAGTTTAAGCAAGTCCTAAGACGATTTTGAAAGCTGCTGTACAATTTTTGCAAAAACCTTAATTTTCTAAAACCTCTACAATGGAAACTTCAAGGATAAAAAAAGGAATTACATATCCTAATAAAAACAAGCTTTTGAAAAAAGTTTTTCAAAGGAAATTTTCAAATAACAAAAAGAAAAACTAGGCTTATTAAAATAAAAATTTTTAATACTTTCAACTTTCAAAAACATGAGTTTGTTTTACATAAAAACTAAAAGCAGAAAGTTTCCGACAGCATTTATTTCATAACTGAACAAGGTTTGCTTAATTTAAAAGAGCTTTTTTCAAAGACTTTTAAGGCTTAAAACATAATGCCTATATTTGGTTATTGAAAGAAAACACTATTCCAAAAGCCTTTAAACTTTAAAGCTTTAGCTTGTTTCATATAAATAATAAAAGCTTTTAAAGGCATATATTTTCAGAGATGATTTTTTTATTTAATTGCTTAAATTAAATGAAATTTTTCTAAAAACTTTTTATTAAATTTTAAATAACATTTTTTTTTTTTGTTGGAAAGAACATTACATTTTTCGAAAGTTAACAGAAAAGCTTTTGGTTTAAAGATTTTTTTTTAAAAAAGGATTTTTTTTGGTTTTTTTGTTTTTACTTCAAGTTTAAGATTTAAAGACCATTTTTCTTATAAAAAAAAGCGATAGTGAAAGCTTATGTTTTCAATGAACTTTAGAAATAAAATGCAGGGCATTGTTTACCTAAAAAGCATTGAAGGGTTAGAAAATACTGCTTAAGAGCCATTGACACCTACATAAACGTACATTCTAAGCCAGGCACCTTATTAAGTAGAGGTTGGAATAACATGCACATGCATGAATTCTTTCGTACCTGTTAATAAGAAGTTACTTTAAACTTTGTACAAATCTCACACTTTTTGCTCGGAAAGATCGTCGAAATAAACCAAACAAAAGCAAATACAATTTACAGCACTTTAACAGATACTTAAACATTTAGAAAAATTGGAAAAGATTAATAACTTCAACGACTTCTTTAGAATGACAACCTGCAGAACTTTTGGTTTTTAGCAAAAAACGATGTTTAGCAGAGACACTTTTTCGATCCATGTTTAACCATACTCAGGACAATTAATAAAATATGGTTTTGGGAAAAAGATAATTTGCAGGGCAACGCACAGTGGGTTGAAATATATGTTGGTAAACTGGGGATTATTTCCGGGAAGCCCATTACTTTCGATATTTACATTTTTTCTTAATAAATATTTAATTATTAAGTGGAAAATGGTTTCTGAAAAAATTTGAAAGAAAATATTTTTTTATTTAACAAAAAAAAAAAGGGACAAATTATGTGAACACGCACACTAAATCCTTAAATGGCATAGCTCAAAATTTATCAAAAACCTTTTTATTTCATAAATCAGTTCACTAATCAAAAAAAAATAAAAAAAAGCGACCATGAAAATTTCGTTTGCGTCACTGTCTTCTTTGACTTTTCTTCTTTAATATTTGTGCAACTCAATTTGAATAAAAAATTGCAACCCTTTTCTAGAACCCAGTTCTCTGCCTCTCACAGGCATTTTTGAATTTTGAGTTGTACCTGTTTATAATTTAGTGTGCGATATGTATATATGAATTTGAAACAATTTAAAGTATTGTTAAGCTCTCCATGCACTTTGTTCTTTTAGCACAGTTTTACCCATATGAGTAAAATTGCACGTATCTGGGCTAAAGCCGTCATTTTTGCTCTTGTAAAAAATATCTCTTTCAGCTTCATTTTAACCATCGGTGTTCAAACGCGTTCGTTTAAAACTACTTTTTGAGATGTGGATTATGTTTAAGCTTAATTTAACCCGGCAATTCCCAGCGTCACCTATAGGTGACGAAGATTAGCGATAGTGATAATGGAAATACTAGAGGCTGGAGATGATTTTTTTTTTTTTTTATTTTTCCTACACTAACTCCCGCGAAGCTTTTTTGCTTGTCTGCAGCGGACCAGAGTCTGTGGCGGGAATCGAACCCGCAACCTCGGTACAGATAGACTAGCTCACTACCAGCTAGTCTACCGGGGCGATATCATACCGTACCCCCTTGTAGATGGGGGGAGGGGGATGATCGATGGAGAGGTAGAGACAAAAACGAAGCTAACTTCGATCACTTTGTTCGCCGAAAATTTTTTATTAAATTATGCCCAGTGTCACCTGTAAATGGCAACTCAATAAAATCGGAATTAGCAATATTTTTTTTTTTAATTTGATTTTTTACTTTTATTATTTGAAAGAAAAATCAGTTTTGTTTACATTGCGGAAGGTATGGATTTTTCCGGCGAAATGTGATTTTTTTTTGTATTATTTCTTCAAAGACCTACATTTTAAGCAAAACTGTGCTGTTCTGTAAAAATGTTGTATAGAAAGTTATTAATGGCAAAACAAATCTAGTTTAACTGCGATCTCAAAAACCCAACCTAAAAAGAACGGGTTTTGTTAGTTTCGAGTACAACATCGTAATGTTACCCGATTATTTTTAATGCAAACAAATTGCATTAGATATTTGCACAATTGTTTTTGTTGTTGTACCATTATGCCACCTCGTTAAATAAATAAAACTTGCTGGGTAATATGTGGGTATAGTCGTTGTTAGTGTTTAACTGTATATTTTTACCCTGACGGTTAAAACTGTGTAAAAGGAACGAAGTTTATGGGGGGCCTTATGCTAATAGTTAATTATTTCATCATCATGATCATCATCATCATCCTCTTAGTCATGATTATAATCATCACTATCATCATCATTGTCGCCTTTTTCGAGTAGAATAAATGTGTTTTTAATTTTTGGGCCAAAATTACGATTTAAAAGGGCCAAAATACCTTTTAAAGGGCCAAAATTTTTCACCGCAAACATCCCGCGGCCAAATAGAATCAGTGATGCTGGCTTGTGGTTAAAAACAAATCAAAACCAGTGCAAATAAATAAAACGTCGAAAATGGCAATGGATTGTCCATATATAAGAAGAACCAGTAAAAAGTTTGCTAAACAAGCGCTTACTTGGAGCCCTATAAGTAGAGGAACCTCCGTCGCGCCCCTGAAAAAAATCTGGAGGAGAGCTATTAATGAGGCACTGCATCCCGCAAATCACAATAAAGCGAATAAAATATTGAAATACAGTTAAACGGTTGAGGTGCTATGGTCCACTACAAGAAAAGAATGACAGTGATTTTTGGTACTAACTTGATATACCTACTACCAAAAAATAATTTTTATTTAATACTATCATGTATGTATTTGCCAATACAAATATGAAGTTTTTTTTTACAAACAAAGTAATGTTGTAAATAAAATTCGTGTTTGAAACAGTGAGAAAATAACATTGAAAAATGTACATTGTAAATGTAATTATTTGAATTTTGACCTGAAAGGGCCCAAATAGATTAGATAGTACCACAGAGCCATCAAACATTTTAAAGTGCCACAAAGGGCCCAATTGTGCCACATTTTGCATCACTGATGCCAACTGTGCTATTCTGTGTTAACTTATTACTCATGCTGGTAATAAATGAATCTGAAGAAAGCAGAAATCTGTTAAATATGTCTTCATTAGTTTTTTTTTCGGCTGCATTATCGCGCAAATTATTCCCTGTAGCTTTTAAAATCTTTGTTTAGAGCCTCTTCTGCTTCCTCTTAAGGCTCACCAATTGGCAACACAGAAAAAAGTGTTTTATCAATTAAAAAAATGGTTTAAAAAGTACTTAAATTTAATAAATGTGATAAATGAATCAATTATTTTTTTAGTTGAAAGAAAATTAAAAATTTAATTTTGATTTAATTGACATTTTAGTTGTTTCGAAATAAATTTTCAATTAAAATTTTATTTAAATAATAAAAAATCTTAATTGACTTTTTTCGCTTAAAAAAAAATAATTTAATCATGTAGAATTGTTGTTGGGAATAGTTAATATTTAATTAAATATATTAACACATTGTTTGAAATGGCAAAGTTCTTTGATCATTTTTATAATTAAAATTAAAAATATCATTTATTGAAAATATTTTTTTTCAAAATTTTAAAATCAACTACTTGTTTGTTTGATATTATGAATTTAGAATACATTTGGTGATTGGAGAAATTTAATAATTTTTTCTGTTAAAAGGGAAGGGTAGGTGACATTTTATACCCTGGATATTTTTTCGCAAAATGTCTGGCAGTATTGTGAGCAAAGTCTCTAAACTTTTCACAATTGACCTCGTGGCCACATGACATGGTAATAAATATTATGTGCATTCCTTTGATTAAGTTTTTCAATTTCTGAGGAAATTTTTGTATTCTTAAAATACGTTCTTGTAGTATTACAATCATTTGTGCTGCCAAAGCCTGATTAAGTTTGGTCTGAAATGTTTTTATATTCTGGGTTTTGTATTTTTAAAAACTTATTTGTCATGATCTGACCAGCTTACCACTTTTTAAGTGGTAATTTATCTGCCACATAACGAAGACACTCAAACAACCGAATCAGCCATGAAGAATAGATAAACCGAACTGAAATGTATTTTTGTTGACACTAGATACTGCTAATCATTTCCTCCAAAGAGTTCAAATCTTTGCTCGTAGCACCATAAACGTAACATGTTTGCGTGGATGTTCTTCTAGGAAGAGCATTACATACATTGTCATCAATCATTACTAGCATTAGTTTGAGATTTATTTTAGCTGATTTATCACCAACTAATATAACGGAATCCTTGAGATTTTTTATTTCATCTTCTGCTCTTTCTTTTCCAAGCTGTGAACTATTGACTGTTTCTTTTAAAAATTCATCTTTTATGTATGTGTCTGCAAAATCTGGGCGAAGCCGATGGAAGAAGGATTTTGCCAAATGGTTTTAAACATACAGACAATTTTTAATGGCACAATAGATGCAATAAATACAGGAAAATCCCTACACAGAAAGAAAAAAAGCTCGTAACAAATTTAAGTTTTACGCAATTACTTTTGGTACGAGTCGTACTTAACAATCTTGGTAAGGATAACACCAAAAAGTATTTAAAACAATTCAAAATGGGATTACTTTGGAAAACCATAACATTCTAGGCATACGTGCAGAAGTGTGTGTTTGTAAACATTTGTTGTAAAAACAACAACAACAACAACACAACAAAAGTATCTGAAAACGATTAGCTTGTTTTGTGTAGAAACAACAACAAAAACAAACACAACAAGAAGAACAACATACATTATTTTCATGTTTTGAAAGTAAAATAAAAAGCAAAAATTCCCGAATTCTATTTCTTAAAATTATTTAGTTAAATACATACAACTTTCCAAGTAGAATAATTACGAAAACCAAATCGGGCATGCTGCTGGTATCTGCCAAATTTTGAGTTCTTCTGTTGACATAGAAGGGGGAATAGAACCAATGTGAAGCAAACATATCGCACACTTAATCATAAACAGACACAACTAAAAACTTATCCAGAGCGGTTATTTTTTCATAAGCTATTTCACAAATCAAATTTCGTTTGCGTCACTGTCTTCTTTAATTTTTCTTCTTTAACATTTGTGCAACTCAAGTTGATTAAACATTTTTAATCATGTTTTTGGCTTCAAAAATGAATTTTGAGTTGTACCTATTTATGATTTGAGTGGAGAACAGAATAGTCGCTGTAGCACAATGTTACGAATAGCGCTGCAAGTTGTGAAAAGGTAAAAATGCCAGTTGCAAAATAGTGTCAATAGAATATTTAGTTGTAGCTGTCCTTGCAGTGGAAGTTGAAGTTATGAACTTTGTTGAGCTACAGAGCATTCGCCAGCCTCAGCTTCTGCTACAACTACATTATTCTGTGGCAAGTAAATTATATATCTCTCTCTCTCTCTCTCTCTCTCTCTCTTTGATTCTCTGAGGTTAATGTTTAGGTTGATATCAAACTCTCACTTTCGGAATTTTTCAGGATCAAAACCAATTTAGAGCTTCTTGAATCAAGCCCAGTTTGAGATTAGTTTTTATCTCACTTTTACTTAATTCAATCCCGCTTGCGGATTATTTGAAATATGGGGCTTTTTATTGATGCGTACTTGAATTCAGTATTCTGTACGTGACTTAATGAAATCCGTACTTATTGACACCACTTCGGCTTCATTTAAGTACGGATGGATCGAATTTTCTTTCAGCACAGCTTCAGACAGGGCCTGGGTTCAATTCCCAGCTCAGTCAAGAATGAAAAATTATCAATAAATTTGAATTCATTTCATGTTGTAAAATTCCATTCTTCATAAAAATAATTTAATGAAAATTAAATTCAATGAACTAAAGTCTTATTAAAATACCGAAATAATAAATAAATAATAAAAAATTAACCAAAATTCAACCTTCTGTTAACACAAATGACCAAAAAGCTTTTGGAATCTTTCGACCAAAGTTAGCGATTTTATTAACAAAAAAAATAAAAGGCCTTATCTACAAAAGATTATATGATGAAGACCTTGCAAACAGTTTGTATAAAATGGAACATTGTCAAAACAACTGGCAACCAATAAACCAAAACGATTTAGAGAGAACTTGTAGCAAGCTTAGTAAGCTTAAAAAAGTATTGTGTTGACTATTATAAAAGGCTTATTAAAAATTTAAATCTGAGCCCTTGACTCCTAACAGCCACCATTTAATAAGTCACACATCTATTCTCAATGAATGTGTTTAGTGTTGGTTACTACAATGGAGTATTATTTCAATGAAACAAGTAGTACACCTAAATTTAAGAACCAATCTTTAGAAAGTCCAAAAAAAAGGTGTCAGACCACCGGTGAATACTGCACTGTAATTCATTACTTTTTCAACCTTTTGATTCTTCATATACCAGTTAAATGATTGGTTCTCCTTTCACTGGTCATCAGTTCTTTCTTTTTCTACTTGTTCTATTTTCATAAATCCCAGGACCATTCTGTTTGACACAATTGACACAAATTTACCGCAGGGTAATAATACAAAATTTAGGCAAGCGTCAAAAACCGGTACATCATTCTCAATAACACTTATAAAACTATAGCGAGAATAAGTCATTTGCAATCATATTTGTTATAATGTTGTAGGAAATCTCTTATGATAAGCTTATTCTACAAGGCATTTACCCATTGCTTGTGGAATGGTCTGTTGGGTAGGTTTTACAAGAAAAATTGAAGAAAAAAAACGAAATGATAAAGCTTAAGGCCATTTATTAATTTATTATTTTAAATAGTTTTTTTCTGCTCCTAAAAGTTTTTTAAAATGTAATATAAGGCCTTTTGCTTTTAGGGAAACGTATTACTTATTTTTTGAGCATATTTTTAATTTTTTTTCAGTATTTTTTAAGCATGTAATTTTGAATAATAACGCATCTGAGATAGCGATTTTGGCTGTTAGTTTTTTTATAGGGAATTTTGACATTTAGAGTAATTTAAAAAAAAAACAGATCAGCTGGGTGGATGCGTACAATCAATTTTTAGTTGGCCTTGAAACATAGCAAAGCTACCTTTTTTCTTACTTAGAGAGGGAAAAGTTAATCGTTGCTTGTGTGACATATCGTGTTGACATATCGACATAAATCAACAATAAAAATACAATGTTGTTTTTGTATCGTCGTGCTCGTTATAGCATTCCCATCCCCGGATAAAAGAATTCGCCCTGCCTACACCTGTTTAATGTACCCTGGTTAAAAGCTCACTCTTCTTGTTTCTGTTTAAAGAATATAAAAAATCCAGATGGTCTTGTACAATTTTTTTTATTTTGCCTACCACTGTGTTATAAAATCATTTAATTAGCGTTTAATACAAGAATAAAAGTTAAATTGTTATTCACTAATTGTGTTAACTGGCGTTATTGATAACCACAATGAATTTATTTCAAAACAAATTTATTTATACAAATAAATAATAAAAAAAACTGAGCAATTAATCAAACACTTAATAAAAAATTTATGAAACAAAAATAATCCTTTAAATTTGATTAAGAAAATAATTTACAATTAGTTCAAATTAAAATTGGAAAATTAAGAAAAACCGGGAGTTTTTTTAATAAAAATTTCTTTTTAATTAGTCTTGTGTTTTTTTGTTTTGTTAATGTTTAATAATTTATTTAAATACAATATTAATTTTATTTTTTAAGTTATAACTTTTCATTATATTTAATTATATTAAATATTATAATATAATACAATTAATAAACATAAAACCCTTAAATTTATATAAATTTTTGTTGTTTTTTCCATATAATTTTAATAATATTTATGTATATATTTTTTAATAATATCAGTTTTAGTTTTTTTTTATTTATAATACAAATACACACGAAAAAAATATTATTTTATTTAACATGTACATAAATTTTTGTTTTTCAATTTATTAAGACATTTTTTTGAAATTTAGTTTTACTTAATTTTTTTTAATTTAAAATGGAATTAAAACGTTTAAAAATGAAATAATTTTATTCGGGAAAAAAATATTAAATAATTTTTTTTTTTAATTTAATCGATTCAATTTTAAGTAAAACTTTATTTTTTAAGAATTTTAAGATCTGGTAACACTTTATATCTTAAATTTTCCTTAAAGTGGGGAGCTGTTTTGCTTTTGTTGAATTTAATAATTAATTAATAAATTTAATAATTAATAATCATAATATATATATAATAATAATAAATGTATATTAATAATATGCATAATAGTTTTTTTTTAATTATTTAATTAATAATCTTTTAATTTTTACATACATACTCTTGTTTTAAAATGTTGTTTAATTTCGGAAATGTTGAAAAAAGGCTTTTTTGAAAATAATTTTTTTTTTTTTTTTTATTTTGTTAAGCATTTTACCTGATTTGTTGTAATTGCAAATGTTTCTTTAATTAGATCTGCCAGTGCTGCCATTTAATCATTTATCAATTAAAATTTGTTGTTTGTTTTGTAAAGAGTATGTATTTAATATTGCACAGGATTTTTTTTTGAGGTTCCATTTCAATATCCTTTCTGCATATATTATTTTGATAGTCTGTTTTGCTGTTTTCCTGGCCTGCCTGAAATGGTTTCTACAGTTCGTTTTTTTAAGTTTTATGTTTTTTTGTGGTTTTTGTTTTTGTTGTTTTGGCGGAGGATAATTCTGTGCTCTTGTTTGGATTTACGATTTTATTGCAGATTGTTTAATGTTCTCTTAGTAAACCTAGCGTCCTCGGGCCCATCGCAGTAACGCATCTGCTAGCACATCCAGATGGGCTTTCGTCTAGGAAAGAAATGAAACATATTAGAAATTTTAAAAATCTAGTACAATTTTTTATTATTTAGAAGTACAGAATAATATACAGCGTCGGAAACAATAATAGGGATGCATAAAGTTTTTAAAAGATTCTTAAATTTTTATTAACTGCCAGGCCCACTATGTCGACCAGAACATTTCTTTCGCATATTTATATTGAAAACAATAATAAAAAACTGAAATTTGTTTTTATTTTCAATATAAATATTCGAAAGAAATGTTCTTGTCGACATTGTGGGCCAGGCAGTAAGTTTTTCCCAAATAAGAAAAAATATTGAGAAGTGTAAATTAGATCAAATTTAAATTAAGTAATAAAATTTGTTTTTGCTTTTTATAAGTTTTGCTTTTCAGAATGCTGCGTTATATCGGACTTTTATTATGGACCGATTATCACAAAACTACGTGGCGTAATTTTTAGCCATACACCGCTAAATTAGACACCATTTTACCACAATATTTGGGTTATTCCATGCCAAATCGCCCAAGAGTGGGACCCGAACCCGTTAGATTTTAATGAAATTTTGAGAGAAGGTTCGTTCCTTTTATCCTATAAAGCCTGGTACTCTGGTCAGTATTTCGTGCAAAATGTTGTCAAACTCAAAACAAAATTAATGTCTGTGAAACACAAACGAACAAAATGTTAATAGATTTGTACTCTATTTATATTACAAAAAACATTCGAAATGTTTCTAGCAAAATTTTTATTTTCCGTGCGAAACAAGTGCAGCTCATATTATTTCGCACGGAGTTTTTAGCAACCGCTTATCATTTTTTGTAATTTTTTATTTTGTATTTGTAAAGTGGTTTTTATAACAATCATTTCACAAAGAAAAATGTAGAAAAGTGCTAAAATAAATTATAAACTTAAATGTTTCTGATTTTGGATTCGGGAAATTATAAAAATAATATTGTTTTACTTTTGTTAATGACAATTAAAAAAAAAACAGGATTTTTGTTTGCCTTCGCAGAACAATGTTGTATACTTGCAACTGATAAAAACGTTAAGTTTTGAAAAATCGAGAGATAGATAATATTGATACATGTCAATGTATATGAAATAATCAATGTTGCTCAACATTTTGCATAGGGACATATCGTCGGTTGATAATTTAAATGTCGTATGTAAATTTTTTGCGGTTTTGAGTTAAGATCGATTCCTTAGGTTTTCCGACCTGATATTTTATTTTGCGTTATCAGTTTTTCGTTATCTCATAAGATTTTCGAGATATGGAGTGTTGAGATTGTCGTATGTGGTATTTGCTGAGCAATTTTCAAATTAAATGTGTTCAAACTCAATTTACTCGAAACTATCGGAATCTACATACGACAATTAAATAATCAGCCGACGATATATCAACGAAAAAAAAATTTTAATTTTTTTGAAAACTTGTTGCAAAAATGCAACAAATAAACAAAAGAAACTATCAATGTAGTTACTTTTTCTTAAACACCTTAAATCAAACAAATCAGATTACAAATACATACTTATTTACTTAAAAAAAATAGGTTTTTGACTTAGTCCATTTTTAAAATTTAATATATTGCAAATATTACATTTTGCAAATATATATTTTTATTTTCAAAATTTTGTTTGTAGCCCAGAGAATTCTCTTTAAATTGACATTAAAATCATCTTCGTATGTGAAGTAGTTTTTGAGATATAGAAAAAATAATCTCAACATGTTCGGCTAATTTGGCGAAATTATGACATTTTAATTATGACATAACTTTTGAAAAAAAAAAAAATTTGAATTTTTTTTGTTGAATTTTTAATATAATAAGATCAAAGGAACCTTCTCACCAAATCTTATTCAAATCGAAAGGGGTCGGGTCACACTCTTGGTCGATTTGACATGGAATTACCCATCTATATTTGTTACGGCTTAAGTTGTATTTAATTTTCTAGTGTGAGATTTATATAGGGCCTATGGTAAATTAAGGACCGATTTTTTGAAATTTTGACAGTGTGATTTTTTGTCTTATTAACTACGACAGACCAAATTTTACTACAATAGCATTATTCATTACGGCTTAAGACGTACTTAAGTGTTTTTAGAGAGCGGAATTTATAAAGGGCGTATGGGTAATTATGGACCGATCTTCTGGAAATATAGTATTCAGATTTTTAGTCATGTACAACGAATTTGCTTAAAATCTTATATCAATCCACGTATTTTGCTGCCATTTATGTTAGTTTTTGCAACAAAATTATTATTTTATTTACTGTGTTTATACCACATTTGGATTAATGACAGTTATTCTGCTGAAGAGATTTTGCTGAATTTCAATCCCAAACTGCTGAGGAGAACTAGAAACAATTTGCCACAAATATTGTTTTCTTCTTTAAAATAGTTCAACGTGATTTCAACAGACGGACAGACCTACGGACATGGCTAAATTAACCTAGAATTATTCAAGGACCCAGAATATATACAGAATAAAACACCTCGCACTAAATCAAATGCTTTTCCGCTGTCTGTTAGTACGAGTCTTGCTTACGAATAACCCTACACAGAAAATATTAAAAAGTTTTTCTAATTACCAAATTTATACCAAATTTATAATACCAAGCAAACAATTTGTTGATTTTGCACCTATTACCAAAATGATTATATTGATTATTAAAAATTTTAAAATTATGAATATTTTTTTCAATATATGATATTTTTAATTTTAATTAAAAAAATGATCAACAAACTTTGCCATTTCAAATAATGTGTTAATTTATTTAATTAAATATTGACAATTCCCAACAACAACTCTACAAGTTTGAATTATCTTATTTTAAACAAAAAAAAAAAAAAAAAACAACAACAAATCAATCAATATTTTTTGATATTTAAATAATATATTAATTTAAAATTTATTTTAAAACATTTAAATAATAATTCAATTAAAATTATATTTTAATTTTCTTTCAACTCAAAAAATTATTGATTCAATTATTACATTAATTAAATTTAAATACTTTTTATACCAGTTTTTTAATTGATAAAAAACTTTTTTCTGTGCATAGGATTATTTTCAGTAGTCTTTTTTTTTTATCAATAAAAAAATTTTTGAAGAGTATTTCAATTTAATTAATTTGATAATTGAATCAATTATTTTTTTTAGTTGATAAAAAAACAATTTAAAATATGATTTTAAATTTAGTTGCTTTAAAATAAATTTTTAATTAAAATATTAATTAAAAAACAAAAAATCTTAATTGATTTTTTTGCTTAAAATAAAATAAATAGTTTAAACTTGTAGAATTTTTATTGAGAATTGTTAAAGCCTGAGCTATATTTAATGAAATCAATTAACACGTTGTTTGAAATGGCAAAGTTTGTTGATAATTTTTTAATTAAAATTCAATATATCATTTATTGAAAAATATATATTAAAAATTCAAAATTTGTACAATTTTTAGTAATCAATATAATAATTTTGGTAATAAGTGCAAAGTCAACAAATTGTTTGCTTGATTCTATGAATTGGGTATAAATTTCGTGATTAGAGAAACTTTTTAATTTTTTCTGTATACGAAAAGCAAAAAAAAAAAAAAGTTATTGTAGCAATCTTAACTAGGATTAATTTCAAAAACTGTGAACTTTTCGTTACGTGCATACGCTTGCGTTTGAAAAAATTTGTTGTAAAAACAAAAACAACACTTTATAAGTAGATTAAAAAACGATTTACTTGTTTTGTGTAGAAACAACAACAACGCTTCAAAAATAAACATACATTATTTTTATGTTTAAAAAGGAAAATAATAAACGAAAATTCCCGAATTCTATTTGTGAAAATTATTGAGTTGAATACATCATATTTTCAAAGTATAAATAATGATTACAAAAACCATATCGGACGTGCGCTGACATTATATATTATGTCATAATATATTATTTACATTATTTTCATGCTTAAAAAGAAATATTAGAGGCAAAATTTTTTATGTTCTATTTTTTTAATTATTTATTTAAATACATCAAATTTTCAAAGTATATATAATGATTACGAAAACCATATCGGGCGGGCTGCTGATGTCTTATAATTGTGAGCTCTTCGGTTGACATGAGAGGAAATACATCAAATGTGAGACAAACATGTGTAACGAATACTTAAAAAACTTTTTGGGGCATACAAAGCAGCCATTTGATATTTATATTTTCAAAAGATTTATGTTACTATTTTAAAGAGATTTCCCATAATGAAATATAATTTTGCTTTAGTAAGAGCAAGTTGCCAGCCACACTACTGTCCCTTAGTGGCATAAAAAGTGTATTTTTTTTTATTAGTTTTGTAGTAACTTTGAAATTCTAGAAATTAACTTCTTTAGAGACATTTGCTACATTACTAACCCTTTGTGGCATGAAGAATAACCATTTCATATAATTTGTTTACGTTACGTAGTAAAAGTGATATAATTTGTTTACGTTACGTAGTAAAAGTGATAAGTACATAAAAAAAAATTCTCCAAAATTGTTTACCAGTTAAAGCATTATTCAAAAATAAGATGAGTTTTAATGAAAAATTTAATCAAGTGAATTAAACGTTTGATCAAGTGAATTAAACTTTAAATTGATACCATCAATTAGTTAACAGGTGAAAAAGTTATTAATTTTTTAATTAATATTGCAAACTTTTTAAGGGAAATCAACTTTTATTTTTTTTTTTTGTGTAATTATGTATGTGTTTTTATCTCTACTTTTTTAAGAAATATAAAATAAACTTACCGTCTTATAAAACATACACGATCTTCTATCCTCGTCCTCGCCCTCGGGACAATCAATGAAACCATCACACAGTACATGATCGTCTATGCAACGATATCGTCCCTGCACATCCGGTGTCGGACATGCAAAACGTTCCATGCCATCCATCGCGGTGGGGCACTCTGAAAATTTTACGAAAATAAAGGAATTTTTAAATTTTGTTTGCAAAAATCGTTCAAAAAATTTTCATAGACATACACATAATTTCAATACTTAAATTCAAATACAATAATTTTTCAATATATTTCAATAACATGTGCTGTTCAAAAAAGGACTTAAAGGTGTTTTCTATCCACACAGAAAAAAAGGACATGAACGTGTGTTGGCTTGAGCGTGTGTCGTCTAGTTTAAATTATCGTTGTCCTTTTGACGTCAGTCAGTCATTAAATTTGATTTGATTTTATGTCATTGTTAACAAAAAAAAAAAAAAATAATAATAATAATAATACAACTCAATTCAATTGCGACGTGCATAAATACAAAAAAATAAATTTTTAATGGTGAAAAAAAAGAAAATATTTTATGGCACGAATTTACTCCAGATTAATGTCCCTCATAAAAAGTGTTGTTATTTTATAAATAACTGCTTAAAATCCTTTAATGATGACAGGATGGAAAAAATGGTATTTTGATAACTTAAGCAAATTTATTAATGATTTTTTAAGGATTGTTTAAAGCTTTTAAATGATATTTAAACAAGCTAAAGTAAATTAATCGGTTGCACTGAATCTTTAATAATCTCCAGAGTAAGGAAAACTAGTTTAAAAACAACCATCAACAAAAATTGGGTACAACAAGCAAACAAAATTTCGTTCGAAATCGATGAACAGTCAGTTAAAGTCAATATAAGTGCCGACTTTTATGGGTTAGGCTTTTATTTGGAAATGGACGCAATCAATACTTAATTATTGATCTCTTTGGATTTCTGTAACGATGTATGTAAACAGATATCGGTTTTTAAAGGGTCCGCCATCTAACGTTTTTTTCAACTAGTGCTTATTTTGTGAATGGTAACACTTAGCTCATGTCTGATTTGACAGATAATTAGTTTTGTCCTTCCGCTGAACAACGCTGGGAAATATTGCGGCATTACTTTGAAAATCATGGTAATGTTGCAGAATGTGTGCGAAAATTGCGTACGGATTTTTGAAAAAGAGAAGCACCGTCAGCTCCGTATGTTCGTTATATTTTGAAAAAAGTGAAAGAAACTGGCATCCTCATCGATAAACCAAAGCGTGAAAAGCCAAAAACAGTGCGTACACCCGAGAATATTGCTGATGTGGCAGAAAGTGTGCGAGAAGCGCCATCAACATCAATTCACCGTCGTAATCAACAATTGAACATTTCGGAGACATTATTGAGACGAATTTTGCATAAAGAAATTGGTATGGCGCCATACAAAGTCCAATTGGTTCAGGAGTTGAAGCCAACTGACCATCCAATGCGCTTTCGCTTCGCTAAGTGGGCCTGCGATCGACTAACAAAAGATGCCGATTTTGCCAAAAAAATCATCTTTTCAGATGAAGCTCATTTTGATATTGGCGGGTATGTAAACAAGCAAAATTGTCGCATTTGGGGCACAGAAAAGCCGAACGCATACATTAAAAAGCCAATACACCCAAAACGAGTCACGGTTTGGTGCGGAATTTGGTCCAGAGGCATAATTGGGCCATTTTTCTTCGAAAATGAGCAAGGAGTGGCCGTTACAGTCAATGGCGATTGTTATCGGGCCATGTTGAACGAATTTTTGTTCACAAAAATTGAAGAGGAGGATATTGGCAACATTTGGTTTCAACAGGACGGCGCTACGTGCTACACAGCCGAAGCTACACTCGATGTTTTGCGCCCTGTTTTTGAAGATCGCATTATCAGCCGCAGAGCTGATGTCGTTTGGCCAACTCGGAGCTGCGAAACGCTAAGTGTTACGCCGACAATCCAGAGACAATTGACGCTTTAAAGGACAATATTCGTGAAGCCATTGGTGAAATACAGCTGCACACAATCGATAATGTGCTTAAAAATTGGACCGATCATGTAGGCTACTGCATGGCCAGCCGAGGCAGCCATTTGAATGAAATTATTTTTTATTATTAACCGGAAGGATTATACTTTCAAATAAAAAAAGAAATTTCAGAAAATATTCAGTAGTTTTTTTTATAGCATTTCAAAAAAAAAAAGGAGTTAGTTGGCGGACCCTTTAGATAATATTCTTATATGAATCTTACACAGAAAGAAAAAACTCCTTCTAAATTTCTTTCCACTTACTTTTAGTACAATTCGCATAAAAAAATTAACCAAAATGGGGCTTCTTTTGAAAACCAAACAATTCTTTATGCGTGCATACGTGTGTGTTTGTAAAAGTTTATTGTAGAAAATAACAACAACACTACATAAGTAAGCCAAAAACGATTTGCTTGTTTTGTGTAGAAACAACAACAACACTACAAGAAGAACAACATACATTAATTTCATGTTTAGAAATTAAAAAAGAAGCAACAATTCCCGAATTCTATTTGTTAAAATTACGTAGTTAAATAAAGGGTGGTCCAGCCATAATGCACGATGTTAATTGCTTTAATTGCTTAATTTGACATTTCTTTTTCTTTCAATGTTTAACAAATTCAAGCATGGAGAGTTACACAATTGAGCAGCGCGTTAAGATTGTTGAAAATGGGCTTCCATATGAAAATGCATTTTGTGCACTTTGTGATTTTTTTTTTGTCAGCATAATCGACCTCAGTGGATTCTGAAGTTCTTTCACAATAGTTTAAATTATTGAAAAGTCTAAAGCCTATAGTACACGGCATGTAAAAAGACACATGCGCATGTGATTCAGACGTTATTTTGACGTCATCACACAACACGCAATGTTTATTGTGGCTTTGCATTGACGTCAAAATTACGTCAGAACCACATGCGCATGTGTCTTTTTACATGCCGTTTACTATAGGCTTAAGTAAATCCGCAAGATCTTTTTTTTTTTTTTTTTTTTTGGAGGTAAAGGTTGAAATCTAAGTTGAAAAATTATAAGAGCAATCAATAAAATTTGCTTGATTTCCAACTTAAATTTGCTTGAACTCAATGGAGCACATTAAAAAAAACATTAAAAAAAATTTTCCAAAACATTTATTAAAACAAAAATTTGTTTATTCACTACACATAAACCTAAAGTTAATGGTTCCAATGCAATATTTTTACTTTTATAGGACTTATTATAAAATAATTGCACTCGAAATATAAAATTTTTCAATTTGAAACACGTCACGCAAAATTTGTTTAAATTATTTGACTTTGACCGCTCGCTGACAATAAAGTGAGTTGTTACTCAAAGCAGTAATTTAAACAATTAGTGACGTTGAAATTTATGTACTTTTACCAAAAAATATACATCGCTGTAAAGGATAAATTAAAGCTTTTGAATTAAAATTCACTTTTAGTAAATTTTAACCCTCTGTGTCTCGTGAAAGTCGCACATTGGGTTGAAATTGCTTCAAACGGCTCTTAATTCAGGCGTAAGAGATAGCACTTATTTTTTCATTTCGTAGTATTAAATGGGTCATAAGTAGTTCAAAAAATCAGTTTTGAAAAAAAATTTTTATTGATTACTTCATCTTAAGGCTAGCGGAGCCGGGTCCGCTAGTAATATTATAAATTAAAATGTTGTTCATATGTTTGATTTACATTTGATTTGAAAATACATATGATTGTATGTATGTATATATATGATGTGAATCTTACGAAAAAAGTGAGCGTAAAAGTGGGCGGGGCAACATTTTCTTTCCGCAAAACTTAAGTTAGACCATGGCGATCATTTTAAAGAACAAATCGTTCAAATCGGTCAAGCCGTTCTCAAGTTATGGATTTTGCCACGCCTCTCCGCCTCCAGACCGAAAATCAGAAATCAGACTTCACAGTGTCACCCGCCTGAATATTCTGAAGATTCCCTGAAAATTTCATCAAAATCGGCCCAGCCGTTTTGGAGTCCATACGTTACATACCCAGCAAAAAATTACGCATTACCAAAAGAACGGCTTGCCATATAATGACTTACTTTTTTGGTTGCCAAGTTTGATATCTCGATTACCAAACGCATTACATTAGGTAATAGAAATACGAAGTAGTAAAAGAATAAATTATTTAAGAAATATAAGAATGACTGAAAATATTTACTGTAAAAGTGATTATTAAAATAAAAATATACGAATTTATGTATTACCTGCGTTATGATTTTGTACAAAAAAATCACTGATAACTTCTTTTAAGATTAAAATAGTTAGGAAAATAATCAATTACTAGGAACTAATTATTTAAGTCTCATGTCTTGTAAAAATAATTAATATGGTAATCCAGTTTAGAAGTCATTCCGCCTTAAATGCTTAATTTCAAGCTCGATTACCTTTTTAAAAATTTTTTGCTGGGTACATACATACACACATCCTATTTTATATATATAGATGGGGGATTTCATGTCAAGTGACCCAACTTTTGAAATCGATGTCTTCCGATTTGGATGAAATTTGCACCAAGGTTAGTCCTAGTGATTAGTAGTTTAGACACAAATTTTTAACAAGATCCGTCATAAAGTTTCTGAGTTAGAGGGGGTCAAAATTTGACATTTTGGCCAAACAGGTGTTCTTTCTCATCCATGTAACTTATTATCTATTGGTGTTAGCAAAATTTGTCCCAAACAAATTAGATAGCTATTTCTTCAAGCTTTCGAAATTTTTTGATTTTTTTTAAATTTTTTATTATTTCTTGAAAAGGGTATTTTGTTTTTTTTTTTGTTTTTTTTTTTTTGCTCAAAAGAAAGCTTAGGTTTTTTCCTTTAAGGTAGTTCTGGTCGCTTTTTGGGCCGCGAGTGGGTGATGTATAAAAAAAAATAATTTGTAAGTCAAGACGTCATATGCTAAAAAATTTAAAAATCCTCGTCTTGAAATCCCCCATAATAAATTTACATTTTATTTTTAATATTAATAATCTTCATAATCATCGGAATTATTTTCTTAAGAAATTTTAGGTAATATTAGAAGGTCCAACACCTTGTGGTAACACGCTACTTTTCTTTTGGTAATTTTTACTCATATTACTAAAAAATAGGATCAGAGCTTATTAAAAATTTATTGAAAATATCTTCATTGGACTTTTCGCTACTGAATTTCCGTGAAAAATGTTCTCTGTATGATTTAAAATCATTATTGTGAGCTTCCTGCGCTTCCTCCGATAACTGACATTGCATGAGTAATTATCTCCGAACCATGTATTAAAAATTTATGTAAAGTGGGCGACATGTTATACTATTGGTATTTTCCAACAAAGTATTTTGCGGTCGATAATTTCCGCTGAAACTTCGGGATTTTGAAATAAGCACGTCTGGCTGTATTCCCGTCATTTGAGTTTCCAAAACCTGGTTTTAGCTGGTCAACTATAAGTACGGTTTTTTGTCTGAAAATTATACCTACCCAGCAGTTCAAAATGAAAGGACCATCTCCAATACTTATTAAAAGGCTAGATATTTTAACATGTACTTTTGCAAAGTCAAGCACCTGACCGCTGTTGCCACAAAATAGCATATTAGCCTATCCAATGACAAGCACCTGTTAAAGTCCTATGTTATTTTACCTTTAGCTTGGAACTGCTGGGTAATAATATTAAAAATAGGAATATTGATAATGAGAAAAGTCACAAAAATAAACAATAACAATACTAGATACCAAACATACCCAACAAAAACTTGGAAATGACTTGTAATTACTGAACAACTTACTTTTCAATGACAACTTCATACCATCTGTATTACCTAGAAGAAATGTGGGGATTCTTGGGGATAACAAATCACAAATTTGGGATAAAACTGAAAATAAAACTGGGAGCCCTGTTTCTGAAAGAACATTTCCATAGTGTGAACCCAGGCTTAAGAAATAACTTATGTTATCGTAACAAAACAAATCAAAGTTTTTAAATAATGCAATTTTTTCTACTTTAATTACTAAAAACTCAAACAACAAACTTTATTAAAGGCCATAATTAAAATGCTATTAATTGTTAAACCTTAACAAAAAAAAAAAAAAAAAAAAAAAAAAAAAAAGCGAAAAAACGTCCATGTAAACAAAAGTGTATAAAAATTAATCAAAGAACGAAAACGTCATGAAAAAGTTTTCAATACAAAGCGTTTGACGTCGCACAGTGGCGCCATTTGAGTTTTTTCGTTGCAAAAATCATATCTTTTGAACAGAATAAGATAATTGAACAGTTTAAACAGCATATGATAGATAACTGTTCAGCCTATGAAATGAGCGTTTGGAAAGGGTGCTACGCTTTGTAGGGGTCTACTTATGGGTTATCAAAGTTAAAATTAGTAGAAAAATCAATTTTATGGTAACTAAAAAAAATTATTTTTACATTTTTAGATTGTTTTTATTTTTTTTCTTAAGGGTTTTATGTTTTAAATTATTACCCAACAAATTAAAAAAAAAATTATTTTTTTTTAAATTTATTTTTTCAATTTTCTGTAAAATATTCATCACAATTCGTAAGAGAAGGTATATCTAAAAGACTAACCATTTCTAAACTATAATTATTTTGTAACTCTATTTGTGACTTCACATGCCGCAGGGAAGAAATAAGTGGATCGGAAGATGCTGCCAACATGTTGAAGAGGTCCTTATTTTGCCTTACCCTTGATGCTTTGAATGTGTTGTGCAATATATATATTTTATAAAATTTGTTAAGAGACTCCTGTGCTTCTTCAGAAAGCTCTCCAATTGGCAAAGACTGGTACTCAATTATATCTTTGCCATGCGCCAATATTTTATGGACGGTCGGGGTCAACTTCTTCTGTGGATACATTTCTGATAAAAGAGATGCAGTTTTCGACGCATATTCTCCATATTTTGTAGAATTGACATTTTCTTTGCAGTTTAAAACATCCAAGATCGTTCCCAATCTTTTCACGATTTGATTGTCAATTCCAATGATTCTAGTTACTGCCTCATCATTTTCAAAAAATCTCCTAGAAGTGTTTCCATCGTTTGAGTTACCGTATCCGTGCTTGGGACAGTCTACTTTTAGTCCAACTTGTTTAAAAAAAGCCTCCTGTATTTGCTTCTTTCTGATCTTCTCCTTATCCTTTATTGATGTATTTTCATTGAAGTTTTCCTCCTCTTGTGGTAGGGTATATGCCAGTTTTAGCAAGAATTCCATACACCTTATCCTTGCGTGCATTGGTGACATTCCATATTCGTAATTCTCCTCATTTGTAGAATCGTTTAAATTACCAAAGTTCTTCTGACAAATAATAGTAAAAAATCGATAAAAAAAATATAAAAATAAAACGAAAAAAGGGGTTTAAATAGGTTTTTGCTAAATTTTTACCTCCAAAATAATTCTGTCTATATATATGTATATGATAACTAATTGAAATATGTTATAATTAAGCAGAAAAAGATACTTATCTTAAATTCTTTACAACTAATTATATAAAATTGAGATGTAACATATTATATATGAAATAAATTGAATTGAATTGAAAAAAGTTCTTCTGACTCTTTTTGCAAATCGGGCATGACATTGTTGAGGTTGTTCCTGTCAGTTCGTTTACGACTTTTTCGTCAACCATGGTCAGGTGGAACTCGTAATTGCATTCAATATATTTCCCTTCTCCAATTTGCAGCTTTGTAGGCTTAATCTTGCTTATTTGTTCTTCAATGTCCTTCACCGTAGTCCTTATGAGTTCTGTCGATTCCCTTGCAAACTGAAACATTATTGGTCGGCAATAATGCACTGATGACGGTCGTGGATTTTTCCAGTGTAGGGAATCATCCGATTTTAGCCGCAAAGGAACAACAGATGCCATAAACATATTTCCGTCCGATATTGTAGCGTCATCGAAAGATATCCTTTGCTTATAAACGCTTTGTCCGGATGATCCATCGCAGCCCCATTTGCTGATCAATGTCAACTTCTCAGGAAGAATTTTCACTTCCGTGAAAAACTTTGGTGTGGTTGACTTTCTAAACAGTTCAAATAATTTTAAATTGTTCAACGCCATGTTTTCAGTACTTAAATTGTTTAATGGTTTCAGTAATTGTTGCGCCAACTTTCAGGCGTAGACTAATCCAGGCATTATGCTTATTTTGCAATATATAGGCTTATGCTACCATGCCTAAAAATTTACCTGTTCCCTGCATACATATGGATTTAGGCTGAATAATGCAATTTTGATATTATGCACGTGTCCAAATAAGATTTGTGCCTACCTGTAGGGACCATAAGTCAATATTGTTCCTGACCATTTGTACGCCAAAGTATTGTTTATGTGAGGTACGTACCTGCTAATTTCAATGAGTAGTTTTTTTCAAACTATTAGATCAAACTACTGTCAGTCAAAACATATAAGGGATGGACGCCATACAATTTCTGCAACCATGTCTTTTTAAACTTTTTTACCTCTAGAAGCCAAACGGGCACGTACGGGCAGATAAAAATTTTGAATTATGTAAAGAACTAATCAAAGAACAGGTTTTTCAAATATGGCAAATATAGAAAAATATAGTTTTTTTTTATTTTCCGTCAAAGTTGAAAAATAGTGAAAAAACGGATAGTTTTTAAATAGTGATTTACCAGGAGAAACACAGAGCAAACAGTTAATTTTTTTTTTATCATTATACATTTAATAAATACATCAATCAATACAAACAAAAAATAAGGCGATTCGTTACCTATTTTTCGTGATATTACACCTGAAATCGCAACAAATTGACTAAAAATTGTGTGTTTTTTTGAAAACCGAAAGTCGGTCAACTTTGAACGGTTATATCTTCTAAACTAAAAATGTGATATTATTAAGAGTGGCATATTTGAAATCGTTGAAAAGTTTCCTATAACATGGGTTTATTCAAAACTTCGTCGGCACTCATGAAAATTTTGATTTTTGCAACCTCGCTTGCTCTACGGGCGCCACTGTGCGTCGTTGACTATACAAAAACAAATAAATTTAACTTAAAAAAATTTTAACTAATACTGAAGCAAATGTAATTGAAAGTCACCAACATGAATATGCCATGTTACAAATCTTTCGAAAGAAAATCTATTTAAAAACTAATTGTTGTACGATTAAAAAAAATTAGTTAGTTAGTTACTAAGTAACTAAACAAATGCATAATAATATTGTAACATTTTGGCTTTAATGTCATTTAAATTCATTTTCTTCTTCAAAACCTCTCAACTATTCCTAAGTAATTAAATTACTTGTCATTCCTAAATAAAGTAGAAGTTTTTGTAATTATTTTTATTTTATTCTTGCAAATAATTGAAATTCTTGAGAGTTTTCCGTTTAGTTCAAGAGAGAAATAAAGAAACAAAATGTTTTTGTTTTCGCTGTAAAATTTATTAACGATATTTGTACAAAGAAACAAAGTCTATGAAAGTCCTAATTGAAAAAGTTTAATTAGACATAAATGTAATTAAAGTTTTGAGTGGCAAGGAAAGTAAAGGGGTTTTCATTATGAGCGATTCATTTTGGTTTTTCAATTAAAAAAAATTGTGGGTTAGTTCTAACTAGGGAAACCAGAAATATGCTCTAAAAACGATTTTATGAGCATTAAATATGCAGTAAAAACTCTAAAATATGCCCTGAAAATTGTTAAAAATATGCCATAAAAAATCAGAAATTGCTCATTTGAAAACAAAATATTCAACACTTCAAAAATATTTGCATTAAAAAAAACAACCCTAAAATTATAATCGGTAAAGCCCAAACGCCAGAAGAATTTTCGAGAGTTTACCCCATTTGGGAATGATGGGCGTACAAAAACAAAGTTGTGTTTTGAGGTTAAAATTCATATAAAAGTTATTTGTGGCGAATATTTTCTAGATATTAACACCCATATGAGATTTTTTGCCTTAAAGGGATTGCAGGAACATTGTTTATTAATGTCAACATTTAAAAGGAAGTTAAATCCATTTTATAGATGAGAGCTTTGGCCACATGTGAACCGATTTGAAAAGAATTTATTTTGCAGTAAAATATTTTTTCGGCGAAATTAATCTAAATTCCAACATAATAAAATAGTTTATGGAACGAAGTTTTTATGGTTAATATATGAAATTATAGACCGATTCTCACCATTTACATAGAATTAAGGACAATAAGTACAAATTAAATGTATTTACCAAATTTGATAAAACTATCTACAAAATTGCAACTGGTACTTTGCGCACAAAGTTCTATATAAAATTAAAACAGCTATTAATTTAGGTTTTGTTGAGTTTTGATTTTGATAGTAACTCATTAGCCAATAAGCCCAAATACTAATCATCAAATTTCAAAAATTCTTTGTGTTCATAAACTCCGTGAAGTTAATTTAATTTTTTAATCGTTTTTTATACAATTAGTTAATACTGTAAGAAAGACTTTCCGTTTGATTGTATCGGTTATGACAAATGCCCCAAAGTAACCCAAAATTAATAAATTACACGTTAACAAGCAAAGTTACCATAGTTTAAGTGGTTATCAAAAATCGGCACTTTGCTAATTTTAAGGTCAGAAATCGGCAAAATGCCGATAAACCCTCAAAATGCCGATAAATCGGCAAATATGGCAGGCCTGACTGGCTGGGTCATCAAGACGTACTCTTTCTAAAATGAGGTCAGCCAGGCAGTTACCTTGAATGGTGTTCGCTACCGCGAAATGATAACGGACTTCTTGTGGCCAGAAATTGAGGATATGGACCTGGACGATATTTGGTTCCAACATGATGGTGCCACTTGCCACACAGCCAACGAGCTAATAGTTATTTTGCGCGAGAAATTACATGGCCGTGTTATCTCACGTCGTGGTGAAGTTAATTGGCCGTCGCGACCATGTGATTTGACACCGTTGGACTTCTTTCTTTGGGGATATTTAAAAGAAAAAGTGTACGTCAATAAGCCCAGAAAAATTCAAGAGCTAAAGAATGAGATAATTTGGCACATTAACGACTTTGAACCTCAATTATGTCTCAGAGTTATTGAAAATTTGGAACATCGGATATAGGTATGCCACCGAAGCCGTGGCAAGCATTTGGCCAATATTTTGCTTTACACATAATTGCCATAGATTAGGGATGCTAAAGTTGGTAAATTGTACTTTTTTTTGGTACATTTTCATCTTTGAAAGTACCGTGGTACTATCGTGACTCATTTGGTACAATTTAAACATATTTCATAGTTCCGCCTTTTTAAAATTTTTAGTATAGCAAACAAATTATTGAGACTTTTTCATTGCATTTATGTTGTACAACAAACCATTAATGTAATGGATGCTTAAATATGCTACTAGAATTGTGGTGTATAGAACGCTTTTTAGACAGACAGACGAAGATTGTTGTGAAGGGGCGACGCAGTATGCGTGATACACTTTACTTTTTTCTTCCCTCGCCTACAAACTTCGTCTGTCTGCCTTTCACTTTCCACATTGTAAAAGGGGACTTATGGTACCCACATATGAGGCAATATTAGTCAAAACCTGTGCTACTACTTTTGTTAAAAATAAACCCAAAGTTTGATCAAATTACTGGTCATGCTTTTTTTTGGATTTTTTCATCAAATAATAAATCTATAAATTTGCTCTGTCTGAACATACCTTAAGTTTTATTAAATTTAAGAACTTAAACAATATTTAATAAGCCTTTAAATAAATTTTGTTCAAAATTTACTTAGCAATCTTTTAGATTTTAGTTGTTCCTTTCGGATTCTATAAATATTGTGCTGTTAGTTTTCCCATAACATATAAAAATAATTCTGAGTCGCTTTTGTGGGAATTTTTAGTTTTATTTTTTATGGTTAAAATATTTTCACACAATTAAAAATGTTTTGTTGACCCGGCAGTTCGTGGAAATATTGCAGATCTATTTGGTTAGAACAAAAATTAAATTAAAATCATAAATTGATTAACTGATTTTCCGTGACCTGTACTCATGTTCTGTAACTTTGGTGACAACTTCTTGCATCGAGAAGAAGTGAAACAAAATATTCCATCGTTTCTCGAAAAGTGAGAAAAAAGTGTATCTGTAAATCATGTCGAAAACCTTCAAAAGATTACGATTACGTCGTTACGTTATAAATGTCATAATGTTCCACTCGAAGCCGATATGAAATTTCAGATTTTGAAAACGGCAGTCAAACATATCATTGAAGGCGACCATAATTTACTAAAATTTTGAACTTTCCAACGACGACGGCTATACCAACCAATAATAAGTGCGACTTGAATGTTCGTTGATTACAAAATTGCTTTGAAAACATTGCCCCCTTTCAGACTCGGCAAGTTACTCTTGATTTGTAGATGACAAGGGTAAGGTCCCGGTAAGGGGGAAAAATTTAATACAGACTTTTTGTACTCAGCAAGTTATTTGCGCTACTAACTTTCCGAGTCGGAAATTCGTAAATTTTTCATAAATGTTAAAAGCAAAATAATTAAACATCGAGAAAATTTGATAAGAACAGAATACAAGCCTCTTTCCTGTTATTATTCATTGCATTTCTAATATATTTTTTAGTGTTTAAATTATTTCTCACACACTTTTTCTGTAAATTGGCGAGTAATTTCCTAACGTGACAGCAATTACTCGCCAAAAGAGTAACAGACGCAGTTAAGTGAGAAAAACAGTTGTTCGTTTCAATTTATGGCATTTTTAATTTCACACTTTTCAATCGAAAAGTTTTCCTACGCGGGAGTTACAGAACATGGGAACTGGTTGCACAACTCATCAGCAGGTGGCTCTGGCTATTCTGAGTTTTTTCAATACTGATTTGGACTATTTTCAAACATAATAGTGCCTGTAATAAATATAGCTTGACCTAAAGGAACCATATGTGGGATCTGTCACCATGGATAACTGCTGGGGTAACCAAATAGAAGATGAGCTTGCCAAACGTGATGCTTGTCTGTATGACCGACTCATTTATTTATTCGTTGGGCTTCCAATGGTTCGCTGTAAGTTACTCATTAAGTGCGTGTCTTATAGACTTGAATAGTTGGGGTGTACTCATAAATCCATTTGCTAAGTATACACGCCACTGTGATCTGGCTCTGATGAACAGAGCACATGCTTTTTACTTAGCTTCAATAGCGTGCAGTTTATAAAACTTATCTCAGTGGTAGCTGGGCACTGGCCTGTAGGTACTCATGCAAGGAGAATGGGTCTGGAGTTCAGTGACTACTGCAGAAGTTGTCATTAAGAGGAGGAAGTGGAAGCTCTGTTTAAATTTCTGTGCCAGCATCTCGGAATTCGAGACATTAGAAAGAAATACCTGGGGAAACCAGTGCTTGTCTGTTTAGATGATCTAAGTAAGAAAGAGTTAAGGTTTCTTCTTCTCTTCAAATGTGATTTAACATTGCGCCATGTTAATTTAACATTGATATGTTTTTCTGTGTGCACTTAAATGTTAATTTTACATTGAGATTTTTTTTTCTGTGTGCACCTAAAGAAACTACCGGGTTCTTTATTCAACAACCACCAACGGCACCACCTTCAACATCCTTTTAGTTTTTTAACTTTGGCTTTAAGTTTTAAGCTTTTTGTTGCTGCTATTGCAAATTCTCTTTTATATTTTATGGCAAAAAATTTTGTGTATTTATTTGCTCTTTTTTTAGTTTATTTTCTTTTTTAGTTTAATTTTATACTCTATTTTTAAATACGACTAAAAATAAATTTTTGTGAATGTTTTTTGAAATAGAATGTGTACATAAAAATAAATCTCATTTTAAGGACATTAAGGCGCCTTTTGGTTTTTGATATGTATTTTGTATAAATAGTTTTGTTAGATTTTTTTAGAAATTCCTTTTTTTTTTGTTGCATATGCAATTTTAAAGGTAAATTAAGGAAAAAAAAATTTAACAGAAATTAAATTAAATGTGCGGAATGTTCTTGCTTATCTTTAGCAAGAATTCGAATTATGTGTGCTGTTAAATAGAAATAGTTGTTATTATTATGTCCTTTCTTTTAGACAGGGTTTGTGTCTTTTATAGCTTATGTAATATATTGTTAGGTTAATAACTATTATTTTTTCTAACTTATTCATTGGATGTAAATGTATTTAAAAGATTTTTTAAATCGCTTCGAATATATTGAATTTTGGTCAAAAAATGATAATATTTATATGCTTGCAATAAATATTTATTTGTTTAAATGTGTAAAAAATAAAATTTAAACCTTTTTTTTTTTTGTTTTTTTTTTTCTAACCAAAAAGTTTTAAAGTTCATTGACTTTTAGTGGAAATGTTTTTTTACTTTTTATCTTATTTGTACCCTTTTTTTACAATGTATCAATTTTTTTTTTAGTTTTTATCTCTTACACACCCACTTAGTTGGCCCAAAGTAAATACACACACACACACACACACTTACTCGTAAAAGTACTCCCAGGCTTTAACACATACAAACGCTTATGCACACATCCACGTTATATATTATTTAAATTGTTGTATCTACCACAAATACATTAGATATTTGTTCTGTTTTTTTCTGCGAAATGACATATATATGGCAGTTTCAGGCATGCATATGCATGCATTTTATGTATTATTGCATGTTACATTTTATGGTTGTCCATTTGATAATGGTTTTTATTATTATTTTTCTCTCTTTCTTTTTTCGGATTGTGTGGGCATTCAATTTAAATACTCATACACAAACACATCTATAATAACATATAAAATCTTTGAATGCATTTTAAATGGCCTTTTCACCAAAATACATGTGTTAACTTGGTGTCGTAGTCATTGTTCCAGGATTGATTAGCAAAAATTTGAAGATAAATTAAATTTTAAAAATATTTTTTTTTTTTAACAAATAGAATCTGGGAATTTTAGTTCTCATGTTGAGTACCATTTTTATTATAAGTTTTAATATTAATTCGATAGTGTATTCCAAGTCAAATTACAATTTATAAAACTTTAATACATTAATAATCTTATTCCTTGAATATTTGCCATAGAAAATATTCTTGGAAAATATTGAAGGAATGAGCCTATTAAAGTATGAAAGCTTAATAAATTGTAATTTAACTTATAATACCCATTCGAATTAATATGAAAATTTATAATATTTTTTGTATTATCTTGAATTTTATGAAAATTACGTATTTTGAAATAAAAAGAATGTTATATATTGTTTTCTAAAGACTGTAAATAGTTTTTAAACATTTCTAAATTAATTTCGAAAATTCGAACATATGTTCGAAAATTTCCAAAAAGATTTAAAAATAAAACATTGCCTTTAAAGTAGTTTTTATTGATTAAAAAAGCATTATAAGTATTTTTGGCAATTCAATTGTAATTTCGAAAATTCGAAAATGGATTACTAGTGTAAAAAATATAGCTTTATATTACTTTAAAAACATTTCCAAGTATATATAGTTTATATCGAAAATGTTGAATGAATTAAAGAAATTCAAAATTAAATTCGAATATCTAAAACTTTGTTGAAATTTGCAAAATTATGTTCAAAGTTTTAATTTTCAAATAAAGACGATATATTCAAAAATGTCTTTCTAAAAAAAGGAAATTTTTAAAATAAAATTTTGTAAAATTTAAAAGTTTTTCAAGATTTCTTAATGAAATTGCGGAATTTTGAAAAATTCCTGTAAAATAATGTAATAGTACAATTTTAGCAAAATTCCTATTAAAAAAACTTCTTTAAGAATTCTTAAATTTTGATAAAGTATGCTAAAATACCAAGCCTTAATCTTGCAAAGTTTTTTTTTTTTGTATATATTCGCATCTAAATGTGATTTCATATGCAATTTATGTTCTAGATTATTTATAAGTTTATTATGTATAATGTTTTGTATGTTTTTTTTATATTTTCTACATATTCACACACACACACCAGCATATTTTATAATACATTTGCTTATGTTGCATTCATCAAAACTAAACGCCGCCAATAGCACCCAACGCCCACTGTTTTATGTCTCGTCTGTTTGGCGCCTAAAATGCTGCCAATACTTTTGGAAAAACTCTTTTATTTTATATATTTTGTTAGTTACTACTTCTTGTTGTTCGCCATTAGCGAGTGCAAGTGTGTGTGTGTGTGTGTGTGTGTGTGTGTGTGTCTGACTGTGTTTGTCTATCTTAGATTTTGGTTGCAAAGATGTATCTCTCGTTTCCTTCTAACCCGTTAAATAATAGTATTTGCTATTTCACTTTTTTGATTCAAACTATTTTCTTCAAACTAAGTTTTACTATTTTTGATTTTATTTTCTTTTCTTTTTGGGTTTTATTTTTCCAAACGAAAAAAATTTATAAAACTTAGGAAAGTATCAATTTCGTTTAGTAAAAATTCTTCAACAATAATATTATTTTAGTGCAGGCTGCAGCAGCAGCAGCGTTCGCAGTCTCCTGGTTGGAATTACAGGAGGTATTGTGTTCAAAAAGATGTTTGTGGTAATTTGGCGTTTCTTGCTCTTTTTGTTGTTGTTGTTGTAGCATTCACATTCACTGTTTGTTTTATGACCAAAGTCGTATTGATGTAGTTTTGAAGCAATAAATTGTTGGGCTTTTTTTTTTTTTTTTTTGCTTTCCGAGCTCTTTTCTTTGTGTTGTTTGCTGTAATGTTTCAGCATCAGGAAGATATAAAAATTTCTTGTTGCTATTTATTTGGCTTTGATTTTTGCGATTTGCAAGTTTTTATTGCCTGTCTTTAAGAAATTGAAGAGATATTAACATTTTATGGGTGAAAAGTTTTTTTTTTACGAATTATTATAAAAGCAGGAGGGTCAATAAATTAAAGGTAAAGAAAAAAGTTTTTTGTAAAATAAGTTTTCTAATAGATTTTTGTATGTAAATTTTTTTTTTTTTTTTATATTTTTGCGAAGGACATAGTTTTTTACCCCCATATTCCTAAAAAATATTTTAGGTTTATAGCAGGTTTATGAAACGAACTTTCTATTAAAAATTTGTCTAATAAACCTTTCGTTAATCAAAAATATTTTTTATGAATATGGGGGTTAGTATATGATTATATTTATATCGAAGTATATTATAGAAATCTTATTAACGCAAGCTCCGTTTCGGTTAAAGAAAATTATTTACCGAAAATTGAAAATTTCAAACATTTACTGTAAAAATGTAAAATTTTACAAAAAATTTTTTAGAAATATGGAAATTTTGGAAAAGTGTTTGAGAAATATTTTGCCGAAATAAATTTACATGAAAAAAATTTAAATTTTAAAATTTTTTAAAAAAATGTTGCACAATTTGGTACAAAAACGAATGACCTTTTAGGAAGATTTCATTTTTTTAATTTTGCTAAATTTTGTAAAAAAAAACAATAGTGAATATTTTTAAAATTCTATCAGAAAATGAAATGAAAAAAGATATCTTGGAAAATTTTCTTTAAAAAAGTAAAATTTTGAAAAATTTGCCTTAAAGATGTGAAATTTTATGAAAATTTTCTGTACAAAAAGTGAAATATTTTCTAAAATTTTCTTAAGACATTTGAAAATTTGTTGGTAATTTTAAAATTAATTTCGAAAATTCGAACATAAGTTCGAAAATTCGAACATAATTTCGAAAATTCGAACATTAGTTCGAAAATTTCCAGATAGATTCAAAAATTGGCTCTAAAGAAGTTTTTATTGATTAAAATAGCATAAAAAATAGATAACTGGCGTACAAATATAGCTTCATATCACTGTTAAAAATATTTAAACTTATACGCAGTGAATTTTAAAAATTTTGGATTATTTTGAAAAATTCGAAGTTAAATTGTAAAATATAAACTTTTGTTTAAATTAGCCAAAATTATGTTAATTTTGAAAATTAAAAATGTACCATAAACATTAATCGAAACGTTTACAATTATGTATTTATATTGTTATGTTCGACTGTATTTCCAGTATCCATTTTGCTGGAGTATGCTATTGAACTCCACTGTAATTCAAGTATAATTCAAGGTTTGACAATGGAAAACAGGATTGGTATTACACTTGATTTAAACTTTAATTCCAGCAAAATTGCTTATTGGGTAATTTTTTTTAAAGCAAATTTTCCAAAATTTTACTTTTTAGTAAATTATTTGTTTTGCTCTAAATTTTGGTTAAGCAAAGCTTCAATCTTTATACTATACTCTTGAGCTTCTAACACAGGGAAGTGTCCTTGGACCTCCTCTCTATCTAATAAATATTTCAGATTTGCTCAAAAACGACAAACTGATTATTTTCACAGTCTTAGTTCGCATTTGAAACCGCAAGTGGTCTTTCGTTATCTCAATGACTTCGTTCGTGGAAACTTCGTTAAAAAATTGGCAAATTTAAGTAAACGAGTTAACTCTTAAGGCTAGCTTACACTATCACACAAGTCTTATGTATTCCATAATACTTTGTGAGTTTTGTTGCTACTGTCAAAAAATCTAATGTAACATAACAGTTTGTCATTTTTATAACACATTGCATTCACACTATTACACTTCTACATATTACTTGAGATTTTGACAAGTATTAATAAAAAAGTATAATAGTGTAAACTTGCCTTAAGCACGTTATGGTTACACTTAGAACAGGAAATTGTAAATCTTTCACACTTAATAAATTTCCCGTCCAATTTTCAAAGAAAAAAAGTATGAAACAAAACTGAATGCAAAACTTTTTAAACAAAATAATATTTAAAGTCGGTCGGTAAATGGAAGAGGTGGGTGAAAATCAATACTTTGGGGGAAGGGTTGGCAAATTATGAGCCCTAACTGCAATTTGATTTAAAAAAAATTTATTCTTTAGATTTGTGCTACGAAGCCCAAAATTCTTTAAAATCTTTTTTCTTTTTTGGAAAACCTTTGTATCTACAAAATTTGCACAAAATGTCTGACCTTGGTTCACATAATTTTTCTGATTCACACGGAGGAATCAGGAGAACACACAATAGGGGGAATAGGGCATAGAAAATGCTTCAAGCTACAATATAGTTTCTGATTTATTTTTTTTAATTGGGTTTCGGAGACCCGGCCTTAAGCTTTGTTATATTTTTATTTTTTTTTTATTCCTACGCTAGTCCCGCGAAGCTCTTCGCTTGTCTGCAGGAGACCAGAGTCTCTGGCGGAAATCGAACCCGCAACCCCGGTACTGATAGACTAGCTCACTATCAGCTAGCCTTCCGGGGCAGCCAAGAAAGGAGTTATGCTCTATTAGGTAGGAGATTTTCGGGCAATTTGGACCGTTTAAAAAAAATTTTATTTTCTATGTGACACATACACATTAAGAAAAAAGGCCAATTCAGCGGTGGAAAAATTATATTTTATAAACTAATAGTCTGATCGGCAAAAACTGTATGGATGAATATTAGACAAGAATATAGGCTATAAGCGCCGTCAGAAATTTGGCTTTGTTTAATACAGTGGGTGTTATATATGTTTATATATAAGACAATTGCTTCGGTAAAATTCGGTAGTCAGCAGAAAAACTCTTTGGGGACCTTTTAAATTTTCAAACTGAAATCCCTCATTGATGGTCCGCGGGAAGTATATCCGATCCCCACATGTATTCCAAGGAAATGTAATCCAGAATCGTCTAAAATAAGGTCCAAGGCGATCCCATCAATAGTTTAGCTTCTATTGAGATTTAAAGGTGTGTAGTACGGGAACTTTGGAAAAGGTCCTCTGGGACTTTGTACTGAAATTTTAAGAAATCATTAATATATGCACTTAATTTGTCTTGTTTTATTGTTTGAGTACATCACTAACGTGTTCTTTGAATTTGACTTACTTTTTGGATTACTTCATTGTAAATTTCTTTAAGAACCTGCTTAATGTTTGAACACATTTCAAACGAATTCTTAGAATTTAACCTTAATTTTTGTCACTCATAAAAAATTAGTTATGCTAGGAAGACAGCTGGATCGTACGTCATAAGAATGTAGGACGTAGTGCCGTACATTTCTAAAAACTCGCTCTAATTGCCCACAATTCCATCGTAGACGACGTATTCTGTTTTCCTTTACAAAATATATTAGTAAATCCAAATTTATTGAAATTGTTGTTTGTTTTTTCCCTCTTTTAGTTTATGTATAATCAAATATTTAATATGAAAACACAGAAATTATTTCATTTTATATTTGTAATTTTCTTTTTCTCAGACAATACGGCCGTAGCCGGCGTATGAAATAGAATAAGATCTATGTCGACGCACGACGTAGAAACACTTTTACGTTTGCGCCAAATATTGTGTGTCTTTGCATTAAATATTACAAGTTTTTTTTTGACAACTTATCTACGTCACACGCTACTACGTTCTTACGGTAAAATTGTGTTCCTACGGTATTAAATAATTAAATAATAATAGGGTAATAATGTTATTAAATAATTTTTTTTTCTGAAATTCATTATACATGTAAAATTAGTAAATAATTATAAAGCAAACCAAAAAAATTGGCGTTTTCATAGAAAATTCCATACAAATAGAAATAGGTCCATGACCTTGAACTTCGTATAAGGGAAACGGATGACTCACTCATGGGAGGGTTAAATTCTATAATTTTTTTTGCTAGTGCTAGTTAGATGCTAGTGAGAAAATACTAATAGCTTATAAGTTTCATAATTTTACAAACTTTATTCAAATAGATGATCAATTACGCAAATTTTGATCCACTAATGCCATTGTGTAAAATATTGATATTTTACTGTAAACTGCCAGCCGTCGCACAGTGGGTTTAATGGTACCCAAAGTGGCGATTAATTCATGAAAGCCGTAGTTTTAAAATATTATATTTTTAATTGATGAGTTATTATAAGCACATAAAAGGGAAAACAAGGCCTTAGTTCACAATTTATACTGTAACTTTGGAATGAAAAGCGATATATTAATGAATAAAACTGAAAATTAAAGCATACTTAATGTGCTATTAAAAATTTAAGTAATAATTTTATTATATGTATTTATATTAGTATAAATTAAATTTAAAGTCTAATTTTTGTTTGTCACAAAATTTTATATATGTACAAATTTTTTTCAAAAAAGTCACAAAAGAGAATATCATAATTTTTAAGTTATAAATAATCATAAATACTTAAAAACACAACTTTAAAAAAATGGAAAAAAAATTTTTTTAACCTGTTAGCCGTTTTTTGTTTCTAGGAAAAAACATGATCCACAATTTTCTCTGTAACTTTGAAATCAAAATAAATTTTAAAACTAAGTTAATAATATGTATTCCTATTAGTATAAATTTTTATCCAGTTTTTGCTTTCACAAAATTCAATAAATGTAAAAATTAATGTGAAAAAATAAAACATTTAAAACCTTTTGGGAAATTTTTGTTTTCGAGAGTTTTTACACAAAATATAAAAAAAAGCCGGGCACTGTCTGGACTTTTTTTAATATAAGCTGATATACTACATTTCTCTAAAATCCAAAAAACTAATTCCAACTCTCACTAACTTAATACTTGTGGCCCATTAAATGCGGAAATTATCCCAGTTTTGGACCTTTTTTAAAAAAATTATTAAAAATATTTACAGACTAGATGACCCGTGCGAATATTTCGCACCGTTAGTTGTCATTTTTGTAACATAAAAAGAAAATAATTAATAGAAATTTTAGTAACTTCAATACATTTTATTAAAAGTATAAAAATATTAGAAATCATAATATATATCATACATATTTACATACATACATACATATGTTTAAATGCTTTTATAATACTTCTTTGAATACAATGTTAGAGGTTATGACATGATCATCGTTAAATTTTTGCCCGTACGAATCCTTAATACAAACAAAAATATCTTTAAACGTACGCAATTATATATAACTGACTTAGTAATAAACGGCATTATAGTAAAAAGCGGTAGTGCCAGAATGGATTTTAATACATACTATATTATGTAGAACTGCATTATTATTAAGCGACCCTGTATTACCACACTTGATTCAAAACATATAATCATAATGACAACAGTATTATCATGCAGTTCTATATAAAATATAATTTTTATCAATGAAAATATTAAATTTTCAATTTCTAATTATTTTTTGTCATTAGTGTTAGAAATAAGCTTTAAAATGAGATATCATTCATTAAATTTGATGCGGTGGTATGGGAGATATTTGCAACCGACAAAAAAAAGTGCTTTAGAAATAATAAATATGATAATTTTAACAAAAAAAAAAAAAAAAAAAAATTTTTACTATATACTTTAATACCTGATGTTGATAAAGAATTAGTTGTAATATATTTAACACTAATTATAATCTCTTGAACTGTAAAAATGTCCAATTTTTTCACTTTTTTTAAAAACAGCAATAATTTGCTAACTTTGACCGCTCACTGAAAAGAAAGTAAACAACTTAGTTCATAGATTTTTACAGAAAGTGATGCAGAATTTTATCTATTTTTACCCTATAACAAAATTTATTATTTAAACCTTATTTCTAAATTTCAATTAATCGCCACTTTGATACCATTTGAACCCAATGTGCGTTGCAATGGCGTTAATGTTAAAACTGCAAAAAATGCTGAAGATGAGAATGTGGTTTTTCTCGAAACATATAAATTCGACCTGAGTTCGAGTCCGTGTTCAGTCAATGATGAATAATTATCAATAAATTTTAAATCATTTCATATTGTAAAATTCTTTTCTTAATTAAAATAATTTAATTTAATGAAAAATTTGTTGAACTGAAGCCTGATTTAAAAATATCGAATACTATACAAAATTTATTTTGCTTTAAAATTTATTAAAACAAAAAGGTATAGTAATTTAAAACTTTAAATTTACGAAGAAATTTTTAATATTAGCAAAATACTGAGAATGTTAATTTTGGATCACCCTGTTCACTGTGATATATAGCTAAAAAACAGCTTTTTTTTTTTAGTTTCAGATGTATACTAGTATTTTCTACTTTCAAATGAGTGATTGGTAACTATAAAAAGGGTTTGGGCCTCCTTCTTAAAATATCGTTCACAGTGTGCTAGAAAATAAATGGTTCAACTGGTAAAAGGTGAATTTCGCACAGTCCCAGAAAAATAGATTTTAAAACGTGAATATAATCCAAATTCACTTGCCAGACCCTTTTCTAAGCACCAAATGCGAGTATGACTTAATTTGTCTGGACCATGTGCTTTTCACTTGCTTTGGAGCTAGGACCTTTAAGTTTACTATTAATAAAAATATTATTTTCAACTAACTGATTTTCGATTGATTTCAAAGAAAGACCTTTTCCTGATTTTTATTTCACATCTACAATATATTTCGAGTTTCTCATATAAATTTAATGACATTTTTTCAACAACCCTCTCCACCTTCCTTTAAATTCCTTTTAATTTCAATTCATGTTCAAGTGTCGTGTTTTTTCTCTTTAATTTTTTATTCAATTTAAACTGTACAAGGTAAAACTTTTACAAAAACAAAAAAAGACAAAATGAAACAGTACATTTATTATCTACATCATTATTTAAGTGTCATTAAAAATAAAATGTATTAATATCAATTTGCAATTTTTCATTTTATTTGTTCTGGAAACGAACACAAAATGAAACATTCAAGTATAAAAGGAAACAAAAAAAAAAAAAAAAAAGAAAGAAATCTTAAAATTTTTTGCATTTAACAATCAACAGCAATATGCCATAAAATAATACAATTTAACACTTATTTGATTTCATTGTAGGAGAACTTTACAAAACTTTTCGCTTTTAAACTGATTTGTTCTGTTCAGTAACAGTCATAATGATTCAAACACTCAGATTATTAACAATTTAATAGACTGACAGACAGACAGACAAACGGACAGACAATAAAAAAAAAAAAAAAACAATAATACAAAATCATGGATAGACAGAGGAAAAATCGGACAGACATACATGCATACAAAATATACACAATGTAATGTTTAACGAAAAGTTAAAACTTTCGAGCAGCTCACCGAAGTAGATACGGATACAAAGTTGAGTCAGTCAGTTGCTTGATTTGGCTGGGTATTTAGTTGAGTGTCAAGTTTCTTGTTAAGCATTGAGAGGTGGTTTTGTTTCGTTCTTTTTTTATACTTGGATTTTATTTTAAAATCTAAATGCATCCTAATTGAGAAATAATCATTAGGAGTACTAAGTTGTTTCAAAGACTTGTAACAAAAAAAAAAAAAAAAAAAAAAAAAAATTTGTTAATTTTTTTTTTTATTAAAACATTTTTTTAAAGATTTCAGAGAGCAAAATAAATAAAAAAAAATTTCGAAGTTAAGATCGAGTTTTTGAATTTTTTTTTTAATAAATTTTAAACTTGTTTCAGACAGCAAAATAAATAAAAAAAATTTCGAAGTTTAGATCGAGTTTTTGAATTTTTTTTAATAAATTTTAAACTTGTTTTTAAATCATTACTGCCGTATTCATAAACAACTAAAATGGATATGAAATCTGTTTTAAGAAAAATTTGTATGGAATATATTAAAAAAAAATTAATAAACAATTATTATTAAAAAAGTATTTGAAACGGAATTTTCGAAATTAAGTTCGAATACAATAAATTGCTTTAAGTTTAAAAGTCTTCTAAAAACCTTTTAATTAACGGCTTAAAAACATATTTTGAATAAATTTTAATTCAAAAACCAATTTAAAATTTTCGAAATTAGGCTTAAAAAGATTCAAATGATTAAAACTAAAAAAATGACATTAAAAAAAATTCGGGTGTTTTAGACCATCGCCGAATGAAGTTCTAAAAGTTCTAAAAGCTGTTTATGTGTGAAAATTACATAAAATCATTTATCTATAAAATATATACATTCTGGAATTTTAAAGAATATTCGAACTTTGGAATTTTTAAAATTAATTTTTGACATATTAAAATTAAATTTAATAATTCAAAATTAAGATCAAAATATTTAAGTTACAAAAGCGTACAAAAACTTTCATTAGGATATTTTACATTGATATTTTGGTATTTTAAATAACAAAGGAATTTTCGAAAATTTTAAATTCCTCTAAGCGTATAAAAATTGCGTAAATCTTTAAATTTATCCAAAATTAATCTGCAAAAGATCTAAAGTCTAAAATAATCTTCGAATTTTCGATATAAAGTTAAAAAACTTAAATTGTTTAAACACCTACAAATTTAAACAACTGTTTTACTTATGTATAAAAAATAAATATTTTTATTTATTTATTTAATTTAAGTCTATGGACAAATTCCTTACAGACTATCTTAGCGTAGTAACATTTTTTTTTTACATTTATGCAAAGAAAGAAAGATTATAATAAACATTATTGATTTAAAAATAATATGACATTGCTTTTTATGATGTTAATGTTTAGAGAATAGTCGATAAAGTCATACATTTCATTAAAACAGCTGCATAATTTTCTTAATGGATCTGACATAGCAAAGTTAGTTCGGCATGTCCTGACATATAGAGGATTGAAAAAACGAAGTGAGCGCTGAGGGATATTAAAAGTTACGTTACTTAATAAAAATTCAGAATGTGTGCTACCATTTATAAGACTGAACATAAAAGATATATTAAGCATCATTCTACGGCTTTTTAAAGTTGGTAAATTAATTTCAGCTAGTCTTGTTGAGTATGAAGGTAGTACCAGGCGTCCTCTATAATTATTTCTTAAGCAGAAAATAAGAAATTGTTTTTGAACTGATTCGATATGATCGTTGTGGATATTATAGATCGGGTCCCAAATAATGCTGCCATATTCTAAAATTGGTCTAACGAGCGAAGTAAAAAGCCTTTTTGTGGTTAAGGGATCATTAAATTCCTTTGCCCATCTTTTAATAAAAGCCAGAACACTGCGTGATTTATTTACAGACATCGTTATATGTTGAATAAAATTAAGTTTTTGGACTAACAATATTCCCAAATCCATTATTTCACTAACAGTTTGTAAATTACAGCCATCAAGAACGTATGAGTAAGCACTCTTTTTTACTCTAGAAAATTGCATATGCTTGCACTTTTTTAAATTTGGTTCCATCAGGTTAAGTTTACACCATTTGTTAAAACTATCCAGGTCATTTTGTAGATGTTGTTGATCACAAGGAAGTTTAACACTTAAAAATAATTTTACGTCGTCTGCATACATCAACACATTACAATGTTGAATTGCTTCAGGCAAATCATTAATAAAAAGAAGGAACAGAATTGGACCAATATGGCTACCCTGAGGTACTCCAGACTTTACATTGATTTTTTTCGAAACTGCAGAATTAAATTTTACAGATTGAGTTCTACACAACATATAGTTCTACACAACACATATTTTGGAATGTTTTCAAAATTATATTTGAATTTTCGAAGTCGAAAAATGTAGATCCTTACTTCATTGAAAAAAATTTATTTTTATTATTTTTAAAGTCTTATGTTGTTAAAAAAAAGGTTTTCATTATTCGAAATTAAATTCAATAATTTTTTCGAGCCTTAAAAGTTAAGCTTAAAACAAAAAAAAAAAATATTTGTAAATTAAAAAGGTGTTTTTAATCGTTTTATAATTAATTTATTAAAATTATTAAATCTATTTAGTAAAACTACCCAATCAATGATTTTATAATATTCCAAATCTATCATTCTAACTCCTACAATTTAGTTCTAAACTTTAAAATCTTGCAACATTATATAATGTTATTTAATAAAAAAAAATTATAAATTTTATAATTTAATATTTTATAATAAATGACTTAAATACCCGTTTTCGAATAGTGAAAATTAATCAGATTGCAATTTTCAAAATTATTTAAAAATTTAAAAAAAAATTAGGAAAATTAAATTTAAATTCGAAATATCAGATTTCAATTTTGAAAATTATTTAAAAAACAAAATAGTGAAAATTGAATTGAAATTCGCAAAATCAGATTTCTATTTTGAAAGTTGTTTAAATTTAATTAAAAAAAAAAAAAAATACTGGGGAAAAACAAACTTTTTAAAAAAACTACTTTCAAAACATAATTTTTGAATGTTCAAAAAATTTATCGATATTTGAAATTAAGTTCGAATTTTCGAAACTATTAAAAAACTTTTATACTCAATATAAGTTTGATATAAAAAAGCTAGAGGTATAACTTACTCTGCAGGAAATTAAATTTGTTCCAAATAATCATTTTTGGAATTTTCTAAATTAAACGCCGCATAAAAAACCTTTTTTCGAATACTTAAAATGTACAAAAATTTAAAAATGAATTAAGTTTTATGAATTCAAATATTTTCGTACATAATTTTCAACTATACAAGACATAATTTCGAAAATTCGAAGTTTTACTAAAATTTTCCAAAATCTTTAAAATATCAATATTTGTGCTTAAACAAAAAGGTGATTCATCGTGAGGTTTGATTTTCAATATGCATTTTTTACAAATCACGCGTGACTCAGATCAAACTGCTTTGTCCTTTTTGTTGAGTATCGTTTGGCAAGTCATCATGGAAAGACTCTCTCTACAACAGCGACTACAAATTGATCAGCTGCATTACGAAAATCAGCGTTCTGTGAGAAATTAAAATTCGATGTTTTCTCGTGGAATTTTGTTCAGTAATCAAGCACATTTCTGGCTCAATGTAGACGTTAATAAACAAAATTGCAGTATTTGGGCTTATGAGCCACCCGAAGAGTACCAAGAGGTACCAATCCTATCCATTAAAAACAGCGGCTTGTTGCGGTTTATGGGCTGCTGGAATCATTAGTCCATATTGCTTCAAAAATTACCGTCAGTGCTTCCTGAAATTCAAGCGCATGGTCTGGGTGAGCTCTGGTTTCAACAAGACGACGCTAAGAGCAATACAGCGCGTGAAATAATGACCTTGTTGAGAAATCATTTTGGTGAGCACTTAATTTCATGTTTTGCTACGGTGAATTGACCACATAAATCGTGCGATATCACACTTTTTGACTATTTTCTCTGGTGATATGTAAAGTCTGAGCTCTTCAGGAATATGCCAGCAGCAGTTGACGCCTTGAAAGCCAACAATTCTCTGGTTATTCGCGAGATACCAGTCGCTATGCTCGAAAGAGTTACCCAAAATTGGACCTTCCGAATGGACTACCTCAGACTTAATCATGGCCAACATTTACATGATATCATTTTCAAATAGTAAATGCCATAAATTGTTCTTTTAACCGATAATAAACATTTTAAGTTCACTTTCAAATTTATGTGTTTTATTTTACATTATAAATCAAACCTCACGATGAATCACCCGATATGTATAAATTTAGATAATTTTGTGGTTAAAATAAATTTCAGATGTTTTCGTGTAAGAAGCGGCCTTAAACATGTTTAGCCATTTACCTCATGTAGTGTAAATTTTTATAAGCCTTTAGGGTGTTTGAAATTCGACGTACTAGTTAATTTATATCTTGTTTTTTTAAATATCTGTAGTATTAGTCTAATTCTGTTACGGTATTTAGTCAGGTGAGCGTAGAACAAAACCGTAACATAAAATTTTTTGTAAGGTTTTAGCCCTGGAGATCACAACTTTATGCATGACGAAATATGCAGGTCTGCAGAATTTTGTAAAACTGATTAAAATAAAATAGAGACGAAAAATAAAAAATTGTTTTAGAAGAGATCGATGTAGTTGCGTTAAAAGTTTTCAAAACTACACTCAAAATTTCAACAATATCAATAAACTATGCTAAAATTTTTAAAATTTAGGCAGAATTTTCGAATTTTTAATTTGATTTAGATGACTTACTAAGCTAGTTTTGGATTTTAAAAGCTTAAAAATATTTTTTCGAACTTAATTTCGAATTTTCGAAAATCATAAAATTTCGTAAAAACTTTGTACGATATGTTTGTATATCCAAAACGCTTATTCAGTTTTCGATATTAAATTCGAATATTTTTTTAATTGTCTTTTATATCGCACTTTTTTTAATTGCTAAAAATCCATTAAAGTACCCAACAACTTTAAGTACAGGCATTACGTGTGTTATTAAGAGATTTCCTTGATATTTAAAGTACGATTCGAATAAACCAAGTTAAGTTCGAATTATCCAAACTGCCTAAACCTTAAGTATTTATTAAAATATTAAGTAACAACTTTAAATATACCTTCAATGGCTTAGTAAGCTAGTTTAGGATTTTAAAAGCTTAAAAATATTTTTCGAACTTAATTTCGAATTTTAGAAAATCATAAAATTTCGTAAAAAACTTTGTACGATATGTTTGGATATCCAAAACGCTATTTCAGTTTTCGATATTAAATTCGAATATTTTTTTAATAGTCTTTTATATCGAACTTTTTTTAATTGCTAAAAATTCATTAAAGTACCCAACAACTTTAAGTACAGGCATTTAATGTGCTATTAAGAGATTTGCTTGATATTTAAAGTACGATTCGAATAAACCAAATTAAGTTCGAATTATCCAAACTGTCTAAACACCGTAAATATTTATTAAAATATTAAGAATATGGGAACTTTTCTTTTTTATAAATTTATAAATTGAAATACAACTCATAGAAGCACATTCGAAAAAATGGTTAATAAAGGATGGTTAAAATTAAGGGGCCCATGTTGAATGTGAACCACACCTAAATGTCAAGTTTTTTTCTGCATTTCATTTGATAAGGATACACAATCGAGCAACGCGTTAAAGTTATTCAGGCTTATTATAAAAATGGGGTTTCAAATCAAAATGCATATCGTGCACTTCGTGATTTTTTTGGTAAATTTAATTGCCCAAATGTGCATACAATCGGAAAAATCGTCAAAAATTTGAGCAAACCGGGTCTGTAGGAGATGTGCATGCTCGTACAGAACTAAAGCCTCTTGACCACTCCAAGCGTCGTCAATGGTCAGAATGGTGGCAAGAAATGGCAACAGTGGATGATCAATTTTCGAAGAAAATCATCTTCAGTGATGAGGCACATTTTCGGCTGTGGGAAAAATCTCCCAAAGAAAAATGGCCCAAAAAAAAAATGAAAAATCGCCCAAATGAAGAATCGCCCAACAGAACATGAAAAATGACCCAAAAAGTTCTATATGAAATTTTGCCCAAAAGAAACGAAAAAGGGCCAAAAAAAAAAATGGAAAATGACCCAAAAAGCAAAAACGAATTTTTTCCCGGTGGCATGTTATAACGTCTAGTGTCATAGTGTCCATGGACGTTATGACACTCCAAAAAGTGTCATAGTGTCCATGGATACTGCGCTAACTAAAGCTTCTCTGCACAGCCGGCCTTCGGCCGGGCGCAAGGATTTTCTCCTCTATGGTATAACAAACACCGGCTTCGCTAACTAAAGCTTCTCTGCATAGTCGGCTTTCATTTGAAAACAAGGCAGATTTTAGAAGCTTTACTTAGCGAAGCCGGTGTTTGTTATACCATAGAGGAGAAAATCCTTGCGCCCGGCCAAAGGCCGGCTGTGCAGAGAAGCTTTAGTTAGCGAAGCCGGTATTTGTTATACCATAGAGGAGAAAATCCTTGCGCCCGGCCGAAGGCCGGCTGTGCAGAGAAGCTTTAGTAAGCGAAGCCGGTGTTTGTTATACCATAGAGGAGAAAATCAAAAAAATGGGCCATTTTTCATACAACATTTCACCCAAATTTAAAAAACGAAAAATCACCCAACAATAACAAAAAATAGCCCAAAAATTTTAGGTCACTTTTCATATGAATTTAGGCCCAATTTTACATGGAATTTTTTTGGGCGATTTTTCATTTCTTTTTTTGGGCCATTTTTCTTTGGGCGATTTTTCCCACAGCCCACATTTTCACCTCAGTGGATTCGCAATAAGCAGAATTGCCGCATTTGGGCGAATGATAATCCAAGAGTGATTGTCTAAAAACCAATGAACCCACAAAGAGTAACTGGTTGGTGCGGTTTATGGGTTTGCGGCATCATCGGGCTGTATTGTGTCCAAACTGAGGCCGGTCAGGCAGTTACTGCGAATGGTGTTCGCTATCGTGAGATGATAAGGAACTTTTTATGGCCCGAATTTGAAGATATGGATGTGGACGATATGTGGTTTCAACACGACGGTGCCACTTGCGACACAGCTAACGAAACAATGGCTCTTTTGCGCGACAAATTCAATGGCCGTGTTGTCTCACGTCGTGGCGATGTTAATTGGCCGCCAAGATCATGTGATTTAGCACCGTTTTACTTCTTTCTTTGGTGTTATTTGAAAGAAAAGGTGTACGTCGATAATCCAGCAACAATTCAAAAGCTAATGGATGAAATAATTCGGCACAATAACAGCATAGAACCTCAATTTTGCCTCAGCGTCATCGAACGTTTGGAATATCGGATGGAGGTGTGCCGCCGATGTCGCAGCGGCCATTTGGCCGATTTTTTGTTCCATACCCTTAAAATTTAACCACCCTTAAAATGTTACCAAATATTAAGTACAAAAATCAAATATTAAGTACAAACTGTAAATATACCTTTAATGACTTTGTACTCTAGTTTAGGATTTTAAGAGCTACTAACATTTTTTTGAACTTAAGTTCGAATTTTCGAAAATCTTTAAACTAGAAAAAATATTAAATTTACAAAAAGGTTTCTTAAAATATTTCAACATTATTTCCATGGTTTTCTTTTTTAAATAATTCTGCGTAATAAAAGCTACTTTTCATTTTGGTATTATGAGCCTTTTTTTATAGCTATCCTTAATTTTGTACGTGTGAATAATTGAAATGCCCAACATAAGGGTTAATGTTCACAATAAAATGTACAAAAGTTAAATGTGGTTATTTGGGTCTATATAAAAAATATATTTATTTGTGTTCTTTTTTTTTTTTGGGCGGCTGTTTACTACTCCTTTGTTAACTCTTAAGTTACTTAATGTGTCTAGGCAATGTACATGTCGTTAATATAAATTTAATAAACTTTAATATAAATTTGTAAAATGAAAGACGCAAAATAAGACAAACTTAAGACTGAACTAAAAAACTAACAAGATTTCTCTAACGAAATAAACTCTATTGATATTTTTTTGTTCCTGAACAGTCCAGTAAACATTATTAAAAAAAATATATAATTATTTAAATTAATAACATATTATTAACCTTGAATCAATTTGCTAACAGGTGTTTTTTGTAGCTTATCATTTAATTAAAAAAATTTTTTTTTGTTAATTTTATTATGTAATTGCCAGTCCCTTGGAAATGTAAGCGGCGTTTTCCTTTATTGTTATTAAAAAATTGTAGAAATGTTTTACATCTTATTAGGGACTCCAACTGGTTTTAGCAAAACCGGGATTTCAAAAAATCAAATCCCGCGGGTTTTAGGGTTTCCGGGATTTTACGGCATTCCAGAATTTTTTGGGATATCAGGATTTTTCGGGATTCGGGATTTTTGAAAGTCAAAAGGTAAATGCTTTGTATAGATATATATTAAAAAAAACCCCTTCTTTAAAAGAGGCTTTCAAACAAAAGTTTTATAATTCATTTAATACTACGAAGTGGCTTAATGATTATATTGATTAGTAAAATTGATAAAAATTTAAAATTGTGCTTTTTTTCTTAATTAATGATTAATTTGATTATGATTATGATAATAAAAAAAAGTACGATTTCCAACAATGTGTTTATTGATTCAATTGAAAAATTGTTAACGTAAAATCTATATTTTACTCAAACTTAATAAAAAAAAATAATTAAATTAGTTATTGAATAGATTAAACTAAACCATTTGAAATTGAGAATTTCAATTTGAAATTGAGAAAATTCCAAATGAAATTGGGAAATTTTAATTTGAAATTGAGAAAATTCCAAATGAAATTGAGAAAAATCCAAATGAAATTAAGAAATTTTAATTTTAAATTTATAAAACTGAATTATATGATTTTTATTATATTCATACAACAAACATAAGGATGAAGAAATGAAAATAAATGTAAATCCAGATCCAGAGGAGATTGATAAAACGTTGTAGTATGTTGTATGGCTCTACTGCAATCTCCAGTAGTTATGCATGTCTTAGAAGCCTTAATCACCTCTTCTAAAAAGACAAGCTTCTTCTCTCCTACATTGGGGGGAATTACGGTCGGTACATTCATCTTTGATTTCGCCAGAAATCGTTTGATCTTTTGAAAATAAAATTGCGATTTTTCATTGAACTGTTGGTTCTTAATTGAAGTTTTTGATATTTTTAATTAGGCTTAAGTTCATCAAATTTAATTTTCATTAAATTATTTTTATTGAAGGAATGAATTAACAACATGAAATGAATTTAATCAGATATCTCTATGAAGTGCTAAATTACCAATTTTTATTTTTGATAAAAACACTGAAATTTATTGTTGAGGAAAAGCTGGTTTCTATGCGCATTTCACTGGTTGCTTAGGCCAGCTCGTCAGGAAACTTTTCCAAGAACTTTAGAAAAGCTAAATATTTTATACAAATAAGACCATAAATTGAAAAAGAATTTTAAACACTTACGTCTTACTTGTAACAATACCAAAGCTTCAACTAAGCAACAACAATAAACAGTGAGCTTATCTTTTCTTACATGCCCCTACAATTGGCTGGGTTTTTCCAACTCGAATTGTAGTTGTACAAGGGGAAAAAAATTGAATCTGGGAATTATTTCTTTTCATAAGCTGCTTTATTATATTTAAAATTTTTTATTTTTCGAATTTATTCTATGAGCTAAATTTCAGTTATGTATTTTATAAAGCTTTTTTGTAATATGCACTACAATATAATAGTCTGATAATAGTCGTAGAGAATTCTTATTATTAAAAAATGTTGTATTCCCGAAAATAAATTTTGATGAAATTAATAAATTATTTATATTATTTTTTTTCTACAATTTTTTTTTTTTTTTGTTTTTTTTTTTTTTTTTTTTTAATAATTTTAGTCTTGACTAAACGCGGGATTGAATTGTTAATTCACTTCATATTGCAAATACCTTCCTTCAATTAAACAATTTAAAATTTAAAATTTAAGGAATAGAACTGTTACAAAAAGCTTTATAAAATACATAATTGAAATTTAGCTCATAGAATAAATTCGAAAAATAAAAAATGTTTAATTATTTTATTTTAAACGAAAAAATCAATTAATATTTTTTGTTATTTAAATAAAATTTTAATTAAAATTTTATTTCAAACAACTAAAATGTTAATTAAATATAAATTATATTTTTAGTTTTCTTTCAACTAAAAAAATATTTGATTCAATTAAAATAATTTTTAAAATAATTTTTTCAATTGATAACATATTACTGATATTTTTTTCTGTGTAATACTGTTGACTTTTTGGACTGGGAAATACGTTAGTTCAAAGGATATGCAAATAAGTGTTCATGGTTTTCGCATTGCGCAACCGGAGCAGTCTATTTAAAAAAATAAAATTTCTACTTTAGACCCACTATTTTTGTTTTTTTTTTTTCAAACCGAAATTAACCTACGATGTACTAATTATATTGTTAAAGTTTTGAAATGGGATATCCATTAGTTTAAAAGTTATGCAAATTTAAGTTCGTTAATTATGAGATAGTGATGCTTGAAGTTTCTTAGGAACAGGACTTGGAAACGGATTAAGCGCTTCTAATTTATTAGGTTCGGAACAAAGATGCGTGAGCCAAAAAATAAAGGGTAGGGGGATTGGACGCGAGAAAGAGGACGCTAATCAAACTTAAAATGGGGGCAAAAAGGCAAAAATTGACAACAAAAAAATGCATAACTGCCACAGAGTCAGTCCTAGAAGCGTAAAATATACGATCGACACCTTACTTTTTCCTCCCTAACGTTCTTCCCAAACATACTTGCCTCCTGTCTTCATTCCTAAAGGATGTCCCCAAGACCGGTCAAATGTATGACCGAACCCACTTTATTTTTCATTCACGACATGTGTTTCTGGCATACCTACCCACTACCTCCATTCCCTAAGGGGGCTTAAAGTAACCAAAATAAGTTTAAAAATAAAATGTAAACAGTTCAATGAAATAACCACATTTCTAATTATTGTTTAAAATTATTTCGTTAAAATTTGTTTTCTTGGTATAAACAAATGCCTTCCCTTTGCGTGTGTTAACTTATATATTTTTATTGCTGTACTGTTAAAAATAGTTACAAACTCTTTGATGAGAACCTTTTCCATAACTTGTAGAGGACATTACTGAGAACATTGTTTTAAATTGAAAAATTGTTAACATGATTTTTCAATTCAATTTCAAGAGTTTTAATTAATTAACATTAAACAATGTACACACCAGAATAAACAAATAAACACAAAAACATAAAGTAGAAAATTTAGCCCACATCAAAGAACGTTCATTGAAAAAAAAAACAAAGAAAAATTCTTAAAAATAATGCATGTATGAAAAATATTCGCAGTGACTTTTTTCCAAACATGTTGCACTTTTTAGTTTTTTTTTTTTTTTGTTTACTTATATTTGATTGCATGTACTCTGTACATATTGTAGAACATTCCACACTCAATGGCCTCAATCAAATGTGGGCAAAAAAAAAAAAAAAAAAAAAAAAAAAAAAAAAAAAAAAACTCCTTTAGGGATCTGGTAACCTTTTGAGAACAATTTTCAATTAACTTTAGCTATTAAAATCAAGTTCTAAGAATTTTTAGTTACAAGACCTGTAAACAATTTATTTTTAAAATAATTACTATTTTTCTTTCCATTTGCTAATTTAAATATAATATTTAGTAGATTATTTATGTTAGATTAAATTACATTTTAGGGAAATATAAAAAGTTGTGAGAATAAATTAAGTATAATGGAAATATTGTACAAATAAGAATTTGTTATTTTATGATTTTTAGGAAGTATAACAAATAACTAAAATTTTAGTAAAAGTTAAAAGGTTATTTAAATACTGCTGGTTTTATTCAACATTTACTTTCAAGTTAACTTGAATTTTCTAATTAAAGTTTGAAATTTGAAAATTTCCCTGTATCGGTTTCGGGCTTATTGTTGTAGTTTTTGGTACGTAACCGCGTATGTCTTAAACTAGCATTTTTCAGGCGAGCGGAAAAGACATTCTACATCGAACTTTGGGCTGGGTATTGAACTTTTTGAAGTTGGTCATTACGAAAAAAAATCGGAATTGGTCCATATTTTTCAGAAATTTTAAGAACACTGTAAATATCGTTTAAAATTAAGCAATATGACATTAACATCGAAAAAAATGGACATACGCGGTTATCCATGTAAACCACAGATTGTTTGCTAAATTATTTCTTTGAATAGAATTTGAAAATTTTTCTTTTAGCTATAAACTATTTAATTACACTGTGCTAGTTGAAAAAACAGACAAGCCGGGGAACTTTTGTTTTAACATAATTCGGGCCTAGATGAGTCAAATGTTTGACCAACCCCACTTTATTTTTAATCCCAATCATTTATTTCTTACATACCAACCCGCTATCTCCATTCATTAAGGGGGCTCCCATACATAATTTTCAATACAAACTAGAAATATATTGAAGAAAAAGTATAGTGAAGAAAGATGCTATTTTCGCATAGGCGAAAACTTATTTATATGGAATCTATAAGTTATGCAGCAATTTTTATAAAAACAGATCCACAGTATTAAAACTCGTCGGGATTTTCGGCGTTTGGAAAATACTGTTTTAAGAAAAGTGTTGCACTCTAGAAGAACCATATTCAACATTAGGACGTCTTTAAATATAACGTGCAAAACCTCACGCTTTCTAACTATAAAATAAATTCGATAGAAAAAGTCCAAGTAGTTCACAACACAATAAAAATGGAGCTTCCAATAAAGCAGGTTTATAAGGGATAAACGTAAACGTTTCGCTTACCATATCGCTTACGGAAGACATGAATTTTATATGGCGAGTTCCTACTTTGAAGCAATACATTTTTGACATAGAAAGAGCTTTATTCAGCGGTTATAAAAATTGGTGCATGTAACGATCAGCTCTGCACACTGAATTGTTTGCTGCCAATATTCTTTAATATGCTCCTTTTTAAACCTGCTTCGTAGTAAAGGAATGTCGTGGCTCTTCAAATTTTTAATATATATATTTTTTAAATTTTTTAAGTATTCGTTCACATGCCTTGGTGCATCTCTGTATGTCTTATTGCATAGCGAATAAATGCGTGATTATTTTTAAAAATGTACCATTAGTGCTTCGCAAAATAAGAACATTTTTTATTGGGAAGTTTTATACAACAATATTTTTTACCATTTTGTTTTCATTCACCCCACTGTGCTACATAACAATAAGAATTGTAGCATAACCTTGTCTGCTTGAAATCATCAACTTTAATTATAGTTGCAAACTTTTAGGCTCTTTATTATATGCAAATAAAAGTTGTCCCATTTTTCTATTCTCTCATAACCTCAAATACAAGAAAATAATATGCGATGTAAAACAGAAAAAAAAAATATTGCATGTAAAATGAACATTAATTCAAGCAATGAAACTTAATGTCAATACGTATGTACAAAATATACAATAACAACAAAAAAAATTTAAATAACTAAAAATTAAGTCACAAAAAATATGTTAAAAAGCAAAACCAACATTTTAACTTAAAAAAAAAAAATCTTTAAAAATAAATCAAAATACCAAATACACAAAAATGTCTGTTCTTGTCTTCTCTTAAACTTTCTGTTGGATTTGAGTTAGAACAAATGAAATTGCACATATTTGGTTGAATATTTGTAGTTTTTCTAAGATTTTACAAAACACCTGTTGCCAGGTTTTCAATCCCCTTTAATTCCAAAAAAAAAATTATAGTTAAAGTTTACAAAAACACTTAAAATAGTTTGTACATTAAAAAGTTTTTAAACATGAAATTTAGAAAATTTGTTTAACCCATTTTTCGCCGCACCAGGTAAACTGACAATACGAGTAATAACGAAATATGATTTGAAGTAATTGACAGAAAAAAATATTGCAACAAAAAAAAAAAAAAAGAGTATGAGTGCTGGTGATTATAAGCACCGGTCGGCGAAAAATGTGTTAAGTTTTTCAAGAATTGTTTTGAAACGTAATTCCTTAATATTAAAGACTGAATTGTATTGAAATATTTTTAAACAATTAAATACTTCTCATGCTCTAAGTAGAGTTGTAATAAAATAAATCAAAAAATAATTTAAAATAAAAGTTTTGAAAAGTTTGAGTTTTTCCAAACTAAAAAACGAAAATATAACAGTAAAATCTACCATAACCGGACACTTATCGTCGCGGTGTTTCCATCCGGTTATAAACGATATCAGCTTATGAAAGTGGTATTTATTTTTTATTTATCTATTGTGACTAAAAACATTAGTTTAGACTTGACTTTAACTTAGATCCATTCAATTTGAGCTCTTGGGTTTCAAAATTATATTCAAATTATGTGGTTTGTTGAAATGTGACGAGGTCGTATCTTGCAATTGGTCCTTAAAGCCCTGCTAATAATTTTGTTTAGCTTTATAATTATTGGATGTAAAAATGTTGCTTATTAACTTTTTTTCTGCTTTGATTTGTTTCTGTTTTTGACATTGTACAATGATTTTACAAAAACAAATTGCTTGTGGTTTTTGTACGAGTTGCACTTGTTGTCGTACCAAGATTACATGTAATTAATTCGCCTTGATTCTGGTTTAATATTTTTCATAGAAATATTAAACATTTTTGTCTTCTCTTTACTTTTCGAAGTTGTTTTCGAAATTTTAAAAATTAATTAAATTTTTCGAAAACTTTAGAAAATTTCCTTTATTAATAAGATTTATATATAACGTGCTAAATTCCCCATTTTTTTTTTTTTTTTTTTATATAAAAACACTGAAATTTATAGTTGAGGGAAAGATAGTTTCTATACGCATTCCACTGGTTGCTTAGGCCAGCTCGCCAGGAAACTTTTTCCACACAGAAAAAAATTAAAAAATTTCTCTAATCACCAAATTTATACCAAATGCATAATATCGAGCAAACAATTTGTTGATTTTGCACCTATTACCAAAATGATTATATTGATTAATAAAAATTGTAAAATTTTTAACATTTTATTTTTTTCAATAAATGATATTTTTTATTTTATTTAAACAAATGATCAAAAATCTTTGCCATTTCAAACAACGTGTTAATTTATATAATTAAATATTGACATTTCCGAACAACAATCATACAAATTTAAATTATTTTATTTTAACGGAAAAAGTCAGTTAAGATTTTTTGTTATTTAATAAATATTTTAATTAAAAATTTATTTGAAAACAACTTAAATATTAATTAAATCAAAATTCAATTCTTAATTTGCTTTCAACGAAAAAAAAATTGATTAAATTATCACATTATTTAAATTTAAATACTTTTTAAACAATTTTTATAATTAATAAAAAAAATTTTTTCTGTGCAAAGACTTAAGAAAAGCTAAAAATAATTTACAAATAAGACTATAAAGTGAATAAGAATTTTAAACAGCCAGTCTGATTATGGTCTTACTTGTAACAATATCAAAGCTTCAATAATAAAGGAATATTTCCTTACATTCCTTTATTAATAATCTAGTTAAAAAAGATTCTAAAGCTCTCGAATTTTAATTCGAATTTTTAATATGTATAAAAAAAACTAATTTGGAAAAAAATATAAAGAAACGAAATTCTTGTATTTAAACAGCATTTGGTAAGAATTTTTTAATTTAATAATAAAACACTTGACAGACTTCAATTTAATTTAGAATAGATAATTTTCCTCTCTAACATAAAAAGTAATTACGAAGACTTTAGATTTACTAACTCGAGTTCGAACTAAAAAAAAAATAAAAATAAATACAAAAAATTAAAAAAATAAACATTTGAAAATAAGAGAGTTTATAATTAAATAAAACTAACAAAAAAAATTCAATTACTTCTCTGAAAACTTTTTTTAAAAGTGTTCCAACAAAATCTTGCAAACAACTATTCTGGTTATTTGAATACCTCCTAAATGTAGACTTATAAAAACAAAAAACAAAACTGTACATTTTAACATACAACTAACAGTTTTGGTCGGTAATTAAAGTATTAGTAACCACATTCATGAGAGTCATAATACGCAAAAAAATTATAAAAAAAAAAAGGAATGGAACGCTAAAACACCAAGCCGAAAAAGTTTCCCAGAGAAACGATTAAATAAAGATTAAACTGCAGTCATGTCGCCTTAAGGTATGCTACAAATAATTTAATTGTGTTAATTATAGTGTAATTCAGAAGATTTTTTTATTATTTTGTTTTGTTTTTCTAGAATAAACAAAATTATAACAAACAATTTTTTTTTTTATTTTGCTAAGAGCCCAGTTAACAATTTTAAATAAAGTTATTTCATAGGTTTTAAACTTTACCTGTTAAACATATAAATAAGAAACAATATATTAAAAAAAAAAACGAAACTCTTGCTGTTAAATTTTATACTAAATGTTTGCTGGGTGGTTCTTTTTTCCTTTGTTTATGTTTTTAACAAAAAAAAAAAAAAAATTTGCACATGTTATTGTATTAGTGTAAGTTGGTTAATTTACATGTATGTGCAAAACTTTATACCAACATATAAGCAAGTACGAATGTTTGAGTTTATATATGACTTTGTCTCTTTCCACCATCCACCCACCCACTCACTCTCTTACTGCTATTGTGTTAATATTCTGTATGCGGTTAGTGTTCTTAAGGGAATAAATGCGTGCTATTGCAAAAGCCCAGGGAAATTTAAAATAAAACACTGTACTATATTATATACGATGTTTTTGACGATGTTTTTTCTGTATTGTGTTTTTATTTTTATAAGGAAACATTTACAACAACAACAGAAAAAGTTACTAACATGAACGTGCCTGCTTGATAAGTATAACTAAGAGGCTTTGACGTCAACAAAACCACAATTTATAAAATAAAAAAAACTTCTTTTTTAAAATATTGTTATAGTCGCAACTTATATTTTTTTGCCCAACGTTAAGAATAAAATTTTTGTTGGCTTTGCTTAAGTTTTTTTTTATGTTTTTAGTAGTTAAGTTTAAGTTTGTTCAGGTAAAGAATATTATAATATTTTTTCCTACAAAAACATATTAACACAAACTGATTGAAGAAAAAGAGGCTATACAAATGTAAAAATCAAAGCCTTAAAAAACAATGACAAAATCTAATTCTCGCGAAAAAGATCTTTTTTGCTGTTGAAAACGGTTTTTTGGTACTTTGAAAACTAAATAGTTGTTTTGCGACTTTTTCGTATTTGCACTATCTTAAAACTTACCGTTCTTTTTTAGAAGCTAAGGAAAATCGAACCCCCCCAAACCTTAAAATATGATTTTACAATGGTCTACAATTTTGTTTAGAACAGTAATTTCATTAGTTTTCTAACAATTGCTTGACTAGCACCATCTTGCGGCGGTTATATGAGTTAACTGATAAAGCAGAAGAGAAGATAATTTTACATCCTTTTGAGGAAGGTATTTCTTATGAAAATCAGATGACAAATATCAGCCAGAAACTCGTATCTCTATTTCTCGCATCGAAAAATTTCTCACTTTAAGTGTGAAACAAAAAGTTGTTCTGTATTTGAATACGAAAACAGATAAAACTGATTCTCTTCTTATTGTAATATCTCCAGTAATTTAGCAAAACTTCAACAAAGGAAATAAATTATAAAACCAAAACAATGAAATGCTTAAATAAATATGTCCGGTCGAGATAGATTTCACTGTTTATAGAGAATGTTCATATAAAATTAATATATTTTCGATATTCAAATATTACTATCTTTAATCGACCTTTTAATTTTCAATACTTTATTAATTGATAAGCTCGAGGCCACAGTTGCTTTTTAAAAAATGTTTTAATCTTTATTATTCTTTTATGTTTTCAATATTTCCCCATCCTTTGGATGGCATCTTCAGGAATTATAAAATACGAGTAACAATTATTAAACACAAAACGACTATTCTCGTTCACGTGCAATCTAATTGATAAAGTATTTTCGATATTATTATACCCTTTACGACAGGTGACAAGGGTGGCGGCATGAATTAACCCCCAAGGATTGACTAAAAAAAAAAAAAAAATTAAATATAAATAACCCCCCAAAACGTTGTACAGAAAGCAACAACAACGGTTTTTGGGGGGTTATTTCATTTAATTGGGGTGTTATTTCATTTTTTTTTTCAATTGGGGGATTATTTCATATGAAATTAAACCCCAAAAATCCTTATGAAATAAAGCCCCAATATATTTTAAGGTGGATTATTTCATTTTTAAATTTTTAACGAAAACTTTTTTAGAAGCAAGGATTTTCTACTACACAAACAAAGTTTCTCTGCAAAGCCGGCCTTCGACCGGGAGCAAGGGTTTTCTCCTCTATGGGGTTTCTCCATCGGCGCCGCTAATTGAAGCTCCTAAAATCGGCCTTATTCCTGACCGATGGCCGGCTACGCAGAAAAGCTTTAGTAAGAGAAGCTGGTATTTGCAGAACATCCTTGCGTCCGGCCGAAGGCCGTCTACGCAGAGAAGCTTTAGTAAGCGAAGCCAGTATTTGTTATACCATAGAGGAGATATTCGTTGCGCCCGGCCGAGTACCAGCCATGCTATATATCGCGTGATTCCTAAAACCAAACCTATACAATTAGTTTTATTAATAATATCCGGGTCTTATTTCATTTCAGAAATTGGGGTCCTATTTCATATGAAGCAGAACCCCAAAAATTAGGGTATTAATTCATTTATGCTTGGGGTGTTATTTCATTTCATTTGGGGGCTTATTTTATTTCCAAAACTGAGGTTTTATTTCATATGAAATAAGGCCCCACGCTTTGGGGGGTTATTTCATTTTGTTTTTGGGGAGTTAATTCTTGGGGGGTTATTTCATGCCGACGGAAAGGGTATATCTATATGTTTGTAATTTCTACTTCTTAGAACCAATAATGAATATAAATTTATGAAAATCTGGTTCCTAATGAGTAGCGAAGTGGATTAACATACGTCCGTCTGCCCATTTACGAGTACCTTTTTTCGAAAAAAACTTTTTTGCACATTTTTGCTGATCAAAAAATTTTTTCAAAGAAAGATAAATCTTACGATATGACAACCCTGTTTGCCGCTTAAAAAACAGAAATGTTTTTAAACGAAAAAATGTTGTAAGCATACTTTTTAAAATTGTGTTTGATAATGTGTGTTAGTGGGTGATTGGTCTAAGAAGCAACATTACGTTAGGTGAAGGGTATAAAAGATTTGGCACAGCCGAACTATAGCAATCTTAATTATTTTCGTATTAGAGATTTTTGTTTCTGAAAACCAGTAGAGAAATTTCTGAAAAGAATTCCACGTCGGAGAATTTGAGAAAAGCAGAAATTTATAAACTCTGTATCTCTCAGTTTTCCAAATAGAACCAAAAGATAATAGAGAATTTAGGAAGACATTAAAAAAGATTTAAAACTGAAATTTATCTGTCGTGAAATTTAAATTCAGTTTTAAAGACATTCCTTTTAAAATGCCGATTGAACATTGCAAAAAATTTTATTTATTTGCATTGATTATGGTTATTTTTTTTTTGTTTTAATTTATTAATAGTAACCATAAATATTAATCCATTTGAGATCATTATGACTCTCAATATTTACCATCGTTAATTATTCAACGATATTTTACTTTCTTGATTAGGCCATAAAAACCATTTTTGTGGGAAACGTGTTTAGGAAACTAAACACTAATAAATCCTAATGTGTTTCTTTTTCGTTTTTGGCCTTTAATTACATTTTTTGTATAAAATAAATATTTTCTCTTTAAACATGACGAATTGTTAGCCAGCATTCTGTGGTCTCCCCCTTATGTATTTAAAATATTTATGTCCTGGCAGTTTTTTTTTTCTTGTATGCTTTTGCCATTATTTACCTTCTAAATGAACTGTGAAATATATTGTTTATGTAGAAGAAAATAATATCGTAGTTTTTATGTCTATTTACTAAAGGGCAATTAGCTAAGGAGTTCATTGGAGGTTAGATGGTAAAGAAAGGAAATTAGAAAATATATTTATGTCTTTGGTTAAAATGAATTATGTTTGAAACTTGCTAATTACCATAGTTATTGCGGGAAAACTCCCAAAAGCACCCATAATATTTGTTTAATTATTTTGAAAAAAAAATAGAATTTAATAAGAGAAATTTATTTACATCAAATTATTTACAAATTAAATATTATTTTGAGCTATAGGAAAACGGAAGGCATAGTTTTGGGTTTATGTAAAGCAACTGTTACCCAGTGGCCGGTTAACTTGTTTATTTACATGTGTATTACCATGTGTATTTAAATGTTTATTTTATTGCTTCGGTTCACTTTTGTAAATAAAAACCAAAGTACGGAAAACTCCATAAATTAGGCTGTTGGTTATTTGTTTATGACCTTAGGAAAATTTGAATTAAATTTCACAATAGCCCAATTCACAATCTTGTGCATAATTGTATAGTAAATACTATAGTATACTTTTGGGATTATAGTAAATACTATACCATTTTGCAAATGCTAAGATGCAAGACTATTTGCACAAGATTCTGAATTGGGCAATATATAATATATAATATATAATTCTGTTCAATAGAATTTCTTATTACTAATTAATTACGATTTCAAATAATTCAAAAAAATTTCGAACAATTAGCATATGGAAAATGTTATAGTATTAACTATAATCCCAAAAGTATACTATAGTATTTACTATATCATTTTGCAAATGCTATGATGCAAGACCATTTGCACAAGATTGTGAATTGGGCTACTGATTATATAATTCTGTGCAATAGAATTTCTTATTTCTAATTAATTACGATTACAAATAATTCAAAAAAATTTCGATCACTTAGCATATAGAAAATGCTATAGTATTTACTATAATCCCAAAAGTATACTATAGTAGTTACTAAACAATTTTGCAAATGCTATGATGCAAGACCATTTGCACAAGATTGTGAATTGGGCTAATAATTTATTTTTTTTTTTTATTACAAAAAATTATTTACGAAATAAATATTTTTTTTAGACCGAATACAAAATATAGGGCATACATTTAGGCTTGTGTTGAAATAGTAGTACACTGAAAAGAAAATTCAATCAATCCGCACTTAATTCAATGCGAAGCGGTGTCAAAAGTGCCGTAAGTTCGGACTTTCTTGAATAAAGCACAGAAAGATTGATTCAAGCACAGATTAATCAAGTGCGAAATACTCAACATATCCAAATTTAATCCCGAATTTGTACTTGAAATACTCCGAAAACGAGATTGATTTAATCAATTATATTCTTATTAATTCGACCTTTTTTCAATTAAATATTATATTTTCATATATTTTTATCAAGCTGAAAAAGATTTCCTAAAGAAGATTTCCAACGGAAATCGAAATATTGAAAAATAAATAATTTTTAAATTGATTTTTATAAAAATATATGAAAATATAATATTTGAGATTGATTTAAGTAAAACTAAAATTGAATCAATTTCAAAATGCGCTTAATTCGAGTATTATAAAGTTGATTTAATACCGAACTCGTACTTGAAATAATGCGAAAGTGAAATTACATTGATTCTAACCTAAAACACCAATCATGCCCGACATGGTTCCCACTTTAAAAATGTTATGTGTATATTTAACTAAAAATATAAAGTAAGTGGGATTTTGTGCTTATATTTCACTTTTTAAACAAGAAATTAATGTATGTTTTCTTCTTGTTCTGTTGTTTTTGTTGTTTCTACACAAAACCAGCAAATAATTATGTGGTGTTGTTGTAGTATCTACAACAAACTTTGAGAAACACACACGTATGCACGCATATAAAATGCAATACGGAGAGATTGGACTAATAAGTTATATGAAAGTAAAACACTCACTATGTAATTATACTCTCAGAGTGGCTCTACCAACGAAAATTTCAATCTTTTTATTTTTTTGGTTTAAGAATTTTATATTTATTTTAGGAAATTCCGGAATTGGTTTTCGAAAGTAATCCAATTTAGGTCTGTTTCGTACTTAAATATTTAAGTACGACTCGTACTTAGAGAAAGTATAAAAGGCTTAATTTATCCCCAGTTTTTTTCTTTCAGTGTCGCTGTTTTATTGACACTTACAGCGTGGCGTAATATTAAGAAAAAAAAGTATACATATTAAAAATTTTTAAACTACACGGTCGATTTAATTAACACCAAATGTAATTTGTGGTTATGACATGGTCTTTTCAATCCTTGAATTTGATATAAGTTGTTAACTCACAGGGGGTTTTTGCTTGTTGATAGCCACAGTAAAGAACTACAAAATATTTAAATACTATTGCCACTGCTACAGATGTGGAAAATATATAAATTGGTACCTGCCATTTTGGCCTTACGTCATGGTGGCTCTTAACCACTGGCTTCAAAACTATTCGCTTATCAATCCCTACGCGTGCAGGAGGCACCATTACACACAGATAGTGATTTTGATTGTGTGTGCTCCAGCAAAATTATATACCTCGCCCTTGTTTAGGGTCCGGAGCTGTATCAAATCAATAGTTCCTAGTCCTCCCTCAGGTCAAACTCTACCACAAATCAGCCCTTCAGTATTATCCGTTCCCGCGACTTTGGGTTCAAACCACAACCACTAAGTGATCCTCGAAAAAATCTCGGCAAAAAATAACCTGTCTGTTGCACCAAATTTTGAGTTTATGGTTTGAAAAAGGCACTCCCTCATTGGAAGGAGAACAACTTCTTTGAAAAGCATATTTCCATCAGAAAAGTAATGTGTGACAATCTCCTTGAAAGACAGGAAGCATTATTTTCGCAAGAAGTATACAAACGGAGGTCAGAACCAATAATTAGACCGGTGGCATATCATCGGAGGCTATTAGTACCAAATATTAGTACCAAATAGGATCTCTGGTAGGCCAGAGATCCTATCAATTTGCCTATTTTGGATTTTTGGCTAAATCATAGTTATTGTTTGCACCTGATTTGACCCTGATGATGAAATATCCTTGAGATCCCCACACCGGAGGGAATGCTACTGCTACAGAATATTTCTGATATCATAGTTATAGGTATAGCAAAAAAATTGGTAGGAATTGTAGCATTTTAAATACTAGTTACAGAATACTAAAAAAAATTACTTCTTCTTTGATTAATCAGGAGATGTAGCCAGATTTAAACTTAAATTACACCTTAAAATTATTTTGCTCTTTTTTCCTTGATAAAGAATATTTTACGAACTTTAAAATTTTTTTTATAAAATAAAAAAGACATACAGCCAAGTTCTAGAAATCTAAATCGAGTGAAACTAAATTCAGGGGAAACTTCCAGTTAAATTTGTATTGAAAATTTTCTTGGTTTTTCCTGATTTGAACAGTAGTTCTGATGAAGATAAGCTGCACTCATAGTATGAAGTATATAAACGGAATATATGAATGAACTTTAAGCAGTGGATCGTTTTCAAACTTTGTTTGATTTTAATATCACTCGAATTCGATTTCCAGAATATGGCTGATAATTAAAAAAAAAAAAAAAATATTTATAAAACTTGTCTACTTTTTCCTTTTTGTGTTAAAAAAAAGACAAGAAATTCACATCCAATGGAAAGTGTTCTTAAAAGCTGCATATGAATAGGGATGGGCAAATTGAAAAAATATACCGATATATATCGTATCGATATTTTTTAAGAGTATCGATATTTATTAATTAAAAATATAGATATATCGAACGTATTAAGGTGATATTATTACCAAATTTAAAAACTTAATATACCAATGTCAATACATATTTACATATGTACAAACATATTACAGGTAATTCCATTCTAACTTTTTATGGTTTCTTTTAATTTAAGATTTACTGCCTGCCACTCGATTTCGAACGAAACTTTCATTCGCTTAACTTTTATTTAAAACAAAAACCAATTTTAAAATTTAGTTTTTAAGGTAAGTTATGCGAACGAAGTTTTCGTTAGAAATCGAGGGACCGGTTTATTCTACAATAAAAAAAAATTCAAAAAAAAAAGTGAAGAATACAAAAAATTTTTTTTTTTTATTCACCATATGAAATCTAAAAAAGAAAAATGAATTGGGATTATAGAATGCCGGTAAACGAAACTTGTGACACATACTATGCAAGTAAACTGTGAAATATTTTATTTTTAATATATAAGAACATGCTCAAATATAACAAAAAACAAAATATTTTTTTTATTATTAACACTCAAACTTTCATTAACCTATTGCTGCTAATTGCTATAATTAAGGCGATTCTTTGCATAATTCTAGGAACCCTTTTCAGTACATTTTTTCTGCGCTTATTTTGTTGTTGTCATCTCTTAAAAAACTGAACTGTGTAATCTATGAAAAAGTACAATGGAAAAGCGCCGTTATTTGCTTAGTATTAGTTAAAAAACATATGATGCAATTCTTAAAAAACAACAGTATTGTAAGCCGTTGAGCAACGGTTAAAATGTTGAATTTTATTATAAAGAGGTCGTAAAAATATCGAATTCGATAGTCGTAGATAAATATCGATGTATCGATATATCGGTATTTTTAATATCGGCGATATATATCGATAATGATTTTTTTAAATATCGATATTTTGATATATCGATATTTATTGCCCATCCCTAGCGTATGCTACATTATGGGCTTTAATAGAAAATATTTAAAACAGTGCTTTTTCGAAATGTTAGAATAAATTAGCTAAGTGCTTAAAAAGTTCAACATTTATTGCTCCATTTCTTGCATATATCTTTTCCCAGCAAAAACTTTTGGATTTCATTTTCCGCTTCCATTAAAATCCCGCATTCGTTTAATTAGGTAAATTGCAAAGGATCTTTCTGAAATAAAGTCTAATGTTTATCTTCGCTGTTTGTTAACAGTGTCTTAAACACAAAAGTCAAATTAACAGCCTGTGCGCAAAAAATAAAGAGATAATAAAATTTTAACTTAAGAGTCCTTTTGTATCACTCAGCCATGTCATGTGTAGGCCTGCTAAGTAAATCGTCAGACTATAAAAAATAAAGTTTATTACAGACGTGTTTTGTCATAAATTAAGTCAAGGTTTAGAATGATATTAAAGATTGTGGCAATCATTGATTTTAATTTTTCTTTTCCTTTTTCTTTTCCTTTTCCTTTCTTTTTCTGTTGTTTCTGGCTCATTAAGATTTACTTAATCAGTCGGTAACTAAATGATTTTATGTGTGAGAAGATTAATTAATGCAGGGCAATAATGATAGAACAATCTTTGTATGTATCATTAATTAAGTAAAAAAAAAAGCACAGATTTCGAGTTAAGAAGAAAACAAGATGGTTTCATCAAACAGGAGTGTGATAGAGAGTTTTTAATACTAAATTAATTTTCAACTGGAACTTTTTAGGAGGAGTCTAATAACAGTTACGGAAGAGAATAAACTTAAAACTAATATAGCAAATGCATCTAGATTATATGGTATTCCGAAAATTCATAAAATTGATTTTCCATTTAGAGCCAATATGTTCATATATTTATTCTCCATCATATGAACTTTGTAAATTTATTACAACAATTCTTAAAAAAAAACGGAAATTTAAAATAGAATGTTGAAGATGCTCTTCAATTTAAAGATAAAATTAAGAATATTAAGTTAAATGATGATGAGAAAGCTATTTGTTTAGATGTAGTTTAATTATTTCCCAGCACGCAAAGCAAAAACTTGTTTAAATATGGTCACCTCCAACAAAACTATTTTTAAAGAAAATTTTAAACATATTATGGTTAAATTTAACCATATTATTATCACCGACAACCATATTATGGTTAAATGTGTCCTCCATCAAGAGGCCACAACCATATTATGGTTGCCTCTAAACATGTTATGGTAAAATATGACAATAATTTAATTTTAAATTAACAATAGTATTTTCCTCTTCTCCAAGAGCAACAAGCTATGTTTGAAAACCAACCATGCTATAATAAGTGTTTAACATATTTTAGTTATTATTGACCAAAACATGTTCGGAGGCAACCATAATATGGTTGTGCCTTCTTGATGGAGGTCACATTTAACCATAATATGGTTGTCGGTGATAATAATATGGTTAAATTTAACCATAATATGTTTAAAATTTTCTTTAAAAATAGTTTTGTAGGAGGTGACCATATTTAAACATAGTTTTTCTCTGGGTGAGTATACCTATAGATCTTGCTATAGATAAAATAGAGGAACAATGGAATAAGGTAGAAGAAAATTAATATATATATATATATAAGGATTCATTTTTACGTATTCTGAAATTTCGCATAATTGATAAAGATATTTTCAATTGGATAGTAGTATATGTGTTCAATAAAAAGGACTTCCTATGAGTTCACCTGCATCTCCTATTGTAGCAGATATTGTGATGGAGAAATTAATAGATAAATGTATAGAACAGTTAACTATTCAACCTAAAATTATGACAAAATATGTGGATGATTTATATTTTGTAATTAAGGAATGAGAAATAACAAACATTTTAAATACATTACAATCTTTCCATGCAGATATAAAGTTTACAATGGAAAAGGAGTTTTAATCAAGATGGTCTTATTTATACACTTTGATAATAAGAAAAGAAAAAAGTTTATTAATTGATTTGTATCAAGAACCAACACCGTCTGATAGAATAATTAACTATTTTTCAAATCATCCAAAAAGGGTTATAATTAACACGGCTTAAAACTTTATAGAAATGGTATTGACAATAAGTGATACACGTTTCCATAGGAATAAAAAAATTTTTAGGAGCATTAAGGGAAAATTGTTTTCTAAAGAAAATTATATCTTATTTATTCACAGAAAAAATATTCAATAGTTTTTTTTATCAATTAAATACAATGTTTGAAAAGTATTTTAATTTAAATAATGTGATAATTGATTCAGTTATATTTTTCATTGAACAAAAACTAAAAATACATTTTTGGTTTAATTAATATTTTAATTGTTTTCAAAATAATTGCTATTAAAATACTAATTAAATAAATGAAAACCTGAATTGATTTTTTTCGTTTAAGATAAAAAAAATTTTATATGGTAAAATTGGGTATTATTTACATTCACAGAAAAAATTATTAAATTTCTCCAGTCACCAAATTTATTCCAAATTTATAATATCAAGCAAACAAGTTGTTGATTTTGCACCTATTACCAAAATGATTCTATTGATTACTAAAAATTTTAAAATTTTGAAAAAAATATTTTCAATAAATGATATTTTTAATTTTAATTAAAAAAGTGATCAAAAAACTTTGAAATTTTAAACAATGTGCTAATTTATTTAAATAAATATTGACAATTCCCAACAACAATTCTACATGTTTAAATTATTTTATTTTAAACGAAAAAAGTCAATTAAGATTTTTTGTTATTTAATTAAAATTTTAATTGAAAATTTATTTCAAAACAACTAAAATGTTAATTAAATCAAAATTAAATTTTTAATTTTTTTCAGCTAAAAAAAATTATTGATTCAATTATCACATTAATTAAATTAAAATACTTTTTAAACCATTTTTTTAATTGATAAAACACTTTTTTCTGTGTTGGGAATTGTCAAAACTGTCTTTTTCAAAATAATTTTTAATTCAATAATTAGTATTTTTTTTAAATACTCGTTAGAATACCACAGATGAGTTTGATTGGTTTTGTATTTAAATACGTTAATGGCATTAAGAGTCTCATTAAAGTTAACTGTGTTTTGTGTTGATACCGTGCAATTGTCATCAGTTCTTTTGAACATTTCCTCCAGGGGTTTCCACGGCGTCTACGCAATATTCAGGGCGTCTACGCAATATTCTTTAAGATTTAGGAGTTAGTTCTTGAGTAAGTGGCTTGAATTTTATCTCGCTTTCAAAAATGCAATTTGAAGTAAGCCACAAACTTCATTTTATGTTCATATGACACGCCGCTATTCCGAACACAAAAAGGACATACAGAAATCTAAGACTATTTATCCTCTTACGGATATTAGAAAGTTTCTACTGCAAAATTGAAGTGTTTCCATATGGTCTGCAAGAAATCTTTTTAACACGAAGTATGGTAAAACAGATGTTATAGACGAAATATATGAAGAAATATACAATATATCACAACAGCCTTCAATACCCCGACTCTCAATAGCAAGATTAGTTGCACCCAATTCTACAGATTCTCAACAAAAGCAACTTGATTTTTCAAATATCTGCAAACAATATGATATACTAAATGCCTTGGCGCGTGCTTAAAGTATAATAACATAAGTATGTATGTACATATGTAAGTATTCATGTTCATATGAATATGTGTATTTGGGGCACATTTCTGAAATAAAATATAATGATTCATTTCGGTTTTAGGCTTTTCAGGAGGGCGTTTTATATTGGACCTTTGGTAAATTATGGAACGAACATCACAAAATTTGATAGAGCTAAAAACTTGCTGAACTTCAATACAAAAATATAATTTGCTAGCGTTTTAGGCGTCATAGAGTGCTTTTCTGAAAGCGGATTTATATGGAACCTGTGGTAAATTCTGGACCGATCACGATAAAAGTTTCTATGTGTGATTTCGAGAAATTAAAATTTTATTGTTAATTAAATTAATTGATTTTTATAATTAATTTTTAAGTTACATTTCAATTATTTATAATAATTTATTCAACAAAAAATTTTCATTTAATCTAACAAAAAATTCGATTACTAGTTTGCTCAATTAAATTACAATATTTATTAGTTATTTGTTTCTTTTCAATCATATGCGGTTTTAAAATAATATTTAAATGTTTTCTTAATTATTTTTGTAATTGAATCAATTAACACATTGCTTAAAATTGCATAGTTTTTTGATCATATTTTTAATTAAAATTTAAAATATCATTTATTGAAAAAAAAATTTACAAATTTCAATTTAAAAAATTTTTAGTAATCTATATAATCATTTTGGTGATAGGGGCAAATTCAACAAATTTTTACTTGATTCTTTGAATTTGGTGATTAAAATCAATTTTTAATTTTTTCTGTGATTATTAACAAATTAAATTTTGATTTAATTAACTTTTCAGTTGTTTTGAAATAAATTTTGCTTAAAATTTTAATTTAATAACAAAAATTCTTAATTGACATTTTTCGTTTAAAATAAAATAATTTAAACTTGTTGGGAATTGTCAATATTTATTTAAATAAACTAACACATTGTTTGATATGGCAAAGTTTTTTGATTATATTTTTAATTAAAATTAAAAATATCATTTATTGAAAAAAATTATTCACAATTTTACAATTTTTAATAATCAATATAATCATTTTGGTAATAGGTGCAAAACCAACAAATTGTTTGCTTGATATTATGAATTTGGTATAAATTTGGTGATTGGTGAAATTTAATAATTTTTTCTGCGTAGTAAGGGAAATGTTAATGGACAATGCAGTAAAGTGTTTGTTGGTACAACATAAAATATACTTAAATCAAGGATAGCAGGCAGGACACAAGTCAGATCAAGAGTATAGAAATATTTTATCACAAAAAACGGCTTTATCAACCCATTGTGCCAGTCTAAACGATTATCCTGATTTTGAAAACATATCAGTTTTAAACACGGAAAATAATTATAAACGTAGATTTATGTTAGAAATGTTGCAAATTATAAAGGTACCAACAATATTCAGAATTAATTTTAAGTCAGATACTAAAAATGTAGCCCAAAATTATAGAAATTTAATTTATAAAAATAGAAACGGAAATCAAAAATTAATTCAAACTGTAATATTTAAGGTTTGAATTGGAAAACCTTTTTGTTTTTTATTGAAAAATATGAAATTTTGTTAAATTTAATAGAAATTGTTAATTTTGTCAAATAATCAAGAAAAAAATCCCTGAAAAGGCACACAACGGAGGGCCGAAATATTGGATTTAATACATTTAATATTTTTTATAAAAAAAGAAAAAAAAAACCTCAAGCTTAAGGGCATAATAAAACACACAAATAGCTTGGCAAACATGACACAATTTTACGTTTGTACAAATATTTTGTGTTGTTAATTGGGGTTTTTGCTGTTTGCACAAACATTTGAAGCAATGTTTGTATAAATATTAAATCCATAAACCAAAAATCCATAAACCATAAACCAGACGTTCCTCTTAGACCAATTGTGTCGTCAGTGCAAGTGCCATGTTATAGCCTGTCCAAATATTTGGGAACAATTCTCAACAACATTATTTCTAGGGAATACAATATTAAAAATTCGATTGAATTAAAGAATCAACTGGTTAATATAAAACTTGAGACACAGGACATATTAGTTTCTTTTGATGTTATCTCACTATTTACAAATATACCTGTACACACAGCTATCAAAAATATTATGGAAAAATGGCCGACAATCAAACAGTTTACTAATATCCCAAGACCAAAGTTTTTAGAAATTTTGAAATTCTGTTTGACAGACAATAATTACTTTGTTTATGGTAGAAAGGTAATAAATCAAATATTTGGAATGCCAATGGGCAACCCGCTCTCGCCAACAATAGCTGATATTGTTCTTGACAATTTGTTGGACGATGCAATATTAGAATTAAAAAACAAAAATATTAATATTAAATACATAGCAAAATATGTAGACGACATATTTGCTATAATTAATAAAGACGATAAAGATGAAATTCTTAAAACTTTTAATTCACACCATGAAAAAATCAAATTCACCCTTGAATTAGAAGAAGACAATGAAATAGCATATCTTGACGCAAAACTACGCAGAATTAAGGATACAATTGTTTTCAATTGGTACTCTAAGGAAACAGCTTCAGGTAGACTCATGAATTTCAACGCTACACAACCCAGGAGTCAAATCATAAATACAGCAAAAAACTTTATAGAGAGGGTATTGAAAATCAGCGACGAACTAATTCATCATAGAAACATAAACAAAATTTCTGAAATATTGACACAAAACAGTTTCCCAAAAAAATTAATCAAATCTTTAATTAATGACGTAAATAGGAGTTTAAAAAATAATAAAACAATTGACAACACTGATGGAAAAGAAAACAGGAAATTTTACAGTGTACAATACATCCCTGGCCTTACTGACAACAGAAACATGAGAGAAACACTGAAACAAAATAACATATGTTTTGCGTACAAACCGAACAAAACAACAAGTGCAATATTTACGAAAATAAAAGCGCCAGTGGAAAAACAACAACAAAGTAATGTTGTTTATGAAATAAAGTGTAAGGGAAATGACAAAGAACAATGTAATCAAACATACATTGGAACAACAAAGAGGGCGTTATCCATAAGGATTGGAGAACATAAAATGGACATTGCAAAACAGAAGGAGACCACAGCATTAGCCATGCATATGATTAAATCTCAACATGTACCAGACTTCCAACAAATAAAGATATTAGACAAAGAAGACTCTACAAGAAAACGATTTACTAAAGAAAGCTTAAGGATCCAACAAAACATAAAAAATACGATGAATCTAAAAGAAGATACGAACAACATCTGTGCAAGTTATCGTGTCGCTATAAAATAAGTTGTGTTGTGGAAATATGTTTTTTAAAAATAACTCAATGTTTTATGTTGTTACGTTATATATGTTAAATGTAAATTTTGTCATTTTGATGTAATAATATAAAAAATGTAAGTTTTCAATGTTATTTGTTAAAAATTTTGTTAATAAATGTTATGTTTTTATTAAATAGACGTATCCCCAGAAGAAGTCGACAAAAAATCGACGAAACGTCGGGAAAAAATGTATTAAAATTGTGGTTTTAATTACATTAAAGATTTTAGGCCGTATTAGCTTGATAAGGAAATACAAAAATTTTTAATATTTGGCAGACATGTTGGATATTTGTCAAACTTTTTGTTGTGTCTAGTGATAAAGTAATCATTTCAGCGAAAATTCTGCAGGGTAAAGACGTAGAAGAAGAAGCAATAAAATAATTTTCAGCCGCAAATTCTAATTTTTTAACAGCATTGTTTGCCCCAAAACAGCTTTTTGTTTAGAGCACCCTTAACTACAAATTATATTTCTTTATTTTATATTTCTTCTGCGTTTTAAATAAATAGCGAGCAAAATTGCCGCAGCACAATTGTCGTCTGCATTAATTGAAAACGAAACAAAAATGAAAAATTGATGTTTGTACGAAATATGATTGCGTTGTTTATTGGCAAACAGAAGCAAAAACAAAGTGCATGTTTGCCAAGCAATTGGTGTGGTTTATTATGCCCTTTAAATAAAAGGATTAATAAAAAAATTTTATATTTCGAATAAGAGTCAATTTATACAAATTTTTTAAAATTCAAAAAATTATGTATGAAAAATTTATCAACGCAAAATGAAATGACTTATAAAATAAGCCCCTTGATAAAATTTTCCAAACGAAAGAAGGAAAAGAAAAAAAGAGACAATTTAGCCGTTGAAAATGTTTTTTTTTAAACATAAAAAATATAGTAATAATTTTCTACATAAAATTCTCTTTCCGATATTTTTGTCAAAACTTTACTTGCTTAAATATTCATAAAAATTGTTCTCGCCAAAATAGAATTTTTTTTTGTCTTTAAGAGAAAAAAAATGTTTTCTTGCTTAATAAAAGATAATGAATTTTCCAATAGAAAATTTATCTCTCCAGTTTTTCAACAATCATTTGTAATTGCAACAAACCAAATTTAAAAACAAGTCAATCTTCTTTATTACCCCCATACTGACTTTCTTGTTTTTTTTTATTTTGTTTCGTAAAACTCCTAAAAATATACAAATATTTTTAAATTTTCACACCCACATATGTATGCTAAATGTGTAACTTTCCTAAAGCGTATTACTGTCAATATATTGGAGGTGTGTTGTTGTATTGACACGTTGTTGGTAAAGTGTGGAAAAGGCAAACAAGGTGAAGCTTCGTTGTTCGCTAAGGATGTGGGTTATACTAGTCTTGTAATATTTGTTTTCTTGTTTTTACTTTAAGAGTTTGTGTCTTTGCATATAAAAAGTTTCATTTGTACAGTACTTTTCGTTTATAGTGATTACCGTTTTTGGTCAAATTAGCGCTTTTTTTATTTGTTGATTATGCCGCTATAAGTAAATTTAATATAAAGTATTTACGTTATATTATTTGGCGATAAAAGCACATTTGCCATATATACCATCTATCAGCGGCTGTCAAAGCTAAAAGTAAAGCATATTTATTTTTTTTGTGTTATTTGTAGAATTGTTCTAATCAGGCTTTCAAGGTCATTAATTTTCTAAACGTAAATAAAAGACTTTTTTATTTAATTTTTTCGTATTCCTACGTTTCGTCGGTATTTTCCGACCTCATCAGGGATTCGTTTTTATTAAATCTGGCAACCATGTAAATATAAAGAAAATAACCACTAAGTAATATCAACAACAATAACCTTAGCATTAGAATAATTACACTTACAATTAGTCTTCTCGTCAAATTTACATCACTTTTAAACATATTTATTATTGACGTTTAGTCACATGAGCAAAATTGACTAAGTTCTTTTTAAATATCGAAACCAAAACCCATCTAAAGAACTAATAATTAAATCGCTTAATTACTGTCATCAACTCTCTACTCGTAAAAAATTAGTTTTCTCCATTGGCATCAGTTATGAAATATTTTATTGTTATTTTAACAATTTTTTTATACAGTATGCCAATCTATTGCAAAACCAAAAGCCTGCTGTCGGTGTAATTTACTTGAATATTTTATTTTCCAAATTCATATAATTTTATTATATTCGAATGCGGTTATATGCTTCATAGTGGCATATATGTATGTGAATTAGGCTTATAGTGACATTAGCGATATAGTCCACGATTTGTCTGCAACTAAATTATGTGACTATAAGCGAAAAGTACTGTATTTGTTTGCACAGTTAGACAAAAAAAAAAAAAAAAAAAATATAATAAAACTATTATCGCTGTCGTCTTTACAAAATTAATTTGGATTCTGTCAAAAATTTTGTCTTTAGAAGTTTATCTTAAATAGATTCTTGTAAAATTTAGATGTACAATTTTCTGTCTGTTTAAACTTAAGGAGTATCACTTAACCTTTCTACGGAAATGACATAAGGCGATGGCATTGTGATGACAAACTGTCATCAGTGCAATGACAAACCGTCATCAGAGTAATGACAAACTGTCATTAGTGCAATGGCAAGCTGTCATCAGTGCGATGACATAATATATCATGTCATAATATATTATCAACATTATTTTCATGCTTAAAAAGTAAAATTAGTAGCAAAATTCCCATATTCTATTTTTTTTAAATTATTTATTAAATACATCAAATTTTTCAAGTAGAATAAGCACGAAAACCATATAGGGCATTCTGCTGGTGTCTTATAATTGAGAGTTCTGCTGTTAACAAAGGGCGGAATACAACAACAGTGAAACAAACATGTGTAAGGGGTAAGTAAATAATGATATTCTCTTAATTTGACTTAAGGTCGATTACAATGGCTCAATTTGATGACAGTTTGTCATCGCACAGATGATATGTTTTATAAAACCGACTCCGATTCATCCTTTCTGTGATGCCAATGTTTCATCCCATTGATGACATAATTTAAATTTTTGACCCTGATGACAATTTTGCCAAGTGATGACAAGGCTGACATCACAGTGATTTAAAGTGTCATGGGGTCAAAAACGAAGACAATTCTCATAGTACTGATGTCAAAATACATCAGCGTTATGGCGCCTTTTCTATCAGTATATAACAATACCAATTTATTACTCTTACCCCCATAATCATAAACGATTATTTTATGAATACTGGCATTATACTCTTGCATATTCTTTGTCTAAGTGTTTACATTTCAAACATCCTGTTTTTTTTTTTTTTTTACAATGTATACCATGACTTTTGTCACTTACTGTTTAAACTTAACATCATGTTTGGGTGTGTTCCTTTACAAGAACACTTGTACCCAACCTTATACATTTCTGTGTTTGCATATGTATCAGTTAACAAGGAAATTTACACTCATACATATATGAGAGTTTTTTTTTTTTTTGTTTGTTGTTTAACAAGATTTCTATTTTTAGCAAAAGCTATAAATTTCTATGCCACATTTTTATAACTTGCCTTTACAAAAGTCATCCTGGCTGCTATATTTTATTTGTATTTTTTGTTGTTTCCATTTTTCAATATATTTCGTTTGTGTATCTCTATGAATTTTGTTTTTATATATTTATTTATTTTATAAAAATAATAGGATTCTAAGAAGAAACAAAGAGAAAACAAACACCATCTCGGTTACAAATTAAACCAGTATACGCTGAAGTAAGAAATTTAAGGATTTTTTTCCTGTCGAGATATATTGAAAGTGTTAATATTAGTTTAAGGATGTACGCGTGTGTTGCGTATGTATGAAAATGTATTTTTCTTAATACATTTTTTATTTTACCTTTATTAGTTTTTTAGGCATAATTGCGCGTCACTCTAAACGTTGAAATTGATTGAATATATTTAGAATAAGTGAGTGAGCAATTGATACGTTTCAGCTGAATTTTTTTTTTTAAATTTAAGAACTAAAGGGAATCATGATGCTCTGACAAAAAACAAAATTTTATTTATTATTTATACTATTTCTTTCGATAAGACAAATATTTAGCCTGCACTTTGCCATATACGTTATTAATGGCACACACCCTGTATAAAACATTCGACAGTTGTTGTGAGCTCCGCATTTTTTAAATTATATTTTTATACAATTGAAGCACAGCCGGGAATACCGTTTCTAGAAAGAAAAAACTCGTACAAAATTTAAGTTTTTTCTTCTTACTTTAATACAAGTATTTCTTGAAAATTTAAGTACGAATGACACTAAAAAATAATTAAAATAATCCAAAATGGGATAACTTTCAAAAACCAATATACGTGCATACACATGTGTTTGTAAAACTTTGTTGTAGAAACAACAACAACACTACAAAAGAAATTAAAAAACGAATTGCTTGTTTTATTAAGAAACAACAACAGCAGTGCAAGAAGAAAAATACAGATTATTTTCATGTTTAAAAAGTAAAATAAGAAGCAATAATTCCCATATTCTATTTGTTAAAATTATTTAGTTAAATACAATTTTTTTTGGAAAGTTTTTTTGTGTTCTTAAAATTTTGTACTTAAAATTGTTTTTAAAGAACTTTTTGATAATAAGGAATTTAAAAAAATCCCTCAAAACTGTAAAAATATGCAAAAATATGCGTTAAAAACCTAAATATGCAAAAATATGCATTTTCAATAAAATATGCAAAAACTAATCGATGCCATTTAACGCAAATTTAATTATTTGGAAAGATAATTGGTCGACATCGTTCTTAGACTATCGATAAAAAACATGCATTTGCATGGAAATCGCATCCCTATTTATGACCTTGTTTGTGCTTTCAATGTAGTTTTTTGGCGTTGCGTTTTACATGATTAGGACCTAAGTAAAAGTATTCTGTATGTAAAATTAAATGAAAATTAAATTTAAGACAATTGTTAATTTACCTAAAAACCGATCTACTTATTTGCATTTCATTTTAACGACAAGTTCATTTAATTTTTACTGTCAAAAATTCAACCGCGGATTTCGTATGAATTTTCAGTTATTTTATATAATTGAAGTACAATTGAAGTAGTTATCTATTTATATATCTGTGGCAAAAAGTAGAACTAAAAAATGATTTGCTTGTGTTGTGTAGAAAATTCCCATATTCTATTCGTTAAAATTATTTAGTTAAGTACATAAAATTTTTGAAGTAAAATGATTATGAATACCATATCGGTCATGCTGCTGGTGTCTTATAATTGAGAGTTCTTCTGTAAACAAAGTGGTCAGTACAACAAAAGTAAAACAAACATGTATAAAAGGATAAGTAAATAATAATATACTCTCTCTCTCTCTCTCTCTCCCATTAGAAAAACAAGCGGACAGGTGTCTGGTATTTTTTAGAAATTCGAGTAAAATCTTTCTGTATTACTTGTATATAAAATAACTGAAAATTCATTTGTTTTTACGTAATTCGCGGTTGTATTTTTGGCAGTAAAAATTAAATAAACTTTAGCTAAAAATAAATAAATATATGAATATTTTAACTGAATATTCATTTATTTTATATTACGATTTCAGTTAATTTAACGTACAGAATATTGTGAGTGTATAAAAAAATTAATATTAAAAGATATTTTAAGATGAAAAACTAAAACAGAAGTAAAGGAAAAAACATTTATGCCAATCAATTGCAAATAGATAATAATTCACAACAACAAATTTCGATCCACCAGGAAAAATAGAATTTGGTTTAACGATTTATGTTGGACTATTGACTGCCAGCCGTCGTCAATGGCGGTGAGTGTTTAACGGCAATGATTTCTGAAGAGACAGTGTGGTTACTATCGAAACATGTCAAATCAACCTGTCTGTGGATTCAATACCAGCTTCAGTCAAGACTGAAAAATTATCAATACATTTTATTTCATTTAATGTTGTAAATTCATGTCTTCATAAAAATAATTTAATGAAAATTAAATTTGATGAACTTGAGCCTGATTAAAATATAAAAAATATTGTAAGAAATTTTTATGCAGAAGAACACTTTTAGCTTAAAATAAAACATATAGAATCTGGAAATTATTTCTTTTTCATAAGTTACTTTATTATATTCAACATTTTTTATTTATGGAATTTATTCTATGAGCTGAATTTCAGTTATGTATTTTATAATGGTCTGGTAGTGTATAAAGTCTTTACTAAAAATTTAAAGAATAGCTGTCGTATTCATAAAAAACTAAAATTGATATGAAATCTGTTTTAAGAAAAATTTGTATGGAAATTTTGTTTTAAAAAACGTTTGAAATCTATTTTATTTTTTATGAATACGGCAGTAGAACTATTACAAAAAGCTTTATAAAATACACAACTGAACTTAAGCTCAAAAATAAAGAATGTTGAATTAAAATAAAACAGTTAAAACGTTAAAGACTAATATATTAAGAGCATAAATATTTTTTGATTGTTATTTTTTATAAATATTGTTATTTTGGTAAACAACCACAAAATAATAACAAATGTAAAAAGTCATAAATAATAAACATTAAAAAAAACAAAAAAAAAAAAAAACAATCAAGAGAAAAATACATCTTTAAAGTGAAAAACAACAAAATACATAAATATAAGAAAATTAAAAACAACTGTTTGTCTGAACGAAGGACTAAGACAAGTCAAAATCACAAATCGAAATAATCTCAAAACTTATTTAACCTTTGCATAATTTTAGGGTTTATAGAAGTAAAATTGTAATAAGGGCTATTACAAGAAAATTTTAAGTTTATTTTACTTATAAGTCAAATAAATATTAGCTAATTAAATTTAAGCCGAAAAAACTACGACTAAAGAATTTTTAAAAAATTCCATATTTTTTTTTCTTATGCTAATCCCGCAAAGCTCTACGCTTGTCTGCAAGAGACCAGAGTCCGCAACCCCGCACTGATAGACTTGCTCACTACCAACTAGTCTACTGGGGTACTTCTTATAAAATAAAGTTTTTGCTCTACATATTTTTACCCAAAGAACCTTTTTTTTCTCAGAAAAATAAATTTGAAGAAATGCGAAAATTTTTACAAAAGTTGTTTTTACTAATTTTTATCGTTATGATGATGTGCTAAGAAAATCACATAACAGTGTTAAGAAAAAAAGACACAACAAAAAATTTGATTCTACAAAATTTTGGCTTCACAAGCTTCAGGAAAATTTCGCTGGAAAATTTATCTTGCCAAATTTTGGGCTCATGAGAATCTCTCATGAACATTTTGGCTGAAAAAAATTTCTTTACTGGCATTTATCGGGTTATCCATTCTTCGGTTGTAATCAAGTTAAAAAACACACATTAGGCTATGATTCCTTCCCACTACATGCGAATTACAATGTTATTTAAATGACCTCCTCAAGTTTGGCTGTAGCAGTCAATTCTTTTGAGGTTGTTTTCGAGCACATTTTCGCATATTTCGGTCGGCAACATTGCGATGATGAACAGGACTAACCACATCTATAGCGCTTTCAGTCTTTTCAAATTTATTTTATAATCTTGCCCATGCCTTGCACCGTAGGTTGATTATGACTACCATAACCACCCTATAAAGTTCAAAAAGTAGGGGGCAAGTTTGAGACAGAACATTTAAAGTAATGGTTTTTACGCGTTCTTGGGTTGTTAGAGGATCAATATTCGTAAATGGCAAACTTTTTACTAAATAAATGACATTTCAGATGGCAGATATTTAGCAGCTGACAGCCTTACCAGATCGGTGATCTATCATCCATTTAGAATTTTATTAAACGTTCTTATTTCTTAAAACTTTTACTTCCTTAAGCAGAGGGAGAGAAGTTTGAGTTTTTCGGGAGCCCTAGCATTTCAAATGATTCACGAAGCAAACAACACTTCTTTAATAATTTCCTTATAATTTTCTGCCCTCTTGTTTCCAAGAAAATTATTTAATGCGTTACTGCGGTCATGGACCGCTGACCTTTTTTCTGTTGGACTAAGCAGATTTTGAAAGTCTACTTATCAGCAAAAAGAAACTCAAAATGTTAAAGGCCATTACAAAAACAGTTGGCAACTCCACTCAAGCAGCTCTGGAAAAATTTGTGTCATAAGTTTGCAAGGGTTTAATCATTGTCTAGTGGCAGCCCCTGAAAGTTGTGAATTGCTCTACATTACTGTTTGTATGAATTTGTAGCACAATAGAGCAACAATATATAAAAAGGTATCAACACCTAAGAAGTATCATCTTAATCTATGAACCCGTGGACCGATTTTGCTAATTTTTTACGCATTAGATCCTGTTCTCTAAACGAAGTAGTTTAGAGAAAAATCTGGCATCTTGATTGACTGGTGTGGGTGTAATCGAAACTTGCCAAAGTGATAGACAGGTGGATTCACATTAAAAATTAAAGTGCACGTTAAAACGCGAAATGAATTGATCTAGAAAAACTGAGAGAAACGTTGAAATGAATTGATCTGGAAAAACTGAGAGACACGTGTATTTTTTTTGAGCTACATATATTTTCAGAATCTGATCAGTTTGATCATGGGTGAGGATAAAAGTTAAAATTTGTCGTACATTGTTTTACTATTTTACTAGTATTCTAATTTACTAGTATACTAATATACTGGTATTCTCTTTTACTATTAAACTTTAATACTATTATACTGTTATACCATTTAACTACTATACTATTATACTTTTATTCTATTATACTTTTATTTTATTATACCATTATTCTATTATACTTTGTCAATTTACAAAGTCATATTGGTTGTCTTTGCTTTAATTTTATGAACCATAAATATTTCGTTTTCTTTTTCATATGAAAATATGAATATGACAATACAAATTTATTACCTCTGTATTTACAGTGTCTTATTTTTTAAACTAATTTTTGTTTACAAATTTAAGTCATTATTTTTCTTTTAATATTTATTTATTCAAGTAATTTTAAACCGAAATATTTTTATATATTTTCGCACTCAATTTTAGCGCTTACATAAATAATGGTTTAATAGTAATACAACAGACTGTTCACAACAGTGCTATTTAGCTTTAAATAGTATTCCTCTACGTAGCAATTTTGAACACATTGGTAATTGGCTTACTACTATACTATTTAACTATTATAAAATTATACTATCATACCGTTATACTACTACACTTTATACTATTAAACTAGTTTACTATAATAATATTATACGAGTACCAATATACTATTATACTCCTGTAGTATTTCACTATTCTACTATTAAATTATAACACTTATAAACCTTATATTATTTTACTGGTATACTTTTATTATAATATATTCATCGTCCAGATATGCAATATTTGTGGCTGATAATTTTTAAAATTTCTGCTTTAAAATTGCATTTGTATCCAGGTTATGAAATTATAGTTTTGTAATTTTTTTTTTTTTATTTGTATCTTTCCTCTTCTCCTTTTTATATTTTTAAATAAATACAAATACACCTATAGCCAACTTTAAGTTAAAAATTCTGAGAATAACAAAATAAAACGGAATTGCAGAGTCCATGAATTCAAGTACCCCTCCCCAACCTTCTCAAGCCTCTCACCAATAAACTCAAGAATTGCTGCAACAAAAATTTCATGTCTGGACGATGACATACTATTATTCTATTGTATTATTATACAATTCCGGTCGAAATAATTCCTGTCGGAACCGAAGAAGACATGTTTGTTTATTGATGGAAAGTATATTTTGATAGTTTTTTGGCGGCCTTTAAGATACATAAAACTCCCATTTCGTTCATGAAAACAAAAATGGTTTCATTCTGCAAAGTTTTTTCGGAATTTTCTGAAGTACCAAAATACGGAATGAATTCCGTTTCCGAACGGAATTGTACTCTGTGACATGCCTGATAGTATTTCACTCTTATACTTATACATTTAAGGCTAGTATACTATTATACTCCAACACTATTTTTCTATTATACTATTATATTATTATACTTCTTTATTATTCAACTAGTGTACTCATATACCTATATACTATAAAACTAGTATAATAATATACCATTATAATCCTCAATCATTTGGTGCTTTACAAAGAATATGGAAGTCACCATAAATACACACAGGTTCTGAGCTACGACTTTTCTCCTCAACTGTTCGCTCTACCCTGCTATATGGATGTGAGTCCTGGAACTCTACGACAAGCGACATACAATATCTGCAGGTTTTCATTAACCGTTTCTTGTGGAAAGTATTGAGAATTTTTTGGCAGAACGTTCTTTTCAATAGAGACCTGTGGCAAAAAAAAACAGGGGAAACGCCAATCCGCATAGAAATTGCAAACGGGAAATGGTGCTGGGTTGGCCATATTTTGAGAAGACCTTATGATGATATATCAAAGATGGCAATTGACTACAATCCTCAAGGCAGTAGGAGAAGACCAGCTGTAGACCAGCTAATACCTGGAGAAGACTACTAGAATCCGAAATAAACACAACAGGAACAATTTGATTGCATAGAAAAATAATGACAAATCCGGGTCGAAGGATTTTTTTACGGTCCTTTGTTCCAACTCGGAACCACAGGAATATGTATATATAAATATATATATATATATATATATATATAAATATATATGTTTGTATTCAGGTATGTGATGAAAATCGATTGATTTCAAAACGAACGTTTTTTAAAGGTGTGATGAATTTCGAGCGATTTTAAAATCAATTTCTGAATTTTAGTCTTAAATTTTTGCTCAGAATACATTTATAATATATAACTTATGTGAGGAACACAACTGGGTCGTACGTCGTTTGAGGACGTAAGGCCATAAATTTCTAAAAACACGCTTTTTTTACTCACAATTCCATCGTAGACGTATTTTGTATGTCTTCGAAAATAATATTAGAAAAATCCAAATTTATTGATATTGTTGTTTGTTTTTTCCTTCACAGAAAAAATTAAAAATTGTCTCTAATCACCAGATTTATATTAAATTCGTAATATGAAGCAAACAAGTAATCAAGTGATTATATTGGTTACTAAAAAATTTAATATTATGGGGGGATTCACAAGGTGTGCTATCAAGTCATATCGTCATAATGTCCTAAATAATATTTTACAATTGTTTAAAAAAAAATATATTTTTATGTTGTTTGAAACACAACAATATTTTTTTTTTAAGCAATTGTAAAATATTATTTAGGACATTATGACGATATGACTTGATAGCACACCTTGTGAATCCCCCCTATGAATATTTTTTTTTTCAATAAATGATTTAATTAATTTTAATTAAAAAAGTGATCAAAAAACTTTGTCATTCCAAACAATGTGTTGTCTTATTTAATTAAATATTGACAATTCCCAACAACAATTCTAAAAATTTAAAATAAACGAAAAAGTCAATTAATATTTTTTGATATTTAATTAATATTATATTCAAAATTTTTTATTTTTCGAAATTATTCGATGAGTTAAATTTCAGTTATGTATTTTATAAAGCTTTTTTTTTGTTTTTTTTTCCCCCAATATCTATTTAATTAATATTTTATTTAAAAATTTATTTCAAAACAACTTAAATATTATTTAAATCAGAATCATATTTTTAATTTTCAAAATTTTTTTATTTTTCGAATTTATTCTATGAGTTAAATTTCAGTTATGTATTTTATAAAGTTTTTTTTGTATTATCTATTATCTTGTAGTCTGGTAGTGTATAAAAGTCATTCCAAAAAATTTAAGGAAAAGAACTATTACAAAAAAAACTTTATAAAATACATAACTGAAATTTAACTCATAGAATAAATTCGAAAAATAAAAAATGTTGAATTTAATAAAAGTTGCTTATGAAAGAAATAATTATCAATATGTTTCAACTTAAAAAATAATTGATTCAATTATCACATTAATTAAATTTAAATACTTTTGAAACTTTTTTCTGTGTTTTTTTTATTCGTTTTTAAATATTTAGTTTGAAAACACAAAAATTATTTAATTTTATATTTTTAATTTTTCTTTTTCTATGACAATACGGCCTTAACCTGCGTATGAAATAGAATAATATCTATGTCGGCGTACGACGTAGATACGCTTTTACGTTTGCGCCAACTATTGTGTGCCTTTGTATTAAATACTACACTTTTTTATTTGAGAACGTATCAACGGCATACGCTACTACGTTTATACGTGTTTCTACGGTTAAAAGAATAAAGACAGAAAATATGTATTCAAAATCCATTTTAAAAGATACTGATACTAAAAGATACGTTTCGTTTTTAAAATCGAATTCCATCACATGCCTGATTATATTTTGAGCTGAAAAGTTGAAGCGTATAATTTATTGTTATTTCACTGATCTCTAGCCTTATTATTGCAAGTTTAAGATATGCCAAAAAAAATGTCTTCTTTTTTTCTAATTTCCACAAAAATAGAAGTAAAAATAGTAATAAAAAAAGACAACAACAAAATTGAAAGGAAAAACATGTTGACAGCTTGAAAACAAACATAACTTTTCGTAACACATACATACATAAAACTACGTATACACATATACATAGAAAGCTACTTGCATAAGTGCATATGTATTGTTATACGAGTAACAACTTTCTTAGTTTATTCCTGTTAAAAATTTTCTTCATGAAATTAAAAAAAAAAACTCAATACCAAATTTTAAACAAATATTTTTGTCCCCATACACTAACACATAAATGCTAAATGCATGTGTATGTGTATGTTATATACATATGTACTGAGAATATGTTAAAACGATTTGGGGTGTTTGTATTATCCTTTGCCTGAAGTCCTTTTATACAAAAGTAAGGATTTGTGGTAGGGATTGGTTTTAAGATGTATGTATATACAAAGAATAAGTACTTGTGTGCGTATGTTTGGGTGCAGACAAATATTATTCGTAGTATCAAAATAAAATTAAAGTAACTTTTTACAACATGTCAGTTGTAAAGGCGACCCATAAAAAATAACAGACATGTTGGTTGTAGGTATTTTGTACATCTTCTGTGTATGTCTTGTTTTCAATACTTTTAAAACAATGGCTTTTACATACATTAAGGACCAGTTGGAAATCAAACTTGGTTTCAAATTGCTTATAGTAATCTTAAGCAGTTTGGTATAGAAATCCAGCAACATCGGTTTAGTAGGACAAAATGTGGAACCACCACCCTAAAAGAATTGATAATTTTGATACAAAAACTACCATAAATGGTGAAATAATGCACGGAATGGTATAAAATACAAGGCACGAATTTGCTTTATACGACAGATCGGTCCATAATTGACCATAGGCCCCATATAACCCTATTCGCGGAAAACAGTTCAGTACGCCTTAAACCGCAATAAATAGCGATATCATACTAAAATTAGGTACGTCACAGTTTTATAGGACCTGAAATCACACTGTAAAATTTTTTGAAGATCGGTCCATAAATTACTCTAGGCCCGATATAAACCCTACTCCCGGAAAACCGTTTAGTATGCCTAAAACCGTAATTAATAATGCTATCATAATGAAATTCGGTACGTCACAGTTTAATGTGACTAAAAATCACACTGTAAAATTTCATGCAGATCGGTCCATAATTAACCCTAGGCCCCATATAAACCCTACTCAAAAAAAAATTTATTGTGCCTAAAACCAAATAAAGCCCACTTTGGGAAAATAATTAAGTTCGCCTAAAGCCATAACAGATATAGATATTGCTGTAAAATATCTTCCAACTTAGATTCATATGGCCAGAAAAAATATCATGCAGTTTTGTGAAATTCACTGTTAACACTAAAACTAATTACACTGCTCTATTGAATTTATAATTTTAGGATGATTGGTCGATAACTTACCATAGTTCCAATACAAAATACCCTCCTAAAAATCATTTTAGTTCGGCTAAAACTGTAACGCATCATGATATTTTACTCAAGCCAGTTCAAAGTTCTAACAAGAAACGCATAAAACTTTCTGATTGTCGGTCAATAATTTATTATGGGTCTAAACCGCAACCAATTTGTATGCTGACGTTCGTTTTTGTGAAGCTCAAGGTACGTTCAGACTGATGAAATATTTGAAAGCAAACATCAAATATTTCATTAACGTAGTCTGAACACAAAATATTTTTGAGTATCAAATAAAATAACAGCTGATTTTGAGCAAATAAAAGTATTTGCCGGCAAACAAATATTTGTCCAATGTGAACATAGTGTGAACACAAAAAATCAAATATTTTAGTAATTTTTGAGCAAACATTTATTTGATATTACAAAAAAATTGTAAGAGCAAACAACGACAAATAATTTTAGCCATGTTCCGGATAAAAGCAATTTTTCCTGTAAGTTTTCGGATTCTTTACAATTGAATATCAAAAATTTTCGCGAATTTTCGCTATTTTTGGAAAAAAAAATTTTTTCCATTTCAAATAAATTTTAGGGTTTGTTTCTAAGTTTGCAATTTTTCGCGAATTTAAGCCATGCACGCGAAGAAGCGATTTTTCACTGTGAATCTTTACAGCTTTAACGATTATTAATAATTATTAGGCTTTGCTATCACCGATAATTAGCAAAAATTTGCGAATATCCGCTAATTTAGCAATTTTTATCGAATTTTTGCCATTCCTTATAGTTTTAGGCACCTTTAATAAATTTTATGGCTTGTTTGAAATATTAAAATGGTTCGCGAATTTTCGCTATTTTTGCAACATTTTTTTTTTAGTTTTTCCCCTACATTTTGTTTTTTAACCGATTTAGCGACTTCAAATATATTTAAGGGTTTGTTTCCAACTTTGCAGTTTTTCGCAAATTTTAGCCATGTTCCCGTTACCCAGTGGCTTCCATTTTTTTTCTTTTACATCTTTTACATCCTGTTCTAACACTATAAGAGATGCTGATCCATAGAATGAAATAAATAAATTAGCTTTTGCGCTCATTTTTACTATTTGAGATATATATTTTTATTTTTGAACACTTTCATTAAATAATTATTTGATGCAAATATTTATTATAGTCTGAACGCATGGCAAACTTGAATTAATTTATTTTATTTAACACTGTTTGCCAACTGTTTCATCAAACTAAAATTGTCAAATATTTGAGCTTAGTTTGAACATTAAACAAAATATTTTTTTCTTTCACACAGTTTGAAGTAAATATCAGAACAAATATTTTCATCAAATATTTCATTAGTCTGAACGTACCTTTAGTTAATAATACAAGTGTTTGCCAAGTGGCCGAAATTCGACCATAATTATTTATGCAAATATGATGAAAACATATACATATATACATATGAATAAATGAATTTACATGTTTCGCGTATTTGTTTTTTTTTTCGGCTTAGTGAATCGATTTGGTGAGTAACCAACCGCCGGTCCATATGTTCTCTTCCACTCAAGTCTATGAATGTTTAATTTAGTTTTATAAGTTCAATAATATAACAAAATCAGAAAGTACGAATTGAAAAACAAAAAAGTACCAACAAGTCTCACCTTAGATCACTTTGGACTCTGCCTGTTTACATTTTTGTGTCGACATCCAATATTAACGAAATCCAAAAAGACCCAGTTGAGGAATACAACAACAAAGTACCAAAAGTTTTCGTCTTATAGATTTTCATCCACTCAGGACATGACATGTTTTATTTAATGTTTCAAGGTCCAATATTAACGAAAATTCAAAAAGTACAGTTGAAGAACACACAAGTGCCAACATTTTTCATCTTATGGGTTCTCATTAACTCAGGACCCTATACCTATAATTTTATGTTTCTAAGTTCATTATTATAGAAACTTCAAAAACTACCACACATTCAGCACGGAAAAGGAAAAGAAAGAAATCTTATTTCCCGTATTTGCCCTTTTTGATAATTTGTTTCTCCTCATTGAAGTCTCAAAAATTTAGTATTGTAGTGTTAGCCCATAATTTAATACGTATGTATAGTATTTGAAAAAAAAAAAATAGGTACGATATCACCCCTTCAGCGTTCGAATTTCGAAAAATTGTAATATGTGTATTTATATTTTAAAAAAGTTACAAATTTAGTTTAAACTTTTTTTCTATGTTTATTGAATCAAAAGATAAATGAGGTGACAAAGAAGTTCCAAAATACAGGTTATACCCGTTTATTTCCTAAAAGGGCCGAATTTCAAAAAAAAAATATCAGACGCATGTCCGCTTATTTTTCTACTGAAGAACGAAAAGTATTAAATTTTTTGATTTATTTCTTTTGGGTCTGTTTTAGTTATAGAAAAATATATATAATATATATTGTTCACTTCTGTAACTAAATACCTTTCAAATGTTGATAAACAGATGAGGAGAGTGTTCTTAACTTGTTTGCCCTTCCCGATTTATATAAAGATATATGTATTTATCATATAGAGCCCACTCCTGTCGGTGGAGGGCATCAAAGATTCGGCACAGACGAATATAGAACTCTAACTTTATTTTATTATATTTCATAAAAATTTTGTATGAAAATTGGCACATAAACTAAAATTGTTTTTGCTATAAAATCGTAACGGTACCTTCTGTGACCATGAGATTTAAGGAGATGATGCAAGTGTTGCCAATAAATTCATTTATTAAAAAAACGAAAATTTAAAATTTTGTCGCTTAAGCTTTTTTGCGGTAAAGGCTCGATATGGTTGCAATTTTTTGACCTCTCATCACCCCAAGTGACAAAAAGTGGTGTATTAAGTAAGTGCTTCTGTAGTTCTAAGTCCAATTAGCCATACCGCTCTATTAGTCCGTCTGTTACCAAGCACGCTTAGTACCGAAAGACTCAATAGAAAATAGTGATCTTGATGTCAAATTGATTCAATTTCACCTAAGTAGTTTGCGTTTAAAATCGAAAACAATATATGGACACAAATGTGGGTATTATTATTTCAATATTAGTATTGTGATTATTTTATTGAACTGTTAATGGTTTTTAATCCAAATTTAGATATTTTTTAATTAGGCTTAAGTTCATTGAATTTAATTTTCATTAAATTATTTTTATGAAGACAACAGTAAAACAATAGCCGAGTGAGTAAAATGGCAAAGCCCACTGACGAGATTGTGTAGTTACAATCGAAACTAGTATGGGCAACCTGTCCGTGAAAACCTGGGTTCAAATCTCAGCGCAGTCAAGAATGAACAATTATCAATAAATTTTAATTAATTTTATGTTCTAAAATTCCTGTATTCATAAAAATAATTTAATGAAAATTAAATTCATTGAACTTAAGCCTAATTAAAAAAGTATTATTATTTCTATACACAGAAAAAATTCTCGAAAATATTACACTAATTAAAGCATTAATCAAAAATGAAACTAGTTTTAAATTAAAACTTAATGAAGTGAATAAAACGTTTACTGAAGTGAATTAAACATTTAATCAAGTGAATTACACGTTTAATAAGGCGAATTAAACGTTTAATTGATACTATTAATTTAAATAATTTTTTAATTACCTAATAAAAAATGAAGCTTCCAACGAAGCAGGTTTGTAAGAGAGAAACGTAAAAGTTTCGCTTACCATATCGCTTACGGAAGACATGAATTTTATATGGCGAGTTCCCACTTTGAAGCAATAAATGTATGACAGAGAAAGCGCTTTATTCAGCGCATATAAAAATTGGCGAATGTAACGATCAGCTTTGTTCAATGAGTTTTTTCTTACCGTTATTCTTTAATATGCTTCCTTACAAACCTGCTTCGTAGTAAGGGAATCTCGTGGCTCTTAAAATTTTATATACTTCTTTCAACTTTATTAAGAATTCGTTCACTTACCTTACTGCATCTCTGTGTCTTATTGCGTAGCGCATAAATGTTTGCTTACTTTTTAAAAATGTACCATTTAGTGCTTCGCAAAATAAGAAAAATTTTTATTGGGTAATATCACAAATTTTTCAATTGAAATCAATTTTTATTTTTGTCTGTGTAACATTACTTTGCTAATTATTTGTTTTAAAAATTCTTACTCCTTTAAGCCCATTATATACGACATTGTTTACATCTGACTTGTCAAATTTCCCACTGCAAAATACATACAGCTACTTCCACTATAAATAGGACACCTCGTGGGCTTTACTTTGGTGGGCTCTACATCACAAAAACCTTGATTTAGTTAATGTACTTACTAGAGATGCCAAACGGGAAATCCCGAATCCCGGGATTTATTTTTATGAGTTCCGGGATTTTTAACATATCAACTTTTATGTACAAAACTGTTCGTTTTTATTGAATTTTTTTTATACTATATACAAAAAATTATTAAAAATTATATTTGAGTTATATTTTTTATTGCAAATAATTTTTATTTTTGAGCTTAATTTTTGTTTTTGGCACACAGCGAGTATTTAAAATTTTTAATTTTTGCTTAATATATGACGACTATTTCTGTTTTTTGTATTTTGCTTATTAAAAACCATTATTTTAAGTAGAAACGATATTTGAAGATTCACATTTCAAACCTTTTTTACAATTACGTTTAGCAAGTTTATCATTGGCTTAAGACATAATACCAAAATAAAAATGATTATTTTAATGCAAAATATAGAAATCAAGAAATAATTGTTATACATCAAGCAAAAAATAAAAATTATTAACGATCCAATCAAAGTTTTATTCAGAAACTAAAGAATAAAAGTTTATATAATTATAACAATTAAGTCGTAATAGCGATGAAATAGCTCATATTCCTTCCGGTCCAATAAAAATAAAAAATTTGCTTAAAAAACATACGGTAAATAAAATATTTTTTTAAATAAACACTTTCTAACGTATTCATAAAAAAATTATTTAAGCTTGAAATCTGTTTTAAGAAACATTTGTATAAACATTTCTTTTAAAATAAATTTCAAACGAACTTAAATTATTGATAATGAATCTCGCACTAACCCTGGAGGTGTACTGCACTGCAGTCGACATAGTTTTACAGTTTTTCACTCAGCTATCGAGATCGATGAGGGACTACACTTTGCAGTGTATTAATGTCGTCACAACTTAATTCACGTTAAAAATTGAATTGATGTCAAAAAATCGAAATGAATTGATCTAGAAAAACTAAGAGATACGTATATTTTTTTAAGCTTTTTTTAGAATCTAATCAGTTTGATCATGGGTGAGGCCAGAGTTATAAACATATGTATAAAATAAATTGTTTTGTTGTTTTCATTTTTAAAAATTTATGTTACGTATATAAAACCTTTTGAATATTTAAAAAGTGTTGTTTATTAAAAAAAATTGGAATCTTAAAGAAACAGATTGATCCCGAAAAATCCCGAAATCTAGGGATCCACAAAATCCCGGGATTTTCAAAAATCAGTCCCGATTGGCATCCCTAGTACTTACGTTACGCAAAATCAATGAAGTAGTTAAAGTATTGTCATTAATTTCAGCATAAATAAACTTTCTATGGCTTCAAATTATAATACAAACCGTCATGGCGATTTGTCTATAATTTGCCACAGATCCTACATAAAGCCCACACTAGGAAAATACTTTCATAAGTCAAAAATCGTCATGAAAATTTTTGTAGAATTTGGTGCAATTAATTTTTATTCGACTAAAAATAACAAGAAGCCCACTATCGGAATACACCTTAATACGCCTAAAAATTTTTACAGACACTAGTATGAATACACTTACACATACATTATGTCATTAATAAGTTATTCCCACATATCCCTTGAAGCATTCGGTAAAGTGTTTTTCTGCCAAACTCAAAATACTTCGTCTCATTTTGATGTTATACAGTTGACAGCAACAAAATACGTTAGGATTGACTAGTTGGAATTATTATTGATAAATTTGTGGGAATTAGGTTTTAAATTTTAAAACTTTAACGGTTTTTGATATTTTAATTAGGCTTAAGTTCATTGAATTTAATTTCCATTAAATTATTTTTATGAAGAAACGAATTTTACAACATGAAATGCATGCAAATTTATTGATAATTTTTCATTCTTGACTGAGCTGGGAATTGAACCCAGGTTTGCACGGAAAATATCAAAATTTGGTTTAAAAACCATTAGCAGTTCAATAAAATAACCACAATACCAATTATTGTTAACAGCTAAGGCACGAGCTATATGTTTACATTTGTCCTTCAAGTTGTGCTGAAAAATGTCACCAAGAAAAAAGAAAGACAAAACCATTGAAAACAAAAAAAATGTACTTTGGATTTCAAGAAGAATTCTTGACAAAAAGTACGAAAAACAAGATGTAAGGAAGAACATGTAGATCAATTAAAATAGGTAATCATTCATTCAAAGCAAATTTCGATCTACCATGGTAAAATACCATTTGGTTTAAAGATTGATGTTTGACTAGTGACGTCATCCGTCGTCAATGGCGGTGAGAGCTAAACGGCAAACCCCACTGAAGAGATTTTGTGGTTACAATCGAAACTAGCCTGTGTAACCTGTTCGTGAAAACCTGGGTTCAATTCCCAGCTCAGTCAAGAATGAAAAATTATCAATAAATTTTAATGCATTTGATGTTGTAAAATTCTTTTCTTCATAAAATTAATTTAATGAAAATTAAATTCAATAAACTTAAGCCTAATTAAAATATCAAAAGTTGGATTAAAAAAGTAACAGTTCAATAAAATTACAATTATTATTTTGATTTACCTAAAGTACTGTAGATTGTTTTAATACTTATTAAAGTTTCAGCGAATTTGTTATTTGGTTTAGTCAGTATTACTGGTACAAATGGTATTTTTTTTTAGAGCTTTAGATGCCAAAATCGACTTTTTGCGAAAAAGAAATTTTTTTATTGTTTAAAATGGTTCTTTAGGGTTTCAGCAGCAACTCTTGTTCTGCGACTTTTTCATAATTCCGTTAATAACGATATTACCGTTTTCTTTAGGCTATTGAAGAAAATCATAATATTTTGACCTTTAAGTTTCCAGAATTCGACCAAATGATGTTTGGAAAATTTGTACAAAATCCTTTGGCGAGCATTTTTCTGAATATATGAACTCATATTATTTGTAAAAACAGGGTGTTTTAATGCATTTTTCAATAAAAATTAATTTTGTGCCATCTAGCGGCAATAATTTGCACTAACTATATTCAGCAATTAGTTAGGGAAATTAAATATCTTTCCAACAAATATTTTTGAAAATCGGTTGAAATATTAGTTATTTTAATGGAATTACCCAGCAAAAACTTTACTTACATGGTAAGTTAGCAAGTAACATTGGAGACATATGAACACTACTTATTTTTCGGCTGAATAACTACTTATTTTTGTTCGAGTTGTCCACAGAATTCAGTAGTTACAATACACTTACTAGAAGTCACAAAATATCTAGTTATTATTTAACTACCAGTAAGTTGAATTGTAAGTACTTACAATATACTTACTAGAAGCCAAAAAATAACTAGTTTTTATTTAATTTGCGCTAGTTAATAGACCTAATAATTAGTTATGGAGCTAGTTACCAGTAAGTAAATATTCAGTACTGAAAACCAGACAACTGATAAGTAGTTATTTAGCTGATTATTAGTAAACAAATATTCATAACTGATAATAGTAGTAGTAAAAAGTACTTACTGAGGTCATTACAAGCAAGTACTTATTGAGGTTTTCTGAATAATGACAACTTTTTACCAGGGTAGTGATATCAATCTAATATTAACGAGGTATTTTTGAAGAACATAATCAGGGCTGTCACAGCAATTGTTCGGAATTGTTTTGAATCCGTATTTTCATTTCGATCGATTTTCGTAATTTTGATAAATTTTAATTTTGTTATTTTTAAGTTGAATGTGGCAATATTGTGGTGCAAGCCAAAACAAAAACTTTTTTCGATTGAAAAATTAAAAGTGATTTCATTCCGAGAAAATTTATCGGTTAAAAAACTTTCGATCGAAATTTATTTGTGTGACAGGCCCGTATAATTACATATATTAATACACACATTTGGGGTATTCACAAGGTGTGCTATCAAGGTTTATTGTCATAATGTTCTAACATTTTACAATGGTTTAAAAATATTGTTGTTGGTTTGTAAACAAAAAGTGTCTTAAATAAATAGAACGTTGCTTGCTATGTTTATTGTGCTGTCGTAATTAATCAGAAAAGTCCAGCGGCTGAGCCGTGCCGCGTAATTTTTTGTAGCCGTTGCCGTTGATGGTATAGTTTTATCCGGGTAACATCTGTATTTAACCTGCGGCTAGCAATTTTTGCGACAAATTACTTGCGGCGTCAAATTAGATCGGCTTAGGACTCTGCTGTTTGGTAAACAAACAAAATAAAATTTATTTTTAATTTGCAACAAAACCGAAAAATGGAAAATACTTGAGTTTGCCAATACAACATCTAAAATGTATTTTTCACACAAACTGGCTATTGTGGAAAATTTTTATATTTTTTTTTAATCAGCTGAATTAAATTCAAAATAGCACATTAAATTATGAGGGGTTGCTCACAACAGTCGTATTTGTTCATGTTATTATTTTAAGACATATGACTTTATGACACCTTGTGAATCCCCCAATTGTTATTATAATGTTAGAGCTATAAATGATTTTGTGCAGCAAAAGCACTCTTTATAAAATATTTCCTTACATTTCGAAATATTTATTATTGTATACACTTTTTCAACATCAATTCCATAAGATTTCAGAGCAATTTTAATTAGTGTGTTTTAACCTTTTTCAAAGTTAATTTGAAAGTACTTATTTCTTGTCTCTTTTGGTAACTAAATATTTTTATACAACTTTTAAGTATAAAATAAAGGTATTATTTGTTAGGTTGTAATTGTCCAAATTAAAAAGGAATACTTTTGGGACATCGCGAACAAAAATAAGTACTTTTTCTAGTAGAAAAATAAGTACTCTTTGCCTTAAGTTCTCATTATTTTTCTGCTTAGTTGGTAAGCCAAGTTTTTGCTGGGTTATTTAAACAATTTAAAGAAGCTTTACAAATTTGATAAATTTTTAAACGATTTTTTGAAATAAAATGCAAGCGAAAAACAAAATGCAAAAAAGTACGTCTGTTTTAGGGATGGGCAAATTGGAAAAATTTATCGATATATATCGTATCGATATTTTTTAAGAGTATCGATATTTATTAATTAAAAGTATCGATATAAATATGTATCGAATGTATTAAGCCGAAATTATTACCAAATTTAAAAACTTAATATACCAATGTCAATACATATTTACATAACTACAAGCATATTACAGGTAATACCATTCTAACTTTTTATGGTTTCTTTTAATTTAAAATTTACTGCCTGTCCTTCGATTTCGAACGAAACTTTCATTCGCTTAACTTTTATTTAAAACAAAAACCAATTTTAAAATTTAGATTTTAAGGTAATGTACAAAGTTGTTTTGGATTAGCTGGGCTTAAGAGTAGAGTCGTACGGATAAGGGTCGACTTAGTAGACTGTAGGCAATACTAAGCGCAGCTAACTAGAGTCCTATAATAGGGTGTTTGTGGAACCAACTTTGCTGCTCAATGCTTTATAAACTTTAAGCTTTCGCTTGGAGTTATTATAAAGGAATCAGCGTGAAGTATAAGCGCTTGTTGAAATTCAATATGATGTTTTATTTCAGCTCGCCGTTGGAGTTAACCATAAGATTACAATAAGTTCAAGAGTTTTGGATTAGGTTGGTTTGATTTGAACGCCAGCGTGTTAGTTAAAACTAAAAAAGATTCTTGCTAACAGGAAACTTGCTTTTTACAAAAAAAAAAAATATGATTTCGAATTTTAGGCACTTAAGCCATTATTAATAATTCACAATAGTTTTTATGTAACGATTACCAAATAGTCATTACCCTAACGAATGTCTAAATAAGCAGTAATAATAATTCAAATCTACTATAAGATACATATTTGGTTCAGATACGTTTGAGTTCAAATAAATGAAAAATATAAATAATGAAAAAGATTGTTTAAAATATTTTGATTTTAAACAGGTAAGTTATGCGAACGAAGTTTTCGTTTGAAATCGAGGGACCGGCAGTTAATTCTACATTAAAAAAGGAAAAACTTCAAAAAAAAAAGTAAAGAATACAAACAAATTTTTATTTGTTGCCATAAGTCTAAGAAAAAAAAAAATAATTGGGATTATATAATGCCGGATTATATACTGCCGGTAAACGAAACTTGTGACACATACTATACAAGTAAAGTGTCTAATATTTTATTTTTCATATATAAGAACATGCTCAAATAAAAAAAAAAACCAAATATTTTTTTTTTTATTATTAACATTCGAACTTTCATGAGTCCATTGCTGCTAAGACGCCATAATTAAGGCAATTCTTTGCATAATTCTAGGAACCCTTTCCAGAATATTTTTTTTAGGCGCTTATTTTTTTGTTGTCATCTCTTAAAAAACCGAGTCAAAACTGAACTGTGTAATCAATGAAAATGTACAACGGAAAAGGGCTGTTATTTTCTTAATATTAGCTAAAAAACATATGATGCCATTCTTAAAAAACAACAGTATCGCAAGCAGTTGAGCAACGGTCAAAATGTTGAATTTTATTATAAAGAGATCTTTAAAATATTGAATTCGATAGTCGTAGATAAATGTCGACATATGGTTATTTTTAATATCGGAGATATATATCGATTACAATTTGTTTAAATATCGATATTTTGATATATCGATATTTATTGCCCAACCCTAGTCTGTTTTACTTGACTTTCAGTTAATCAATAATATTTAGAAATTTAGTAAAAACAGTGTCTATTTTCAAGGCGAATTCATTTTTTAGGTGGCGTTGAAAGCACAGCTGTGCTACTTGTTTTCTTACTTAGAGAGAGAAATGTCAAAAGTTGCTTGTGTTTCTGACATATCGATCAACGAAAGCAACAAAAAAATACATTGTTGTATTTTTGGTGTTGTTACTTGTTGTAATAGGTGCGTTTGAGTACTTTTACAGTAAAATGCAGTAAATGAGTAAACTTAAAAATTTGTTCTCACAAAAAGCTGGTGTCCAAAAAAGTACGCGAACGCAAAATTTGTAAAAATTTGTAAAATAAAAGCAACAGCTGATGACAAATAATTGAAGTGCTGAAAAATGTTTACACTTTTGACTACTTAACTCGTTTTTAATACTTTTTATATTTATATATTTTTGGAAAATACAAACAAATTATTTTATGTAATCTTCCATATTTGTTAGTTTTTTATTTTATTTGAATTTGCTAATTTGTGTCCGGCTAAATTTGATCAATAGTACACGAATACTTTTTTTACTATTGATTACTTTAAAAACAAGGGCTGCTTATAATCGTAATCTGGGCTGGCTTTTCTCAAAATGTCTCTTCACTTCTCTCTTTAACTATATACTCGTATTATTAATCGCCAACTTTTGACTTTTTTTTTAATTCAAGCTGTTTTTATTACAGTGCTTCTTGTTTAAGTACTACTTGATTGATCTTATTTAATTCAGATAAAAATATGGTAGCACTACAACAAATTAAAAAAAAAGATCATAAAGCAGCTGTTTAACTAACATAACGAAACTTGTCAACTGTCTCTTCCTACAAATTTGTTTAACAGGAGCAGCTAATTGTTTTTTGATTGGTCTGTTGTTTTTGTATTGTTGTGATGTTGAGGCAAACTAAATAAATGAACAATAGAACCATAAATAAAAATTTTATAAGCAACATGGGTTATCTAAATTCAGTATCATTTAAAAAAATTCAAAATCTCAAATACGTATTTAAATAGTACTCAAAAATAAATAATATTTAAATACGAAGTCAAAAACTGGCCCTAAATGTTTTAGACTAAAATGAAAACTTACTGCTTAATTTGTTCCAATTGGCTATTTGCCCTAAAATTTATTGTGGGTTTACATTTGTTTTTATCTTAATGAAAATTTTAAGCAAAAATAACTCTCACAGACATTCGAACATGTAAATAAACCAAGTTTGTGTTGTTAAAGAAATTCGTTAACAATAACAACATAAAAAATAAATAATTTTTTATTATAATGTATTAAAATAAGCCAAAAAAAAAAAATAATAAAGAAAAATAAAAAACAAACAATAATAATAAAAATATAAAGAAAATAAAACAAGCACGAACTGATAAAATTTAATAAAGGAAAAAATTTGCGTATAAAAAGTGGGTGTTGGATAAACACAACAAAAAAAATATTTAAAAGATAATTTGAGTTCAAGAAAAATTATTATAAACAAAATTCCAAAAAGGAAAGTCTGTTAAGCGTGTTAACATGAGACATTTGTTCACGAGTTCTTAATCATCCTTAATATAATCTTAATTTATTTAATGTATTAAGATTTTAAAGATTCCGAGTTCCTGAGTGATTTAAAGTTGATTATAAGACCCCCGGTGAGAGCAGGGAGTATCGAAATGATATTCCACCTTCTGGTGTTACATCCTCCCAGACAAATCAGGTATAGTCAGCCTGGCATTCAACAGAGATGCAAAATTATATACATACCTTCTTCATGATTTCTTCAGGTCGAAGTCTCATCAGAATACCTTCTCTGCTGGTGTCATTGGGAGTCAGTAGCCCCCAGTAACTTGGGACCGGTCTGACTATTGACTGAGGGCCCCGTTAAAATGCTTCTTGCGGGAAAAACTTCCTTTTTCAGGATGACTGTCTTTGCGAAACCTTCACTTTTCTGATGTAAGGATGATATGCAGCGCCTTCTTGAAGGCATGAGCCCACAATTAGGTTTAAAGAAAGTCAGCTTTTTTGACTAGAAGATACTTTCGGTGATCACGTGGTTGATGTCGATTAAACAAAAAGTCCTTGTCTTTTCACCACTTGTGGAAGAGCTATGCCTGAGGGCCTGAGGGAGTACTATCCTTTTGTGGTGTTGATATTTTACAAAAGCTGCTGGATTTGTAATAGCAGTGAAAGTAAGATAGTTTCGGCTCCTATGCAAGAGACAAAAGTATAGTTTTTGTCAGACTATACACTTAAAATTGCTAACTTGGTGTGAAGTATCCGTCAACAGACGAAGGCATTGTCAGTCCCCCAGTGGTTAGGATCCCTATTGAGATTAGGTCATATTGCAGATGCTCATGTTAATCTGTTTCCGCATTTGTTTATATAACACCTTCTTGTGTTACATCCTCGATGGAAATCCAGTGCAGTCAGTACCTAAAATTCGCCAAAGTAAAAAATTTACAGATCTTTTGAGATCGCAGCCGAATAGAGATGCTAGCTGTTACCACAATATCCAGTAGCCACTGGGTCCTTAGTTTCAGTCTATTTATTGGTTGTGTAGTCTGTAAAGATCACGTGGCGCTTGTGGTATGGGTCCAAAGAAGATCTTAAAAAGTTGTCGGCAAAAGCTGATTTGCTACCTTAAGGGAGTGTTCGGCTACCAGTGGCTCTCCCAAGGAGCTGCTACTATCCAATTGATGAATTAAAACAAGGGGCGAGTTTATAATTCTGCCGAATCCCATCCAGTATTTTGTATAATAATGGAATCTTTTGGGAATCAGCTTTACGATCAATATAACTGCTTACAAGCTTATTCTGCGATTATAAATGATACTCTCTTTGTGAGAAAATGACACCATAGTAATGAATCGCCTCAAAGAATCATTTGTGGTACAATTTTTGGATTCATTTTAGAGGAATTTTTTTTTTGTAGTTTTTATAATTATTAAGGTGATTTTTACAAAAAAAAAAAAATCACCCAAATTCTAGCTTGGAGTATACTTCAATTGCTACCTGTGTGTGTGTGTGTTGGTTGCTCTCACAGATGTGGGCTATGCTGGGCGCACAAATCTCACCCAGTTCGAAAAGCTTCTAAAGGTAAGGTCTACACGACAGAGACTTAAGTAAATCCCATCCCTCTGGTTTTTAATCTTTTGGTGACAAATCGTTTCTAGTTCTCCCAGGCAGTATGGGATAGAAATCCAGTACCCTCGGTTAAGTAAGACAATTAGTTATAACCCCAAATGTTGACTTACCTTTCCGAAAATAGATACTTCCATACTTTTCATGATGAACAGTTATCAGTTTTTTTTAGCTGGAATCTTTAAATTCCATGCGAAAAACTTATATCATTCACTTTTTGTCCATATCAATTTTAGCAAATACCTGTCCTTTAACAATTTCAAACACCCAGGGTTTGCAAAATAAATCCTTTAAATTTATATAAGCCCTCTTTTAAATTATAGGCTATGAAGGGACCATGAATTGTTTAATATAAAACTATTTTTCTTACGCTATTATTTCTTTTTTTTTTTCAAATGATCATTAAATGTATTACGCCCTAAAATAGAAATTCTTGTACAAAAATATGCCTGTATTGTAACAATAAGACGACAGTTGTCATTATAGTCACAATATTATTCCGCACAATAAATTTCACTTTTTACCGTTCTTCTTTTTGCATTGTTTTGTCTTTTGTAGTTTTGCACCTGAGTCTGTAATTCCAATTGTTGTCTGTCGCGCCAGGTTAAAGACCGTTTGCGTATTTATAGCCCTGGTTTGTGGTTTGTTATACTTCTAGTCAGCCGAATAAACTATTTTTTTTTTTTTTTAACAATATTTCATATTTCTAACAAGAAATGCTACTAAATGTATACAAAAGTAAGTGGAGGAGAATATATGGATTTTTATCTATTTTTGTTATTATTTTATGTAGTTTATTTCATTATAGTTAGTCAGTCATTCGTTTCTACATTTATCCAATCATTCTTTCGTTTGTGGTTATTTGTTTTTACGCACTTGAGGCTTTTGGTTTCTTTTTTATGAAAATGCCACTACAGGTGGTAGGTAGTGTTTAATATAACAAAGAAATTTTTTTTTTCATAGAAATACCTAAAAGTAGGCAACATTTTTAATATTAAACTCCTAAAGGCTACGAAATTATTAGGTTTTGAAAATGAATTGAAGATTTTATTTAATCTTCAAATAATTATATAACTTAAGAATGCGAGAGTTACAACAGATAGCATCGTATCTATTAGACAGGTCACCATTATGACAAACCGTAGCGCAAGGAACTTTTTTTTCATAGAAATACCTAAAATTAGGCAACATTTTTAATATTAAACTCCTAAAGGCTACGAAATTATTAGGTTTTGAAAATGAATTGAAGGTTTTATTTAATCTTCAAATAATTATATAACTTAAGAATGCGAGAGTTACAACAGATAGCATCGTATCTATTAGACAGGGCACCATTATGACAAACCGTAGCGCAAGGAACTTTATTTCCAAACCAGCTAAGGCTGATGTCAGAGTGGCCGCTAGAAGTGAAGCGAAGATAGAAGCGATAATGCAAAAAAAAAAATTCTCCAAAGTTGTTCATCAATTAAAACATTAATAATATAAAAAAAATCGGCTTTAATTTAAAATTTTATCAAGTGAATTAAGCGTTTAATAAAGTGAATTAAACTTTTAATCGAGTGAATTAAACGTTTTATCAAGTGAATTAAACATTTAATTAATACTACTTATTTGTATTTGTTTGTTTACTGGTGCAAATTTAAATAATTTTTTAATAAATATCACAAATTTCTTTAATGAAATCAATTTTAATTTTTTTTTCTGTGAAGTTAATTTGTGATATATCAATGCTAGAAGGTGTCAGAGTGAAGGCTATATTGAACAAAGAGATTTATTTTGTTTTTAGTATCTTATGAGTGCTTTTGTATGAAATTTGGATTCTGACGATGAGTTTATCACGTCAATTAGTGCAAAAGTTAAAGCATTCAAAAGCAATGTAAAATCAGTACAGCTTTCTGGCTCGGATACCTTCAACTTGATATACAAACACTACAGGTCTTCTTTAATAAATGCCTTCGCAGAATCCCCAAAATATTTTGGCCTCAAGCTGTAACTAATTCTAAGCAAATATAAAGAGCAGAATTAGATCCCTAGAGGGATGCGAACTAACACCAAAGAATTCCCGTGATAGGTCTTTGGTGGTAGAGACCTGTTCTAGTTCTAACACTTTATATGAATGGGAACTATCGCTTTAAAATGGGGTTGTCATTGGAGGGGGACTATTGACTCCTAACAGCCACCACTTGACAAGTCACACATCTATTCTCAATAAACGTGTTTAGTGTTAGTTACAACAATGAAGTATTATTTCAATACAATGTACTATTATTTCAATAAAAAAAAGTCCTAGACCTGAATTTAAGAATCAAATTTTAGAAAGTCGCAAAAAATCCGTCACACCACCGGTGATTACCGCTCTGTTATTAATTACTTTTTCCACCTTTATGTTCTTCATATACCAGTTAAATGTTTGGTTCTCCTTTGACTTGTCATGAGTTCTTTCTTTTTGTACTGATTATATTTTCACAAATCCCAGGACCAGTCTGTTGGAACAATTGACACAAATCTCCCGCAGGGTATTCATCTGACGCACTAAGACCCAAAATTCTATTGTGATATCAGGGAGTTTCGCTAAACATAACCCTTACCGTAAAACCAACTCGATCTCCTGATGAAGTTAAAAAATTCGCTTCAGTGCAACGTCGGTGATATCAAACAATCTGTCAAAGGTGGCGGATCCAGTGCGGACCAGTGACAGACAAGGTCTTGTACATCCTACTCCTCATTTTCGCAGCTGTGGCAGTAGTCATAGTGGCTTGCTCCCAGACGCTGTACATGCCTACCTCTAGGACAGTGTCCCGTGATAAATATACCAAGAGTGATACGTCCCTTTTAGTCATCGATAGAAGGACATGAGGGCTATAATTGCCTGGGAATCCTATATCAAGCGTTCGCGGCCCATCTGTCGTTAGCAGTATCGATAGTCAATCGCCAAAATTTTAGTTTGAAGCAGAACAGAGACACCCCAATGCCTTTTAGAGCCAGTGTAACCCGTAAGTAAGTGCCAAGTCTAGCAAGCTAATCTGCCCTAATGTTCCCCAACATATACCCAGGTTCTGACACCCATATTGGTGTCAGTGCGCTTCCCTCTAGGCTACCAACTACCATGTCTAAACCTTACCTAACGTTCACGATAGCTAATATGTCCTATCAAATTTTTTAATTTTTTTTTGTTGATCAAGAATTGAACATAAGTCATTTTAGGACGAAACAACCTGATATCCTAATAATATTCTTAATAATATTCCAATCATAGAACTTTTATATGAATCTCAACCTCATAACATAATTTTGTTTTGGATGTTATGACTGCCCGTGGGTTTCAAAAAGCGTAAGCTCTCGAGGACTTGTATCCAAATACCGTTCATTGAGAATAGATGTGTGACTTGCCAAATGGTGGCTGTTGGGTGTCAATTGACCCCCTCCAATGACAACCCCATGTAAAAGTGATATAAATTGTTAGAACTAAGACCGTTCTCTACCACCAAGGACCTATCACGGGACTACTTTGGTGTCAGTTTGCTTCCCTCTAAGGCACTAACTGTCATTTCTAAGCCTAAGCTAACTTTCACGATAGCTAATATGTCAAATTAATTTTTTTTTTTTGTTTGGTTGATCTAGAATTCAACATAAGTCCTATATAATGCCCCCACTCTCCCAAATCATTTTAGGACGAAACAATCTGATGTCCTAATAAAACCCTTAATTATATTCCAAGCATAGAACTTTTATATGAATCACAACCTCATAACATAATTTTGTTTTGGATGGTATGACTGCCCATGGGTTTCAAAAAGCGTAAGCTCTTGAAGACTTGTTTTTAATTTTAAAGCTATGCAGCATACTTTAAAGCTTTTAAAGTATATTTACCATGTGGGGCCTGCGTTTTTTGTTTTTTTTTTGTTTTTGCTTTCAAAAATAATTTATTTCCCTTCATATTTTGCTACTAAATTTAATCTAACGGTGCGGTTAACAGGCTACCTGGGCATGTGGTTTCTTAGTCATTGTCCATAGTCCACTAACTAACCAAATACACATGTTAGAGCGTGTGGTTACATTTAACATTTCTTGACATATATATGTGTATGTAAATATGAATACAAATAGATAGAATTACTTGGCCTTAGGTATTGGAGTAATTATCAAATGACATAAATAAGTTTTTTTATCATTTATAGAAAAATGGACTAAAGGGGTCAGAAGGAGAAAGACTAAAAGACAGCTAAAAATATCGCAGACTATAATCGAGAAATTATATTGTGAATGGTAAGTAGAATAAATATTTTATTAAAATAAAATTAGTCATTTAAACAATCAAAAAAAAAAAATCTATATAAATAATGAAACGAAAGAGCTTAGAGGAATTAAGGATTGATATTAGCCTGGTAGTAAATGTTATTACAAAATTTGGAATGTATTGGATTGTCTTAAAATAGAATAAAAATTAACGCATTAATGTCATTTATTAACTTAATTATCCTTTTGAATTTTTAATATTAAATTCATATTTAGTTAACTTCATTTTTACCCATTTCACAACCTTTAACCGCCGTTGTCCTGCATAAAATTAAAAGTTTTTTTTAAGTTTTCTTTTATACATATTTAAAAATTTCTTAATGTTTTTTTAGGTGGTATTTTTTTTTTTGGTTTCTGTAAAAAAAAAACTTTTTCTTAAGTTGCTTAAAATAACTCAAAGTTTTAGTTGTCATTTAAAAACTTTTTATTAAAATGTTATTTTAAATATGATTTTATCATTTTGAAACTTAATTAAAATATGATGGCAGCAAAAACAAATTAAAAACGAGACAAACTTTTTTAAAACCAGCCATTTATGTTGAAAGGGAAAGTCACCTAAGTTAAAGATGTGGAAATTTGACTTAATGTCTTAAGGCATAAGAAAAGTAAATCTCAAGATTTGTACAATTTTTAAAGGGGCCATTCTCTTTAATTTTATTTTCCAAGAAAAAAAATACTTTATAATAAGTACTTGTTAGTTTTTAACCAAAAAGTGAGAATAATACTTAATATTTTTTTTTTTGAAGAATAATGAAAAGGTAACTAAAATATTAAGCCAAGCTAAATTAATAAAAAAAATGTTATTAAAAGAAAAACGACCTCATTCTATTTTTCATATTTTTAAAAGGAAAAAACATATAAAAACATTCCTATTTTTTATTAACTTTTAAAAAATATTTACAATATTTTTTGCTTGTTTTAGATATTTTCTTTAACCATGGGATTTCACAGTTGATAGCGGCCATATTGTTAAATCTAAATCTGCCGAGTTGTCAGCTATTTTTCAATCTGTTTTGTCAAATCTCCATGAACGCATATGGAGTTAACATCACGTGCTAATAAGAAAACCATTTGATCAAAATTTGTGTTCTGTTTGGGCAACGTTCAGCGAGCTTCGCCAAATCAATACGATAAGATAAAGCCTTTAAGTATACGTACAAATTTAGCCAGTAGCTGTTGTAAACTATCGCTATATCTTATCGAAAAATCATCTTCAGGGGCATGACTCATTTCTGGATAACTGGGTACGTCAACAAAGAATATAATCCAATTTGGGGTGATTCTAATCCACAAAGGATCCAAGAGCTTCCAACGCTTCCCAAAAAAAATCTCTGTTTGGTGTGGATTTTAAGCTCGTCGGTCCACATTTTTTTTGTTGCAAACAATGTTTATCAGGCCATCTCTGTCAATGGCGAGGGATAAAGGTCCATACTTAACAAGTTCTTTTGATCCGACTTGGATGATAAGGACACCCACGACATGCGATTTCAATACAACGGAACTTTATTCCACATTGAATATTCTGCCTGAGCGATTGGATGCGAGCTGACCACCGAGATCTTGCAATTTAACCCCGTTAGGCGTTTTCTTATGGGATATGCTAAAGACGCAATTTTATTCGTTTAAGGGTTAATTTAAGGCAATAATTTATTGCCAATATTTTAATTTATTTTATTTTTGTTTTCTTTTTTAGTTGAAATCGTTTTGCCCAATGTTTTTAAAAGTTTTATGAACTGTAAACCAATTACCTAATAAATAATTAATTTATGTCCTTTTTCTAATATTAAATTACCTTCACTTATTTCTATTTTTATTTGAGAATATAAAAAAAAATTACATTTCTAAGAAATGCTTTAATGATTTTGTATTTCATAGATAGAGAAAAAATTCGTTTTGTTTTTAATTTGCTTATCCTTATAAAAATGAGGAAATTAAATCACACTCAAACTTATGTTATATGACAAATACAGACTTACATACACACATTTGTATTAAGATGATTACATAGCATCTGGTCACTCAATTATACATACAAACATACACAAAGCAAGTACCTAACAATTAGAATATCTGTGAAAGTAGAAACAAAATTTAAGGTTGAAGGACATTAAGAACAGGTTAGAAATAACGTTTTACACTCACTAATACATAACTATACATATGTATGTATATGTCTGTACCCTGCAATTAATGCGACTAGTACATACACGCATGTAAAATATATTCCATAATGAACTAGGGCTAGTCCAAAGGTAACCTAAATGTATTACAAAAACATGGAATATTTAACATTACGATGTCCTAGCGCTGGACCATATAACCCAGCGTTGCATTACAACGGAGTAGTATTAAAACTACCCCATGTTCATACATACTCCCAGTGGTTCCAAGGGCCTATGTTATCTGGCTGCTAATATTCTCCCAGTCGATTAGGAAGGTACACATCTACTGGGTTCGCGGCCATCAGGGCATAGAGGGCAACGAGTAGGCGGACGAATTGGCGAAACGGGGGCTCCATTTACCATACGATAGGGTGATGGCCATTCCGGCTCCAATTCGGAATATTAGGAGAGATACGGACTCTGCTATACGATGGAGATCAGAGGCAATTTGGGAAAACACCGGAACATGCAGGGCTTCCAAGGTAATGTGGGGATCCTTTGATCCGGAGTCGACGAAAATTCTATCGAGAAGGGACTGTAGACTTCTGGTAGGTTTTATAACGGGTCACTGTTGGACTGCGATATACGCCCAGGCGGTGGGGCGGCTGAATAGTGACAATTGTAGATTCTGTGGGGTACCAGGGAAAAAAGAGACAGTGGAGCATATACTCTGCTACTGCCCGGCACTCGTGCGCTCCAGTGCGAACTGTCTGGGAGATCATTACTTCCAAGGTCTCGGGGAAATCTCTGGAATTCGGTTAATGAGGCTACTGGCATTTGTCAAGACATTTTGGGGTACTCTGAGTACCATCACATCGGAATGATCTTTCTTATTTCTGACTTTCTGCTGCAGGTTATCGTTCAACGTGGTAACGCTAGGGACCTATTTGGTCTATGCGGGGTCTTTGTGACCGGCCATTTTAACCTAACCTACCTAACATCCCAGTCGATTCAATAAAGGAGTGGATCCTGTTTAAATCAATATTTGGGAGACACGTTTTGTTTCCAATGGTCCTTCGACCAAACAGTTTAAGTCTCAGATCTTCGAATTCCGGACAATGACTCTGAAGATGCTTTGTTGACTCTTCTTCCTCCTCGTCACCACAACTTCTACATAGGTCATTGTAAAGGAGCCTTAGCCTTTGGGCGTGCCTTCCAATGCGCCAGTTGCCCGCCATAACCACAATCAGGCTCCTGAAGTGATGTCTGGACAGCCGTAATGCCCGCCTACTTCTTTTTTTTATCTATGATGGGCCAAATTTTTCTGGTTTCCCCACAGGTGGTTTCATCAAGCCATCTTTGACCGGCAACAAGATAAAACTTCTGCGAAATAAGTTGCTTACTCCCTGGGAGCGAAACAACAATATCATATGTTCAATCGTTTTGATTCAAAGTGGTGCCTGCATCCACTAACGAGTCCGCCATACAGTTTCCATGTATGTCCCTGTGTCCAGGGACCCACTTAAGTGTAACCACTGAGTGTCTCGCTATCTCCTCTAGAGACATCCGATGAACACATTCTCCAGGGATCTTTTGGCCGCCTTGCTATCGGTTATAATGTGAATATCCCTGCCAGATATTTCACCGTACCGAATTTGCCTCGCGGCTGGGTAGATGGCCATTATTTCGGCCTGAATGACACGGCAGTGATCCCCCAGCCTTATAGGAATGCTCCAGTTTAGCATTAGCGGAGTATATGCCAGAACCGACACCTTGCATTGTCTTAGACCCGTCAGTAAATATCTGAAGCGCATTCGCGGGAATTTGTAAGTCATCATAGTTAACCACGTTATCCAAGTTGCTTGTGATGAAGCCAGGATCAAAGATTGGCTTAGGTGTAACATAATCAACGTCCCTGTGCCAATTTATCTCTACCCGGATTTTAGCATGTCTGATATTGTAATTCCTTCATGCTCCAGTTGCCCTAAGTCTCTCTGCCGCGTTCGCAGCTAACTTTTTCGCCAAAATGTCTGGTGGTAACCAGTTCAAGATCGTAAACAATACCTTAGAGGGTGTTGTTCTAATGGCACCCGTTACCGTTATTGCCACCATTCTCATTATACGTTCAAACTTAGTATGATGGAACTTCCCCTTGAGCGCCGGCCACCAAACAGCTGACCCGTAGAAGAGAATGGGTTTAATGACATATTCGTATAGCCAGTATTCATTCCTCGGGTTGATTACCCAGTTTGGGCCAATAGCCCTTTTGCAATATCCGTAGTTACATTCCTAGTTTAAAGATCAAATTACCCAAAATTATGCACCTTAAGGCCGTCAAAATGCGATACAAAGAGTCAGCCAGCGGAAGAACGCTGTAAGTTAATAACAAAATGATACAAATGAACTGGTATTGCAACGTGGAATAACGTTTTAAAAGCCGCTTGCGTAGTGGAAAAAGGTTTTAAATGACATCGTGATTGTATATATGGAACGTTTTTCCACTTAAAAGAAAAAGTTATTAACTGTGAATTTCCATGTGGGTAATTCCATGTCAAATCGACCAAGAGTGGGACCCGACCCCCTTCGATTCGAATGAAATTTGGTGTGAAGGCTCCTTTCATCCTATAACACAGAAAAAATTATTAAATTTCTCCTATCACCAAATTTGTTCTAAATTCATAATATCAAGCAAACAAGTTGTTGATTTTGCACCTATTATCAAAATGATTATATTAATAACTAAAAATTTTAAAATTTTGAAAAAAATATTTTCAATAAATGATAGTTTTAATATTAATTAAAAAAGTGATCAAAAAACTTTGAAATTTTAAACAATGTGTTAATTTATTTAAATAAATATTGACAGTTCCCAACAACAATTCTACATGTTTAAATTATTTTATTTTAAACGAAAAAAGTCAATTAAGATTTTTTGTTATTTAATTAAAATTTTAATTGAAAATTTATTTCAAAACAACTAAAAAGTTAATTAAATCAAAATTAAATTTTTAATTTTTTTCAGCTAAAAAAATTATTGATTCAATTATCACATTAATTAAATTAAAATACTTTTTAAACCATTTTTTTAATTGATAAAACACTTTTTTCTGTGAAGGAACATATATTAACGAAAAAAAAAATTTTTAATTCAAAATGTCATATTTTCGCCGAATTAGCCGAATGTGTTGAGTTTATTTTTTCAATATCTCAAAAACTACTGCACATACGAAGATGATTTGTATGTCATTTTAAAGAGAATACTTGGTGGTACAAACAGTATATTAAAAAATTTTACATTTTTTTTCGTTAATAATGTACCTTATACGATGAAAGGAACCTTCACACCAAATTTCATTCAAATCGAAGGGGATCAGGTCCTACTCTTGGTCGATTTGAAATGGAATTACCCATGTAATTTAATATTAAAATTTCCTGATATTTTTCATAAAAGTTATTATTAGCATTATTTTTGATAAAAAAAAATTAAAATATCCTGTTAAAAACGTTTTTTTTTTTTGATCTAATGAAAAATAATAATTTTGTAACTTACAATGTTATTCGCGGCTGTGCTTCAATTGTAGATATTTATATTTGTGTAAAACGTGTACCTGAAATACTGGCTAGTCATTGAGGTTGTACACAAATAAATATATTACGTAGCTATGCGGGTGGGTGTGTGTGTGTTTGATTGTGCTTGTGTATAAAAACCCAGCCTTTCTATTTTTGTATGTGTATGTTAATTTAAAAAAACTACCTCTTTAACCTACTTCTACCGCAATATGGCGTGCAGAATTTTGAGTTTTCTTATTATTTATATTTTGTTGTTGCTGCTGTTTTTCTTATAATGTTTATATAAATTATATTGTGTATACATAAGTGCGTTTATACGTTTGCGCGCGCGTGTGTGTGTGTGTATGTGTGTACATGCTACAGTTTGCATATTAATGGGCGTTTATATACTATACACATATATATAAATTATATTTAGGCCGTTTTTATAACTTTTTAGAGGTATTTTTAATTTTTTTCTAAAGGAAAAAAACTTCTACCTATAAAAAGCAATAATTTGCTGAAAATAGTGTATTAAAAATGTAAAAATAGTGAAATGAATATAAATTATAGAGAAAATTATTATTATGAACGTTACCCTACTTAAAGCCCAGGTAGACTGGATAGGAAAATTCGCTAAGGGAATAAATTTGCCACATCTTTTTTTTCCACTTTCAAAGTTTTATATAAATTCTATTATTCGTTAAGATGTTATGTTTTTTTATAATGATTTAACATATTATATTTTAACAAATAGAATATGGAAACTTTCTCTGTTTTCATAAGTTATTTTTTTATCAAAAATTATTTTCGGGAATGAAATATTTATTACAAATTAATTCATTTATAAATGATGTGCTAATAATCCCAATTTATGATTAAAAACACTGAAATTTATTGTTGTAGGAAAGCTAGTTTCTATGCGCATTTCGCTGGTTGCTTAGGCCAGCTCTTTTCCCAGAAACTTTTTCCAAATACTTTAGAAAAGCTAAAAAATATTAAAAAAGTAAGACCATCAAGTGAATAAGAATTTTAAACACTCAGGTCTTACTTGTAACAATATCAAAGCTTCAACAAAGACACAACAATAAACAGTGAATTTTTCTTTCTCACATTCCCCTACAATTAGCTAATTTTTTTTCAACACGAATTGTAGTTGTAAGAGGATAGAAAAAAAAACAAAATTAAAAAAAAAATTGCTTAATAAAGCAGCTTGCCATTTCAGTTTAATTTAATATTTTTTTAATTATATTAACCAATTTTTCGAATGTGCTTCTATGAGTTGATTTATAAAGCTTTTTACAATAGTCTTATTCCCACATATTTTTTTTTTTTTTTTTTTTTTGCTTAAGCCAACCTTTGGATAACATTGAACCCTGCAGATAATATTGGACTACGTGAAACAGAAAAGTTTTTTAAGATTTGTGAAAAAAATTAAAAAAATTAAAAATACCAAGTAAATATATATAATAATAGCAATAATGGATTACAGTGCGCACCATAAAAGGCGATAAGTGAAAAAGTAGTAACATGGAGAACTTTTGAGACTAACCCACTTGAGTACTCCATGGAGTAGTTTATGGACTACCTCGGTGGGTTATATGGTCCACTCCTAGGACATCGTAATGTTAAATAGACCACCTTTTTACCATATAATTGGAGTAGTTTTGGAGTACTCCTACTCCTTTATAGACTACTCTTTACACGCATGTATGGACTAGTCTCGATATCTGCAGGGAAGCTATAGATATGTTTTTATACTTAGGAAAGACTAGAACATCTTCACAGAAAAAATTATTAATTTTCTCCAATCACCAAATTCATAATATAAAGCAAACAATTTGTTGATTTTGCACCTATTACCAAAATGATTATATTGATTATTAAAAATTTAAAAATATTTGAAAAAAATTTTAAAATTTTGAAAAGAAATTTTCAATAAATGATATTTTTAATTTTAAATAAAAAAGTGATCAAAAAACTTTGCCATTTCAAACAATGTGTTAGTTTATTTAATTAAATATTGAGAATTCCCAACAACAATTCTACAAGTTTAAATTATTTTATTTTAAACGAAAAATGTCAATAAAATGTTAATTAAGTCAAAATTAAATTTTCTTTCAACTTAAAAAATAGTTGATTCAATTATCACATTAATTAAATTTAAATGCCTTTTAAGCTATTTTTTAATTGATAAAACACTTTTTTCTGTGTTGTATCTTCATGTTATATATTTTTACTTTAGCTATCCTTTGGTTAGCAATGACATAAATTTTGTAGAAAATTTAACAATTATCAGACACTGGCAGAACGTAATGCATTTACTGGCCCGCTACGGCCTTCGTCAGCATTCCTTGTGTCACACTGGATAGTGATACTTTATAAATTTCATGTATTTAGCTCAACAATTTTAACAAATAGAATATAGGAACTTTTTCTTTTTTCATAAATAAGTTTTATAATTATATTGTTACGAAAGTAACTTTAGTTAAGAATAAGTTTAATTTATTAGTTATCTTGTATGTATTAGTTATTTTGTATTTGCTAGTAATTTTATTAGTTTAAATTGTTATTGTATTAGCTATGCATATTTCTAATGTTAATATTACTGTACAGAATTTTCTAGTACAAATGTAATGTTATAATTGTTATACATAATTGTATATCATGATAATGTTAAAATTATTGCTACTCCACAAAGTATGCTTTAGATTATTGATGTATAATAGCTCAATTTAAATTCAGGCATAGTGTTTATGCATAATGACTCGAATGGTCTAGAAATTTCGAAAATCTTACAGACATTTCGAAAACATCGAATGTTCTAGAGCCACCTAGATGTCAGCGCTCGAACAGAGTATAAATACTCGTCAAGGTGGGCATCGATAGTCAGTATTAGTACAAACATTTAAGTGTGTAGATTGCAATTATAAGTTGTATAAGGGACTAAGTTCTAATTAAAGTTGTGCGAATAGTTAATAGTTCCAGCTATAAGTAAAGTGTTTAAAGTGTTTTATTTATTTTATTAAAGTTGCAATAAAAGATTTCAAGAGGTTTATTATAAAGGAAATACTCCAAAAACGTTATTGAGAAGGCAGTAACGTAACAATATTAACCATTTTTTCGAATGAAGTTCAATTTATTTAAAAAAAAAAATTATGTCAAATATTGAGGGAATAAGACTAGTGTAAAAAGCATTTTAAATTGATATACAACTCAGAGAAGCACATTCGAAAAAATGGTTAATACACCGTAGAATAAGTACAATGTATAGTCATTAAAAATTTTGTTCTCAATTTCAAAACCCATATAACGACAAACAAAAGAAAATAAGGAAAAAATTAAAACAAGTGTCCAAAATCAAATAAATTAATTTTATTTTTTGAAAAATACTATTGGGACTCTGCACCATTGATTTCAATGGTAAAAAAGTGGTTTACTGACTTTCGTTGTGGTCGCACAAGTACAAATGACGCTGAACGTTCTGGACGGCCAATTAAAGTCAATACACCCGAAAATGTCGAAAAAAAACACGATATGGGGAGCAAAAGTCATCCGCCATATTCTCCGGATTAAACCCCCAGTGACTATTTCCTATTTCGGAACCTAAAGAAAAGGCTCGGTGCAAAGAGATTTAGCTCCAACGATGAAATTATTGGTCAAACAAATTCCTTTTTTATCGACCTCGAAAAATCCTATTTTTTTGGAAGGGATAAACAAATTGGAGAAACGTTTGACTAAGTTTATTAAAAAGTCACGTACTTATTGATCCGCCCTCGTATTATACTATGGGTTAATATAATTATATTTTAATATATTGCTAAAGCTTTAGGTCACTTTTTGTTTATTATATTTATTAAAATATTTTTTATTTCTCAATATTTCGATGGAAATATTCGTTAGGAATTTCTTTTAATATAATTTAAAATTACAAAATTGTTTTTGAAAATAAATGTAAAATAAAAGATGGAAAAGTAAATTAAAAATTTCAGTCAACAAACTTAAAATAAAAAGAGGAAGCCAAACAAATTTTCCTCGCACCGCCAAAGCGCTAACTTTATCATTTCGATTGGTGTTACTGATCTCAGCGGTTGCCTCTTCCATATGGTATCCAAGCTCTCTTTGAGTTATGGGTATGTTATCTACATAAGCATTTAATATAGCTGTATAACGCATACAGATAATACCAAAAAAAAAACCATTTTTGTTTACATGAACCGAATGGGAGTTTTCTGTATCTTAAAGTATCAAAAGTATCTTAAAGTATCAAAAAATTGTAAAATTGTGAATATTTTTTTTTTTCAATAAATGATATTTTTATTTTTAATAAAAAAAATTATCAAAAAACTTTCCCATTTCAAACAATGTGCTAATTTATTTAATAAAATATTGACAATTCCCAACAACAATTCTACATGTTTAAATAATTTTATTTGAAACGAAAAAAGTCAATTAAGATTTTTTGTTAGTTAATTAAAATTTTAATTGAAAATTTATTTCAAAACAACTAAAATGTTAATTAAACCAAAATAAAATTTTTAATTTTCCTTCAACAAAAAAAAAATTGATTCAATTATCACATTAATTAAATTTTATTACTTTTTAAACAATTTTTTTAATTGATAAAACACTTTTTTCTGTGTATGTTTTCTTCGGTTCCGAACGGAATCATTACTAACGGAATCTGTGACACGGCTGAATTTGGAAGCCTCAAAACATTTACATTTTTCCAGTTAGATTGGTCTGCGACAACACTGTGCGTCTTCGCTAAATAACAGTCTGCTCAAAGTTAAACCTTTTGCTCAGAAATTATTAAAAATAATTTTTATCAAATTTGTCGAATTTTTAATTCGTTTTATGTCAATTTTGGTTTCTTATAGAGGTTTTACGTAAACGGTAAATTTTTGGTACTTAACTAAAAGTAAGTACTATTTTAAGCAAATATGGTTTTTCTTCTATGTAAATTCTTAATATAATTTTATTAAGAAATTGCCAAAAAGCTTTACAACAATTCGTTTTCACCTTAAATTTAAATTCAAAAAATTATTCTGTATTCACTACGCGTGTTATAAAAAAAACCACTAAATAGCATGGCAACAATTTCCGAACTTAACAATTTTGTTGTTCAAATAACTTATGTATACAGCGAAATCATCAGTAAATAATAATTTGATTGAATCAAAGTCTCTCATTCCCAATAGACACTGAAGTACTCTTCGGCAACTTTTCAATCTACTTTATGGTCTCCATCCAAATAACACACTTAAAGCTGCTTTTACACGTAATTATTTTTGTTATATTAGGACGGTATATTTTCCTATTATTATTTTTATTTCATTTTATTATTATTCTGATACTTACAACGACAAACAAACGTTCGTATTGTACTTATTTTGAATGTAAGTAAATTGAAAAATATTTGCTTGAATTGATAACTGTCAAGTGATTTTAGCTGGAAGTAATCTAAATTTAAATTTATTCAAGTGATTACAAATATTTAAGTATAATTCATTTCGTTAATAGTTAAAGAAATCGTTTGTAAAATGTAATAATAGGAAAATGTTCTAATTATAAATTTAAATAATTGCTAAGAATGTTTCAGTTTAAGGAAAATTTATATAGTATACTTTTAGGAAGTAATTGTAAAAAACAAAACAGTCTTTAGGAAATATGCAACTAAAAATAAAATTAGTTTAACTTTACAATTACTCGTATCTAAGAGTTATAGATACATAATAATGTTTAAATTAAGTCTTTAATTCTGAAAGGGTTAAAGACTCTATTTAACGCCTTTTTAACTGGTTATAGATAATTGTAAAGAAAAATTTATTTTTAAAAAAAAAATTGTTCTTAGAAAGTATGATGCTAAAAATTAATGACCTTATCATGTAAAACGCAGCGCAACACCAAAGAATAATATTGAAATATTGTCATAAATATTTTGTAATTTTGTTGTTGCTTTCTACAGAAATTCATGTACCGTTTTAAAATTTTGAACGCCACAAGCTATGCAACGTTTGAAGCTATGCAATGTGAAAACAACAAAATTACAAAATATTTATGCCATTGTTTGTGCTTTCAATGTTATTCTTTGGCGTTTCATTGCGTTTTACATGATTAGGGCCTAAAATAAGTTTACAGTTGAGAACAGGAAAATGGTCTGCATGGCTATACTTTAAGGAAATAAATACTCTAAGGAAATAAATAAAAGAACAACACATTTTTCGGGCTATATATACATATATGCTACAAAAAAAGGAAATATAACTTTACAATTATCTATAACCCTTAAAATATTCTTTAATTCTTATAGGGTTAATGACTTTCCCCTATATTCATAAAAAATATTTTTGATTTATAAAAAGGTTTATTGAACAAAGTTTCATACAAAATTCGTTTCATAAACCTACTTTAAGCCTAAAATATTTTTTATGAATATGGGGGTTTATTTAACGCCTACTTAACTGGTTATAGATAATTGTAAAGTTAAACCAATTTTTAATAAAAAAAATTGTTCTAAGAATGTATGCTACTAAAAATCAAATAAAATTTACAGTTGACAACAAGAAAATGGTCTATATGGCTACAGTATACTTTAAGGAAATAAAAGTAAGAATATAACACTTTACGGATATATGTACATACATATATGCTTCAATAAAGGGAATTTAAATTTACAATTATCTATTACCCTTAAAATTGTCTTTAAATTAATTTCTTCCTCATTCCTCTATACGAATGAGTTAAAGATTTTTTAAAGCCTACTTTCGGGGTTATATAGGAATGTAAAGTAAAACAAATTTTTTATAAAGCAAAATTCCTAGGAAAAATAACTACTATAAAATAAATTTTACTTTAAAGTTACAATTTAACCTCGATTAACCCAACCAATAGAAGTTTAGGGCGTTGCACATTGGATTCAAATGGCATCAAAGTGGCGATTAGTTGAAATTTAGCAATAAAATGTTAACAATAAGTTTCGTTATAGGATAAAAGTAGATAAAATTCTGCATCACTAGCTGTAAAAATCAATCAACTACGTTGTAAGTTAAAAGTAAATCTTTTATACTAGAACCTTCAACATCAGGTATTAAAGTATATAGTAAAAAAAATTTTTTTTTAAATTATGTGTAAATATTTTTAATAATTTTTTTTAAAAAGCTCCAAAATTGGGATAATTTACCCATTTAATAAGCCACAAGTATTAAGTTAGTAAGAGTTTGAATTAGTTTTATGGATTTTAGAGATATGTAGGACATCAGCTTATATTTAAAAAAAAGTCCGGACAAGCTTTTTATTTTAAAGTTACAGTATAAAGTGTGAACTAAGGTCTTTTATCCAAAAAAAAAAAACAAACAATAATGCGCTTAACGGGTTAAAAAAATATTTTTTTTAAACTTTTTTTTCTAAATTGCTGTTTTTATTTACTTATAACACTCATACAAAAAAAATATTTTAAGACTATGGCTTCTAAGAATTAATCGCCAGTTTGGGTATCATCGAACCCACTGCGCGTTGCGTGAACTAAAGTTTGGCGAAACCCGAGTTGGAAATATCTTTGCCTCTCGGTAATGTGAACTTCCAATATAGTGAACTATCGAGTAACGTGAACACTTATTTGTCTATATTAACGTTCTAAATAGTGAACAAAGTTTAATGGCTCTTAATAGTGAACAAAAATGTTGGCGATTTTGGCTTATTATCAAATTTTGAGAATCCCACGATTGAATAAAAGGAAAATATTATATGCATACATACTCTGGGATTTGTTAATGGAGGTTAGTTGTATTTCGTTACATACAGAAATCACTTGCGCTTAATATTTTTTTGTACATCCTGTATATTTACAAAGATGCTTAAGAATAACCGAAAGTTTTTAACCATCAATGAAAAATATGATATTCTACAAATTTTGGAAAAAGGAGGAAGTGTTACAGTAGTTATGTTACAAATACTAAGAGTTGCAATACTTTCTTGCAGTGTGACAATTATGGCATTTTTGCAGCAAAATTAAGCCTTAAACATTTTTTTTTAGCTGCAAAATGTTCATTTAGCACTTGGCATTTTATTTAGCATTTTGATAAAATGTCTTAAGCTTTCTTCAGCATGATTTTAAAATTTCGGACGAATAGTTTTATTAAATTCACTTAATTTTTTTTTTTTTTATAAATCTTTGACTAAACAAAGTTGTACTCAAAATAAAATTTCGTACGGAAATGGTTGATTCGTATCTTAAGAAACATGTTACCTGTCTTGTAAAACAATAGAATATTCAGGAAATATTAGAAATGCCCTCATCGTGTTAATTGTAAAAATTATTTGCCATTTGTTTTTACGAAATAAAAGTACAAAAAAAAAAATTACTTTGTATTTAGCTTAGATGGCGGTAGTGCACTTATTTTGCAGTTTCAACTCACAATTAGTGAAAGTGCAAAATTATATTATATTAAATGTTGCACTCAAAAAACGAATAGTTTTATTTAGGAAAAAACTCCTCCTCAGTTTATTGCAACTTCTTTGCTCTTCACTCATTTGAGTGCAACTTATAACTTTGCACTAAATTTACAAACAAAAAACTTGTTAAATGCCATGAGATATTCCGTTATTGACAAATTATTGACTTGTTGTTTAATTTCCTTTCTATGCAAATCATTACAAGAATCAAAAATAATGCTGATACAAAATTACATTTTTCAAATTTTAGTGAGAGTCTGTTTATCCCTAGGAATATCGGTAACTTTTTACCACTAAGTTCTCCTCTTGGTCTGGCCAGACCACAATTTGTACAGCTAAAGACCCCAATTAAATGAAAAGTATATAACTGTATTTTTTATTGAACGTATGCTAATTACTTTAGATTAAACAAATTTATTATATAATTTTATTTTATCATTATTTTATTCCACATGCAAGTCTTCGAAAATGTAGTCTTTAATTTCGCATATTCCTATTTCGCATCTACCACAGCTGAAATGAGTTTGGCTTTAGGTTCTTATAGTTCGATTGAACTAAGCGTAAAATGGGCCGTAGTTATCTGATTTGATTCAAACTTGATTTATTCGATTTAGAACATATCACTTATAGAATTCACGTATCTGTTTTTTCTATATTTTGTCCCATTTGAAATATCTTTCAAGGTAAATAAAATTTGGGCTGACTAGACCAAGAGGGTAATTTCATAGACTTTTACATAAAAATGGAATTTAACCCCACTTATTTGCTCCAATCGAATCCAAATTAGTTTCATTCAATTCAGAACATATCATTTAGAGAATTCATTCATTTTGATTTTTTTGTTATATGCGAAAAATACTACAAGCAAAATACAAATTTGGTCTGGCCAAACCAAGACGGTAATCCTGGGGTTAATCTTATATATGACAAAAAAATTCCTTTTTAATAAAATTTAAATTTAAATTTTTAATCCAAATTTAGATATTTTAATTAGGCTTAAGTTCATTGAATTTAATTTTTATTAAATAATTTTTATGAAGACAGGAATTTTCCAACATGAAATTAATTAAAATTTTATTGTTAATTTTTCATTCTTGACTGCGCTGAGATTTGAACCCAGGCCTTCACGGAAAGGTTGCCCAGACTAGTTTCGGGGTTTGCCGTTTTACTCACTCGGCTATTGCAGCCGGATGACGTCAAAAGTGAAACATCAATCCTTAAGCCAAATGGTATTTCACTTTGGTAGATCGAAATTTGGTTTTTTTTTTTTTTTTTTGAATGAATGTTTATCTATTTTTAATTAATTTACATGTTCTTCCTAACTTCTGTTTTTTCCTACTTTTGTCAAGAATTCTTCTTGAAATCCAAAGTACATTTTTTTGTTTTTCATTTTTTTTTTTGTCTTTCTTTTTTCTTGTTGACCTTTTTCAGCACAACTTGAAGGACAAATGTAAACACAGCTCGTGCGTTAGCTGATAACAATACTAGTATTGTGGTTATTTTATTGAACTGTTAATGGTTTTTAATCCAAATATAGATATTTTAATTAGGCTTAAGTTCATTGAATTTAATTTTCATTATATCATTTTTATGAAGACAGGAATTTAAATAAAATAGTTTTTAACAAATAGAATCTGGGAATTATTTCTTTTCGTAGGCTACTTTATTATATTCAACATTTTTATTTTTCGAATTTATTCTATGAGCTAAATTTCCGTTATGTATTTTATAAAGCTTTTTGTAATGGTTTTATTCCTTAAATTTTTAGGAATGGCTTTATACACTACCAGAATAAAGTCGAAAAATAAAAATGTTGAATAAAATCGTTTTTAAATAAAATAAATTAAAACTTTTTTTTTAGGCACCCCCATTGTCCCATTGTACTCGCACGAGTACATCCCAACAAACACCTTTTCAAAATTGTATTTTTTAGTGTTATTAATTTAATGCTTTAATTGCTATCTAATAAGACAATTTTAAATGAAAAACATAATTATTTCTGGTTTTAAAGATGGCTGGGATCTAATGGGTTAAGTCTGTACTTTTGAATCCATTCATACAAAACAATGAAAGTTAAAACAAGCCGAAAGAGAAAAAAAAAACAAAACGTTGTTTGTAAAGTTCCGTTAATTGAGGCTTTGTTTTTGAAAAGTTGCGTTCACAAAGTCATCAATGTTAAGAATTTCAGTGTTGCTATTATTGAGAAGTTGAGTTTATCGAGTGTTGCGTTTATCGAGGTTACACTTTATCTATTAACCTTAAATTAGGCTTCGAATTAAGTCTTTTTTAAAAATGGAGTATAGAAAACTATAATTAAAAGCCTTGGCTTGAGGTTATAGATAATTCTGATTTAAGCATACTTTCAGGACCTCAAAAATACGTTTAACATCAATGGTTATATACTATATGATACCAAGGACCCTCGAGATAGAGCTTGTGGTGGTTCTGCCATTTTGATAAAAAATCGAGTCAAACACTACCTAATGTGTGATCATCGTGAGGATTATCTCCAAGCAACGAACATTTGTGTTGAAGAGCTGAATCGTAGCATTGTAATCTCATCTTTATACTCTCCACCTAGATTTTCAATATCAGAAAGCCAATATTGTGAATATTATAAATCACTAGGACCCTGTTTCCTGGCCGCTGGCGATTATAACGCTAAACATACCTTCTGGGGGTCACGACTAATAACACCAAAGGGTCGTGTTTTGTTTAATACAATCTCTAAAATGAATTTAAATGTTGTCGCGAGCGGCCAACCAACATATTGGCCTGCTGACCCGCAAAAAATTCCAGATGTCATCGATTTTGGCGTGGTTAAAAACATCCCCACAGAAACGATTCACGTTGAAGCTTCCCTAGAATTATCTTCCGACCACACACCTACAATTGTTACTATAATGAACCCCAATAGAATTGTATCTCCGACTGGTTACCTAGCGACGTCAGCCACACAAATAAATTGGTTAAAATATAAAAAATATCTCAGTGCCCATTGCACAGAAAATATTCCGCTCAGTACACCGGAGTATGTAGATCGCTCTATTGATAATTTTGACAGTTTTCTGAAACTAGCTGTTCAACATTCCAATATTGCCCCCAAAAAAACAAAAACTATTAAAATATATTCCACAGATGTCGAGCGTCTCTTGTCTGAAAAAAGGAGGGCACGAAGAGAGTGGCAATTGCACAGATCTCCTCAACTTAAGAACTTGCTAAAAGAGTGTACAAAAAGATTAAGAAAGTTATTGCAGACTCAGAAAACGGCTTCTCTGGAAAAATATCTTAAGGAACTTGATGCAACTCCACAATCGGACTACTCATTATGGCGTGCAGCTAGAAACCTCAAAAGGCCAGTTGTCTCTAAACCACCATTAAGAAACTTGAATGGAAGTTGGGCAAGAAATGATGTTGAAAAAAGAAATCTGTTTGTAAGTCACTTGAAAAACGTATTTACACCTAATATATCTCACAATATTGCGGTCGATTTACCACCTGTTGCTGCTAGAGCAGCTATTCCCCTAAGATTTGAGATGAGAGAAATCGAAAAGGTTATATGTGACTTAAACACTAAGAAGGCACCTGGCATTGATAAGATCAGCAATAAAATGCTATTAGAGCTACCTCGCGTAGCAAAGAAAATTATTCTTTTTATTTTTAATGCTATTTTACGCCTTGAATACTTTCCTCAAAAATGGAAGGTTTCCTTAGTTACCATGATACCAAAGCCAGGTAAAGATCATACGAAAGTTGAGTCTTATAGGCCTATTAGCTTATTATCAAATATGTCAAAGCTATTTGAGAAATTATTAGTTTCAAAATTAACACCGATTTTAAGTGAAAATAGATTTATTCCAAACCATCAATTCGGATTTAGAAGAAAACACAGCACAATTGAACAAACTCATCGAATAGTAAATGTCATAAGAAAAACATTTGAAGAAAAAAAATATTGCTCAGCACTCTTCATCGATGTTTCGCAAGCTTTTGACAAAGTCTGGCATGAAGGCTTATTACACAAATTGAAGCAAAATTTACCAGCAAACACACACAAACTGTTAGAAAGCTACTTAGTCGGTCGTCAATTTATTATTAAAGAAGGAAATTTCTTAAGTTCACCTCAGCCGATTGGCGCTGGAGTCCCACAGGGCAGCATCCTGGGCCCTCTATTATACTTAATTTATACTTCGGACATGCCAACAAACAACTACACCCAAACTTCAACATTTGCAGACTACACAGCTTTTCTAAGCGTCCACGAAAACCGTTATGAAGCATCTCGTTACCTACAGCATCATATATTTCAACTAGAAATATGGCTAAGACAATGGAGGATAATGGTCAATGAGCAAAAATGCGTACATATAACATTCACCCTGCGCCGGGAATCTTGCCCCCCTATTACAATCAATAATCAAATTATTCCTCAACATTCGCATGTAAAATATCTCGGTATACATCTGGATCGGCGATTAACGTGGAAATGCCATATAGAGGCAAAATTAACTCAAATGAAACTAAAAGCCATCCAAATTCATTGGCTTATTGGAAGAAATTCTGTTCTTAGACTCGATTGCAAGCTTCTACTTTACAACTCTATCTTAAAGCCTATCTGGTGCTACGGTATTCAACTATGGGGCACTGCCTCGGCCTCTAATATCGAAAAAATTCAAAGGCGCCAAAATAAACTTCTTCGTATAATCACAGCCGCCCCCTGGTATGTTAAAAACTCAAACACTCATAAGGATCTCAACGTGCCATTAGTAAAAACTATGATTACAAAATATGCAGTAAAATATTTAAAAAGACTTGAACAACACCCAAATCCTTTAGCTCGAAATATTTTAAATCATGGCGGCCACACTCGCTTAAGGAGAAGAGACACTGCAGCACTCACCCAATCAGATGAGCGATAAACACCTACACATGTGAACAGAACCCGTGATGAAGAAAATTTTTGTCTGGCACTGGCAGGACATAAATAAAGTATTAGGTTAAGATTTGATAAATTATTGTTAGTTCATATTAAATATATGAAGATTCAATAAATAAATAACGAAAAAAAAAAAAAAAAAAAAAAAATATTTTATTTTAAAGTAAAGTCTTAGGCGAACTTGAATAAAAGATTATAGAAAGTTCTAGGGAAATACTTTCTAAAACAAATGACCTTAATTTGTATTATAAAAATTTGTTTAAAGTTCTTGACATTTGTTCAGCTTCTGCCTTTAAAGTTTTTTCTAGTTTGTTTTGATTTTCAAATTTAATTAAGACACTATCCAATAACAAAAGGCAAACCTACACTTATGCTATTACCTTTTTTGCTTTTTTTTTTGTTATTTAAATTAATAACACTTGATGAAAATGCAATAATAATTTTATGAAAGAACAGGTAACAGCAGCAGCAACAAAATACCTTAAATGAATATTTCCCCTTTTATTATTAAGAACTTCCAACATATTAGACGTAAGCAATACTTGTGTTTTACCCCCTTTTTTATGTTTTAACCTTAGGGGACCGCATGCTCGCATTAAAACCTATGCTTTTATAAGCGTAAGTGTTAGATAGGGCGATATACCCTTTAACGAATTGTTCTAGAACATATGTACATACATATGAAGTACGAGAAAAAGTAGATACTCTGCAAGCCTACTTAAGGAATAAATAGAAGAAAAATGTATATTTAAACAAAACAAAAAAAGAAAAACATAACCCCCATTTAAGTAGGAAAAATAATGTTAAAACAACTTAAAAGCTGCAAGGTGACAAAGTCGACTTAAAGATGCCCTAGGGAGAGGTTTATTGCGATGAAACACTTTATTAAACAAGCTGAAAGTTACCAAAATTATGTAAGGCTTTTGTCAGGATATTGATTGAATTATTTGAAGGCTTTTTTAATAAAAAAATATTATAAATACTGAAAAAGTATATTTTCTTTGGCATATGGGGCATTATTTGTGAAGCTGACAACCCAATAAAATAACTATAGTCCTAGTAGATATGAATAAGTGGGCGAAATATTTTTTACAATGTTTATTTGTCGAGTTACAGGGTGGTAAAGTGTTGCCGTTTTGAAAAAAATGTTTTTTAAATTATTTTATCGAACCAAAAATTAATCAAAAAAAAAAAAAACAGTTTTAAGTGATTCTTATAGAAAATCGATTGATGTTTAAATAAAAAAAAATTATTTGAAAAAAAATTTTTTTCATCTGCAAAACCGGAAATGGCCAATTTAAATCAAAGTTTTTCTAACTTAGTTCTAATTTTTTTTTTTTACGGAAATTAGCCTAAAGTGTCCTTATTATATTGCAAAAGTTTTATTTTGGGACATCTATTAGTTTAAAAGTTATGCAAATTTCTTAACACTCGTACATGTGATTATTGCAATGTTGTACGGTAAAAGGCAGGAAAGATCGAGTTTAAATATAAATTTTTCTCAAAACAAAATTTTTTATTAATAAGATATTTTGACACAACGTTATGCTATAAACTACTTCCTAATAAAAAATTGAGCTTCCAACGAAGCAGGTTTGTAAGGGAGGAACGTTAACATGAATTTTTATTTGCTTTTTTCTTTGTCTTGATTTTTTTTTTTTTTTTTTTTTGAGAGCTAGTTCAGATAAACTAATGATATTTGTTTTAAAAATTGGAGATGATAGTACAGTTTTCCTGTTTCGCAGCATGTTTCAACATAAAACGACCTGTTTCGCTCTCAAAATGTTGTATGGCAAAACATGTTGTTTCAATCATGTTTGGGGCGCGAAACAGGAATGGGAGAGCGAAACACGAATATTGATGTCCGTGTGAACATAGTATTAAAATATTTTACAGTGTTGTATCCGTTTTCAAAACAAGACCACCTTGTATGAATTCGCCTTGATGTTGATAGAGGAGAATCATGTATTAAAAAAGGGCACTTTTGAAGTCCTTTCTGGTACTTCGCAGTACATATTTTGCAAAAAGTATCTTATTCTCACTATTTATATCTGTGGCAATATGGAAAAATAGCTTATGCCGCATAGTGTAGCTTTCAGATGTCCTCAGTTTTGTTGAAATAACAACTTTAATATAGGCTTAAATATATGTTTGAAGAAAATTTTTTGTAAATATTAAAGATTTTGTACCTTTTGTTCTTGTAATAACTAAATTTTTATGCTCTTCCATATGACCAAATAAAAAAAATTAACTTGAGAATTTCGTCCGTTCCCTTTGTGCATATTGTTAGGATAATAGAATAACGTTAACTGCTGCCGCGGTGCACCGCAATACATGTACAATAGGAAAAACTGAATTTTTTCCTTTTTTTACTTAAGCACACCGGTAATTATTAAAGGGCTGCGCAAAATATTCTTAATGTTCTGTGTTCTACTTCACACAACTATCAATCATATTATTTCACTGTAAACATACATAGCAAAACAAACATAACAACACATTACTCTCACCAAAACAAAACAAGCATAACTTGAAAAGTGTTTCTCTTCTGCTTTGTTAGTGCTTGTATTATCAAAACAAACAGAATATCAACACAAAAACCGACAATGAAATAAAGAAACGGTAAATTATAGTAAAAGTATCGAGTGCACGTAATTAGGAATTTAAAAAATTTAAAGTGATCTTAGCTTATAACAGAAATGGATGCATTAAATGTAAGCAAAATTGATTTTTTTGAATTATTTCCTAAATGTATAGGTATTTTATTTTAGTCGACCTTTATTATTATATTAGGTATAACTAAATTATCAAGCTTGTTGTCTTTTTTTATTTTTATATAAAACTTTAAACGTTTATTTAACCAATATTTCTAATTAAAAAATTTTTTAATTTGTCAGTTATTGTTAAATTTGTTAAAAATTGTAGAAAATTTATAAAATAAGGAAGATAAAACCCTGAAGAAGGCACTCAAAGGAGTGCCGAAATATTGGTTAAATAAATGTTTAAAGTTTTATGTAAAAATAAAAAAAAGACTTTAAGCTTAATAATTTAGTTACCTATATTATTTCCTAAATTTTTAATAATATTTTAAAGGAACCTACAACCGAACCCATTGAAAACCACTCAAACGAAATTAAATCAAAAGTTTCTGCCTTTGCAATTTTCTCTTTGGTTTATGTTTACAATCAAAACATTCAAACATGCTTGGAATGTTCTATTTCTGTTTTAATGTTCTACTTCATCTTTGTTCTAATTCAGCTTTATTTTAGTTCAGCATTGTTCTTGTGCAGTTTTGTTCTATTCTTCTATATTTTGATCGTAAAGCAAAACAATTGTTTTTGGAAGTATGAGTTTTGTAATGAGAGAGTAATGTACACATACTATCTACATTTAATGAAATTGCTTGTAAGCAATTTTTCTTGTGCTTGTGCAGCTCTTTAGTAACTATTGAAAGGACCGAAAGTTGCAGACCTTCTGGAATAGCCACTAACTCCTTACTAAAAGATTATCATCGTATTATATCTTGCCTTCAGATGTATGCCTTCTAGAAGGTATATATTTCTTGTAAAAATACCTTCCAAAATCGTCTTTAAGAAGGGAGAAAGGAAGTTGTTCCGTTTTGTTATTACAAATGTTATTGATGACATTTGTTATAACATTGATGTCACAATTCTGATGTTAAAGCATCATCAATATGAAGACGCATTTTTCTATGAGTGTGTGAAATGGTAGCAAAATACTCATGGAAATAAAGTTTTGATTTTGTTGAGGTGAATAAAATTTCACTAGACCTGTATAAATTTTGACATTAGCGTAGCCATTTTTGACAATTTTAATTCACCATAAAACTTTGCTACCGTTTCACACACAATCTTAATTAAAGATTTTTTGGTGCGCAATTATTTCATGTTTAGTACTTACTGGTTGACTATATGAATGTCACAAAGTAGAGGTTTTTTTAATAATAGTATGGCAATATACTACATCATCTTTGGATGTTAGTGCTGGTTCACACAGTTCAAGCCTTTTTCCCTTCTCTCTTAAAAGCTCAAGACTTGAGGGCTAAAACTTGAACAGTGTGAACCAGCACTTACTGAAAACAAAGAAAGACATTCCCAAGACATGAGATGCAACGACGCCATTGGTGTTTCGAAATTCTATTTTATAAAAATTAAAACTTCAGACGAAGTTTGATTTTTCTTGAAACACTTGAAATCGTTCTTTACATTTTAGAAATTTTATAAAATTAAATTTAAATATTGAATAAATTTTTTTTTTACTTAAGATTTTAATATCTAATTTGACGTTTAAAAATAAGCATATTGTCCTAGGGCATTTGTTCTCTGTATAGCTAAACTGTAGGGTGCCTAACCCCAACATCGAGTGAACCTAAATTGCGAAAAACATCAAGATATTCTGCATTTATGTGTATGTACTTGTTAACTGTCAAATGAACGCACAACGGAGATACTTTTTTGCAACACATTTTCTTTTTTTTTCTGTGTCTTGAAGCCAGACAATTTAGCAAGAAAAAAAGAAATACAGTATTATTTAAAAAAAAAAAAAGATTGTAAGAAAAAAATTTACATGATTAACCTTTTTGTGTAGAAATGAAAAAAAAGTAAAAAATAAAAAGCGTTTTATATTTTCTTTGTACAAAAAAAAACAAAAAAGGAAACTTTACTTACACACAAATAAAAACATATAAGTACACACAATTACACACACTATGTGTACTATAGCCCCCCGTGTGATAACCAACACATTGGCAGTTAAGCTAGTCTAGCTTGAGCCACTTAAGCAGGGAAATAACAACAACAGAACAAAAATAATAACAAAAGAAATAACAACAACTTCACCTTTAAAATATCTACTTCAAATCACACCATGAAGAATGAGGGGAACCGAAAAGTCACTTTTACAAATACACTTACTGCTTATACTAACTAATACACACACACACTTAACTTCACCATCATCGTGTTAACAACGAAATGAACTTTGTTACCCTTGAATGCAGGTTGAATGAAAACAAGAAGAAGAAGAAGATGACGACAAATGATACAAATAGGCATTTAGACATTTAAGCGAAGATACAGGCAAGCAGACAGACAGACATTTAAATATTCATTCATACGTTTTTTTTTTTTATTCAGTCAGGAGCAAAAATTCATATTTTTTGTAAGTACGACAAGAGAGTTTTTTAGGTCTGGTAGGAGTTTTTTTTTTTTTTTTTTTTTAAAAAAGTAAAAAAAAAACAACTACAAAAGAAATTACTTGGTAACTCATTTCAAGCTTCAACAGCAGCAGGAAATTACCCTTCTTTATTTTATGTAAATGAATGAAATATAAATGAATGAATCTAATAAAAAAAATGTTTTATTTAATATAAAAACAAAAAAATGATAAAAAAAAAACGAAAATGCCTCGTGTCATGAATAGTAAAATAATTCGTATTTAAAATTTAAACTGTTAAGTATATTTAACATATTTAACCAAGAGTGCGTAATAAAATTTCTTGTATATTTTTTTTAAGTACCTGCTATATTTTATTTACAATCAATTGTCTGTGAAAAGAAAAGGTGTGAGAGCAGTTGCATAACTTAAAGCTAGCTAAACAATTTTCTAGGCAAATTATGCAAAACAGGGAGATAAATACTTTTATGTGTTAGTGAACTTTAGGGAAGAGATTGAAAGTCCAAAAATGAAATACAATATCTACTCGTGTTACCCTAAGGAGTATATCCTTGGAAAAATCAGAAGCAGACAGGTGGGAAAATCAGTTGCAGAATCTCTTGAGGTCCTACTTGGCACAACGGGAGTCAGTTGCCCATGGAACCTTCGTCTTAGCTGACTTTAGGTTGAGGCCCCTTTGAGACTCATATGGTGGTTTGTACCCAAAGTCGCGGGTAGTTAGATCCTAATCAGTCAGCTTAAATGGCAACATATTCATCAGCTGTAGGAAAGTTCGGCCTGTCAGCGGATCTCCTTAGGTGCTGTTGCTATTCAGCAGAAGAATATTCCAAAAGCACCGGCGGTTCAATAGCTCCATCGTTTGAGATCCTATCTGGTGAAGCGGGAGTCAGTTGCCCATGGGACTTCGGTCTTAGCTGACTTTTGAGACTGATATGGTGGTTTGGACCCAATGTCCTGTTGCTATTCAGCAGATGAATATTCCAAAAGCAGCGGCGCTTCGATAGCTCTAGCTCCAAAGCAAAGGGCAAGTGTATAAATCTGCGAGCTAGCTATATACTCAAATTGCAGCCAAACTGTGTGCACAGAAGTGAATTAAACGTTTAATCAAGTGGATTAAACGTTTAATTGATACTATTAATTTTTTTACTGGTGTAAATGAATAGTATGAATTCAACGTTTAATTTAATATGTTTACTGGCGAAAATGAATAGTATCAATTTACCGTGTAATTCACTTGACTAAACGTTTTAATCACTTGATTAAATTTTTAATAAAAACTGATTTTACTTTTGATTAAAGCTTTATTTGGTGAACAATTTTTTTCTGTGTGTGTAAGATGAGCTCACTATCAGACGTGATTCATTAACGCATTACTTGTCAACGAGTGGTTAAGACCACCATGACAGTAGGCCAACCACAGGTTCTCATTTCAAATGTTTCTACACATCTGTTAGTATTTGTGCTAGGATTAGGTTCGAAAAAGATAATGATAACACTGGCATTTAATCACGAATGCAGCTCAGCCAAAATAGTTCGAAGATAATTAACTACTGGAGGTATGAATCTACGCGAATTGTTGTAAAATTTATGAAGGACTTTTAAAGTCTATGGGCACCACAACTTAAGCAGAAATTTTCAAGGCGTTTGCAAGCAGCAGTATTCATCTAGGAGAAATTACGTTCCGCATGAGTTAAAGCGAAAAGATATTGAAATCTTGTTAAATCTTGTCGGGACTGTTGCTGAAAAATGTATCTATAACTACCAAAAAAAGCGTCAGAAATCGTGTGGAAAGCCCGGCTAAGCTGCCGAATTAAAACGATTATCGATGGCGCCCATGAAGTTCTCTATATTTGGTTGGAGCAGAAGAGTCGCACATAGTATAATCTAATGAATCAGGCCAAAAGATCATAAAAAACATGCGCTTAAGACAATTGATCGATTTGAAGCGATCGTTGACCGAAAAATTTTTTGGCATATGCCACCAGACATTAAGCTGTAATACATCATTATGGCAATATTCAGCCGCATGCTCCAATTGCAGTTAAAAACAGTTTAGAGAATAGTGGCTTCGAGGTTTTGCCTAACATCGTCTTATAGTGCAGATCTTAACCTGCAGCCTACCATTTGTTTCGTTGGAAGCGGAACGCTCTCACTGGAATAAGATTCTGTTTAGAGTAGGATATATGAAAAAGACTTGCTTCGTTGGAACAAAAAAATAAGCATTTTGCCAGAAAGTCTCACAGAAAAATTCCATGATTTCTTGTTTTGATGGTCATTTAATACTTTGTTCCGTAGGCTCATTTCGTCCTTTATAAAAAATATAACTGCTTCAACTACAACAATATTTTTTAATATCTGTGTAAAAAAAAACTTTAAGTCAAGTAGAACTGCGTTAAAGTAAAAGTTTTATACAATTATGGCCTTGAGCAAATGATAATTTTTAAAATACATTTCTACGTTTAAAATAATTATTCAAATGAAGTAAAATGTTATCAAACAAAATCATTGCCAGCGGTAAAAAGAATATAAATAAGCCTACTTTAGGGCCTTATTTAGCAGACACAAGCACTCCTCGACGCATTCCAAACTTATTTATTTCTTACACAGGTTGTCACTGTGAGCAAACTCTTTCATGCTCTCAAAGGCTATCAGATGAAAAATGCCTTTCAGCTTTTGTTATTGTTGCGTTCTGTAATAAAATATAAAAAAACATCCTGTATATCGTTAGAATGTTCACTTTATCAATAAACAGAAATAAACACAACAACTATTAATTTGATCAGATTCATCCCCAACGTCACGGAATGTTATTAAAAAATATTAAAGCTCAACAGCTTCGTAATCTAATGAATATTTTTGAAGGTCCTTTTAAAATAAAGAAGGCATATTTCTGAAGGCAGGAAATCATAAGAAACGAATATTTTAGAAAGGACTATAGAGGCCTTAAAAAGGCCTGCCAATTGAGGTCCTTTCAATATTTACCGCTGGCTTATAACTCACAGAAACAGAGAATGTTAATAAAAGTTTTTATTACAATTAGTAATAAAAAAAAGAAACTTTTAAGCATGTAACTAATTAAAATAATTATGCATATAAATTAACAAATTTTGTTATAAATAGAAAACCTACTTACACAATTTCCGAAAGCAGATTTTTTTAGTGAAAATATTTTAACAGACTTACCTGAAAAGAGAAAAATGATATGTACAATATTAATAGAAATATTTCATGTGTGTTAGTTTTGAATAAAAAACAAAAAGTTTATTTGATTTAAAATAGCGGTGGGTAACAAAAACATTTTATTTACACGTGTGTGGAAACCATTTATTTTTTTTCCAAATAAAAAAAAAACAAAACCAGAAAAAAAACTTAAAAAAACTTCATGTTTTTGTAATTTTTGAGAAGTACAAAAGGAACATAATGAACAGTTTTATAGTTTAAGGTCCGTTTTCACAACTTACCGATAGCTAAAGTAAGAATTTTATCTACCGTATAAAAAGTGTTCCATTATTACAATTTGACTTTGACGTAAAGCGAGCGATAAAATAAAGGAAGGTCCATCCTACCTGGTAGGTTAAAGTAAATTAATAATAAATAGAATCTGAGAATTATTTCTTTTCACAAACTACTTTATTATATTCAAAATGTTTTATTTTTCGAATTTATTTCACAAGATAATAGTCTGGTAGTGTCAAGTCATTCCTAAAAATTTAAAAAATAGAACTAATACAAAAAAGCTTTATAACATACATAACTGAAATTTAGCTCATAGAATAAATTCGAAATATAGAAAATGTTGAATTTAATAAAGTAATAATAATGAAACACTTTTTATACGGCCGCAAAGTGATTCGGCTAGAACATGCTACCGGGACAAAACTCTTGACGTAATTTCCAGGAGCCACTGATAACGACTTGTAAGCAACACGCCCCAGGTAACGAATTCCAAGAATTAATTTGTTTATCACATCATCAGGGGGTCAAAGTAACCCTTATAAGGGAGGTCATTTTCATTTGCAAATCAGTTGCATTTTATTCCCCCTTGTGATAACATATTTTAAAATTGGTAGTAAAGTGACAGGAGTTTTTTCTTATGGAATATTCTGTTGAAGGTATGTATCCTATTATGGCTTATATTTTTTATACAAAATATGAATACTTTTGGTGTAACATCAATTTGGAAATTTATAGATAAATCCAGCAAATTTTACATTAATTGTAAACTTTAAAGAGTAGCAACTTTTTTTTTATCCACATATATCCGGCTAGATTTTTCTATATGTAATACCTACAACACTTAAGCACAGAATCACATATAATTTAGACCCCGAAAAGGCCCGAAAGTAAAATTATTTTATTTTTGCCAGAACGAGTCGCACACTACTTTATCCCCATATAACGAAGGGACAAAAATAGAAAGAGTTCTCAGATATTTTTTGAAATTCAGTACACTAGCATAAAATATCTTATTTAAGAAAAATACGAATCTTTGGAGAAATCGGTCCAAGGACACGCCCACCTCCCATGTGTCCTGAAAATGAAAAATTTAATTTTAGCTTCAATAATGCGCATTAAGCAACAAAAAGTGGTCATGCTGCTAAACATACAACTAGCAACGTGTGTGTAAATTTTCATTTAAATTGGACTAAGGACTCAAGGTCCTGCCATATATCCTTTTTCTTAAAAACGCTATAAAACCTACAAAAATTGTCCGATCATAATAAAATTTGGTGTACATACAACTAGCAACGTGTGTGTAAATTTTCATTCAAATTGTACTAAGGACTCAAGGTCCTGCCTTATATCCTTTTTCTTAAAAACTCTATAACACCAACAAAAATTGTCCGATCGTAATAAAATTTGGTACGTAAACTGATATTTATAATATATATATTTATGACAAATTTAGGAATTATTATGTGAAAAATAAAAAAACGTCATTTATTGAAAAACAGTACACATTTTACAACTTTTTTTTCTTAAATAAGCTTAAGATGCCTGGAATATACATTCAAAATTGAAATAAGTGAAGAAATAATTTTGTCCCGCTAGCTTGTACTAGTCGAGACACTGTGGGCCGACAAAATCCTAACTTTATCTATCAGTAAGTTGTAAAAAAGGGGGTAAGTGTATTACTGCCACGTAAGCAAAATTCTGCCGTTTTCGTTAAAGGCTGCCGAGAAAACGAGAAGATGGGCGTGTCTGCTGTAAAATGATATAAAGGGAAATTTTTAAAGGACCATTAATGCAAAAAAAATCTGCCAACTATAATAATTTTTTTTGTTAGGACCAGAACTCAGGGGATGGCCCCTACTAATTCACTGCCTGGTGTTGGAACTAGGAAAATAGGTTATGGGAAGGAAAGAGGGAGTAGTGCTTGTGGTCATTCGACTTAAACTTAATCATGTTGAAAGTGAGAGGGAAGACTTCACCAGGAATTTTATTCCACATACGAACAGTCCTGCAAAAAACTTGTTTTCCCTGTAATGCGTTTTACGACGAACCAGCCAATCGACCACGAAAAGACGGGCGCTTGAGAAAAAAAAACCTGTTTAACGAATAAAAGTGTGAGTTTCGGGAACCAGACCCCTAATTTCATCAGAACACATCCCATTGTAGCAAAGTAGTGCTTGTGGTCATTCGACTTAAACTTAATCATGTTGAAAGTGAGAGGGAAGACTTCAGCAGGAAGGTTACCACATACCAACAGTCCTGCAAAAAACTTGTTTTCCCTGTAATGCGTTTTACGACGAACCGGCCAATCGACCACGAAAAGACGGGTGCTTGAGAAAAAAAAACCTGTTTAACGAATAAAAGTGTGAGTTTCGGGAACCAGACCCCTAATTTCATCAGAACACATCCCATTGTAGCAAAGTAGTGCTTGTGGTCATTCGACTTAAACTTAATCATGTTGAAAGTGAGAGGGAAGACTTCAGCAGGAAGGTTACCACATACGAACAGTCCTGCAAAAAACTTGTTTTCCCTGTAATGCGTTTTACGACGAACCGGCCAATCGACCACGAAAAGACGGGCGCTTGAGAAAAAAAAACCTGTTTAACGAATAAAAGTGTGAGTTTCGGGAACCAGACCCCTAATTTCATCAGAACACATCCCATTGTAGCAAAGTAGTGCTTGTGGTCATTCGACTTAAACTTAATCATGTTGAAAGTGAGAGGGAAGACTTCAGCAGGAAGGTTACCACATACGAACAGTCCTGCAAAAAACTTGTTTTCCCTGTAATGCGTTTTACGACGAACCGGCCAATCGACCACGAAAAGACGGGCGCTTGAGAAAAAAAAACCTGTTTAACGAATAAAAGTGTGAGTTTCGGGAACCAGACCCCTAATTTCATCAGAACACATCCCATTGTAGCAAAGTAGTGCTTGTGGTCATTCGACTTAAACTTAATCATGTTGAAAGTGAGAGGGAAGACTTCAGCAGGAAGGTTACCACATACGAACAGTCCTGCAAAAAACTTGTTTTCCCTGTAATGCGTTTTACGACGAACCGGCCAATCGACCACGAAAAGACGGGCGCTTGAGAAAAAAAAACCTGTTTAACGAATAAAAGTGTGAGTTTCGGGAACCAGACCCCTAATTTCATCAGAACACATCCCATTGTAGCAAAGTAGTGCTTGTGGTCATTCGACTTAAACTTAATCATGTTGAAAGTGAGAGGGAAGACTTCAGCAGGAAGGTTACCACATACGAACAGTCCGGCAAAAAACTTGTTTTCCCTGTAATGCGTTTTATGACGAACCGGCCAATCGACCACGAAAAGACGGGTGCTTGAGAAAAAAAAACTGTTTAACGAATAAAAGTGTGAGTTTCGGGAACCAGACCCCTAATTTTATCAGAACACATCCCATTGTAGTAAAGTTTTTACCTTTATGGCAAATACAACCCACACTGTGACGATGCTCAAGGGCTTCAATATGCATATACTACTGTCCCCGATGAGAAACTTCGACCTGTATTGCTCGCGGTAGAGAAGCTCCAAAATAGACTTTGAAGCACCGACCCATTTATGTGAGTTGCATTCAATTCCTTGTTTCAGGCACTTATTGCAGAAAGATTGCAATTTCCCACGTGTAGCTTGCGTTGTACTCCAGGTGCTACAACCATACAGCAGAACCGATTTGACACTACAGTTAAAGATTTGCAGCTTTGTGTAGGTGGTTATATTGTTCGCCCTCCATATTCTATGCAGAGAATGAAATGCGGTCCGGGTTTCGTTGATTCTGTCCGTTATATCGGCACTGGAACCTCCGAGTTTGCAAAATGTGCTGCCGAGAAATCAAAAGGAATCTACATCTTCGATCAGCTTTCCTTGGAGTACATCTTCGATCAGCTTTCCGCACAAATTTGGTTTTCTTTATGTTTATTTTGAGGCCAAATTTATTTGCATTGATGGATGCGCTGAATCTTATGCGCCATATCATCGAAGCGGTGTGCAAAAAGGCATATATCGTCAGCATAGTCGGTATCATGGAGCGGATGCCAAACGGTGTTTTGGAGTTTGTTTGCTGAAGCACACAATCCAACAGCAGTAGAAATAGTGTGGGTGACAGAGCACAGCCTTGTTTTACCCCTGTGTTAAGCTCGAATGGTAGGCTTTCTTAGCGATTATGTCGCACTTTGCATTTGGCATCTATATCTAGCCCGCGAATAAATTGAATTATTTTAGGCGGGATTCCTTTGCTGCCCAGAGCATCGCAGAGTGCCGGTCTGGATACCGTGTCGAAGACACGTTCGAAATCTACAAATAGTAGGTAAAGGCTGCTGTTGTACTCGATGGATTGCTTGAAACCTCATCTACAACAACTCGCTTAGTGCGATATTTGATTTATTCTGGCTAAAGTATTTTCTTGGAAGTGTTTTTTATATGGAATACAAGCCGATACTCTTTAAGTTGGGAAGCCTAATCTTTTGTCAAGTAAGTTGTAGTTAAAATTTTTTTTTTATGATAGTAAAAATTAAGTCTGAGAGTACTTACTCTTCACATGAAACACTCACTTTTGCTAAGTCTTATGTCAAGATTACTTTTCGTTTAGAGAAATTAACTAGCATTGGCCCATAAGATTTGGACAAATTATTTTTATTTTCGAATTTCGCCAAATTATTACATTATTATTGAAATTACGTCCAAAAACTAACTATTACTTTAACTTCCAGTTAACACTATGTGTTTGACAGGTATAACTGATAGTTATTATACCCTCCACCACCACTGTGGTGAATGAGGGTATACTAAGTTTGTCATTCCGTGTGAAACTTTTTTATAATACATCTAAGATCCCATAAAGTATATATATTATGGCTCCTTGAGTAATTCTAAGTCGATTTAGCCATGTCCATCTGTCTGCCCGTCTGTCCGTCTGTTGAAAACACGCTCACTTTCGAAAAACGCAAAAGAAAAGAACAAACTTGATCTCAAATTGCTTGTAGTTATCCTAAGCAGTTTGGGATTGAAATCCAGCAACATAGGCTAAGTAGGATCAGAACTATGAATGAAAATGTGGAACCACTACCCAAAAAAAAAATTGATAATTTTGATACAAAAACTAACATAAATGGTGGAATAATGCACGGAATGACATAAAATGTTGCACGAATTCGCTTTATACGACTGCAAATCATACTGTTAAATTTCGTGAAGATCGGTCCATAATTAACCATAGGCCCCATATAAACCCTACTCCCGGAAAACAGTTTAGTACGCCTAAAATCGCAATAAATAACGCTAGCATACTAACATTTGGTACGTCACAGTTTTATAGGACCAGAAATCACACTGTAAAATTTTTTGAAGATCGGTCCATAATTTACATTAGGCCCCATATTAACCCTACTCCCGGAAAACCGTTTAGTACGCCTAAAACCGTAATAAATAATGCTATCAAATTGAAATTCGGTACGTCACAGTTTTATAGGACGAGAAATCACACGACCAAATGAAGATTTGTCCATAATTTACCGTAGGCCCCATATAAACCCTACTCTCGGAAAACAGTTTATTGCGCCTAAAACCAAAAAAATCCCACTTTGGGAAAATAATAAAATTCGCCTTAAACCATCACAGATATAGATATTGCGGTGAAATTTTTTACTTAAATTCATATGGCCAGAAAAAATATCATGCAAATTTGTGAAATTTACTGTTAACGCTAAAACTAATTACACTGCGGTATTGAAATTTATTCTAATTTATTTTTTGTAATACCAGAAATCAGTCTTCAGAATTTTGGGATGATTGGTCCATAATTTACCATAGGTGTCCAATACAAATAACGCTCCTCAAAATTATTTTAGTTCGGCTAAAACTTTTACGAATCATGATATTTCACTCAAGCCAGTTCAAAGTTCTAACAAGAAACGCATAAACTTTTCTTATTGTCGGTCAATAATTTAATTCAGGTCTTAACCGCAACCAATTTTAATGCGGACGTTCGTTTTTGTGAAGCTTAGTTTATAATATATATGTATTTATCATATAGAGCCCACTCCTGTCGGTGGAGGGTATCAAAGATTCGGCACAGCCGAATATATCACTCTAACTTGTTTTAACTGAACTTGTTGACTTGGTAACGGCCAAATCATGTTAATCAATTAAATTCTGCAACCCAATACTTTATAGTTCTTAAAGAAACCAGACTCCCACAAAGTAAAAGCCAGCTTGGCTTTAATACTGCCTGGACTGAAATTTTTCAAATAAAAGTATTGACTTACATAACGCTGACCAACTCCAATGCCATTCATAAAGATCGCTTATTTTTGATGGCTCCAAAATTAAAATGCTAAACAAAGTGGTGCCTTAAAACTCAAAACGTATACTTTATAAGCTTTCCACTTTTTACCAAACTAATTTTTTTTCCAAACTGCTGCCGCCATCTATACATCACGTCGGCTAATTTTTGAACCACCCTCGTATATATTTTATATTCTATCCTTATGCATAAAGTTTTGGCATTCCGTTTTAAAAGTTGTGGTAAAATTTAAGGTAATTAGTTAAACTTTAATCCCTTAACACCTCAAATGGCTGTTCTTTGTCAGTTACAGTGTCGTAAAAACTAAAAAAATTTTAAATAAATATGGAACATCAAACAAAAAGATGATTTCAATAATCAACCAAAAAAGTGTATTGGCATTTTGATTTGAGACATCCTGCTATAACACAGAAAAAGTACGAAATAAAAAACTTCGTTTGCGAGAAATCTTTCATTTGTGGGCAAATTTTTTATAAAGGTTGGCCTGACGATTGTGCACGATGTTAGTTGTGAGTCGCACCTTAACGTCAAGTTGTTTGTCCAACTTAATTTGATATTTATTTGTTTCAGTGCTTGACAAATGTAACCATGGAGAGGTACACAATTGAGCAGGGCGATCGTTGAAGCCTTTTACGAAAATGGGCGTAGAAATCAACAGGCATTTCGTTCAGCGACGAGGAACACTTTCATTCGTTGATAAGCAGAATTTCCGCATTTAGGCAAAAGAGAATCCACGAGTGATTGTTGAAAAGCCGATGCATCCACAGAGTGACTTTTTGGTGCGGTTTATGGGCTGGCGCTGTCAGCGAGCTGCACTTTTTCGAAAATGAGATCGGCCAAGTAGTTACTGCGATTAATGTTCGCTATCGCGAGATGATAATGGCCTTCTTGTGGCCAGGATATGGACCTGGACGATATATGGTTCCAGCAGGATATTGCCGCTTGTCACACAGCCAACAAAACAATGGCTCTTTTGAGCGGGAAATTGAATAACCTTGTTATCTTACGTCATGGCGGTGTTTATCGCCCGCCACGATCATGCGATTTGACACCATTGGATTTCTTTCTTTGTGGATATTTAAAAGAAAAAGTGTACGTCAAAAAGACCAGCGCAATTCAAGAGCTTGTAACGAGTAATTATTCATAATTATAATTTAATATTAAATCCCTTATTAACACTGACAATATTTATAGCAGGTGGCAACATACTGATTGGCCAATAGGAATAAAGCTTCTAAATTACCACTTAACGAAATTCGTTAATTTTGCTGTTGGCCAATCAGAATCGAGCTTCTATTTCTTGAGTAATATATCTAATTTTTCTTAAGTTAAGGACATTACAGAAAATATTGTTAGCAAGCGCAGACGCTTATTGTTTAAAAATAAAGTGAAAAAACATAATTTTCTAAGTCTTACAAGCTAAAGGACGAGACTATTCGGCACACTAACTACATTGAGCCTCAATTATGTCTAAAAGTCATTGAAAATATGGACCATCGCTTAGAGGTATGCTACCAAAGCCGGGGCGAGCATTTGGCCAAAAAATGTTTCACACATAATTGTCATAGATCCTTCTATCATAATAAAATATTAAGATAATTAACTGAAGAGTTTTTGTTTTATTCACAATTAACATCGTGCGTTTTAGTTGAACTGCCCTTTATGTCCCAGAACTTTGCTTGATATTAATTGCAATTAGAAGCCTGGCCTTTAGTTATTGCAATTTGAGATACTCTGCTAAAACACAGATACGTTGCTTGCAGGACAAAGTTTAAAACCTCGTGTTTGAAACATCTTTTTTAGCATTTTCTTAATATTTTTTAAAACTTTTCAGAAAAAATTTACAGCAATCGATCCACCATTTTATTTTATAATTTAAGAAAACCTATTGTATGTGTTCAATAAATAAAGACGAAAGTACCAGCCCATAAGCAAATACCTTTCTTTTATTGTCACATTTCAGTGCTGTGCACGTAAAATTGTGCAGCATATGCTTAGGCGTGAATATTTAAAACTAACGAAATTTTAGGTAAAAAAAATCAAAATTTTGGCAAATTTCAATCTTTTTATAACTATGTCTAAAAAAAGGATATATGTAGGGATTCACTAGAATACATATTTTTTTAACAAAATTGTTATAATAAAACGAACTTTACCAAATACTACATTTTATAAACATAATTCAAGATATAGTAATTAAGAATATTTGTCTTCTGCATACATTTGAGACCTGTTAAATACTTTCATTAAAACATTTATATCCAGCAATTGCAACAGCTTGAAACCAATTTAGAAATGACATATTTTGACGAATTATTACAAGCTTTGGTCCTTTGGCAGTCTACAAGTGTGAAATAGTTAAGTGTAGCTGAAGTTGATTTTGTATATAAACATACAGATAACTCTTCAATCATATTTGATATAACCAAACTTCTAATTTATAGCAACACACATACGTACATGATAATTACAAACAAATGTAAAATATGTATGTTGTTGTATGTTAAACCACAAAACAGAGCAACTTCATTATAATTACATTGATTAACTTTAGACATACACAGCCCTCATGCTCTCATTACAAGCAAGAGACAGACGGCAACTTAAAGTAACTACTTGATAACAAACTTCGTCCTTTGTAGTTTATGTCGTTCCTGGCAAATGTTAAAGTATGCGTGGTTAAGGTTTTGTGGTTTTAAGTGTTGTCATACAAATAAAGGAAAATATACTGAACGATATATGTATATAAACAAACAAACAATTACTTAAAGGGAAGCAACCAAATTAAGTTGACCTTTTCAGAAACCTGTTAACATCATTTGTGTAGAATAGAATATTCCAACAAAACTCACTTGACAAAAATACTTTTACCCACATTTATGATCAGGAAATTTTTGACATATGGAATATAATTTTATGACACATAAAAAAAATTATTTAAAACTAAAGGGTAATATTAGCAAAGTGTAAAGGGCAGAAGAACTGAAGAGATTAAAATTATTATTAAAGAATTTTTTTCTGGAAAATTTTATTTTATATAAAAGCAATTGCATTTAAAAATCTAAGAACACCAATTTTTTATAGGATAGAATTTTTAGAAGACCTTATAACTGGTTTTAGATTTAAATTACTATCGGTACACACAACAAATTTTACAACGAAACATATTTGTGACGAAATTTAAAAAAAGAATTGCACAAACTTATATTTCCATTTAAAAGAAACTTAATATACAAAAGCTTTGCAATGATTTTCTATATTTTAGACTAATTTTTATAAAAATCTAAAAAAGGATATATGACAAGCTTTTAACAGGATTAACATTTTAAGCAAATTTTGGCTACGAGTTAAACTCTGAAATAAAACACGACATGTAGGCATTTTATATTTGATGTATCACAATATATTAAATTGACCTTTTCAGAAACCTCTTAACATCATTTGTGTAGAATAGAATTTTCCAACAAAACCCAATTAACAAAAATACTTTTACCCACATTTATGATCAGGAAATTTTTGACATATGGAATATAATTTTATGACACATAAAAAAAATTATTTAAAACTAAAGGGTTATATTAGCAAACAAAGTGTAAAGTGCAGAAGAACTAAAGAGATTAAAATTATTATTAAAGGATTTTTTTCTGGAAAACTTTATTTTATGTAAAAGCAATTGCATTTGAAAATCTAAGAACACCAATTTTTTATAGGACAGAATTTTTAGAAGAACTTAGAACTGGTTTTAGATTTAAATTACTACCTGTACAGACGAAATTTAAAAAAGATTTGCAAAAACTTCTATTTCCACGTAAAATAAACAAAATATAAAAAAGTTTTACAGTGATTTTCTATATTTTAGACTAATTTTTATAAAAATCTAAAAAAGGATATATGACAAGCTTTTAACAGGATTAACATTTTAAGCAAACTTTGGCTACGAGCTAAACTCTGAAATAAAACACAACATGTAGGCGTTTTATATTTGATGTATTACAACATTTTGTGAAAATTTTTTTTAAATAATTTGAAAATTTAATATTTCCACTAAAAACTAAAGTTATTAAATTGTTACTCTAATCTTTTAAAAAGAATATATATATACCAAGTTTTAAACAGGACATAAATAAAAAAATGGTAGGTTACATATTAAACTCTAAAATACACAACCTGTAGGCGTGGTATATTTGAAGTATCATAATATTTTCTGACCATTTTTGTTTTAACTTTCATAAGTTAAGTTTTATATTTACTGACGTTAATATTATTTGCGTTTTTTATCCTCGCGATTACTAATTTCTTAGCTGAAGCAAATTGCTGGGAAGATTTACGGACTTATTCTTTTTGGGAATATATGTACATATGAAAAAAGAATTGTATTCTTAGTTGCAATTCCTACTACATAATTCTCTAGCATTTTTTATCCCAATTGGTAGGATGAAAAAAAAATATCCGCAGTCACATTGTGACCATTCAGACCAACTATCAACTTAAGACATATACGCATCACGGCTGCCAGATTTGACGATTTATCGTCATTTTGACGAATTTGGGGTCCAAAAATGGCCTATTGACGATTTGACGATTTATACCCTAAATTTGACGATTTTTCCAATTTCGAATTTTGTACTCATTTACAAAAAAGTTCAGTATTATTTGATTTTTCTCAACCATTTTTTGATACTTTCGTTAATTTGGTTAACAGTAATTGTCCCGTTCAAGCAGTTCATAATATAAATATATTAGTGTACAAACATTTTTTTTAGCAGTGAAGGAGAATTTATGATGAGTAAAATCGTTGTTTGATGTCTCTCAGTTCATGTGGTAACCAATTTTCGTACTTTTTATGAATAATTAAAGATCTTTTTCGAGTCGCGTCTCTAATTATAGATTCTAAGGCTTTGTAGCAAATTCGGATATATGACATCCTACGCAATACAAGTCATTTGTTGCCAAGCTTCGATAATTGGCTTATTTGTACTACCAAAATATTTTTCAAATAGTTTTCTATTGTGGATAATTAATAACCTAAATTTTCATATTTAAAAAACCCTTCCCACTCTTATTTAAATTGGTGTGTAACAGGAGTTAAACCTGCATTTATAGTCAATAAAAGTAAGAAAAGAAGTTTAATTTTAAACGATTTTTATCTTTAAGTTTAAATAAACATGCATGATATGTTTTATTTCAATCAAAACAAATGGAAAATAGTTGAAAATTTTCAAAAACTAACAAAAGTTAGTGCCATTTTACATTGACGATTTTTTTGACGATTTAAGTAAGTCGATTTGACGATTTGGCGATTTGTTTTGCAAAATTTGCCGATTTTCGACACATTTTATCTGGCAGCTTTGATACGCATAGCTCGGTTTCTTTTACGCATAGCTCCTATTTCTTTGCCTGTATACGGTTGTATATTCCAGCCGTAGCTATTGTTCGAATCGCAAAGATCCTTAAATTGTTTACCATACTAGGCTGGTTTTGCTGGTATACACTACCAAAATTTCCATATTTCTCTGCTCATATATTGTAACGTCTTGAGAAAAATTCTAAAGCTTGGACTATATTTCAACCCACAAATTCCAAAGCTAGTGTATCAGTGAATCTTGTCAAAAATTCGGCGTACACTGCGAGTATCCTAGTTTTCAAAATATATTAACGCTTGGAAGATTTTAAAATTTTTTCCACGGCAGGATTGCTCTAAAAATATGTCTTCCTTTCTCCGAATCCCACACACTTTCAGTACTTTTATTATTTGATCTATACACTCCACCTTACAAATGTAACCCAATAAATGCGAACATTACGGTGTCGTCAACTTCAATCAAATCAATACCAAATCCACGTTTACCTTTCCTATATTTCAAATTAATGTTCAACGCAGGAGGTCAAAAAATAACTTAACACTGGAAATCTCTGCCTTTGTAATTCTTATATAAGAATTGAGTGTCAAGCTTGCCGTCACTGCAATAATGATCTGCATTCGGACTCTTCCATGTATATTAGTAAGATGTTTCTGGAAATATCCTATTTCACCACTTTTTGATGCAATTGCTGGGTTTGGCGCTACATTAATTTCATCCCCACAAGAACTGTGAGATGGCTCAACATATTCCAGATCATTTTCAATTTCTGAACAAACGTAAAAATAATATAATCATTTTAAGCGAATTGTGCTTAACAAAAATTCAAGATTTTTGCTACAGGTCAAATATGACCCAAAGACCTTAAGTGCAAAAAATTTTATAAATATTTTTCTTGCCAGTATTTTTTTCTAAAGCCCTAACATAGTTGTTTGCATTTTAAATTAAATAAAAGTCCTAAAATATCAAAAATATCAATCACTCACTTTTGGGAAAAATTAAATTTTTATTCCAAAATGGTTTAAATTTGACCCGAAGACCTTATGAAGGTTAAATAATTTAAAAATTTGGAGTTTACACACCCAGAGAAAAAACATGTTTAAATATGGTCACCTCCAACAAAACTATTTTTAAAGAAAATTGTAAACATATTATGGTTAAATATTATGGTAAAGTAGTACTCCATCAAGATGGCACAACCATATTATGGTTGCCTCCGAACATATCTTGGTTAATAATAACTAAAATATGTTTATAACTTATTAAAGCATTGTTGGTTTTTCACAATAGCATGTTGCTCTTGGAAAAGAGGAAAATACTATTGGTTATTTCAAAACAAAATATTGTCATATTTAATCATAACATGTTTAGAGGCAACAATAATATGGTTGTCGCTTCTTGATGGAGGACTAATTTAACAATAATATGGTTGTCGGTGACAATAAAATGGTTAAATTAAACCAATATATATGTTTATAATTTTCTTTAAAAATAGTTTTGTTGGAGGTGACCATATTTAAACATGTTTTTTCTCTACGTGCACAAAAAATGTAATTTATAAAAATTTAACTTTCCTTTTTCTGATAGATTTCCACATTTTAAAGCTGATTTTGTACAAAATCTAAAAAAAGGATATATGACAAGCCTTTAACAAGATAAAAGTTTTAAAAAAAATTAGGTTAAAAATGAAACTCTAAGATAAAACATAACCTGTAGGCGTGTTGTATTTGATGTATCATTTGATGTAAAAATTCTTCAAAAATATTATGAAAATTTTTTTATTTCTACTGAAAATTAACTAAATATAACTTAAATGATAGTTTTTTTTTGCATTCTGAAGAAATGTTCTTCAATATCATAAAAAAAAAATATGTATGGGGCAAATATTTAACTAGATACGAAAAAAAAATAATATTAACCATTTTTTACCCCAAGAATAAATTGTACCCTTTAGACACAAACAGATTAAAATTGGGCAATAAATTACCCTAAAGGATTTGCCTATTTACTTATTTTATGAATTCTTTTACTTTTATAATAATTTTTCAGCCTTTAAAGGAATTTTTGTGTAAACATATGAAAAGGATATTTGATTAACTTTTGCCTGGGAGCGAATTTTACAAAAAAAAATTAATTCAAATTAAACCCTCACAAAAACAGCAAATAATAATTTATGATAAATTAAAATTTAAATAATTTTATTTTATAAAAACAATTTTTTTTTAATTCTTTATAGTAAATTAGAAAATGGTTTCTTGAAACATGTTGCTTTGTTTGACAGGTATATATTATTATCTGAAAAAAGGATATATGAACAAGTTTTTAAAAAAATGCAATTGCTAAAAAATTTTCATTTCATGCAAAGTGTTAGGTAAAAGTAAAACTTGTAAGCTTAATAGTATTATAAATTTGTTAAGGTTGTTGCATAGTGTAGTTTGAATATGATAAAAAAAAAACTCCGGTTAAACAAACAATATATTTGAGTACTAAAGGAGTGTTAAAAAGGCTTTAGAAAGCTAAAGCTATAAATCTTTTTATAAATTGGCTCTTATTCGACCAATTCAATAATTCAATAAAATTTAATATTATTTATAAAAAAAAAGAAAAAGACCTCAAGCTTAATAAAAAGGATTAATTAAAAAAATTTAAAGGTCGAATTTTATTGAATTTAATATTATTTATAAAAAAAAGAAAAAGACCTCAAGCTTAATAAAAAGGATTAATTATAAATCTTTTTGTAAACTACAAGTTATGGAATAAAATAGTTCGTTAAATTACAAATGTTTGTAGTGGTTTGTTGTTGATTTGATAAAATTTTTTAATTATTTGGCTTTAAGCTGCGGTTTTCAAAAAAATATATGGGGGATTTCATCTCAAGTGACCCAATTTTAAAATCGATGTCTTCCGATTTGAATAACATTTGCACCAAGGTTAGTCCTACTGGATACTAGTTTAGACACAAATTTTCAACAAGATCGGTCAAAAAGTTTCTGAGTTAGAGAGGGTCTAACCTTGTGCAAATTTCATCCAAATCGGAAGACATCGATTTTAAAAGTTGTGTCACTTGACATAAAATCCCCCATATGTATTTTGATAGTTTTCTTTAGCAAATTCTCTTTTTTTTTAAGGTGTTAGTTGGCAATTCTACAAAAAAGGACATGTGACAAAGTTTTTTACCCATTTTTTCGCCGCACCAAGTAAACTGACAATATAATACCGAAATAAGATTTTGAGTAACTGACACAAAAAAAAAACATTGCAACAAAATGAAAAAAAAAACTGTAAGAGGGCTGATGATTATAATCACCGCTAGGCGAAAAATGGGTTAAGAATAATAATTATGAAAAAATGTTTTTGTTTTATGAAACTTTAGAGGTAATGACAACTTGTAAGTATATTCAAAGTCAAATAAAATATTTTGAAGTAATAAACATTACAGTATTAATGACAATTAAGGTATTCAATTGTAATGTAAAATTAGTACTGCTTTATGGATCGAAGACCTTGAATTTAACGAACCTTGATATACAACAACTAAAAAAAGGTGTGCCACAGGGATCGGTTCTAGGACCACTCCTTTTTTCAGTTTATGCGCATGATTTACCACAGCAACTTACTTATTGTAAAATACATATGTATGCGGATGATGTTCTGTTATGCTTAAGTAGTCCTACAAGCTCTATTAGGGAAAATTTCGATAAACTTAATAATGATCTGAACAAGCTACAATGCTGGGCAGTTGCAAATAGCCTTTGTCTTAATCCACAAAAATTGAAATGTTTCGTAATTCATAAAAAAAATCCATTACACCACTTATTGAAAACAATACAAAAATCGACATTGTGCAAAGAGTTAAGTATTTGGGGATAGTGTTCAACAACAACTTAACCTGGTCAAACCACATAAATACTCTTGTAGTTCAAACGTATGTCAAACTTCGAACGATGTGGGCAACACAACATTTCACGCCACTAAGAGTAAGGCAACTTCTTACAAAGGCTTACCTGATTCCTAGGCTAATTTACGGTTGTGAACTTTTTGCAAACTGTGATTCCATTAGTAAGAAAAAATTAGATGTTTTGTAACGGGTGGTTAAATTTTAAGGGCCGATGTTGAATGTGAACCACATCTAAATGTCAAGGTTTTTTTTTATTTCATTAGACATTTCTCAATTTCAGACTAACCCAATATTAACCATGGAAATTTACACAATCGAGCAACGCGTTAAAGTTATTCAGGCTTATTATGAAAATGGGCGTTCAAATCAAATTGAACATCGTGCATTTTCAAAGAAAATCATCTTCAGTGAGGAGGCATATTTTCACCTCAGTGGATTCGTCAATAAGCAGAATTGCCGCATTTGGGCCAGTGATAATCCAAGAGGTATTGTCGAAAAACCAATGCACCCACAAAGAGTGCCTTTTTGGTGCGGCTTTTGGGCTGGCGGCATCATCGGATCCAACTTTTCCAAAATGAGGCCGCTCAGGCAGTTACTGTGAATGGTATTCGCTATCCTGAGATGGTAACGAAATTTTTATGGCCCGAATTAGAAGATATGGATGTGGACGATATGTGGTTTCAACAGGGCAGTACCACTTGCCACACAGCTAATGAAACAATGGCTCTTTTGCGCTACAAATTCAATGGCCGTGTTATCTCCCGTCGTGGCGATGTCAATTGGCAGCCAAGATCATGTGATTTAACACTGTTGGACTTCTTTCTTTGGGGTTATTTGAAAGAAAATGTGTACGTCGATAAGCCAGCAACAATTCAAGAGCTAAAGGATGAGATAATTTGGCACACTAACGGCATAGAACCTCAATTATGCCCCAGCGTCATCGAAAATTTGGACCATCTGATGGAGGTGTTCAGCCGAGGTCGCTGAGGCCATTTGACCGATATTTTATTCCATACATAATTGAACCATTCCAATATTATCATAATAAAAAGAAATGACAATATTTTCCTAAATAATTTGTGTTTTATTCAAAATCAACATCGGCCCTTCAAATTTAACCACCCTTTACAACAGCATTATAAGATATGTTTATGGATTGCGGAAGACTGATGGAGTCTCTGCATTCTCAAAAAATCTTTATGTTGTATCTTTCGAAAACCTTCTTAACATTAGAGTCCTTATTTTTCTGCACAAAGTTGCATACACAAAAAAACCCTGAATACTTTAATAATTTTATCTAATTTGCTAGATCTACCAGGGGCAAGAACATGATTATACCCAGATTTAAATGTCTTGTGTCAGCATGTTAATTTTAAAAGCCGTTCGTCTTTGGAATGATGTGCCAAACAAATAGCAACGTAACTCTTTTTAGCAAATTTTTATTTAAAACTTTCGCTTAACTTAAACTAAAAATTCCGTGGATAATTTATAAAATATTATCCTATCTTTAGTTTTTGTGTAATTTTTATACGGGTGCACACGTGTGCAGTCTCAATGGCAAAATTACATGAATTGGGCTACGAAGTGGTACATCATTCGCCATATTCTCCGGATTTAGCCCCCAGTGACTATTTCCTATTTCCGATTCTAAAGAAATGGCTCGGTGGAACGAAATTTAGCTCCAACGATGAAATTATTGATCAAACAAATGCCTATTTTATTAACCTCGAAAAATCTTATTTTTTGGAAGGGTTACACAAATTGGAGAAACGCTGGACTAAGTGTGTTGTGCTAATAGGAGATTATGTTGAAGAAAAAAAATTTTTTTTTGTAAAAAAAACAGGGTTTCATTCAAAAAGTCACGGACTTATTGATCTTTTATTTTCTATAAAACTTGTAATATTACTCTTAGTATATTTTCTTTTTAATTTAATATATTATTACATTATGCTTTTGTCTTGCCTCTTCTTAGTCCATATAATATGGATAATTGATCCAGCAATACAATAAATAAAAAATTGTTTTTAAATTAATATATTATGTTTAGTATTTATATTTTTATATGGCAATCCTTGTTAACCAATATAATCCGGGAAATCAATAAATAAAAATAAATGCCTTCGCCGAATCCTCAAGGTATTTTGGCCTAAAACTTTAACAAATTCTGAGTTATGGCTTAGAGTGCCACAGCCTCCAACTGACCATGAGATCAAAGTACGCAAATCTAGATGGATGGGTCACATCCTACGTAAGCCACCCAATGATATCAATAGGAAATCCCTTGATTACAACCCACAGGGAGCAAGTAGAAGGTGACGACCTAAAAATACATGGAGACGCCAAGTTCAAGATGAACTACAAACTGCTGGATTAACCTGGAATGAAGCCAAAAGAGCAGCTTTAGATAGAGTTCGATGGAGATCAGTAATTGAGGCCCTATATTTCTTATAGGAATTTCAAGGATTATTTATACTTCAATGTTGACATTTTTGATACTTCGATGGGAAGACATAAAATATCAAAAAGTAGAAATACGGGAAATTAAGCTTTTTCTTTTACTTTACTTTTTGAAGCATCATATTATATGTGCAGGGCTCTGAGTGCATGAGATGATATAAGAGTTGGTACTTTTTTGTTAAAACCTTAAAGTAGCACGTAAAATGCTAGCATTAACAAAAGTTGTAATTTAGAAACATAAACGTTGGCATAAAAATATCTACACGAAAAAAAAGGAGTTCCATGCAAAGTTAAAAAAAAGAAAAAGGATATATGGCAAACAATAATATGAAAATGTCTTCACTAATATGTTACCATTATATTTTAATGCTAACATTATATTTTAAGTATCATTAAGTGGAAATTAAGTAAATGACAAATTCAATAAAAAACCAAAATACATTTAATAAGTCAATTTGTTTACAATAAGGAACATCCATTAAATAGGAGGTTACAGAATATATGTCTTACACTAACAGGAATTTAAAACAAAGTCATACTACCGCTGGGCCAAAATTTTCTACCTCTTTTAAGGTTTTTCGGAGTTTATGTTATTTCTACTATTTTTTCAGCTAACAGTTCCACTGTGCTTTGAACTCAAACCGATAAAAAAAACAACAATTATTGTATTGACATTTTTATTTTTGTATATCTTATTTTAGTTTTAATTTGATTGATTGCCGTAGTGTTTTATGTTGGTTCTTTTGCCTTCTTCAATTCTTTTTACTTGTATTTTTATTATCATATTTGTTGTTTTTTTTTTTGGGTCCTGAAATTTATATGTGTATAAACAAACTTAAATTTTAATGTGTGAGTATTTAATAAATATAGTTTTTATTGTATCTGGTTGTTATAGAAATTAAAGGTGACAACAAAAATAATTGGTTGTTTCCAAAAAAAGAATTAAAAACGAAGAAAAGGAAATATAAGTGTGGTATTGTTTTTTTTTCGTAATAAAATACACAAAATAATGTACCACAAAATCGAAATCAAAATTGTCATTTGTCCTTTAGCTACTTGTAGTTCAGAAACAAACTAATTGGTTCTTGAATAAAAGCAATTAGTATAAAATTATTTTAAGAAAATAAATAGAATACTATTTAAATATTTACAAAAAAAAAAGTGTACAAACATTAAAAAGTCATGAATAAAAGTTAATAAAATGACGAAATATTTTTCTGTGTTTAGTTTTTTTTTTGTTTATTTATAACATTTTGTTATTGAAGGTCATGAAAAAAACAACAAAATAATGTATAAAAAAGCAGTTAGCAAATATTAACAAAAAGCCCTTAAAAGTAAGAGTTTTAATTTCAATTAACTCTAACTAATTAAATTGATAGGAATTTAGTTCTTGTTTCAATTTTAAACTATAACATTAAATGACTGGGGAGCCATGAAAGGCTTGGTATATGTTTAAATTTGCCAGGAGGCTTTAAAAATAATGACAAGGTTAAACAAAAACCTAAAAAATAAAATTTTTTAAAATAAAATTTCCATCCCTGCGGGAAATTTGTGCCAATTGCACTTTAAGCAATTATCCCGTGACCAGTGAACAACATTTTATAATTAAAAGAAACGAATTGTGATAGGTGTAAACAAGACCTATCACTTAACTGGTGATAATGTGTTTAGAGTGTATTAAGTCCAGAGGAAAGGTAATTGGTCATTGCTGATTCTCTCTAGTTCTATTACTTTATATGAAGGGGATCTATCATATTGACATTGCTCATTTGGGACAATATCTGCGACAGGCATTATTTTAACCGAAATTGTGAGGTTATTTCAGTGACCTGTTACAAAGTGTCAAAAAGGTGCCTACTAAACCCCTCGTAGGGCATCGCCATGTTAAAGTGACTTGTCACGTGACAAGTTTAGTGTTAGTTCCCCTTCCCGTAGGGATGTCATCGGACGTGACATTTGTACGCCTTCAGAGCGATAGAGTTTTTGCACAAATAGTAATAACTGGAATTTTTTTTTATCATTATGTTTTATTTAGAGGGTACTAAATATGAAAAAAATAATTTTTACATTCGGAATCCTGTTGTCCCAATTATCTAGCAAAATAGGTGAATATCGTAAGTGACAGAAATTGGAAGTGATTTTAGGGTGAATGTAAAAATATGAGAAAATCTGCGAATTGTGGAAGGTTTTCTTCCTTTTTTTTAATTTTTTACATTAAACCACATATTTTTCCTTTACAATCCGTAATTGGAAAGAAAGAAATTCTTATGGATGGTTTTATAATGAACAAAATGTATTAGCGTTCGTGACATACAGTATGTGACAGTTTTTTCTCTTATAGTATTTACAAGGTATTAAATATAATTTTTATAAATAAATATATTTATACAAAAACTTAAAACAGACAAGTAAGAAAGTATAGTCGGCCAAGCCCGACCATATAATACCCTACACCATAATATTTTAAAAACTAATTTTTAAGAGTGTACCTTACTTTTGACCCTTCGCCAATCATGGTCACCAGAACAGAATTATGCTATGAGGTTAAGATTTATATAAAAGTTATTTGAGCCGAATACTATTCAGATATCTTCATCTATATGAGATTTGTTTCTCTTTCACCGATTTTAGGAAGGGGGTTTATATGGGACCTATGGTTAATTTTGGACCTAGTACCTATCGTAAAAGTTATTGTCGCCAAATTTAATGTCAATACCAATATTTATAAGGAAGTTATGAAATTAAAAGCTATTTCCGGGAGCAGAATTTGTATGGGTGCTTTGGTCAAATATGGACCGATTCCAATAACATTTTGAAAGATGATTTAGATTAATATAAAATAAGTTTGGACCAAATTTGAATTTAATACCAACATAATAAGATGATACATTTAGTTGCATTTGCCGTATTAACAATATCGTACGTGACAACCTTTAAAAGCTTACAAAATTGTTATTATACCAATTTAAAAAAAAAAAATCCGATCAATATTTGTTTGTATCAAATATCTCGCTGTGAACTTTTATTTTGAAACACCTATGACTTATCCAATACAAATGGCATAGACAAATGATGTTTTTGCACCACGTACGTGACATTAGAATATCATCAAAAAATAAAAAAATAAAAGACTTTTTCGAACTACATATTTGGTCTTTCCTTGTGGATCTTGTCAATTGTTGTTGTAACATTAATTTTAAGGTATAATTCCAATGTTAAGAGTATCTGTATTTATTTGGCAGAAAAGTGAAAATTTTTAGTTGCAGTTACTGAGAATTTAATCAAAGAAATAGTCAGTTTTAACTTTAATTGTTTGCTCTTCAAAAATAGTAATACGCTATAAAAATCTTTTCATAGTAAAGTTTGAGTGTTTTTTACTTTCTACTATATATGGAAAAAAGTTTTAAGGGTTTTAATTTTTTGAGTCGTGGTTGACACGCTCTTGGAAATGCCCATATGTCAAACTTTTACTTGACAAGCAATTTCTACAAAATATTTTAGGCAAAAAACTCTTAAACATTTTTTTTTTTTTTTTTTTTTTTTTTTCATTATTTATTTATTGAATCTTCATATATTAAATATGAACTAACAATAATTAATCAAATCTTATACTAATACTTTATTTTTGTCCTGCCAATGCTAGACGAAAATTTTTCTCTTCACGGTTTCTGTTCACATATGTAGATGTTTAGCGCTCTTCTTGTCTGATGAGTCCTGCTGTATCTCTTCTTCTTAATCTAGAGTGGCCGCTGTAATTTAAAATATTTCGAGCTAGTGGATTTGGGTGCGACTCAAGTCTTTTTAAATATTTTACTGCATAGTTCGTAATAATAGTTTTTACTAACGGCACATTGAGATCCTTGTGAATATTTGAGTTTTTAACATACCAGGGAGCGGCTGTGATTATTCGAAGAAGTTTATTTTGTCGCCTTTGAATTTTTTCGATATTAGAAGCCGAGGCAGTGCCCCATAACTGAATACCGTAGCACCAAATTGGTTTTAAGATAGAGTTGTAAAGTAGAAGTTTACAATCGAGACTAAGAACAGAGTTTCTTCCAATAAGCCAATTAAGTTGAATTGCTTTTAGTTTCATTTGTGTTAGTTTTGCTTCTATATGGCATTTCCATGTTAAACGCCGATCTAGATGAATTCCGAGATATTTTACATGCGATTGTTGGGGCACTAATTGATTATTGATTTTAATAGGGGAACATGACTCCCGACGCAAGGTGAATGTTATATGTACGCATTTTTGCTCATTAACCTTTATTCTCCATTGTTTTAACCACTTTTCCAGTTCAAATATATGATCCTGCAAGTAGCGAGAAGCTTCATGACAGTTTTCGTGCACGCTTAAAAAAGCTGTATCATCAGCAAATGTTGAAGTTAGGGTGTGGTTGTTTGTTGGCATGTCTGAGGTATATATTAGGTATAACAGTGGGCCCATGATGCTTCCCTGAGGGACTCCAGCGTCAATTGGCTGAGGAGAACTTATAAAAGCACCTTCTTTAATAATAAACTTTCGACCGACTAAGTAGCTTTCTAACAGCTTGTGTGTGTTTACTGGTAAATTTAGCTTCAATTTATGTAATAAGCCTTCATGCCAGACTTTATCAAAAGCTTGAGAAACATCGATGAAGAGGGCGGAACAATATTTTTTTTCTTCAAAGGTTTTTCTTATGGCGTTTACTATACGATGGGTTTGTTCAATTGTGCTATGTTCTCTTCTAAAGCCGAATTGATGGTTTGGAATACATCTATTTACATTTAAAATTGGGGTTAATTTTGACACTAACAGCTTCTCAAACAGCTTTGATATATTAGACAATAAGCTTATAGGTCTATATGACTCAACTTTTGTAGGATCCTTTCCTGATTTAGGTATCATGGTAACTAATGATACTTTCCATTCCTGAGGGTAGTATTCAAGGCGTAAAATAGCATTAAAAATAAAGAGAATAATTTTCTTTGCTATGCTGGGTAGCTCCAAAAGCATTTTGTTACTGATCTTATCAAAACCAGGGGCTTTCTTCGGGTTTAAATCATGAATAGCCTTTTCGATTTCTCTTATCTCAAATCTTAGTGGAACAGCTGCTCTAACAGCAACAGGTGGTAACTCGACCGCCATATCGAGAGATGTGTGAGCGGTAAATACGGTTTTCAAATGATTAACAAAAAGATTTCCTTTTTCTATATCATTTCTTGCCCAACTTCCGTTTAAGTTTCTTAATGGTGGTTTAGTGATAACTGGTCTTTTAAGATTTCTAGCTGCACGCCATAATGAGTAGTCTGATTGTGGAGTTGCATCAAGTTCCTTAAGATATTTTTCAAAGGATGCAGTTTGTTGGGACTGCAGTAACTTTCTTAGCCTTTTTGTGCAGTCTTTTAATAAAGTCTTAAGTTGGGGGGATCTGTGCAATTGCCACTCTCTTCGAACTCTCCTTTTTTCAGTCAATAGACGCTCGACATCTACAGAATATATGATATTGTTTTTGGTTTTTTTGAGGGTTGTGCTGGAATGTTGAACAGCTAGTTTGAGATAACTGTCAAAATTAACAATAGCGAGATCCACGCTCTCCGGTGTGCTAAGCGGAATATTTTCTGTGCAATGGGCACTAAGATATTTTTTATATTTTAACCAATTTATTTGTGAGGGTGATTTGGATAAGTACCCAGACGGCGATACGATTCTATTTGGAATCATTATAGTAACAATTGTAGGTGTGTGGTCGGAAGATAATTCTAAGGAAGCCTCAACATAAATCGTTTCTGCGGGGATGTTTTTAACCACTCCAAAATCTATGACATCTGGAACTTTTTGCTGATCAGTAGGCCAATATGTTGGTTCACCGCTCGCGATCACATTTAGATCCATTTTACGAATTGTGTTAAACAAAACACGACCCTTAGGCGTAATAAGTCGTGACCCCCAGAAAGTATGTTTAGCGTTATAATCGCCAGCAGCCAGGAAGCAGGGTCCTAATGCTTTGAAGTATTTATTATATTGGCTTTCTGATATTGAAAATCTAGGTGGTGAATATATTGATGAAATAACTAGGTTTCGATTTAATTCCTCGACGCAAATGGTCGTTGCTTGGAGATAATCTTCACGATGATCACACATTAAGTAGTGTTTTACTCGGTTTTTTATCAAAATGGCAGAACCTCCACAAGCTCTACCTCGAGGGTCCTTGGTATCATATAATATATAACCATTGATTTTAAACGTATTTCTCGAGGTCAGATGAGTTTCAGAAACCATCATAACATCGGTTTGTTTATTTTTAAGGAAGTATTCTAGTTCATTTTTATGTTGGCGGATGCCGTTTGCGTTCCAAAAGCAAATTTTTAGACAGTTCATGGCTTATTTAGTACAGCTTGCAATAACATCGATTGCATTCTTAACATTTCTTGCATCATGTTACCCATTGTGTTGGTAAAATTGTTAACGGTTTGCACTAATGTTTCCATGGTTTTTTCTAGCCGAGTTAAATTAGAAGTGGGAATTTCGTCATTATTTGGTAAATCACCTTGCAATGGCATATGATTAGATTTTAAGACATTAGCGTACGAGGTTCTGTTATTATTTGGCTGCGGTATTTGAACGCCGTTAGTGTTTTCTTGATAAGTTGCCTGCGTTTGAGGGGGATTAAGTTTCTGTCCAACAGAACGCTTGACAATAGAATATACCGGACATCCTCTATAGTTGGCAGTGTGATTACCACCACAGTTGCTACATTTTTTTACATTAGGGTCATTTTTTGACTTATCACACTGAACGGTACCATGTAGTTCTCCACATACGACACAAACAGGGGGTAAATAGCAGTATGCCCTAGTATGACCAAATTCTTGGCAGTTTAAACACTGAACAGGCCCATTTCTTTTGTGCGGCTCTTCTATCGTTATTTTCCTGTACAGGATGTATTTTAAGCTGTAAATGGGATGCGTTTCATTTTTTTTTAGCTTAACGTCGCCGGGCTCTAACTCCACTCGAAATAGTGGTTGGGGATTTTTTTCCCTATTTTTAATATTTGTAACATTTTTAATTTTGAAACCCTTTTCTTCTAAAAATGTTTTTATTTCGTCTGGGTCCACGCATGAGTCAATGCCCTTTATCACAACCTGCAGACCTTTGCTGCTTTTCAGCTGGTAAGTATAGAAGCTTTTTTTAAGTGCTTCAAACTTATTAATTAATTTACGAAAATCATTCTCATTATTAATCTGTATTTTTGTTTCGTTAATATTACCACGCTTGATTGCAGCTACGTAAAACGAATTTTCACCTATCACCGATATTAAACTTTTTATTAGCTCACTTGAGTTTTGCTCTCTAAGATATATCGGGGGTGGCTTCGACGATTTTATGACGTTGGGTGTTTCAGAAGATTCATCCTCCAGAATTGCAAAACGATTTTGCGAGTTTATTCTATCAAAAGATGGAACTTTCGAGGCAGAGGCAACAGCTGAAGAGGCAGGGCTGCGACCACGTTTAAGCACTGTTATATATCTATCCATACCAACTTGCACTTGTGGTTTTTGACAACTTTTTTCTTGTTTGTTTAACATTGCGTCTATGTTTGGGATTATGGTAGCAGTGGTAACGCTTGTATTGTTTTCTGTTGTTGTGTTTATTTCCACATTGCTTTCACTAGCATGAATATCATTTACTTTTGTTGTTGTTTCATTGTTATTACTCATATAGAGTTGTTTTTGTTTTTTTCACCGTTTTTTTATTTTTTTTGTTTTTATTTTTTTTGTTGACTGTGCTCTTTTTATTATGTATAATGTTGTTACACCGAGATAATAAAAGAAAAAAAGAATAAATATTTTTTTGCACAGATTATTTGCAAGTATGTATGTGCGTACGTACATACATACATATGTAAGTATATTTTTTTTTACTTGTATTTTTTTTTTTCTTAATTTTTTTATAATTATTCTTTTGTTCACTTTTATATTGAGCGTCCAAATTCGCTTGTTACACTGATATTATTAATTAATTTATGTTAAAAAAAAGAACCGTATGCGGAGTTAAAAGAAACACGTCTTTTCTCATCGAGCACGACCGACTGAATGAAAGATAAATGTTATTTTAAACTGACTCTTAAACATAAACTACAAATTATAAGCATACACTTGCAAAATAGTGGAGCATAGTTTGCCCATTTTCTTAAGCTTTATTGAATTTTTTACAAATTTTGTGATATATTCTCAAAAAGAGGATATACACCGAACATATGCAGGTTAAGAAATTTTTGAAAAATGTTGAAAGATAGTAATAGCTAAATATTAACTACAAAAATGTATGCTTACATTTAAAATCTTATTAAATAAAGAAGTTCGTTTTATATTTTGTTTTATGGAAAATTTATTGTTTTAAAAAATTCTTCTTTTTTTACAAAAAAAAAGTGTAAACCAGTACTAAAAAATTTTATTTAATTATAAAAATTTTATAATTTCCAGTTTCTCAAAAAGAATATATGAAAAGCCCCTAAACGGATTAATATTTGCCTAAAAATTTTTTTCTGAAATTATAGCATTTCATAATCCACGCTCTCTAAGTTAATTTTCTTTCTAAAAAATTTCTTTAAAACCTTAAAAGATATATTTTTTTTCAGAATTTTTTTTTTATTTTTACTTGTTTGCTTTTTTTTAAAGTTAAACGTTTGTAACAAAATTTTTTGAAAACTAAAATCACTAATATTTTAAAAATAAAAAAATGTTAAGCTACAACTCAACAAATCCTAGGATTTTCTTTATAAAGTTGAATAATATAACAAAATTGTACAATTTATAATTTATAAAAAGGATACTTAGAAAACACCTGTAAGAAAAACATTGCTTTTAAAATGTTCCGCTAAAGTTCTTAAATATCTTAATCTTAGTCCTGTAAACGTGTTACTCTTGACACAAATTTAATTTTAAATGTGACATAAAACATTTCCAAAAAAAAAGATATTTTGCTTGTATCTTCGAAATTGTTTTAAACTCAAAAAACATGACAAACATTTATTAAAAAATTTAATCTGTTTTTTTCTTATTTTAATTCAAAGTAGGGTATAAAGTTACATCACATTAAGCTTAAAAACACATATTCCTTTAAATCAGAATCCTCTCATCTTTGAAAAGTTTTTCCTCAAACAAAATATATGTAACCTTAACCAAGAAAACATTTTGCTATTTTAATGAACATATAAATCTTTTTTAATATTGAAAGCTGATTTTGTTAAATTTTAAAATAACGATATATGGATAACTTCGTAAGAATGAATTGTGTATAGCAAAAAAAAAACTTAGAGAAAAACTACAAACTGTTAGCATAAATTTAAAATCTTTTTTTTAAATAAATATGAAGCACTCCTGAAGGTACATATAAGAATATATATTATTCCTTATATATTTTTATTATTACACAAAATTTGTTTAAGTGAAATACCTTAAATTTTTATTGCATTTTGCGATTATGTAAATAAAGGATATATGACAAAAATAAGCAAGAATTTAAATTTTGTAAGAAGTTTTATAAGCAACAAAAAAAACTACATCCCGTAATCAAGTAAGCTTTTGATTAAAAAAGAAACCTAAAAATACAAATTTTATTTTTTTTTTAATGTAATTAAGTTTTCTTATTTTCAGAATAAAGGATAAATGGCAATTTTTTGAACGACTGAACATTTTGTTAAATAAATTGCAGTAAATAATTCATCATTAAAAAGTACAGAAATTGTAAGTACAATTTTAAATTTTATGTGATCAATTGTTGCAAGCTAATGGAACTTTTTATTAAGCACATCTCTGTAATAAATTTATATTTTTTTTTTATTATTTGTTTAGTGGATACTAATTTAAAGTAAATCATTTTATTTTAATCAGTTTTTTATAAATTTAGAAAAAAGAATATATGATGAACTTCTGTAAGGACATACATCGTGGAAATCTTTTTAAAGTATTTGCTTTGATAACTTAAACTCCATATTGTAAGCTTATTTTGTTTTAGATATCATGTGGAACTTAATTGTTATTGCCAAAATTGTTTTAATTATTATAAAATTTAGGGGTTTCTTTACTTTCATAACATTTTAGACTTATGTAGTTTTAAAATTTCTACATCATTTTTATTATTAAAAACACTTTGGACTAATTACATAAAAACTTTTACCAGAAAAATTTTTTTAAGAAAAACTTTGCAGCTTTTGCTTTGAGATCCTACCCCGTTTCATAAATGATTTTCTAATTAAACAAACTATTATTATGACACATTTTCATAGAAAATTTGTTTTGTTAGCTTTTATTGAATTTAAAATATTTTTATGAATATGACAGGTAAACTATATATTGCAAAATAATTAGTTTAACATAATTTATGTTTTATATTCATGATTGCGAAGAAAAGTTAAAAATGTTAAGACAAATCCTTTACATGTTTTAATATTTAAACGTTTTTTTCTAATAAGGGATATATGACAAATTTTTTAGTTAGGAAATTAAATGAAATTTTAGCAAGAATTGCATACTGTGAGCGTAATAAGTTTGGATTAAAGTTGATACGAAAATGTTTTTCTTAATATATTTTTTTGTTATGTGCTTCTAATGCAATATCAAGTAATATTCTCACTTTATTTAACGAGCAATAGTAGCGTAGTTCTTTAGGCCGTTGTAGTGAAATAGACCCTCAAATTGATTGAACAGGGCACCGTATTTAAATATTTAAAACAAATATATAAAAAAGGGACCTACAAAGTTATCCATGGTTTCAAAACCGCCGGTCTGACAAGGCTGTCAGCTGTAAAATGTCTGTCATCTGAAGTGCCATTTATTAAGTGAAGGGCAAGAACGCGTAAAAATAGCTAAGCCTTAGTACAAAAGTTTTGGTTCAAACGTGGCCACTTTTCGAGCATTATGGGGTGATTATAGTCGTCATAATCAGCCTACTCTGCAAGAAATTGGCAACACCAGAATGACATTTTAAGAGACTGAAGTTGGACCTTATACGTTAGTATGGCCTTAATGGAAGATTATTAAGTGAACGACATATGGTTTCAAAAAGACGGAAACAATACGACCGAATTTGGCTTTATGGGATAGAAAGTTTCTAGAACAAGTAATTTCACTTTTTGTATCATCGATTAGACGCCGTTTGGCTTTTTCAAAGACCATGTTAGGCTATATCAAAGACCGTGCCTACAAGGCTTGAACTATAAAATGTAAGCAAATTTTTGTTAGATTTAAAGCGGTTTAACTAACATTCTGCAACATATAAATTTTTCTAGACTTTTAATTAAAATTTCCTTATCCTAAAATACAAAACAAAAGTAATTCTGTTATGTTGTTTCTGGGTCAATCATGTTTTTTTTTAAACTCTAAAAAAGGATATATGACCAAGTGCTTAAAAGATTGGTAATTTTTACAATATCTTTTTACAAACAGTTTTTAAGGCTGAAATACAATTGGTAGATATATTTTGGTTTGACTTTATTTATTATATTTTGTTATATGATTATTCGAAAATTTTTGTAAAAAAATTTTTGTTTATATGTGTGTCTTTTAACAAAATTTCTGTTACCCATTTACTATTCTCAAAACTAATTTATTTAAGAAATCAACAGTATGTCCTTGAACCATGACATTTTGTACATGTAATAATAATTTGGCTGTTACTACATATTTTGTTTTTCGTTTTTGTTTTTTATTTATAAAAAATTTTATTGTCTTAATTTCGAAACAATTGCTTTATTTTTATATTTCAACGAAATGTTTGTTTACACAGTGTCTCATTTTTATTTGCCGTTGTTATATTTAAACACACACGCACATCCAAAGTTAAATAAAACGACCATGAGAAACCAGCACAGCTAAAAGTTTAATACTTAAATAAAAATTGTGTTTAATGTTAGACTGAGACCAACAATTGTCTCTGCTTCTCATAAAGAATATATGTTTTTATATGGGTATATAATAAATTATATTACGCTTCTATTTTTGTGCAGTGAAAATTTTCTTTAGAAATCCCCAAATTACAATTATTTAATTTTGTTTTTGTTTTTGTTATTTTTTTTTTGTTTTTGTTTGTTTTTGTATTAGTTGCTTTACTAGAACTAATAAAAAGTATATTTTCCTTTTCCATTAAATAGTCAACAACAGTACACAGCACAAAAATAAAAATAATAATCGTAAATAAAGATTATATAACCTCGCCCCTGATGCAAATTAAAAAAAAAAAAAACCTACATCATAACAAAAACACAAATGTGTTGTCTACTTTAAGGCTTAAAAAAATACACTTAAAAAAGCAAAATAGAATAAAACAAATGTCTGCTAAATCATTTCGATGACAATTCTGCCTTTGTACTCATCTACACAATTTTGTTTCTTTAATAATATCGAGACAATATTTAAATAAGGATATTTTTAGAATGCTTGAAAAATTTAATTACATATTTTCATTGACATATTTTGTGGCTATTAGTTTCTTTTAAACTCTTAATTTAAAGTAATTTAAATTAAAGTAATTTTGTATAACTCCTTTTAATTTTATATTGAATCTTTTTAAAGTTAATTTTATTAACTGCAATTTTTTATAAAGCCTTTTTACTCTTCTCTGCTATTTTTTTAAAGTTTTTTTTTTCGAATCTATAAACGATGCTTTCCTTTAAAAATTTAGAAAATTTTTTAAATTAAGATATTTTATAATCTACAACTGAGTCAAATTTCTTTAAACTGCAAGCTGCCTTTCTACAAGTTACAACTATTGCATTTGTAGCTTGTAGATTTTAAGCTTGTAGTTTGTAGTAATTGATGATTTTTGGCGCTCATAAAAATTAAAGAATTTAAAAAAAATCTTACTAAAGTTAAAATTTTAAAATGTTTTATAAGAAGTTTGTAATCAAATTAAAATTAAGTACTCAAATTAAAATCGGTAAGTTTTAGAAGCTCAATACAAAAGAACTTGTTTTATTGTATAGTAAGTTTTAAAGCGATAATTTTAGTTTTTATGGCCCATAAAATAAGCTGCAGACAAAATATTGAATTAATGTAGCATACTTTCAGGAGATTATAAATAAAAATTTCCTTTTTACTGATAAAAGAACACGTAGCATACTTTGAGAACCTCTTAAATCTTAAATGTTTTGTTGCCTACATTAAGGCTTTAATTCTACTGTAATATTTGAAGCCTACAATTAGGCATAACTTTATTAATAAAATATAGTTTTTAAATTATTTTATTCCAAAAAATGTCTTTACATTTTACTTAGTTTATATTACTTTTCAATTGTTTTCCTATTCTAATAATGTTTTGGAATATTCCTTTGTCAAAAGAAAAATTACAAATCAGATGTAATTGTTAAGAATTGTATTTGGCTTATTAAACCAAACCTATAAAGTGCTGATTTAGCCATATCTATGATACTTACGAGGAAAATATATATTTAACAAGAAAACAAATATTTTGTTGGTTAAACGTAGTACAAGGAAAACTACATATTGTACGCAAATTAACAGTTGACAATGACTGCAACGTATTCAAAAAAAAATAATCATACATTGTCGAATTGTTTAACGCCTCAAGCTGGAAAAGATACATAATTGAACAGGTTTCTTCTTGTTTTTCTGATCACACCGGATATCCTTTCTCAAATGGAGCTTTAAGATTAAAAAAAATTAACTTTATTCTGTCAATAGGGATATCTAATGAAAGGGAAATGCACTTTATTTATCTCAAAATCTATGCCTAGATGTATAAAAACTAATAAAGTATTTTGACCACTTTATTCGTTTTTATACATCTAGTCTAATTGTTGAATAGTTGAATTGTAACAAATCTTTAAAGAGAAATGTTGCCATTTCTTTTCTTAAATGATTAGAAGGCCCTTTTTTATTTTCGTCTTTTAAAGTAAAATATTTTTATAAAGTTTTAGGAAGATTTACTTTTCTTTTGTTTTAATTAAAAATTTTACGGATTTTTACGAAAAAAGGGTCATTTAACAAAAGGATATATGGGAAGAAATTTTTTTGAATAACAATTTTTTTTAATTAAAACTACAAAATATAAAGCAATTTTCTTCTACTATTGTACAACACATCAAATAATTTTATCAAGATTTTGAATCTCTTACAAAACTGCAATTTCAAGAACAGGATAGATATATGACTGACTTTTAAATAGTGTCACACTTTTAATAATTAGACTAGATTTCAAATTTGTATAATGTCAACTAATTAAAAATGATTAAATCAATATCTAAGGAAAAAGCTAAATTTTTTTCTATTTCTTTTATATTTAGAAAACTGTTTGTTGTTGAACCCTAGAAAGATAATCATATCATCACATATGTTAAACATAATCTGACGCATTATTTTAACCTGCTATATTGATGTATTTATTGATTTATTAAGAACATAAATATTGAATAAAAATACCGAAATTTTAAATATGTATATATATATTTATTATGAGAGAGGAAAGTAACAAAAAAACTTCTTCAGTAATCAAAATCTTTAGTAATCAACGTAAAAATCGTATTCCTATGAAAAGCAATCACTAATCTACGTCATTTTGATTCATAAACTTGTTATATTTCGAAATTGGCAATACCCACCGCAGCAACGTGTGTGCTTAGAGGAGGTCTACGTAACGATTGAAATGTCTGAAGGGCACGACCACGGATTCAACCTATTTAACAATAAATCACAATCTAAGGGTTCCTTATGGCCTGCAGTTGAAGATAATTAGCCGGGCGATATGTGGTTTCAACAAGACAGTGCCACGAGCTAAATAACACGACCGATTTTGGTTTTATTGTATGGAAATTTTGGGGAGATTGACCTGTCTTTTGTTTTAGTTACAAAATTTTACAGTGTTTTTTTACAGATAAAAGGGTAATTTTATAAAAGGGCTTATGGTCAACTTATACCACAACAAATATTTTAAAGAAACTTCTTAGTTAAAACTATGTTTTAATAAAAATTACAACCTGTAATGAAATTTTCTTCTACTATTATACAACATATCAAACTATTTTACCAAGAAATGTATATAAACTTTTTGAATTTATAATAAAACTGCAATTTGAAAAACAGGATAGTTATATGACTGACTTTTAAATAGTGCCAAGCTTTTAATAATTAGATTAGATTTCAACTTTGTATACGTTTAACGAAGTTTAAAGTATAAAGTCAGTTTTTAAGGAAAAGTTAAATTTTCCATTTCTTTTTTATTTAGAAAACTTTTTGTTTGTTGTTTAATTGTTTTGGCTCTAAGTGGTGCAACTTGTTCTGCCCCGCCCAACATGGGAATTGGGTGGAAATAAATAAGCGGATGTCACAAATTGAGTGTATACTAGTGAGGTCTTCCGGTTTACCGTAAATCGGCTAACTGATTAATTACAATCCGATTAACTGATCGGTTGATTTAAAATCGGTTGTATTCGATTAACGATTAAGCCGGTTAATTTCAGTCGATTAATCGACGCAACAAAATTTTTAATTTTTTTTTTTAGAATTACATATTTTTTTTATTTTTTAATTATTTGTATCGTCTCATATACAATAGGTATATGTTTAGAAAATATTTTTTCATGCAAACAAAGAAGGAGTTCTATCAATCTTTTAACAGAATTAACCGAAACAATTAGAAGAGTTAAAATTAAAAAAAAAAAAATTAAAACAGGACTCTATACGTTTAGAGAAATCCAGGAAAAGGACTGAGAAATAAGATATTCTGTATTATGGGCTGCTTTGGATTTCTCCAACATCTACGTTAAGTGAAAGAATTTTTTCTATGTCAAGTTTTATCAAAAATAAAGAGAAAAATCGCTTAAATCCTTAATATTTAAGCCAAATAATTTTTCTTAAGGATTGTTTTTTAAGGGATCCTTATACTATTGAACTAACTTATCAAATTAACTCACAGCTTATTTTTTCATTACTAGATAATATTTATGTATTAATTAAAAAATATTTATTACATATTAATGAATTATTCTCTTGTTTGCTCGTTTTAGTTCAAGAATTTTAATGTTTGTTATGTTATTTTTTTTTTACTAATAAATTCTAAATAATAAATAATTTATGCATTTTTATTTAGTGAAATTACTTAATTTATAAAAAAAAGGTTTATTAATCGGTTAACCGATCAATTACAAAATTAACCGATTATTAACCGATTAGACCAAAACCTCGGTTAATTAATCGAGCGATTAATCGATTAAGGCAAAAGTCCGATTAAATGAATACCCTAGTGTATACGATAAGTAAAATTTTTTTTTTGGCACGTATGAGCATAACGCGATGTTAGCACTGCGGTAACCGAATAACGTGCTGAATACATCTTGTTTTGATCCAATATCTCCTAAGGTATTCAGGCTTTACCTTTGCGCGTGGCTCCAATATATGCCCTAAGGTTTGTCATCAAACCCGTGGCCATATCAAAAGCAGGTCTGTACAGACCATTTCATTTGTAACCGCATATAAAACCGAACTCAATTATCAAAGCGGTCTAAATTTGCGTCCATTGTGTTCGCCGTAGCCGATTCAAGGAAGTCTTGGGCGTATTCGCCTCTAGCACGCAAAAAAAAGTTATATACTCTTTTGTACGCAAAAGGTCTGTACAGATCTGATTGAACCTCCTAGGGTTAACATTATTTGTCTATTTTGTCAGAATTTTTTCTCTTTGTTTAAGTATTACAAATTATCAATAAAGGATATATGACAAAGTTTTATACGGCTTCAAAGTTTGTTCAAATAGTAGTCACAGAAAAACTTTATTGTGTAGACAACTTTATCTTAAGTTTTCTAACTTTGCTTAACTTTTTTAATAATTTATTTTTGTTTTTTTTTTTGGGCAATGTTGGCTCATTTCGTCAGCCTGTGTACCTGTAAAAAGCATTTATTATTAGTTTGTGTGACTATATTTCAAAAGAATTTCAGCAGCTGTCATAAACAATTCATGATGACTTTATTTTAAGAAAACAAAAGTATTAAGTATTTTTTAAGTCTGAGGATTAAAAAGGTAAAAAGATGTTTAAATGTAAAAAGAAATCATGCTTAAAGTTTGCTTTTTATTTGTTATGCTGCTTTACTAATAATTTTTAATATCATCCCAAAAGCGTGCTTTATATTTTGTTAGATTAACATGTTACATGCTTAGTTGTTTATACTAAATTTTAAAAAAGAGAATATCCCAAAAGTATGCTTTATACCCCATAAGTAATGGAAGTTATATGCTAAGTTCTTTATATAATATAAATAATCATCCTAAATGTATTCTTCAGAGTTTATTATTAAGAAAGGTAACTTTTGCCATTAATTAAATAAGTTACTGATGGTCTTTGCACTAAAAGCTTTTCCTTTTTTTTAAACTGAGATAAATTTTCATATTTTTTTTAAACCCCCAAGTACCCACACCACAATCCTTTTTTATTGTAGATTGTAGTCAGAGTGGCATCACAGCTTAAAATGTATATGCACATACATTTGCCATTGTTAGATGTGAGTTATCGTTAATCTTCATCAGTTTTTGAGCAGTTTGTTGCATGCCATGTTATTGTTCATTTATTGTTTTTTTTTTTTTTTTTTTTTTTTTTTTTTTGATACAAACAGAAACTCATATGAATTAACATGCAATGGATTACACACACACTTATCTTTAGACATGTGTATCGTGCACAATTTTGAAAAATCTACATTAAAATGTAACAGAATACTAACGTTTTGCTCTCTTAACTTTTGACTTATGAAATTTTGTTTGTGTTTGGTATTTTCTAAAATAATTTTTTTTTTTGCTTTACATTTTAAAAAATGTTAAGTAATCTACAGTTGTTGAGCTGTTCTTCTTTTACTTCTAATGCTTTGACAGTTGACAGTCCAACATCAATCATATTTTTGTTTTTCCTTCTGCCCGTTTTCATTTTATGGCTGCAAGAAAAAATTGTTTTTGTTGTTACCCCAGTAGAAAAGTTGTTGCAGTTTAAAAGAGATGAAATTTGTTTTGCTGTCAGTTTTAGCCTCTTATGGTACAACTTATGTTTTATTGATTGGTCACTTAAGGTTTGTTAAATTTTCCAGTCGTAGTTTTTTTTTTTTTTTTACTATTGTCCTAACTTGATGGATAATACGTAAAGTGAGTTGTTAGGGCAAATGTGTAAAAGACTATTGGATAAAGGGGTTTTATTAAAGAAAAAAAACATAAGTTGAAAACAAAGAGAAATAATATCGAAAATAGTTTTCAAAAGAATGAACACATTTTGTGGCCTAATTAGAGCAGCTTCTTGTAAGAAGTCCTGGCAAACATGAAGTTCTCAGTTAACGAGTTTGTTAATTTAAATTATGACTGAAATTTACAGATAATACTGTACCCACTATTTTCACGCATTCCTTTTTCCCTTTTTATTTACCTATAACAATCTAAAAAATATGTTGCCTATCTTTAGGATGAATTTTTGTAACTCATGGCGGCCATACACAGCCAAGTTCAGTGCTAAAATCTGACTGTGTAATGTGTCTTTGTGTAGTGTATGACGATGTTTTTGCTATTAATGCAGTGAACTGAGTAAAAATAAGAACGATTTTGATATTTGCTCATGTTTGTAAGGCTGTACTTATTTGGGATAAAATAAAAAAAAAAAAAAAAAAAAAAAAACTGAGCGTTGCATTGATTTGTCAGGTGACTAGTTTTCAACGATATTTAAGAAATTCTCAAAATTCAAGTAGCTTGTCAGTAAAAAGAAAATATTTAGAAAGGAAATGGTGAATTTGATACTACGTGCTTATTTCAATATCATTTTTGAGATTGAAATTTTTTGTAGAATTAAGTCTTTCAAATAGGTAAGTTTAATTCTTCAAAAAATAGCTACTCAATTATCATAGGTACACATAATTTTTTAATATTTAACGGAATTATGAAACATTTTGAAAATAAGTCCCCCAGTATGTACATATTTTTTACCAGGGCAATGACGGCAGGGGAATGACGAATATCAACAGAACTCTCTTTAATTACAATTTAAATATTTACATTTAAAAAAATTGTCATGAATCGGAAGTTAATATTTAAAATAAATTTTAAAAAATTTCACAAAATTATAAAAGATATTCAACTTTTTCTGAACTTATACTTGCAGCGAGAAAATCTGACTGATGTAAGGATTTAGAATAATATATTTTTTAGCTACTCTTTAAAATATGGATACAAACAATAGTTTAAGAAAATTTGTTGCCTAAGGTTTGGCCTTGCCTCTTCTTAAGGCAACTACTACCTGAACTTTAAGAGTACAAAATGTATTGCCTACATTTAGGCAAAGTTTGCTAAAAAGGTATACAGGATATTTCCAAAGGAAAGTCTAGTTTTTGTCACGTTACGCCACCAAGCTTTTTAAATTGTTTCTCAAAGAATAATTTTTTTATTCGGCCATGTTCTGGAATTAAAAATCACTTAAAATTCAAATCGATGAATATTTTCAATTTTTATTTTTTTAATTTTATTTCGTTTATTAATTAATTGAGTCCTTAAGCCATTTACGATAAATATAGCTATTCATGTAATGATATATGATATGATTATTTCAATTACATTTTTTTTAAAAACTAACGTATCCTTTCCTGATTTCAGAAGTAATTCTGCCAAAATTAAGTGGTCCTCAAAATATGGGGTATATAAAAGAATTTATTTTAAATAACTTTAAACACAGGATCGTTTTAAAAATTTGTTCTATTCAAATTTCACGTGTTTTTGATTTCCAGAACAAGGCCGATTATTTAATTTCTTTTTTGTGTAAAGTGCGATTCCGTGAAATATGGAAAAATTTTGAACAACATGGGTCTAAAATAAAAGCTTAATTGCTTGGTGGCGTAACGTGACACTTCTGTCGAAGTGCCCATATGGAACATTTTCTGTCCCAAAGAAGTATGATGCATGAAAGGGTAAATTTGCTTTAAAAAAAACTTTAAATAAATACATTTAAAGAAAGTTAAAATATATAGAATCTAAATCATTTAAATGAATTTCTTTACTCAAAAAAAAAAAAAATAAGGGAAAAACCTTCATAACGCAACAAAATTTTTAGACTCAATTTTGCTTTAAAACTTTTCAGTAATAAATTAATTTTAATAAACGAAATTGCTATTCTACAAAAACCAACCACATTATTGTGGTTGTCTATCTCATTAGGTTTTAATAGCTCTAATTAAACTTCGTATATTTGAACAATTAATTAAAATAGTTAATTTGCCCGAAATAAAATCTAAAAGCCACAAATTTTTTTATTTTTTATTTAGAAAAAAAAACTATTTTTTATTTTAGTTAGTTTTAGTTATATTAAAAAAAATATCTGTTGTAGAAAATAGAAATTTAGCTAGAAAAAGGTCATTTACTTTGCTATAAAAAATACACACACATGCAGGTAAATGCCAATATGACGTAAATATTTTAAAAATATAATATGCAGTTTTTTTTTTAATACGAAAAATGAGAAAAAATCCTACAAAACAGGATAAATAATATACTTAGACACGCGTTCTATAGTAGAAAAGGATGCTGATGAGTGTATAGAGAAAAGCCAACTTAGCTATATTGTAAATATAGTAAGAGACATATCAAGCATAATTTATTTGTTAGTGTATGTTTATTTTTCACAATAAATCAATAGATTATGACATCATCTCTTATAGAAAACTATCACTTCTTTAGTTGTGTGTAAAGTGTGTAAAAAAAATAATAAATAAAAAAGACTGCAATGTTAAGCCGCTATAAAAGAGGGAGCTGCTTTTATACTTAGAAAAAAATTTCATATATGAAATTAAATGCACATGTCGTTTAACATGGTTGGTTGGTTATTGTGGCAAGCAATCAAGTAGAGTCATAAGTCGACGTTTTGACAACACCCCACCATTCAAAAGGATATGAATAACAAAATAAAGTTACAAGAGTCAACCTGCCATATTCAAAAAATCTGATCAGGTTACCTAAGCGGATCATCTTTAATTCTGATAGGTCGTTCAGGATATGCTTGCCTTGAAGTCTATATCAAGTCAAGTGGAGTGCATTCGCAGAGAATATATACAACCAGTGTTCGAAAATAAAGATTATATACTGTACTTTGGTGCTCTCTACGCTAGAAATATGGAAAACACAAGATGTAGTGGTATTTGTGTAGTAAATACCGTACACAGAAAATATTAAACAATTTCTCTAATCACCAAATTTATACCAAATTCATAATATCGAGCAAACTATTTGTTGATTTTGCACCTATAACCAAAATGATTATATTGATTACTAAAAATTGTAAAATTGTAAATATTTTTTTTTTCAATATGTGATATTTTTAATTTTAATTAAAAAAATGATCAAAAAAATTTGCCATTTCAAACAATGTGTTAATTTATTTAATTAAATATTGGCAATTCCCAACAACAATTCTACATGTTTAGATAATTTTATTTTAAACGAAAAAGGTCAATTAGGATTTTTTGTTATTTTTAATTTTAATTCAAAATTTATTTCAAAACAACTAAAATGTTAATTAAATCAAAATTAAATTTTTAATTTTCTTTCAATTAAAAAAATAATTGATTCAATTATCACATTAGTTAAATTTTAATTCTTTATAAACCATTTTTTTTTTTTAATTGATAAAAAACTTTTTCTGTGTAAAAAAGTTTTTATATTTGTGATTTTCGTACATAAAAAAATAATGTACTTATTGAACTCATTATAAAGATCTCATTGCGTTCTGTCTAATCTGTCTTAAAAAAAAATCGCAAACTTTATTGTGGCCGGTTCAGAACATTAACCCTGGATGGTTACTCTTCGTCGAATCGACGAAGATCATTTACACTTTATCATATAACTTTTTTATGTGTAATCAAAATACGTTCTTTTTTCAACAACGTTAGCTAATGGCGAAAGCTTTAAAAATATAAAAAAAAAAATGAAAACACAAAAATTCGCGTCAAATTTTGAAAGAGAAGAAAAACTTTTATTTTTTATTCTTTATACAATTTTATTTTTTAATAAAATGCTTAACTAAAAAACTTTTTTGTTGATTTTTTTATATAAAAAATCTTTCCACTAAAATTTTTTTTTCAAAAGTTCGTCGATTAGACGAAGAGTAACTTTAATGTACTAAAATGAAGTGTAACCTTTCAGAATTCGTGTTCGTTCATTTCAGTTGTATTCAGCGCCCTTATGGCTGGTAAAGACAACAAAATTTGTAGAAAAACATTTAATGAAAAAAGATTCAACAAGTCATATACACAATACACTCACAAGCTATTGATAGTGTGGTCTTGCAAATATCCAAGCAACAACAACAATTCTAGTGGGAAGCGTTGCTAAAAATTTGTGTTTACTAACTCCTTCATCAATGTGAAAAAAACACTACAGAACAAATATTAAAATATAATTTATATCTACAGAACCACTGCAATTCATGAAGCAACAATCACAGATAGCGCATTTTACTTTTTAAAATGAAATTCTACTGCGCATGACGTCAAAATGACGTCACGCAGGACCAACCTGTATGCGATTTTTTTGTTCAATACAAAGCAGAATAATCTCTGTCTATGTCACACAAAATAACGGACCTGCGCAATGACGAAAAACAGACCACTACATAATGTTTGCTACTTTTGTGAAAATAGTTAGGAACGGTATTAGGGGTTATGTACTAAAACACAAACATTAAAAAAATAGAGATCGTTTCTGGGTGTGTGTACCGTACGCTAAATAATGTTCTGTTTATTTTGGAACACTAAGTCCAACTGTTTCTTTTTTCTCTGGTACATAGCAGCTACTCGTATTAGACGGGCTACACAGTCTGCTGGCATGTTCTTCGACTGCGCGGTAAACTACAATTGTTTATGTGCGAATATCAGTAAGTGCATTTATACGTGCGATCGGCAACCTATACTATTACATTTTGCGATTGTATGCGTTGTATTTAATGTTGTTAAATTCTCTACAATGTGTGTGCACACGTACGTAACAAAAGAGCATAAAAGAGAAAAAAGAAAACGCGGGGCCCTGATTTTGCCGACCGCAGAGTTATACATATACTGTATAGTGTTTTTTATGTGATTAGTTTAGAGAAGCATTTTCTTAACTTTAAACTATAATCTTTTACTTGCTTGTAACTACACAGCATATGGAATTGTCAAAATAACATTAGTTCTCATCAGTACGCAAAAAAAAATGTTAGTATAACCAAAATAAAATAATTATATTTCATTATTAAAGTTGGTTTTGGGAATAAAATTATTTATGAAAAGATTTTTTTTTTATAATTGATAAAAAAAATAGTGAAATTTATTGTTGGAGGATAAGCTGTTCCTATGCGTATTTCACTGGTTGCTTAGGCCAGATAATCAGGAAACGTCTTCCCCAAAAAATTTTAGAAAAACCAAAAATATCAGCAAATAAGACTACAGAGGGAATGAGAATTACATACACTCAAAAAGTCTTATTTGCAATAATATCAACGCTTAAACAAAATACCAACAATAAAATAGTGTGTTTATCTTTCTTACATTCCCTACTACAATTAGTTGAAGTGGGGAATGTAACATCCCCCAACATTTTAGTTGTAGTTGTAAGTGGGTTAAGAAAAACAAAATTAAAAACACAAACAAAAACAAATTGCTTTTATTGTTTTCACAAGAACTCAAAATAAAAACAATTTGCCAGTTCAGTTTGTTTATGCACGTGCACTTGCAAGAAATTTGAGTGTATGTAATTCTCATTCCCTCTGAAGTCTTGTTTGCTGATAACTTTGGCTTTTCTAAAACTATTTAGGAGAACGTTTCCTGATGATCTGGCCTAAGCAAGCAGTGAAATGCGCATAGGAACAGCTTATCCCCCAACAATTAATTTCAGTATTTTTATCAATTGTAAAAAAAGGGAATTAAGCACAACAAGTAAAATCTTATAATTATATTTCCCCCTCATTTAAATAAAAAATTGAAAAATATTTTGCGATTACATCCCATCATTTTTATGGTCCTTCAAACCGGATATTTTACTATCGCTGAAAAGATAAGAGAAAAGCCAAAATAGTAGAAGAAAAGAGAGTTTCTACAAGCATCCTCCTAAATCAAGTACCTAATACCCTCCCGAATATACCCAAATATCTTATGTCTGTAAACCAGCTTATCTTGAAATATGCTTTCTGTTGTAGTTCAGTAATTGTAGCGAACGCTTCTCGTAAAACCTGGGCTACGATTTCCCATCATACCTGCATGAGCCTGCGTCGCCTCTCAGCACCCTGAAAATAATATCTGAAGATGTCTTCTTTGCTTGCCCTGAAAGATTTCGCAAACGACATCGAAAAAAAATGTTCAAGGCAAATGTCAAAGGTAAAATGGCAGAGTAATAACTGGGCGCTGGAATCCATATTATAGTAACGTCTGCTTGACAGCTGATGGTGGCTAATAAATCAACCGTATGACATAGAGCATTATAGTTTAACTTGAAAAATTAATTTCGAGCAACATTTTTTCTAAATGTTTTTAATATCCTTATGGCAAGAACCTTAAATATGTAAAACAATTTTGTAAAAAAAACTTTTTGTTCATGTTTTCATTTGTTTGAAGAAAAAATTAAGCAAAATTTTAATAATTAGTATTGTGTTTAATTTTTTGAACTGTTTATGGTTTTTAAACCAAATATTCATATTTTAATCAGGATAATGTGCTGTTTTCACAATACAAGTGACTGAACGTGTAGTAAAATTTATATGAAAAACGTTTAAAAAAACTGAGTGCTTTTCTTATAAATTTTACTACACGTTCAATCACATGTGTTGTGAAAACAGCACCTAAAGCTCATTAAATTTTATTTTCTTTTAATTAGCTTTATGGAGAAATTTTACAACATGAAATGAATTAAAAGTTGTTGATAATTTTTTATTCTCGATTAACCGGGGAATTGAACCCACGTTCACGGACAGGTTGATTTGACATGTCTCAATAGTAACCACACTATCTCCTCAGAAATCTTTGCCGTTTAGCACTCACCGTCATTGACGACGGCGAACCGACAACGGGACGTAATTTTTACTAGGCTTTAATTAAGTGTTAAAAAGAAATTGTCAAACCCCCTATTTTTAATTTGTTTCAAAAGCTATTTGGTTTTTTATCATGAAAAAAATACCTATTTAAAGTTTGTTACAAAATATTTTGAAAAAGAAACTTTTTAAGCATTAACTGCGTTCTTATGTATTTCATTAGGTACTGTAATTAAGCGCTTTAAATGAAATTTTTAAATCTATAGTCTAGAAGTTTTTCATACATCCTTTTGTAGAAATAAAAACAAATTCTAACATTTAAATTTTTAAAAATTAAATCCTTTTATATACAACAATAAATTATTAAAAAAAATAATTCGAAACATCCTAAACTTTTTTAATTCTTAGAGAATTTGCAATAAAAGAAAACAAATTAAATTTTATTGGCCTACGGGACGTGGTTTCTTATGGACTTTAATTTAATGGCGAAAAGAAATTTTTAACTGGAAGCCATAAAAAGTTTTTCATATATCCTTTTTTTGAAGAATCGTGAAAAATGCTTAGTTTTTTTATTTTAAAAAGGTGTGTTTCATATTTTTTATTAATCATTTATAATTTCTTAAAAATTTAGTTTAATAAAATTATTCAAGATATCCTGATTTTTTTTAATAATTTAAGAATTTAATATAAAATAAAATAGAATAAAATTCTTAAAGCTTCTTGAATTTTTTAAGAACTTATAATAATATTAAAAAAAATTTAAGTTTTATTAGCCTGCGAGACGTGTTTTCTTATAGACTTTAGTTTAGTGGGAAAAACAAGTTTCTAACTTGAAGCAGTAAAAATTGTTCCATATAGCCTTTTTTTGAAAAATCAAGAGAAGTAATATTTCATATTTTTTTTAAACGATTTATGAACGTTTAAAAATTGCTTAACATTTCCTAAGATAATTCAAAATTTTTTTAGTGTTTATAGAAAAAATTAAAAACTAATAAATATATTTGTAAAAAATTTAAAAAAATTTAACAATTTCTATAATTCTCTAAGAATTTGCCTACAACACGTGTTTTCTTATAGACTTTAATTAAGCGGCGAATAGACATTTTTAACTTGAAGCAATAAAAAGTTTTCCATATATCCTTTTTTTTTTTTGAAAAATCAATAAAAATGCTTAGTTTATTAGTATTTAAAAAAAGTTAATTTTCATGTATTTTTTATTAATGAATAAAATTGGCCTTAAAAATATATTTTAATAAAATTATTAAAAATATCTTACGACTTCCTTAATAATTTAAGAATTTATAATAAATTAAAAAAAATTTAAATTCTATTGGACTACGAGACGTGTTTTCTTATAGACATTAATTTAGTAGCAAAAAAAAAAAATTCTAACTTGAAGATATAAAAAGTTTTTCATATATCCTTAAACAAATTAAAAGATGTTTTTTTAAAAGTCAGTACTTGATTTTATTTTTATTGGCGATTAAAAATTGCTTAACTTTCTTTAATTAATTGAAGACTTTTTAATGTCAAGTATAAAAATTTTAAAACGAATAATTATTTTTCATTTAGAATACGGGAAATGCCTTCTAAGAAACTTTAAGTTAATAGCTAAGATACATTTTTATATCCCTTTTGAAAAGTTTAAAAAAAATTCTTAGATTTCTTGCGAATTTAAGCTTAAAGTAAAATTTGCTTTTCTAAACGATAAAGTTTTTTTTTTAAACTACAATTAAAAATGTAACAATAAAGTAACCTTCTATAGAAAAAGTAATTTTAAGTTACTGCCAACTTTATAGTTAGCAAAAGTCTACTTTTTGTATAAAAATATAGTTTTTCAACCTGTTTATTTATTTTAAGCCTGCGTGTGTACAACACTCTTAACATGTTTTTATTTTGTTCTGTTATGCTATTGTTTTTGTAATGTAAATTGTGTGATTCATAATTATACTACAATACATAAAAAAAAGTGTTTTTTTCTCTTTTCACATTTTTAGCTGTGCTGAAATGGCATTTACATTCATGAATGTTTGAGATACACACTCACACGTATATACATATTGGCTTAGAATGTGTTAAAATGCAAAAATTATATTCTTTTATTTATTCTCTTTTACTTGCATTTGATTCAAGCAACACTTGCAAGTGTGTGCGTGCGTGTGTGTGTGCTAAATGTGATGCTGATGATGATGGCAAAACTTATGATGATGCCAACAACAGCTAGCATCCAGGACCACATCCGGTTTCCGTAAAAAAATAACAAGACTGTAAAACATAACATAAAAACACACATACACCAAAACAAAACAATAAACCTACCAAAATCATAAACAACAATAAAAAAAAAATCTAAGAAAAGAAGAACTAAGCAAACCACACTACATCATAATTCACACAGTCTATAATAAGTCTACACACATATTTCCTAATACAAACACACACTCAAACAAACCCTCAAGTTTAGTTATTCACACTTTTACTCACACCCTTTCACAAATCTAAAACAAGCCTGGGAACTAGTTACCCAGTCATTTATACATACTTACACATATATTTATATATATGTATGTGTATAACATTATAGGAAGATACAGGGAATAAGTGCAAATGCTCAGCTTTTAGTGTAAATAATAAAGAAAACAGATTTCTTTTTTTTATATACATATTTTTTATATATATATTTTTTTTTAACGATTTTCCTGGTTTTTAAAGTTGTCTCTAGGCAAACAATAAAATTTTCCTTATATATATGTATATATTTATATTTAACCCAGCATCTGTTTTTTTTTTAATCTCCTTGAATATGGAAAATAAGCATTTACAAAAAATATATATGTACATCTATTTCTTAAGGGTATGAGACTTTAAATCAAAGTGTTTGTCACACTAATATGTTATCCTGCACACAGATTTTCTGGAAATTTTTTTACTTTATGAGTGGTTATATTTTTTTTTGTGTAATATTTAGTTAAATTAATATGGTTTTAGGGTATTTATATGTTGGCTAATTTTTTGGGTTTAACTCATTATTTCGGTTCAAGAGTCATTTTCAAGATATTTTCCTTAAGCCACGGTTTAACCAAAATTAGTGTTTTTCTTATGGGTTTTCGCCGGCACAAAACTCCCGGTGTCGCGCACATTTTCGGAAAAAAACGCGGGAATTCGTGGAATCGCACACTGATCCGGCTAGAAAAGTTAGCGGGACAATACCCATGACGTAATCAGGAGCCACTCATAACGTCTTGCAAGCAACCACTACAAAACACGAATTCCATGAATCAATTTGTTTATCACATCATAAAGGTATCTTATCAGGGGGTCAAAGTAACCCTTATAAGGGAGGTCATTTTCATTAGGAAATTTGCATGTGCCCGGCAAATAAAAAACTGAAATGGCAAGCTGCTTTATTTAAGCAACTTGTTTTTTTTTTAATTTTGTTTTTTTCTTTCTATCCTCTTACAACTACAATTCGTGTTGGAAAAAACCCAGCCAATTGTAGGGGAATGTAAGAAAGAAAAAATTGATGGTTTATTGTTGGGACTTTGTTGAAGCTTTGATATTGTTACATTTAAGAGCTGAGTGTTTTAAAATTCTTATTCACTTTATGGTCTTACTTGTATAATATTTTTAGCTTTTCTAAAGTATTTGGAAAAAGTTTCCTGACGAGCTGGCCTAAGCAACCAGCGAAATGCGCATAGAAACTAGCTTTCCCACAACAATAAATTTCAGTATTTTCATTCAAAAATTGGGATTATTAGCACATCATTAATAAATGAATTAATTAGTAAAAATTATCAATTTTTTCAGAACGATTCGCACACTGCTTTGTTCCCATATAATGAAGTGACAAAAATAGAAGGAGTTGTCAGATATGGTTGAAATTTGGTACACTAGCATAAAATTGTCTAGTTAAGGAGAAATCGGTCCAAGGACACGCCTACCTCTCATGTGTCCTGAAAATGAAAAATGTAATTTTATCTTCAATAATGCTTATTCATTTACAAAAAGTGGTCATGCTGATAAGCATACAACTAGCAACGTGTGTGTACATTTTCATTTAAATCGGACTAAGGACTCAAGGTCCTGCCATATATCCTTTTTTTTAAAAACGCTATAAAACCTACAAAAATTGTCCGATCATAATAATATGTAAATTTTGTTTTTGTGTAAATTTTCATATAAATCAGACTAAGGACCCAAGGTCCTGCCATATATCCTCTTTCTGAAAAACGCTATAACACCTACAAATGTCCGATCGAAATAAAATTTTGTATTTAAATTGACTTTTGTAAGATATATATTTATGCTAAATTTAAGTAGAATCGGATTATTAATGTGAAAAATACAAAAACATCATATAGTGAAAAATGGGATAAGAACTATTAACGATTACTGTACACATTTTTCAACTTTTTTTAATTTGTTATGATACAAAACAAGTAAAAAATTATTTTTTAAAAGTTTATTGGAAACGATATGGTTTTATTATATTAAAAAAAAAATTCAACAATAAGGTAAAATAAAATATACAGCCATGTCACAGAGTTCAATTCCGTTCGGAATGATTCCGTTCGAAACCGAAGAAAACCTCTTTGTTTATTGATAGAAAGTATATTTTGATAATTTTTCGGTCTTTGAAATGCAGAAAACTCCCATTCTGTTCATGAAACCAAAAATGGTTTCATTCTGCAAAGTTATATCGTAATTTTATGAAGCACCAAAATACGGAATGAATTCCGTTTCCGAACGGAATTGGACTCTGTGACATGGCCGATAAGATCAGTTCCTTATAAATTAAAATAAATTAATCTTTTTAAATAACGTTTTGGCTATAAAAATAATTTTATTTATTTTTAATGTTTTGTTTTTAATTGAAACAACTTATTTGACTACATCATACTAAATTGTTTGACCAATTTTTTGACCAAAAACAATTTATGCATATGCAATTGTTAACAAAATTTTGGAAGAAGGAATATGCTTCACTAATTTTAAAATTAAGTTATGAATTTTAGTCGAACTGTTTGGGTTTTAATCTAAAGATACATATACATATAATTATTCTGGTTTAAGTTGATTACAGCTAAATTTTTTATTTAAATTATTTTTATTTTGAAAGGAATTTTAAAGCTTATAACAATGGAAAGACAAAAATAAATTTGGCTGCAGATACATACGTACATATGTACCTTCAGTCGTAAATGCGCTAATGCCACAATTTTTGAAAATTAAGTTTTTGATGCAGTTCAACAGAGTAAACAAAAATACATCGTTTGCGGAAAAAATACAAATATTTTTTCCTAGTTCTTGTTTTGCAACGATATGTAAAAGTTCTAAGTCCAAAAATGCTAAAGAAAAAGCGCGAGGGTCCATTAAAATTTTAAAATTTCAAAAAAAATTTGTTAATAGTCAACATTGAAATAAATGAAATAATTTTATAGTATATTTTATTTTTTGCAAATTGACATGCTAAAATGTACATTAAAAGTATAAAATTTATAATAGAAAAGGTGATAAGTCACAAAAAGCTATGCAAAACATAAATGTGTTATTTTTAGTTGGTTTGCAAGCCAATAAAGAGTCGGCAATGAAGCAAAACTGGGTTTAGAGACTTTAAATATATTCAGAACTAAAGACCTTAGAAAGTTTTTTCTCTCTCCTATAAAATTTATACATTGTACCACATCCTTTGTGACTGAAGGTAATAGGTACATTATATTAAAAAAAAAAAATTACGGACTCACCATTGTTTCACTAATTTGTATGTATTTTTGTATATCAAAGATCTTTTCTTATTAATGCACTTGAAATTTAACAGTTATATAATTATTCTTTGGTGAACTTTTACTAGACCAATACATATATTCATATGTATATATGGAAAGGTAGAATGGCAATGCATATAAAATTCAAATTCCAAGCCTACTATTATGAAAATATGATACGAAAAACGGTAATATTCAAATGTATATAATAAATAATTATCATAACACAAATAAAAATATTGCGTATACTAAAGCTTATTAATAATTCAACTGCTCGCATTTTCAACCCAAACGTTTATTTTTCGGATATAGATGGCACATGCTGGGATTGCATGTAGAATAATATGTATTTAAATACATTAAACTAGATGTTTCATTGGAAATATATAATAAATAGCTATTAAGATAAATACTTGGATACTTATTCAAAAGATATTTTTATAATTAAGGGGGTGGGGGGGGGGGTAATTTCCTTTTTGCACCCCCCCCCTGAATCCGTGCCTGGAACTTTTTTCAGAACATTCCCGATACATATAAAAACAAATAATTAAAAACACATATAATTATAACACATTTATAATAATAAAAAAAATTAAAAATTTCGTTACATCGGTTAATCGACTAATCGACTGCAATTAACCGGTTTAATAATTAATCGAAAATAGCCAATTTTAAATTAACCGATCAGTTAATCGGGTAGAATTAATCGGTTAACCGAATGAATAACCTAATATGTACATATGTGTTTAGTTATTTGATTCTTCTCATATCAATCTTTTAACAGAATTGACCGAAACATTAAAAATTCAAAAAAAAAAAAATTTAAAACAGGACTCTAATGGCATAATGGAAGAGTTTTTACGTTTAGTGAAATCCAGGAGAAAAACTGAGAAATAAGATATTCTGTATTATGAGCTGCTTTCGATTTCTACAACATCAACGATAAATGAAAGAATTTTTTCCAAGACAAGTGCTCATAGTTACTTGGACATTGTTACCATGTATTATTTCCTAATCTATCACATATTAAATACTTAGAAGTTACTGTAATACATATTGAATACCCTTAATTTTAAACAGCGTTAATTGAATACCCTTCATATCGACTGTATCATATTTCCATTGATTTTAATTGGATATTTAAAGGTAAATTTTTGGTTGATGTCTCAAATAACATTTTTATTTAATTTGCCAGTACAGCCTAAATTTAAACTCAGTATTAAATTTAAGCTCAGTATTAAATTTAAACTCAGTATTAAATTTAAACACAGTATTTGTATTTAGTTTTAGTATAAATATACCAATACATTTTATAAAAGTAGTAGTTAAAATAAATTGTTGTAAATCTTCGAATTTGCTAAGTTCTCAGTTCTTGAAGGTTAACTATCAAGCACAATAGTTTTCAAGGTCCAGGTGCTTGAATACTACCCAACAACCAAAATTTCGTACAGTCCATGCGTTTGGATTGACAAATACTAAAAAAAATATCCTTTTATATTTATAAAGTTTTGTATAAACATCAATTTTTATCACAACTAAAGAAAAGAATCGCTTAAATCTTGAAAATTTTTTGAAAAAATAATTTTTAAGGTGTCCTTAAACTATAACTAATAAAATTAACTATAAAATTATCTAAGAGTTTATTTTTTAGTTACTACATAATATTAACGTTTTAGTTAAAAAATATGTATTTTGGAATATGTTTTTTTTTGCTCGTTTTAGTTCAAGAATTGTTATGTTGGTTATGTTATTAATTACAAAATTAACCGAATTTTATGTTTTATTGTTCTATAGTGTTTTTTTTTTTAGCAAAGCTTCTTACTAGTATTGTTGCTTGGCAATTTGCACGACCTCATAACGAATTGCCTGTGTGTATATTGTGTACATGTTTTGATTTTGTAAGATTTTTTTTTTTTTGTCAAAAACACAAATCACATCAATTTTTTCGTATAAAATTTTTTGCTGGGGGCTACTGACTCCCGAGGCACCATCAGTTAAGTACTTAGGTAAACTTCGGTCTCCTTTGAATCATTAGACCCCAAAGAGCCCTTTCATGCATTTTCACATGTATTTACGGGTCTCAGCCGCATACTATATTCAATGTCCGAGGAAAGAATATCGACACAAGAGTCATGCTCCTTCAGCCCGCTGCCATATTTCTGTTCTGAAGAACTCCATAGAAGTACGACTATAAAGCAGAAAAATTAAATGTCGATAGCTCTCTAAGGCTTGTCTACGTGCACGTCAACTGTTGCGAGTTATTCGTTGATCAGCCAAATGTGAATCCTTGCGGATCCCAGGATTTACCTCACCCTGATTTGCCTGGGAAGTTGTAACATCAAAAGGGGTTAAATGTTTATGTAGTTATACTAATATCAACAAAGTATATTAAAAAAATATATTAATAAATATATTTTGTTGTTGTGAATGTAACTAAATAGCCCTATAACCTGATAACCACCCTTCCGTAAACAACCCAATTGAACCATGTCAAAAGCAGAAACAAAACATAACAGAAATAAAGATAATAAGATAAATGTGGACATCCAACAATTATAAAGCTAAAACAAAAGTTATCAGCAGGGCTTTCTTGCGATCGCGGCTGACCAAAGACGCTATCTGGTGCAACGGGTGTCAATTGCACCCGGTGCCACGGCACTGGGCTGAATATTGAAATGTCTCCTGTCTTCCAGGGATAAAGTCTTTGCGGAAGTTTCGTCTGTTCGCTGACAGGATACTTTCGGAGATCACGTGGTGGTTGTGGTTTACTACCCAAAGCCGTGCTGAAAATAACACTTAAGGGCGAATTTTTCAGTACTTGTAGGAAAGTTTGGCTTGATCTTCCTGAGGTGTTGTTGGTACTCAACAGAAGCAGCTGGCATTTTTCATTAGCAACGGAGGTAAGAAAGCTCCATCTCCTAAGCAAGGGGCGAGTGTATAACCTTGCCCGATTATGCACTCAAATTGATACCTGTGTGTAATGGTGCCTCTCGCACTCGGGGGCAGCCCGATAAACGCATGTGTTTGTCACCAATGCGATTGCGATTCACCATGAGATAAGGCCATATGACAGGTGCTTATGTAGTTTTTTTTTACGGCTGTTGTGTCTACCTTGATAATTCAGTGTACTAATACAGTCCATGAATACCTTACACTTTAGCTTATAGGAGGTTCTGGTTATCTAGCATTATATATAACCTCAAACCTCTCGAGTTTCTCCTTGTTATATAGAACCCGATAAAATAAAATTTTGCCAAAACGTTATTCACTTTTTGTACAAACTGAACATATTATAAATACTGTGCCCTTCACACAAATTTTTTTCCCAGCCTCCTAAAAGTATGCATTTTTTTTAATTTAGCATTTAATATAACGCAATTTTACTAAATTACATTTCATATTTCTTATTTTGAGAACATACACCAATACACAAGCATAAAAAATTGTCATTCAACGCCGAAAAATATGCTTTAAAAGTGTACAGCCATTACCCCCAAGATTCTACTACAATTATTTTTAATCTACCATAATTTGTAATTTTGTTGTTATTAAATCTAGCAAAAATAAAATGGTTTTGTATTTCCTAAAAATATGCAAAAGCAAATATTTCTTCTTATGCAAATATAAAATCAAGAAAAATATGTAATATGAAATTCCAACGAGTTCGTTAAATTCATTGTATAATTTTCCATTAAATCTACAAACGTTGCGTTGGAAAAAAGTAGATCCTTTATATGAAATTTTCTATGATATTATTCTAATTATTTATTGGAAAAAAAATTTGTTATAACACATTTACCCAGAACATGGTTAATTTAAAAGTTAATTATGAAAAAAAGTTATTCGTAAAATTTTAAGTTCCTTATATGTAGAATTTCCTTATAATAATAATTTCTGAAGAACTGATTAACTAAAATAATTCCCCTAAAATTTTGGTTAAATTTCTCAAAGACAATTTTCAGGAATTTAATTGCTTAATTCTTAACGCAGACTTTTTATTAATTTTAAGATTGGAATACACCTAAAAAATTTTACTTGGATCAGCATTATGGCTGAATTAAATATATTATATATTTAAAAAGATTTATATTATGTCTTATCTAAAAGTATGTGAAGCAATTTATTAAAATTTAAGCCTTTAAATATGCTGTATTTTTAAATACCTAGAACAGAATTTATGTTTATACTTCACAACTATCTTTTAGCTTAAATTTTGTTTTGAGTTAAAATAAAAATTATTCTTAACTCCTTAAAATATGCTTACGTTTTAAACCTTCTAAGAGCTTGGATAATTTTTTTAAAGTAATTTTAATACTTAAAGTATGCAACAATTGTGTTAACATTAAACGTTATACTTTAATTAGATTTTCTTAAGAGTTTTAACAATTCATTGCTATCAGCAAGTAAATTTCAATCCACTTGCTGTAGCAAAAAGATTTTTCTGATGATGATGGTGGTGATGTGCAAGTTGATGAGATCTTCTAAATATAACTAGGGGGGTATAGTATGTGTATATGTCTTAAGCAGCCTTTCTGGCGACAGCTTTTCAAACTAATAGCAAATGTTGTTGCTCGTGTATTCAACTAGCAACAATTCATTCATGTGCTACCAAGGCAAAAGCATATGCTCAAACTTTACATATGTGTGTATGAGCAAAAAAGTAAAGAATACTTTCAGGAGCAAAAAGTATATATATAAAAAAAAGAAAAAATATTAAGTATGAATCATTGTTTATAAAGAACACATTTATATATCGTATTTAAGTTGGCTTTCATTGTGGGTAGTTTGGAGACAGAGTCAGCTCATTCATTGATTATGAAATCAGTGTTTTTTTTTTTAATAAATACTACAAAAAATCTTATCCCTTTTATTCTAAGAGATAGAAAAGGAAAACAAGTAAATTTTGGAAGCTGTGCAATAGCCTTTCTCTTTCTTAGAAATTGAAAAAAGAAGAAGGAACAAAAACACAAAACAAATAATATCATCAACCAAAAATATATTGTAAAAACTAAAGATGATGACGCTGTTGATTGTCTGCTAGGAAAAGCCAACACAAATTCTTTTTTAGTCAATGAAGCGTCAAGGACTTTTTATACGTTCATACTCACACATACACACTTCTGCCACAACAATTTCAGGCTGCCATTTGTTGTGCCATTGTAAAGGGTTGTCCTGCTGATGGCGGTGAAGAATCTAATTCTTTTCTTTTTAGTTTTTGATGATGCAATAGGCCATTGTTGTGTTTAAATATCTTGTGCAGACTTTTAGGCTCATTAAAAAAAAACGAAATCAGGCTGCTTTTACATGTTTGTAGATGTAAACTAGTAGTATATGCATATGAGTAAAAGTCATTCATTAAAAGCAATGTTTATACTAAATATAAAAATCCTTTGGTCTAGCGTATAAAACACATGATTACAAATTTTTAAATTACGTAGCAGCTCGGCTAAATATTGATTATTTGGTTGTTCTTGTTGTTTTTAGTTTTTATAGTTTTGTCATTCATTCATAAAAATTTACATGTTTCAATACAAACGCTTGGTTTGAGTAAAGGAGAAAGTTGTGCTAAAGGATATTAATTTATAGGTCATGTTTTATGGCTAACAAAATTGATAAATTAGAGAAACGCCTCTACAAACTTCTTAAATGTAAGCAATAAATTGAACAGCCTGTAAGTAGGCTATAATAAATTTATTTAGAGAAATATACTAAATAATGGATTTTAACTTCCTGCAGTAAAACTATTTTAAGAAAGCTGGGAAAATAAAAAACTAAAAGTGTTAAGAATAAATTTAGAAAATTTTATATTGGCTAAGGAGTTTTTTGGGAATAGGTTTTATACGGGATCTCTGGTATAAAGTGAACGTATCATCACGAAATTTGTTAGTATGAGTTCTGGTCATATAAAATTAGTTTTAAGGACAATACGGATATTCCAGTATGATTTTATGAAAATTTTTAGAATTTTTAAAAGCTTTTAGATATAAATTAACCAATTAAGTGAGTGGTTTAAAAATGTTTTTATATACCAGAATAACAATATGCTCGTATTTAAAGGATACATAAAACAAATTATTAAGGTTTGTTCTATTTAGCATATAATTAATTAAAAGAAAACCGGTAGATCGGCGACATTTGATTCATAACTTGTGAAATAAATTACGATAAGGAATTTAAAGCAATAATTTAGAAAACTTTTATCGATAAATGATAAAAAAAAACCTTAAGGAATGTGTTAATTAAGGTCGTTCTTTATATAAATTCTTTTTTATAATATTAAAAGCTTTTTGAAAAATTTTATTAAAACAGAAATCTATATATATAAAAATGAAATTATGTGTGTTTGTATGTTTGTATGTTTGTATGTTTGTCGCTTTATAGACTCCGAAACTACTGAACCGATTTTCCTGAAATTTTTACAGTAACATCACGTGAGCCCTAAAAATAAAATAGGCTACTTATTTTTTCGATAGGGGCAGGGGAATTGGTACCCCCCATAGGATGCCAATATTATACTGAACCGATTTTCCTGAAATTTTTACAGTAACATCACGTGAGCCCTAAAAATAAAATAGGCTACTTATTTTTTCGATAGGGGCAGGGGAATTGGTACCCCCCATAGGATGCCAATATTATACTGAACCGATTTTCCTGAAATTTTTACAGTTACATCACGTGAGCCCTAAAAATAAAATAGGCTACTTATTTTTTCGATAGGGGCAGGGGAATTGGTACCCCCCATAGGATGCCAATATTATACTGAACCGATTTTCCTGAAATTTTTACAGTAACATCACGTGAGCCCTAAAAATAAAATAGGCTACTTATTTTTTCGATAGGGGCAGGGGAATTGGTACCCCCCATAGGATGCCAATATTATACTGAACCGATTTTCCTGAAATTTTTACAGTTACATCACGTGAGCCCTAAAAATAAAATAGGCTACTTATTTTTTCGATAGGGGCAGGGGAATTGGTACCCCCCATAGGATGCCAATATTATACTGAACCGATTTTCCTGAAATTTTTACAGTAACATCACGTGAGCCCTAAAAATAAAATAGGCTACTTATTTTTTCGATAGGGGCAGGGGAATTGGTACCCCCCATAGGATGCCAATATTAATTATCGCATATCTTAAGAGCCGCTGCACGCATTTTGCTGAACTTTTTGTAGTAGAATCTTCTGAGCCCCGGAATTGAAATAAAATAGCAGCGGGGGTATAGGAATACCCCATAGGACGCCAATGTTTAACATCGCATATCTTAAGAACTGTAATAGTGAGAATGTTCAAACTTTCTAAAAGTCACTCTTATGGTATACTACACTTTTGAAAATAAAAATAAAGCGGGTAGGCGCAGGGGGGGAAATACCTCCCATAGGATGCCAGTGTAGCGAAGCGCACCGGGTTAAGCTAGTTTTTTATAAAAATTGTCTCTTTCAAATTGCGTATTATTTTGAAGCCTTTTATATCCTTTCTATAAATTATTCATATAATAAAAAAAGTTGCTTACGGGATGTATTTCATAAAGGACTGTATTTATACATGTTTTTTATTTTTTATTTCCAATATTTTTAAAGCTCCTTATATATCCTTTTTATATAAAATTAAAAAACGTACTAGTTTACAATTCTGCTTACACTTCTACCTATTCAAATATAAAAATATAAAAGGAAATATAATTTTATATGTCAGGTATTAAAAAAAAAAAACTTTAAGACATGTACGTTTTCTATTGTTGAGGATTTCAGTTAAAATTTGTTAAGTAAATTTATCTATATATATTAAATTTATTTATATTTACTATGTTATAACTCTGAATCTACTTATGGCATTTACTTAAACTTAAAATCTATTGCAAAGCTTTTCTAAAATTGTAAAATTTCTTTTATTTTCTCTAGTATTTTTATACCATTATATTTGCATCTTAAGGCTTAAAATCCAATTAAAAATTATTTGAAGATATATAAATAAAATTCTATTTTATTTATTCTCTTTCTAAAATTCAAAGAATTTTATTATTGTATTTATGTAAATACATACTGATGCAGAGTCTGAATAAAAAAAAATAGAGAAAGGTTAAAGTTGATATTAAAAATTTTATGACATTTTAACTACAAATACCATAAATTCAGTGAAAACAGTAATAATTATTTTATGCATGACAATAAAACGATTTCAGACACAATGAATTCTCTGAATTATGTCAGAAATTAAAATAATTTTATGGCAAATTAACAAATAATCATTCAATTATGCTTATTTTTAAAAGCCGTTTACAATTAAATATCATTATTGTGATTGATATAATTATTTAAATGAAAAAAATATGCCTGTCCAGTTTATGGAGTAGCAAATTATTAAGATTTTTTTAAATTGTTAAGCATCTTTTTGCGTTAGTAGTAAACATTTTTTTAATTAGCAAAGAATGAGAACTGGATAAAAATATACTATATACAAATTATTGAAAAGCAATAAAGCTAAACAATTTGTTTGCTAAAATTCTTTCTCAAATTGAATTATATGTTGTACTTTCTTCCAAGCATTATTTAAATATCTAATTTTTACCTGTATTCTTTAGGGTTTCAAAGTATGTCATATATCCTTTTTCGGAAATAATTTTTTTTTTTTTAACCTTAAAATATTGTAAAAAATTTACAATTTGTAAAAGTTTTTTTCAGGGACCGAAAATAACAGTTATTGTGAAATTTTAAAACAAAAAAAGCATATAGAAGTAAATACTGGCAAACTGATTCAAGTAAACCATATTGATCCTTATGAACTTTTCTATGATAAAATATTATGATTTTTAAAGTTTTGATTTTTATTTTTTCGATCAAAAATTACAGTTATTTTTTTATTTAAATTTTTTTTTGGACAAAAATAACAGTTATTTTTTGATTTTTATTTTTCGATCAAAAATAGCAGTTATTTTATGATTTTTGTTTTTTTTGAACAAAATTAATAATTATGTTTTGATTTTTATTTTTTCGAGCAAAAATAAAAGTTATTCTTTAAAGAAATGTACTTGTTATAATTATTGAGTTGTCTCTAAATATTTATTTAAATGTGTGATCATCATTGGGATATCTTATGCGCATTGAAATAAATATTTAAAGTCAACTAAATAATTATAACACGTACATTTCTTTAAGGAATGATTTTTATTTTTGCTCGAAAAAATAAAAATCATAAAGTAACTGTTATTTTTGATGGAAAAAACAAAAATCAAAAATAACTATTATTATTGTTCATAAAAATTAACATGATCGATAAAATAAGAAATAAGTGTTGTTTTTGTTAAAAAAAAAATCAAAAAATAACTGTTATTTTTTTTCAAAAAAAAATCAAAAAATAACTGCAATCATCTGTCTTTTATGAAAAATTAATAGCTGTTACGATCCCTAGTTTTTTTAGTCTAATATTACAAGATATTAAAAAAAAACCGGTTGCTGAAAAGTTTTTCAGTTTGCTTAAATCCTGTCATAAATTAAATGAGAATGATTATCTTATTTAGCTTACGGGATGTATTTTGTTTGGAACATTATATCAGTACCAAATGTTTCCCGAAATTCTAAGGCATTTTTAAGTGCGCCATATATCCTTTTTCGCAAAATAAACAAAAAAAAAATTTTTTTTTGGAAAACTTGACTAAAATTTTTATAAATTTTATTAAGTCCATTAAAAGCAAAAAAAAAACCATCCAGTCATGAGTTTTCTGTCGGCTTAAATGCATTCTTAAATGAAATTGTATATTCTTTTTATGTATCATACAGGTTGTACTTTCTTTCAAGCAATATTTTAAGACCAAATTTATTTTTATATCCTTTAGGGTATTCAAGTTTGTCATATATCCTTTTTCGGCAAAAAAAAATTTTTTATATGAAAACTTAAATATTGTAAATTAAGTACAATTTTAAAAAATGTTTTTTAATCCAATATCACAAAATATTTCAAAATAACAATTGCTTAAATAGTTTTTCTCTAGGCTAAAATTCTTTCTGAAATTAACTGCCTGGCCCACTATGTCGACAAGAACATTTCTTTCTTATATTTATATTGAAAACAAAAACAAATTTAAATTTGTTATTATTGTTTTCATTATACAAATTCGAAAGAAATGTTCTGTTGTGGGCCTGGCAGTAAATTTGATAGATAATTTTATAAATCATATGGGATGCATTTTGTTTTAAGCATTATTTCAGTGCCAATTTTTTTCTCGAATTTTCATGCAGTTTTAGGATCGCCATATATCCTTTTTCGAAAAATTAGAAATAAGAACATATTTTAAAACTTGAGTTTTCTAACTGCTATACATACAAGTTTGACAAGTTTTATTAAATATCATATCAAATTATGAAAAAAGCAATCCATTCAATAGGTTTCCTAGCGGCTAAAATTCTGCCTTTAACTAAGTCTTGCGACCTTTTATAAAGCACTAGCTTAACAGGGTGCGCTTCGCTACACTGGTAAAAAAAATAAAAAAGAAAAAAATTGCAGTATTTTTTTAATGTGTAATTTATTTATTTTTGCTCCCCCTGCACCTACCCCCTTTTTTTTTTGTTTTGAAAGTTGTCCTGTAAAGGTTGATAACTTTTGTGTTCAGATATATGGTATTTAATATTTCTTTATATGAGGGGTACTGCTCCTCCTCTGTCTACCCCGCCCATTTCTATATTGAAATTAATAGTTTACCATAGTAGTAGCTGTAACCACGTTTGAAGACTCTTCCTTTAATAGTTCTTCTGTTGAGCGATACTTAATTTATGCAGCGGGTAGGCACCCTTGCGCCTACCCGCTTTATTTTTATTTTCAAAAGTATAGTATACCATAAGAGAGACTTCTGCAAAGTTTGAACATTCTCACTATAAAAGTTCTTAAGATATGCGATATTAACCATTGGCGTCCTATGGTGGGTACCACTTCCCCCGCTGCTATTATATTTCAATTTGGGGGCTCTGAAGATCCTACTACCAAAAGTTCAGCAAAATGCGTGCAGCGGCTCTTAAGATATGCGATAATTAATATTGGCATCCTATGGGGGGTACCAATTCCCCTGCCCCTATCGAAAAAATAAGTAGCCTATTTTATTTTTAGGGCTCACGTGATGTTACTGTAAAAATTTCAGGAAAATCGGTTCAGTAGTTTCGGAGTCTATAAAGCGACAAACATACAAACATAATTCATTTTTATATATATAGATAGATACGGGATGTAATATTATCTTAGATTTAAAATTTTTTTTTTGTATCCTTAAAAATTCCATTCATATATCCTAGATACTGTTACAAATTTAAAATCTTTTACACGTTTTTTTTACCCCATTACTAGTATTTTGTTTTAGTGACATCGTATTGTCTTAACTAAAGCATTGACTTTTTTTATATGTTGTCTGACGATATTTTCTTATTTTATTAAAACAATTATTAACCTGCCGACTTTTGGCGCTACATCGCAAAAAGTTATTTTTATGTATTTAATTTACAAACTTCCAAAAATAAGCACTCTCTTTAACACTTTAAAACGCCTTAAGACGTAAATTAAGCCTCTAGGCAAGTAATTAAATGTTTCTCTTGAATCAATTAAAAATTAATATAGTTTATATATTTTTTGCTCATAAACTTTATATCCTAAAGCAATTTTATATAAAATATTAAATTAACACGTTTGTAAGCATATTAATTTTCAGTGTATATTTATAGATGCAACAATAAATTTAAACAATAGTTTCAAGCCTTAAGATATGCAATAAGTTTCTTAGTTTAAAGCAAGAAAATATATTCCAATAAATTTATTATCTATTTGGTTAAACACACATACAATTTTAACAAAATGGCAAAGGAAAAAACCTAAGCACGTGATTGACATAAAATACAAATAGTTTTAACAAAATGACAAAGGAAAAAACCTAAGCACGTGATTGACATAAAATAATTTAATTTAATGTCACATAAATTTTGTCTAAGAAGAAATAGATTTAAAGGAAAAGTATGAACATAAATGAGTTTTGTCAAAAAACAGTACTTGTCGTTGTATTAGTTTTATTTTACATTTATTTATCAATGTATACTGTTGTGTGGGTGTGTGTATGTGTAAGCCATTTATGTCTTTAATCCAGCCTAATAATGTGCTTTACTTTTCTTAATTAATTTATATGTGTTTTCTAGAAATAGACTATACAATTTTATTTTAATTATTTTTTTGCGGTAATATTTAATTAATTAATTTAAGCAATTGTTGCAAAAGAAAGGTAGTGTTATTATATTGTTACGTTACTGCCTTTTCAATAACGCTTTTGGTTTATTTCCTTTATAATAAACCTCTTGAGTTCTTTTATTTCAACTTTAATAAAATAAATAAAACTCTTTAAACACTTTACTTTATAGCTGGAACTATAAACTATTTACGCCACTTTATTTAAAACTTAGTCAATTTTACCACTTATAATTGCGATGTACACACTTAAATAATCGTACTATTACTGATTATCGATGCCCATCTTCGCCAGTATTTATACTCTGTTCGCTGACATCTAGATGTCTCTAGAGCATTCTACTCGTCGAAATGTCTGTAACATTTTCGACATTTCTGGGCGAATCGAGATTTTATTATCTTACAGCGAATATCATAATGCATTAACACTGTGGCTGAATTTAAATTGATTTATACATCAATAAACTAAAGCATACTTTATGGGTTAAAAATAATCTTAACACTATTAGTTATCTATAACCATCATCACATTACATTTGTACTAGAAAAATCTGCACAGTGGGTTTACATTAGAAATAGGCGAAACTAATACAATAACATTTTAAACTAATAAAATTACCTACTAATAAATTAACTTATTCTTAACTAAAGTTACTTTCGTAACAATATAATAAACATCTGCATGAAACTTAATAATGATGTTAATGAAACTTTCATTATAATTTTGTATTTGCTTCGTTTTTATTCAGTAAAATGAATAGCTACGAAATGAAAGCAACAAATACACGAAATTTAAGAGACGAGTAAGATGCAGTTTTTTTTGTTTACCTAAGCAAGAGAATATGAATACTAACAACTCTGAAACAAAACAACCACTGAATAAATGTCGAATAAGTTCATGGAAAAACACTTTTATTTTAAAGACAGTATTGCCGGCTGAAAGAAATGAAAAACATTAGGAAAGATAAAAAAAAACAAAAAAAAACCATTAAGAGTAAAAGCCACAAGATAAGGAAGTACATTAATACTAAAATAATAAAAATAATACAAATTTGACTTTGTTTTCAATGTAAATTAATTGTTTTTAATGTAAATTTTTAAACTTCAAAAAACTTTCATATTATTTTCAAAAACATTTTTCAGCCATGTGTTTTGCTTGGAAGTATATAAAAAAGTTGTTAGGAAAAACATTTAAATTTAATTTAAAAAATGCTTTACAAATTACATATATTATTGTAAACGTAACAAAAAAGAAAAAATTACATAAATTTACTAAGTGGCAACATTGCTATTGAGTATTTGTATAAAAAATGAGAGAGAGTGAAAACTGTGAAACAAAAGTCGTTTCATTGAACAAAGGGTTTGTGTTTGCCATATGAAACGAAATGTGTTTGCTAGTAGCATGAATAAAACAATAGTTTGCTTAGTGGTCTGAATTTTATTTGAATACGAACTTCATTGAATAAACATTTCAGTATGTTCATGAATGAAGTTATTCATTTAGGTCTTTACTATATAAGCCTTTAAAATATTCATCATTTAAAGAATTTCAATAATGTTCTTATTTAAATTAAAGCAAAATGAATAAGGGTATAGTTATGCTTAGTAATTTTTATAATTATTAAACTGTCCCTGAAAAAAATCATATTCCAACTTAAAATTGTGCTTTACAATTTAACAAATTAATTAAAACTCAATGAAAGAGTTTCACAGAAAGTCATGTTTGCTATAAAAAAGGATATATGGGACAAAACGTAATTGCATTAGATATAAAAGGGATTTTCTTAGTTTTCTGATCTATACTAAAATTTTCAAATTGTGATTAAAAAAAAAATTTGCGTTTCAACAAATTCTTTAGAAGTAAATAAAATTTTAAAAGTCTTTCAAAATACTTTAAATTTATTATGTATTTACAAAGAATTTGGGTTATTAAAAAACAAATATTTTAAATTAATCATTTTCATAACTTTGCGTACACGTACGAGTACGCGCACAATGTGGCCCATTTACGTCGACTGACCTGAAAAGCAACCTCAACCTCTTTGTCGACGAAGTGGCCAGCAGAGGATTCTGTTTAGGTGTAAACAAAACAGAAAAAATGGTTATAAGCCGAGAAAGACATAACAGATGTAACAGTTTCGTTATCTTGGATCAGTGATAAGGGCCATGGTACTCTATCATACACGTCGTACGTATTTTGCCTGCCTTGTCATGGTAAGTTGTTATTGTTGTTTTTTTTTTTTTTTTTTTTTTTTTTTTTTTTTTTTTTTTTTTTGAATATTTTCAAACGTTAATTAGATCAGTGATGCATTGTCGACGAAGCATTAGTGTTCTGTGTTTTGTTTACATTTAAATGCAAGAAATCAGTGTGAATAGAAAAAAAATATTGCAAAAAATATAAAAATTTTGTAAAATAAAAAGACAGACTTCCAATTAAAAAAGTACAATAAATAATTTTTGGTAAGTAGTTTATATATAATTGTTTATATTAAACCAAAAATTGTCATTGAAATAAAAATATTGTTTGTTCTAAACAAAAAAACATTATAGCAGCCTCAGGACACTCTTGCCCGGTTATGAAAATTTTAGTGTCCTCAATTATTTTCAGTGTAATATCAATTAATTTTTTGTATTGAGGATTTTACTTTTAAAAAATGGAAAAACCAGCTATACACAGAAAAAAGTGTTTTATCAATTAAAAAATTGTTCTAAAAAGTATTTAAGTTTAATTAATGTGATAATAGAATCAATTATTTTTTTAGTTGAAAGAAAATTACAAATATAATTTTGATTTATTAACTGTTTAGTTGTTTTGAAATAAATTTTCAATTAAAATTTTAATTGAATAACAAAAAATCTTAATTGACTTTTTTCGTTCAAAATAAAATAATTTTAACATGTAGAATTGTTGCTGGGAATTGTCAATATTTATTTAAATAAATAAACACATTGTTTGAAATAGCAAAGCTTTTTGATCACTTTTTTAATTACAATTAAAAATATCGTTTATTGAAAATATTTTTTCAAATTTTTTAGTAATCAACATAATCATTTTGGTAATAGGTGCAAAATCAACAAATTGTTTGCTTGATATTATGAATTTAGAACAAATTTTGTGATTGGAGAAATTTAATAATTTTTTCTGGGTATATCCCAGAAAAAAGAAATTAAATCTTTCTGAATTTACTGATGATGAAATGCAAAAGGATCAGATTTAAGCAGTAATGATAAATTTGAAAATCCTTATTATGTGGAGGATGATATAGTTGAAAAAGTTGAAGAAAGTGAACTATTTGACGTAGTAAAATTTTGGCTCAGGCTGTCCAAAAAATGTCTACTAACCTTTCAATTGATGATTTACTTCAACCATCTTTGGGTTCTGCAGCGGAAAGAGAAATAAAGAGACTTCGGTCTACATTAAGCTTAATTGAAAATACTGATCTATTTGCTTCGCCAACGAATCGAGGATTCTCTGGTTCAGGTCCACTAAAAATGTTATTCCATACATAATTTTGAATTTGTTTGAGAAGAAATTGCTGCTGGACTTATGGCATATTCGGAAAGACAATCAGCCGCCCATCTTTTGTTACAGCTCAATAAGCCACAAGCAATGACATCTGGAATGAAGAGCAAAGCCAAGCATCCAACCGAAGACGTTCGTTTTGATGGATATAAACACTTTCCAATCTGACCATATAAGGAAATTGGCAAAAGAAAATGCAAGCACTGCAAAACATCTCAAACGAGATGTAAATATTAAAAGTGTCATATACATTTATGTTGTTCAAATTCTAAAAACTTTTTTTTTTACCATTTCATAACCACAAATAGTATAAGTTTTTGCTTTTTTTCTTTTCCTGTTTTTAATAACACTCATTTGATTAATAAAACTCTACCTGTATATGCTTTTTACCGTAAACAGGCAATGATGCCCTGAGGCACCCTTTCGTTCTTTCCACCTGGCGACTTAAATAAAACAGATTTTCAACTTCAGTCTTAATTTTTTTTTTTTTTTTCTTGGGAAATATTACTTAAAACAAATTAGCAAGCGGTTGTCATTAAAATTTAGCTCTTGCCTGTCAAAGGGTTAAGTGAGGATGTTAAATTGGACAAAGACCTTGCGCCAGATTATACTCAGGTCTAACCAAAAACTTCCTGAACAAAATTTGCTATACATTCAAACCTATTCTTATAAACGGCTGTGAGTTATAAAAACTTAAAACGAAGACTTAAAGCCTACTTCAAGCAGTTGAAATAAAGTGCCTAAGAAGAGAAGCGGGAACGACCAGAAGATATAAGGAAAAGATCCGACGGCATCTGAGTATAGAACCCTTACAATTTAGAATAAATGGCTCCAAAATGAGTTGGCATGGTCACGTTGCCAGGATGGCAGACTCCTGACTGCCAACAAGAACTTCAGAGACTAAACCGGAATGGTTAAGAGGAAGTGGACGCAGAATAACCACTTGAAAACACACAATGGATAACATCTTCGAAGGAAGCGGTTAATACAAACGAATGGTCAAAGCAGCAGCACAAGACAGACAGAAATGGCAGAATATTTGCAAAAACCTCCAGACTGAACGGTAGAAGAGGTCCGGACTAACTAAAAAAGTATTATAATTAAGAATTTAATTCAAAGGTACAGAAACAACGTTCTAAGATTTACCCCCATATTCTTAAAAAATATTTTTGATTAATAAAAGGTTTATTAAACAAATTTTCATATAAAATTCGTTTCATAAGCCTGCAATAAACCTCAAATATTTTTTATGAATATGAATATTATCAAAATTGTTTTTGAGCATACATAATTTTTTTTTTCCTCAAAAAAGGATAATTGGTTCAGTACTTGTCTTTTAAAAATACAGAATTTTTATTTCTCTTATACGATTTCTTAACTATAATTATATATTGTAATAAAATAGTATTTTATTTAATGACAAATTTAAGAAGAAAAAATTTGTTCAACCAAAAGAAGGATATATGTCACTTTTATGAATTATATAATTTTGAGAAACAACGTTTCTGTTAAAGGATTATATTACAAAGCCTACATGATGTGCGGTAGAAATAAGTTTACTGCATATAGTTTTAAATAAAAATACGAACATACAGATAAATGATATATGACGCTTAAATTTAATATTAAAACTATGAAATAAAAATTATACTTGAAGTTTCTTAGGAAAAAATTTAAATTCTACTCAACTTTTGTTAGCAAAATAAAGGAAATGTTTAGCTCTCTAATTAACTCTTGAAAATCAAAAAATTCTATTTTTAACTATAAGTTTGGCTCTGTAAGATAAATGTCATATTGTGGTGAAAAATTTAAGCATTTTCATTGTTCTCAAGCAAATCTCAAGTAAAAAAAAAGAGTTGAAGTTTTTAAACAAAAAAAAAAAAAAAATTGATTCTTCCAGAAAAATAAAATATTCTGCCAAAGTACAATTTTTAATAATCTGAAATTTAAGGACAATTTCTGCAACAAAAAAGTGACTCAATTGAAATTTTTTAAAATAAGATTTTAAAGGTAAAACTTTATAAGAAAAGTTGCATATTGTGTCGGCTAAAATCTTTACATATACTGAGATTTTAAGCAAAATTTAAGCAATTCCCAAAAAAAAGGATATGTGACACTCTAACTAATTATTTAAGTTTTAAAAATTTTATTTTTATTTTTAGATTCTGTGATAAATATTATGTATTGTGGTATAAAAATTTTCATTAGAAATTATTGTTTTTAAGGCAAAAAAAAAGAAATAAAAATTATTTTTTTGGTTTAAATCTCTAAAATTTGTGTTTCAAGGCAATTTGGTTAATCAATACATATATGTATATATATTTTTTTTAATACTGAAACTTTTTTTTTTGTGCTTATTTAAATTGCTTAAGAACACTTCTACCAAATGTCAGCCCTAGTTTATGTGTATGCTGCATTGCAAAAAGGACCTTTTTTATAGACGTATATTTACAGTCATTTTTTGTTCCAACTCTTTTGTTTATGTTTAGCTTATATTAAAAAATATTAAATAAAGGCTTATTTTAAAATATGTATATATGTACATTTTTTTGCATGAAAAAATAAAAGCTTTTTTTTTAATAAAAATTCATAAATCATTTTGTAACCTTCATAAATAGACTATATCTATCATATGACTTTATATATGCACTAATTTATTTAATAACACATAATTTTGTTCCTTAAATGTCCTTTAACATTTTGATTGCTCATTTAGCACAGTAGCACACTTCTTGACTTACGAACGCAATAAATTGCACTAGAAAACCTTCAGATTTTATGAGCAAACTTAATCATACATAATATATTATTTATACTCATATATATGGAAAGAAATAAATCTGTAAATATTTATGTTGAAATTGTTTGTTAAAAGGACACAAGAAAACTAAAAAAGGAAAATATACTCACGGCAGGACATTTATGACTTAACAAAAGTTTTCTTGAACCTAAGAACAAATATATTCATAAATAACACGTCCTTAAAGCATACGTCCATAAATTTTAGCTTTTTCAGCAAACATAGCAAGCTGCATAGGCTAATAAGGAAAAAAGGTTTAAATCTATTTGTTATTTTTCGGTTTTTGTTAATGGGAGGGACAGTTTTTATATTAGCAAGCAAACAACAAGAAAAAAAAATATTCTCTATGACAAAAAAAGGATAAGTACTTAATACCAAATTTTTTAGAAATAAAACACAAAATCTACTTTATAACCTTACACAAGGGTTTTTTTTTTATTAAGCACATTGTTGGCATTGTAATGTTGGTGTCGTTATTATTGTTAACCCTTGTCAATTAGTTGCAAGTTCTTACCAACCATCAACAGAACAAAACACCAAAAAAAAAAAAAAAAAAAAAAAAAAAAAAAAAAAAAAAACACAAAGACAACAGATCCTTAAACCAATTAGTTAGATTTACATGGGGAAAGGAGTGTGTTGGCGTTAAAATAAATTTTTAAAATTCAAATTTATTCAACAACTGTTTTGCGTGCTAGAATTATAATATTATGTAAAACGTTCGCCAACACTTAAAGAAAATAAATAGTAAAAGATTCAAAAAAGGTAAAGAGATTTTAATGAATATCCTTTGTAAAACTTATATTGTATTAGAAAAATTATAGTTTTCGTAAAACATACATTATTTCAAAAAGGATATAAGAAATTCTGCAAGCCAAATGATTTATACCTTTAACCTGTTTTGAAAACTATAAATTCTAATAAAATTAATCAAAATTAATCAAAAGCTGCTTTACACTATCACACAAGTCTTATGTATTTTGTAAGAAAAATACACACCTGTCATGAACAGTTATTATTGTTTTTTTTTTTTTTTGAAAATTTTAAAACAATAATTAGATCAGGTAAGCATTTTCGAAAAATACTTAAGACTTTGTGGGATAGTGTATAACGGCCTTAAAGGATACTTAAAAAACACATTACAACACCGATTTTAAATGCATTTAAAATAATACAATTTCAAGAAAAAATTTTTTGTCACGATTTTCGAATATTTCAAGAAAAAGGATATATGAAGAAATCCTGAAATTCTTAAGATAAAAAGAAATTTCTTATATATTATAAAAAAGCTTTAAAAACTACAAGTTTTAGTAAAGTTAAATTATTATTACAATATTTTCTTGCATAAACAAATAAGAAAAACATTAAAAAATGCATTTAAAACACCAGAAGTTCAAATGCAATGAAGTTAAGTTGATTTTCTTTTTTTTTTTTATTTGATAAGTTTTCGAAAATAGGTATATGACGAAGTCCTAGATATTAAAATGCAAGTTTATTTAAAGATTTTTTTTACTTATTTAACAGGCTTTATCCAAAATTTACATTACTAGACTTATAAAAAACTTAAATCACATATAAAATTAATTTAACTTTAAAGTTTACAATATTTATTCCATAGAAAAATCTTAGAACAAACAACACAAAAGCGCTGTTTTGAATTTCTGTTAATCTTAGAAAAAAAGGATATATAAAGAAGTCCTGAAGTACTGAAGATATAATAAAATTCCTTACAAAATATTAAACTTCTGTAAAAATTACAAGTTCTAGCAAAGATTTTTTTCCAAATAAAAATATTTTTGAAAAGAAAAAAAAACTAAATAAAAAAAAGGAAAAAGAATGATTCAAACAAATTCTCAAACATTGACAACACTTGCCCTTGAAGTTTAAAATAATTTAAAATACTTCATCCACTTCTTTACAATTTTTTGAAAAAAAGGATATCTGATGAAGTCCTAAAATAATTAAGATACAACCAGTTTTTTATTTAATATACAAATTATATAAAACCACAAGTTGTAGCAAAACATTTCTCTTAAATATTGTGCTCTGCTCGAAATAAAGACTATTTACTTTAAAAAAAAAATTGACTTTAAGCTTCTAAAACACTAATGCAACAAAGATGTTTAATAAAAATACTTCTTAATCTTTTTAATAAGCTTTTGTTTTGATAAAGAAAAAAGAATATATGACAAATTCGTTAAATATTAAATGTCGAAAAACTGGGTAAATATAATATATAACTGTTTTAAAAACGTTTACAAAATTTTAATTTAAAAAAAATCGTAATTAAATAAAAACGAATACATGATAAAGTCCTGCTTCTATGAGCATATTAAATCATAATAAGGCGATTTTTTTATATATCATTTCTATTTTATAAACATTTGCTTAAAAATACAGAATTTTTTTGCCTAATTGTCAGAAATGAACACATTTATGCAAATACTTTGAAAGTTTTCTTTCCTTCAGGACGTCTTTATCTTAATGCAATATTTTTTTTTGAAATATTAATGTTCCTCTTACATCCTTAATATATCCTTTTGTCCAGTTTTTGTATAGTATGAGAACTTAAAAGCCTTCAAAATATATTTTTATTTATAAAAAATATTTTATTTGAGTTTTTCTTAGAATTTATTAACAAAAAAAATTTTTTTTGGTAAATTTCTTTAGCTTACGGGACCCAGTTGACTCTAAGGAACAGCAGTATTTTTATATTTCGAAGTGGTGGTTAATAAATCTATATGCCTTGATATATCCTTTTTTAGGCTTATAATAAAAATTAATGCCCTATAACGGATTACATTTCAACTTAGTTGAGTTGAAGTGAAAACAACTGCTAGCGATCAGTTGTAATTTTTTGATGTTTTTGTTAACCGCAATATAACAGAGTTGTATAAACCATAATACAAAAAATTAAAAAATTTCCACTGGACTAGAGTTGAGTTGTAAACCGTAATAGGGGAATAATTTTTCTTTAATTTTTTTTTTTTTTTTTTTTTTGGATTTTCAGTTTCTACTTACTCTTCTTCAGAGTGTAGCTATTTGTTTCATATCATTCATTTGTTTTGCTTAAATTTTGTTTTGTATACACATTTGTAAAGGAAAAACACATGACTTCTTTTTTTTACTCTTAAGAGTTGTATTATAATTCACATTGAGAGTGCACCCTAGGGTGCATTGTAATTTATTTAGTTCACAACTAAACACCACTCAAACCCATACATAATTATTATAAACACCATCAACAGCATTATCTTTATTATCATTATCTTTATCAACATCATTATCATCATAGCCAGGACAACGTCTAGAACAATTACAATGGTGCTATAGATAATAATGTAAAGTATGCTTTATGTGTTAAATAATTCACAGACATCTACTGTGAAATTCTCTCGTTTTAAAATAGTGTAATTGTTAATGAGCACAAATGCTCACATCATTTGCTGCTAGTGACAATCAGAAATGCTGATGTTGTTTGATGTTGAGTGATGGAATATTTTTGAGTCTGCTGTACGCAGTTTAAAGAACGATTTAAAGAATATTTAAAAATAAAATTAAAAAGGTATAGAGAATTGTTTACGCTTTTATATAGAAATCTGTATTCCTTATGCTGGGAATACAATTGTGTCATACGTCGTTGGAACGTAGGAAGTATCGCCGTAAATTTCTTCAAACTTGCTTTCTAGGTAGCCGGACGGACACCGTAAGATTGACTCAAAAAGTGATTTTGAGCCTATCGCTATACTTTAACATCAGCACAAACGCAAAATAACCTCCCCACTAGTGTGGTGTGGGTTTAAATCGGATCAGAAGTAAAAAAGCAATATTGTTCGAAATTTCGAATATTTTGTTCGAAAATTAGAAGTTTATAATAAAGAGGGATCTTTAAAATTTAATATAATTTAAAGAATTTGAATTGGCATAGAAAACTCTACATACATTCTATTTAAAATATTCCTTTAAAACTGGTCAAAAGAAAATAATTAAGAGTGCTATATTCGGCTATGCAGAATATTGTTACCCTTCACCGTGGTGCAATTAGCAGAGAATATTATATAAATACAGTTTTTAAGATATAACTAATAACTATTCTGTGCCACGCCCACTTCTTCAATCTCGTTCTCCAGATATAGAGAAATCTTTAATTTTTGTGTATTGACAGCCAAGCTGTGTGTTCCAAATTTCTGCAATTTTGCTCTTCCTGTTTTGTAGACATAAATAAATATATTTTGTGCCACGCCCACTTCCCCACTCTCGAACACTTTTTACTGGGTGTTGTCTATTGATAACCAAGATGCTTGTACCTAATTTAGAAACTTTGGCTCTTGCCATGCTCCAGATATACAAAAATCTATAATGTCTTTCTATAGGAAGTGCCACGCCCACTTCTTCAGTCCCGCCCACATTTTGTGTGATGTTGTGCATTGATAATCAAGATGCTTGAACGGCTATTGTCGTTCTCTAGATATACAAAACAAATTTCAATAGAAAACAATTCCGGCTTTCTGGCTTTCGATATCGGTAACTATTGACATTTCTATTCACTAAGGCTTGGCAAGTCATCATGAATCGATTAACGCTAGAACAACGCTTCCCAATTTTAGAAATTTACTTTGAAAAAAATAAATCTCTTGGAGAAGCTCATAGAACACTTCATCCGTTTTACGAAGATAATTTATGGTTAAATGACTACGGCAATTTCCGTATTTGGAGAGCAGACAATCCTCAAGCCGTTAACGACTCACCATAACATCTATTTAAATTGAATGATTGGTGCGGTTTACACGCTCTATCCAAATGATCAAGGAGCTGGCTTTACGGTGAATGGCGAGCGCTATCGAGCCATTCTGACTGGATTTTTGTTTCCAAAAATTAACCAGCTAAGCATTAACGACTAAATTGGTTCTAACAAGACCGCGCAATTTGCCATACAGCGCCCTAAACAATCGATTTTGTGCGCCAAATCAATTTGGTGGCAACTTTTTTTCCAGAAAAGGACCTAATCACTGGCCCTCTCATTCATCCGACTTAAAGCCTCTGGATTACTTTTTTTGAGACTATGTTAAGCCATTGACCTTTGCCGATAAGCCAGCAACTACCAGCAACTCGTTAAGCATTGGACTCCAATTCAAGCCACCACTGACCCATACGGCCAGATTTATAAGTAGAAGTAGTCAACAGTTTGACTGATCGAATGTAAACATGTAACTCGTAGCCGCGCCAGACTTATACCGAAAATCATATTAAAAAAAAATAAATGCCACAAAATTATCTATTCGATTTTTTTTATTTTATTCTTCTCAGTATTTATTTATTGAATCTTTATACATTAAATATAAACTAACAATAATTAAACAAATCTTATCCCATTATTCACTTTATGTCCTGCCAGTGCCAGACAAAAGAATTCGTCCTCACGGTTCACATACATCTATTCGATTATAATAAAAAAAAAACTTCCATTCCAACTATATTTCTGTCTTGTATTATAATTTTAAGATCTCATGAAGTTAAAAAAAAAACATTCTATTTGCAACTTGCAACTTCCAACAAAATAATTAAGACAGTCATCGGCATGAACTTCTCTAATATCCAAATTTTCTAAGACAATTTTTTCTAAATCCCACGCTGTTCTTGACTAATGAAATACTGAATAACAGAAAATTGTGACTTTTGAAAATTTCGTAGTTTTTTTTGCCGATTAAGATTTTTCTGTAATTTAAGTGACTTTGTTTAAGTGTGCGTGGTCAAAATTCAAATTAAACATTTTGTGTGTGAAAAGGGTCCTTTAAAGTAACCCACCACTTTATTTCTTTGTGATTAGTTATTTACGTTTGAGCAGAAGTAGGTGTGAAGTGTTCAAACAGGCCTTTCTTAGTGTCCTTAGGGGGTGTTGACAAACGTGGGTAACATTGCGCAAAATTACGAAGAAATTTAGTTATCTGAAACCTTTTGCTGCCTTTGTGTGTGTTTTTTTTTTAAATTATTTTAATTTCATAGGTGGCCCTTAAAAACACATACACCAACTAAAAAGATTATAATTGCTTCTATTTTATTCGTAACGTACTTTAAAGTCCTTTAGCAGCACTTGAAAATAGTATTTGTGTTTCAAGTAAATAATTTGTTATTTTCTTTTGAGTATTTACCAGGAACCTCATACTTAATATATATTTTATTTATTTTTTGTTTTTTTTTTTTTCTTTTTCTTAAAGCTAAATAAAATATCTAAATTCGTTTTTTTAAAGGCGTCTCACTGTCTCGTTTTCCAGTGCATCATCATTTCATATAATACACATTTTCATAAAAGTATTTAGATGAATGAGTGTAGTAGTATTAGTAATGGTGGTATTTATACTTGGCCGTTTAAAATTACTAAGAATGAGTGAGTGAAACAGTTTGTTTGTATGTGTTAGGAATATGTGACATAGTTTTTCATTTCAGTAAATATATATTTTTTTCATTTACATTTATTTTTCTTTGCTTTAAATGTAACATTTTTTTAAAATTATTTCTTGTTTACTTTGGCATTTTTTTTTTTCATTTCATCTGCACTTGTAAATAAGGTGCAGAATTAAATAGATTGAAAGAGAAATGACAGACATACAAATACACTCACACAAGCCAACTCAGTACATATAAATTAACATTTACAAAAAAAAAAAAAAAAAAAAAAAGGGTTAAATGTTTAGGGGACCTTTTTCTGTTTTAAATGAAATATCTTAAGATCATCTTAAAATAAATGTCTACTATCCATATCAATAAATAATGTAAATAATGTAATTACATAAATCATTTAATACAAACTAAAATAATATGAAATTTAAAACTCTCTAAATAAACTTTAAATTACACTCCAATAAAAAAATAAACAGAGAAATTTTAAAGCAAACATATATTCATAACTTAAGATATTTTGCAAAAAAAAAAAAAAAAGGATATATGAAGCTCCACAAAAAAACTTTAGCTATTAGAAAAATTTATATATCATAGAAGAGCCTACAGCAAACATCGTCCTTTCTTGCAGAAATTCAAAAGGAAACTTGTGTTTTTTTCACATATCTTTGATTAAAATTTAATAAAAATACTAAAAAAAAATTAAAACATATTATCAAAAAAAAAAAAAAAAACGAAGATTAGACATATACCGTTTAGCTAATTCTTTTTTTTTATTTGTTTTATTAAGTTTTATAGTTTTTTTTAAGCTTTGATTTAAAATCATGCAAAAATATTACAATCCTAAAAGAATACAATACCAAAACTAGATTACGGGACGTAGATTTAATGGCAGATTTTAAAGTTAAAATATTTGGTTAACTATTGCCTTTCCTTGAAAAGAGATGCTAATATCCTTTTTCTCCTTTTGCTTTTATAATTATTTATAATTAGTTTGAAATTTTAAGCCTTAAAGAAATTTTTTTTAAGTATGTTCTTCTTTCAATTTTTTCTTATGCAAATTTAATAAATTATGCAAAAAAATTGTCTATTCTTTAGAATTTCTATTTCATTATAGAAAAAAAATTTGCATATATTTCTATTATGTATCAATAAATTGATTATTATTCATCTTGCATAAAATCAAATGCTTTCTGAAGATAACATTTTAACAAGTATAGTCATACGTATAACCTCTTCCTTAATTTATAATGAGTTGGGTTGGATTTTTATGCATTTTTTTTTAATTGGTAAATAATTAACATAAAGCATTAATTTTTAAAATTTAGTAATAAGGGTAGTTTACTGCGAGCATTTTCACTGCTCACTGTTAATTTAATTTAGAGATTGTTTTCAACTCTATAAAGACTGTAATTTAAATTTTAAAGAATAGCTGTAATTCCTTTCCATATAAATCCGCCCCTTTATAACAAAATTTCAAAATCTCTTATAGGAGAATTATGCCTGTGTGACTTTTTCATTTATGGCTTTTTGCTCTGAATTTAGCATCTACCCTAGCACATGTGTGAATTTCCTTTTAAGGGGAAGGAGATAAACCGCATAATAAGCAGCATACAGGATAATGGGTTTGATTAACATGAAAATTAAATTATGCTTGGAGGCTATAGAATAAAGTTAAAATGTGGAAAGGAAAATCAAAATAAATTGACAAAAAATTAGAAGGTAAATTGATAAATCAAAATATATAAAAATAAATCTAAATTGGTTTTATCTTAAGGGGAATAAATTTTAAATTATGATGTCCATACAAACGACACCCCCTTCAATTTTAGTTTTAGAAAAGGTTTTAAATTAATAAAGGATGTTCAATTTAAAAGGGGAGTTTTTTTTCTAGCTGCCGTCATCAGCATCATCAATATATAATCAATGATACTGTTTTGTGTTTATTATTTTTATTTTTCCATCAGTAGGGTTGGAGAGTGGTTTTTCTTTATGTTTTTAAAGATACCAAAAATTCGGTTGAAAAGCTGAAAAACTCCTGTTCCCTATGACATTGTTGTTGATTGTTTTTGCTATTGTTTTCAAGGCAGACAGCAGCTAATCTTCTATTATCCTTCTTACACATGCACATTTTTAAGGGAATAAATATATATAATGAAAATTTCCAACTTTACGCACGTAGACATGACGACGACTCACGAACCTTGAACAGCAACGCACAAAAAAAAAATATAAATAAAAAAAAAATTGAAACGACTTAAAAGTCCTAAGCCCTGTAAAATTCACTTTTATTTGTATGTTTTTTTTTTCATATCATATTCCCATAATATTATACATTTTGTATGCCTCATTATTTATTCTCTGAAAGCTTTTGACAATTTACAATTACACAAACAATTTGTCTTTGTAATGTCTGGCATTCGTTACTAGAAGGCAAAAACATATAAAAAAAAACACATACATGCAATTTCTAACAACATAATTATAGAAAAACTAAACAACAAAGGGAAACAAAAGTCTCCTAAGCCTTTACAATAACAAAAACCGTTTCAATTAAAAGCATTTGCCTTAAAAAACAAAAAAAGGATACTGTTCAGTAGCTCAAGGCCATCTACTGATTGCTTTTCTCACTCGGCGCTTTGCTTTTGTGGTACTTAATCTATTTTCATTTGCCTGCCAGTCTCTGAAAATGCGTTTGTCAAAATGGCACAGCAGTGTCTAAGTAATTTTCCCATTTGCTTTTGCAAAAAACAAAATAACACATGTCCTGCTGGCTCGCATAATATTGTCCTTGTTTAAATATGTCAAGTGGTCATTGTCTGCCCTGCCAAAAAAAAAAGATAGAGAAAATACCAGGATAACTAGCTAAAAATAGAAAATTTTTAACAGCTCATATTATGGAATGTGTGTGTATGTTTCATTGAACACTCTCACTTATACCGAATACAAACATTTGGCTTAAAGTAAATGGGCTAATTGTTAAAAAAAAAACAATCAAGTGTGAATATAGTTGCTTGTCAAGTTGATTTCAATTATTTATGTGGATTTTTATTTAATAAACACATTTAACTATCACTTAAGCCAGAGTGGACATGAGAAGGGCAAAAAAAAAAATAACAATTGAACTAATTTAAGGAGTTTTTTTTAGGAAAAAGGATATATGGGGAAAATTGCAAAGATTAAAATTAAAACGTACCACAAATTTAAAAGCAACTAAATGTACGAATTTTAAGGATACATTTTGTAAAATTCTTTAAAAAAAATGTCAAATTTCTGGAATTAAATAAAATAAAATATAAACAAAACAAATGAAAATGTTGCTATTTTTTTCAAAAATTTCTTTACATCTAAAAAAGGATATATGGGGAAAGTCCACAAAAATAACTTCCTTATCTAAAACAGTATGCCAACATTTTAAGCTACAAAGGTCTGAAGTTGTAGTTTAATAAAATTTAAAATATATATAAATTGTAACAATATTTTTTGCCAAAAAAAAATCTAAAACCAAAAAAAATCTCTCTTAGCTTTTAACTTACTAAAGATAAAAGAAAAATAAATTAAGATTTTAAAATGTTTAAGAAAATTATTAGAAATTTTAAAAAAAGGCTATATGGGCATTTCCACGTCATCGTACGTGACATTTGTTCGCCTTCAGAGCGATAGAGTTTTTGCACAAATAGTAGTAACTGGAAATTTTTTTTAATGAAACACACATTAATAAAAAATATAAAAAAAATAATTATAACATTCGGAACCCTGTTGTCCAAAATATCTAGCAAAATATGTGCATATCGTACGTGACATAAAACGGAAGTAATTTTGGGGTAAATTTAAAAAAATCCGAAAATCTGCGAATTATGGGAGGTATTTTTCCTTTTTTTTAATGATTTACATTAAACCACATTACATTACATTACATATTTTTCCTTTATAGTCCGTAATTGGAAAGAAAATTATTGTTCTGGATGGTTTTATAATGAACAAAATGTGATATCGTTCGTGACATACCGTACGTGACAGATTTTTCTCTTATAGTATTTACAAGGTATGAAATACATTTGTATAAATATGTTTACAAAAACTTAAAACAAACAAGTAAGAATGTATAGTCGCTCAAGCCCGACCATACGATACCCTACACCATAATATTTTACGAACAAATTTTTGAGAAAGTACCCTATTTTTGATTAATTGTTATTAATTTTAATTAATTATGAGGCTAAAAGTTATTTTTGCCGAATATCATTCAGATATCTGCATCTATATGAGATTTGTTTGCCTTTCGCCGATTTTAGGAAGGGGGATTAGTGGGACCTATGGACAATTTTGGACCTACCAAAATTGACATAGTACATATCGTAAAAATTATTGTCGCAAATTTTTATGTCAATACTAATATTTATAAGAAAGTTATGGCATTAAAAGTTATTTTCGGGAGAAGTATTTGCATTGGTTAGATGATTTAGATTGCAATAAAATAAGTCTGGAACAAATTTCAACTTAAGTCTAACATAATAAGATGATAAATTAAGTTGCATTTATAGTACTTACAATATCGTACGTGACGGCCTTTAAAAGTTTATAAAATTTTTATTATGCCAATTCAAAAAAAAAATTCCAATCAAAATTTTTTTGCAACAAATATCTTGCTTTGAACTTTTAATTTGAAACACCTACGGCTGATGACATAGACAAATTATGTTTTTTTACCACGTACGTGACATTGGAATAGCATCCAAAACAATCCAAAAAATATACCAATAATAGAACTATATATTTGGTCTTTCCTCGTGGGTCTTGTTCATTGTTGTTGTAACATTAATTTTAAGGTATAATTCCAATGTTACCAGTATCTGTATTTATTCGGCAGAAAAGTGAAAATTGTTGATTCCAGTTACTAAAAATTAAACAAAGAGATAGTCAGTTTTAACTATTATTTTATGCTCTTTAAAAATTGCAATAAGCTATAAAAATCTCTACCATATTTGAGAAAAAATTTCAAGGGATTTTATTTTTTGTGTCGTGGTTAACATTCTCACGGAAATGCCCATATGGGATAAACCCCACAAAAAAAAACCCTGCTTGTCTAAAACAGTATGTCAACCTTTTAAGCTACAAGGACCTCAAGTTGTAGTTAAATAAAATTTGAAATATATATAAAGTGTAACAATTTTCTTTACAAAAAAAAAAAACCAAATCCAAAAAAGTCTTTCTTAGCGTTTAACTTACTAAAGATAAAAGAAAATAAATTAAAATTTTACAATCTTAAGAAAATTAATAGAAATTTCTAAAAAAGGATATATGGGAAAAACCCCACAAAAATACCCTGCTTATCTAAAACAGTATGTCAACATTTTAAGTTACAAAGACCTCAAGTTGTAGTTAAATAAAATTTGAAATATATATAAATTGTAAAAATTCTCTTTACAAAAAAAAAAACAAAATCCAAAAAAGTCTTTCTTAGTGTTTAGCTTACTAAAGATAAAAGAAAATAAATTAAAATTTTACAATCTTAAGAAAATTATTAGAAATTTCTAAAAAAAAGGATATATGGGAAAACCCCCACAAAAATTCCCTGCTTGTCTCAAACAGTATGTCAACCTTTTAAGTTACAAAGACCTTAAGTTGTAGTTAAATAAGATTTAAAATAAATATAAACTGCAACCATTTTTTACAAAATCTGAAAAAGTCTTTCTTACTAGAGATAAAAGAAAATAAATTGAATTTTAACAATTTTTAAGGGAAACCCCCACAAAAATAACTATTAAGTCTAAAAAATTATGTTAAAATTAAAAACTTCAAAAGTGATTGTTCGTAATTACGGATAATTGTTGGAATAGCTTAAGCTAAATAGAACAAAACTGCAATAAAAACTACAAGTTTAAAGAATTTAATATTTATTTACAATAAATCTTTAAAAACTTAGTTAAGAAAATTTAATTAGCATTTTAATATACTTTCTAAGAACAAAAACCTCAACTATAAATTACTAAAAAAAAAGGATACACTAGGGCCAAACTAAAGTAATCATTATAAAGCAAATTAAATTTCAAATTGTAGAAAATTTAACAGCAAACATATAATTCTAAGAAATTTCGGCATTTTTTTCAAAAAATATAAAGGATGTTCGCATGCTCTAATACCTAACAAATTAAGGATAAAAAAAGAGGACAAACTGATTATGGAAATTATAAAAGATAACGACAAACAACTAAACAATGTATCTAACTCAGAAAATTACTTAAGTTAATTCTTAAAGGACACATAAAATGAAACCTAAAAATATCCTTTAGAACAAATAATAACATTTTATTAAATAATATCTGATAATTTGATAAAACATAAAGGGATGAAAGGCTAAAGGTGACATAATAGACATTGAAAATACAATATTTAAGGGATGCGTAGATAGATAACGAAAGGTCAAAGTTAAAGACAAGAAAATAAGAAAGTAACTTGTAAAGTTTAACATATAAAAAGTTATAAATACATGTTAAATAATAATTATTATCCGAATTCATACGAAAAACAAAACATAAACAAATCCTTAAACTAAATAATATGTATTTTTATTATAAAAATTATAAGTTTCTATGTCCTGTGAAGTTTTAGAGGCAAAGTAAATAATGTTTCAATAATTCAATAATCTGAAAAACGACAAAGGATATACATATAAAGAATATAATACATATAATAACAAATAAGTAACACAAAAATTGTGCAGTTGGTCACAAAATAGAAAATTTCATTATAAAGCAATATAAGTTAGGGAAGATGGTTAAGAAAAGTTATTATAATATTAATATTACGAATATCCTTTTATGGGTTTGATGTTATAAAGGAGTTGCACTTGTTGCTATATATTCAATTTAGAAACGAAGTTGAAGGTTCTTTAATGGAAAAAGCAAAAAAAAAAAACAACAAGCAAACTTAACAAATTTTCAAACAAATCACAAAAAGGATATTAGATGAAATTTTTTAGTACTTATAAAAATGTAATTTAAGGCACAAATTTTAATGGAAAATGTGTTACAAAAACTAACAAAAGAACTAAAGAAAACTGTTATACAAAGCAGGATGTCAAACTACATAAATAAATTTTACCGCTTTGCATCGAAAAATCTGTTTTTATAAGGGTCAGAAAAAAGGATATATGAAGGCAGCTTTACCAAATTATAAAAAATGTGTATCATTTTGTATGGTAAGTACCACTTCGATCCGTAAGTATATTTATTTTTTTTTAGCCTTAAACAAGGATTCGTAAAACATATATTTAAAAAAAAATATTCTAGTATTTGAAAAAAATTACTTTTTGTGTCCTTTAAAATAAATAATAATATTTTGTAAGTTTAAAAAACTTTTAGACAATTTAAACAATTATGTGTTAATAAATTTTGAAAAAATTGTAAAAAAAGTATACAGTATGAACATATATTGCAAAAATCGTAAGGACATTAGTAGCAGCTAAATAATCTTTTTATGTGTACGAAAAAGGCTAACGACATACCATAAGCCTAAAATTAACTGGTTTTATGCAAAAATCTTAATCTTACAATTTTAATAAATTTCGAAAAAAAGGATATATGAAGAGCTCAATTTTAAGAAATTTCGAAAAAAAGGATATATGAACAGCTCCTAAAGGACTGTCAGTATTCAAAAGAAAATAACACTTTTAGATGCTTCTAGATAAACGTCAACCTGTAAATATAGTAGCTTTTAAAATTTCTAAAATTTATTAGCTTTTTAATGTCAAACTTTAAAATTCTTCAAAAATCTTGCATATTCATATTAATATAATAATTGTTTTTGTTTACTTATAACAATGTCTTAACTTAATAAAGATAAACTCACTGTTTATTGTTGTTGTTTTGTTGAAGCTTTGATATTGTTTCAAGTGTTTAAAATTCTTATTCACTTTAAAGTCATATTTGTATAATATTTTTAGCTTTTTAAAGTCTTTGGAAAAAGTTTCCTGACGAGCTGACCTAAGCAACCAGCGAAATTCGCATGGAAACCAGCTTTCCCTCAACAATAAATATTCAGTGTTCTTATCAAAATTTAGCACGTCAAAGAGAATGTAATATTTTAATTTAATGCTTTTAAATTTATAGGATATATGAAAAACTCATTATTTTACAGAAAACTTTAAAAAGTTTTGATGTCAGCTACAAATACTTAAACAAACTGCAAAATGCAACACCGATATTGCAACAGAGAAATCAATACCTTTTTTAACAACTTAAAATTATATAAAAAAGGACATATAAACAACTTAAAATCAAAAGCAAATTCGGGGAAAAAGTTGATTGCTTAAGAAATTTAAAGATCATTTACAATCTGTTTAGGGGTTTTAAATAAGTAAACTTGAAAACTAAGAAGTGTATGAAGAATTTAAAAAATTGTTAACATAAATTTATGTCTTTGTTTGCATATGATGACAATAATAATTTCCGTATGATCTGTACTATGATGGACACCGCACCTGGCTAAAAAAAAGGACGAAAAATGTGTTAACATATATTCAGTTAAGAAATCATCTACAACTCAAGCAGTAGAGCTAATTTTGTGAAATTTAAATAACTAACATTTTCAACAATATAAGAAAATTTTAAAATCCTACTATACAAATTTCAAGAATTTCGAAGTGTATAGAATCTGAAATAAAAACTGCAACATTCTAGCAACTTTTAAATGAAATTTTAAAAAATTAGTCAGCACATTTTCTATTTTGTTTAAAATTAACCCCCATATTCATAAAAAATTTCATAGAAAATTCGTTTCATAAACCTGCTATAAATATAAAATATTTGTTATGAATACGGGTGGTAAGCGTTTTCTGAAAAAGGACATGCTAATATTTCATACGCAACTTAACAGTTTCAGAAAGATTTAAAAGTTTTTCCTTTATTTAATAAATTTAAAATGTTATAAAACTAAAAGAAAGAAAGTATTTCAAAAGGGCAAACGTTACATGACCAGGATAATAATTTTAAAAATTGAAGACAATAAAAAGAATAAGGTTTATTAGTGGTATCGCTATTTACGAACATACCTATACACCTAGCGATAAGTAATATTATGACCAAATGGAGTGTGCTAAAAAATCACACTAAAATACCGAGAACACAATTTTTGAAAATTCTTCAATTTTGCTTAAATGAAAATAATTATTTTATGCATGATGGCAAATTATACCAACAGACATACGGGATGCCAATGGGCAACCCATTGTCACCGACTGTAGCCGACATTATATTGGACCAACTAATGGAACAATGTATCGAAGAACTACAAATGAACAATATACAAATAAAACTAATCACAAAATATGTAGATGATTTATTTGCCATAATAAAATATAAAGACGAAGACATAATATTGAAAACATTTAACTCATATCATAACAAATTGAAATTTACTCTAGAGAGGGAGAAGGACAACGCAATACCATATCTGGATATGAAGATACTCCGACAAAATAACAAAATAATAACAGATTGGTATATGAAACCAATTGCTTCTGGACGCTTGGTGAATTTTCACTCGACACAACCCATGAAACAGAAGATAAATACGGCAATGAATTTAATTGACAAAGTTATAAAAATAAGCAACGTCAAATTTCAATCTAAGAATATGACAAGAGTAAAGGATATTTTAATGAAAAACAACTTTCCAAAGGGGTTGATTAATTCATTACTGGCTAGAGTTAAAAATAAAAATAATATTTCTTCAGGGGGAAAAAAACAGAACTGACACATCTGGTAACGCCAAATACTATAGTCTACCGTTTATTCCAAGACTTACGGAGAACAACAAACTGAGAGAGCTAATAAAAGACCAACAAATAATATTCGCGCATAAATCAAACAAGACAATACATAATTTATTTACACAAACAAAAACAAAGATTGAGTGTAGAGATCAAAGTGATGTTGTTTATCAAATTGAATGTGATGGCGGTGATAATGAGGAGTGTGGAAAAATCTACATTGGTACAACGAAAAGAAATTTAGGCGTGAGAATAGACGAGCATAAAGCTGACATAAAAAGTTAAAAAGAGGAAAACATTCAACTGCACTTGCACAACACTGCATTGAAAACGGACACAAGCCAAACTTTGAAAGAGTGAGAATTTTAGATAAAGAGAAAAGGGAAAATAAGAGATACACGTTGGAGAGCTTAAGAATACAACAAAAATCGACAAGTGCAATAAACACAAAAGAAGACAAAGACAATACAAATGCAAACTACACCATTGCAATACTTTAGTAATAATAACAACTGTGATCTAAAAAAGGACAAATTTTCTGTGATAATTTTTAAATTTACATATATTTATTTTAATATTTTAAGTTTTGTGTTGTGTTGTCCACCTATACAAAATACTGTGATATATTTTATAAATGATGTAAACTGACGAAAAAAGATTATTGTAAGTTAATTTGTCAAAAATTAAGATTATAATTATTGTTATTATTAACTACATTTTTCACTTTGTATTTTTACAATGTTGCCAGATTTTAATAAAACTCAATCCCTGAAGAAGTTGGAAAGAATACCAACGAAACGTCGGATTTTATTGAAAATGAAATAAATAATCTTTTATTTACATTAAATTAATGACCTTGAAAGCCTGTATATAGAAAACTATAACAACTATTTAGTTAACTTTTATATTTCACACTATTCTATCACTTGTTAAGCCGTTTTGTTAAGGTTATAAAAAAAATCTCAAGTTTTTAAACAAATAGTTTTAGGTGCTCCAAAATAAAAATAAAGTATATATATCGCAGTTTATATTAACTTAGCAATTTAACAAAATTTTAAAGTTGTCGTATTTTTGTCCTTTATCTGCATCCTTTAAGCACTTTTTTGTTTCTATTTTAGGCCAAGAAAAGCTTTAAAAACAGTTAATGCTAGTGCTTTGAAAGAAATAATATTTGGATTAATATTATAAATTTAAGCCAAGTTCTTCAGCAACACAAGCCATATTTTTTTTTTTTTTAAATTTATATAAAGGATATATGAGAAAGTTTTAAGAATCTCAAAAATATGAACAAATTTTAACGCTATTTTATATTCGAGCTCTATATCCAACATGTAAACTTCTTTTATACTGAAAATGTCAATACAAGAAACAATTTTTTTTTTAAATTATTTACTTTTTAATTAATCCTTATCCTTAATTTTGAACTGGTATTAAATCCTTTGTTTTCTGCAGTTTGGCAAAAATTTAGGCAAAGAAAGTTTCAAAAATATATTTCGCTATTCAACTTTTTTTGTGGCAAAAAATAATTAAATTGTATTTAGGTGAAAAATACACCTAAATTCTAAAAAATTCAAAGCGGATTTATATTTGACTTTCCACTCTGCCACTCGGTTGATTCAATGACTGCGTGGATCCTTTGCAAATCAATATTAGAGAGAAAAGTTTTGTGCGCAAGGGTTCTTCGACCAAACAGTTTCAGTATTCCATTGACTCTTGCCTCCTCTTCGTCGCCGCAACTTCTACTTAGGCCATTGTAAGGGAGCCCTAATCCTTGGCCGTGCTAACCAATGTGCCAGCAGCCAGTTAGAGCAGGAATTAGGACGTCTAGACAGCTGTAATGCCCGCCGAGTCATTTTTTCGCCTTCGATGGGCCAGATTTCCCTGGTTTTCATACAGGTACTTTTATCAAACCATCTCCGACTCATCAAACCATCTCCGATGAACATCAAAGCAAAGTTTTGGTTATTATTTTGTCTTGCAAAAACTTTAAAGACAAACATCTAGTACATGGAAATATCTTTTTTCTCTTTCAAAAAAAAAAAAAAAATATATTAAAAGGTTTTTTTTCGCAACCTTAAAAACTTTTTATCTTTTAAAGGATATATAAACATCTTCCTACAAACTTTCAAATCCTACAATTAATCAAAGCGTCTTTATATTTAACTCCTTTTTACAACCTCTAAGCTAATTTTTATTGATTGTTTCAGCCTTAGAAATAATTTAAAGACAAATATCTATTACATGAAAAAACTTTTTCAGCCGAAAAATAAACAACATTTTATTTAGTTAACAAACTTTTTTTTTATATTCTGCAACAAATTAAAGCGTATTCTTATTCGACTCTTTTTTACAATATTTAAGCTAATTTTTTTTTTTAGATTATTTATCCTTGGAAATAATTTCAAAAACAAACATCTGTTACATGGAAATTTTTCTTAAAGGATTTTGTAAGTTACTTAAGATTTTTACGTAAAAATCAGCTTTTTGCTACAAAAAGGATATCCTTTTTCCATTTTTGCTTAACCCATCCAAATATGGTAGCAAAGGCTAATCATTTTTAGTTTTTCTTTTGTTGTATTGAACAAAAAGTATAAGTTTATTTTTATTGACTACTGGCCCTCAACAAAAAAAAAGGATATTTTACAAACTTTTTATTAACTTAGTTTATTTGGAATATTATTATTGTTTGTCAAAATATACTTCATTTAACATGTTGCTAGCATAAAAAAAAAAAAAATATTCCATGAAATTACTAACAAAAATTACGAAAATCGATACTTGATAAAGGATACGTAATAAACTTTTTAACAAATAAGTTTATAAGGAGCATTGTAATGATTGCTTGTTAATATAATATATGAGGAAACTTAAGAAGGTCCTTTTTAAAATAAACCAAAAAGGATATTTTTAAAAGATTTCTTTTATTGACTTACCTATTTGTGGCACATCATATTGCCTTTGTCCACGCGCTGTGCGCAACATTAGCTGCGAGGCTAAACTATGAGGCGAGGATGCACCTGCCGTTGAGGCCAAGCTGGCTGGTGTTAAACCTGATCTTTTATGATTTGGATGTTGTAGAACTTCTGCTTTTTGTTGCTGTACGCTTCCAGAAGATTTATCTGTTTTTGTAGCCGTTGAAGTAGAAGAGGATGAAGGGGAGCTTTTTTGTTTATCTTCTTTATTAAAGTCTTGTTCATGATGTTGCTGTTGTTGTGCGATTTCGTTATGCTTGTTGCTATTGATTCTGGTGGTGGCTGTGGCTTCAGAATTAGCCGAAGCTAATTTACTATTGCTAAGACTTTTGAAATGATGTAGAGAAGGCTGTTGTTTGGCATTCCTTTGACCAAAAATATTTCGTGGCAATTGTTGCTGCTGCATTTGCGTACGTTTACGCAACCATTTCTGTTGCATGCGCATATTATTGCGATATTTCTCATTAAATTGTTGGGCCTGTTGTTGCTGCTGCTGCTGTTGCTGTTGCTGTTGAAGTTTATGTTCTTTTGCAAAGAAATCCTGCAGCGTTTGTCTGTTGTTGTCCAAAGGTTCATGATTTTGATAGGCATGGGTTAAAGGTATGTGATGTTGTTTTGGGTTGAGGGAGTGCTGCCTATAGCCGGGAAATTGGGGTATTTGCTGCTGCTGCGACTGATAATGATGTTGCAGTCTTTCCTTATTTTCCTCAGCCATTAATTCCTCTAAGTAGGCATAGCCATCCATATCAGGAAACATATCCTCTTCCTCTGCTGCCGGTTCCAATTCCATAAAGTCATCTAAATCTATGTTATGAGGATTTTCAAATTCTCTCTCAACCGGCTGCACAATACGACCATAATCGTATTTATTAGGAGATCTAAGAGGATCATAACTGCCACCACCTGTATCGTAATCTACTTCGTCATTTAAGGGCTGTTTGACCACATTACCAAACATAACATCTCTTGCCTGCTGACTTAGCCAGGCTGAATATTCAGGGTCCATATCCTCGGCTGGGTGCATTTTAATACGTCCCGTTATTATGGGCCGTCCATGATAGCCCGATTCCTCTGTTTGCTTAACTAAGCCCATGACCATCAGTCGCTCTCTCTCCAATTGGGCCAAATCGGCAAGTTCCTCATTCAAACGATTACTGGTGGTCTGAAAGGGATTTGTAGAGGGTTTACTTAATTGAGCTGAGCCATGGGCTTGGCCCTGGTTGCTATTCGGGCCGTTATTGGAGCCGGCCGTATTCGAGCCGGTTAAATGCAGGGCATAGAGACCACTATTCACCAACAGCACACAGACCAGGGTCTGTAGTAGGGAGAAAAACATTTTCTTTTTATTTAGTTGCTGCAGGTTTTTTTTAAGGAGTGGTATGTTTATAATTTCTTTGTTAAGAGGTTGCAGCGTGAAAATAAGTTGAAGTTGCTAAAGAGCGGTATTAAATTTTTTTTAAATTCTTTTTAGGTTAAAAACCGAAATAAAATGGGACTTGAGGCTGTGAAATCTAGGTAATATTTAGTAGCCTTTCTTTCATTATATTGTTGAGGACTGTTGTTGATTTTATTGTTGTTGTTGTCAGTTGGCAACAACACCTTTTTCAAATGTAATATTTAAGGATAATTTGATATTTTGCCAATGGCAAGTATTTTTTATTTATTTTTTTTTTTGTTTGTTCTGTTTTGTTTTTGTAACACACTGGTAAGGGGAGTAATTTGAACAGGAGTTTGGGTATTGGATTGTTGCTTCCGTTTAGATGTGTTCTTTTATTCTTTTTTACTTTTCTAACTCTTGTCTGTTTTGGCTATATTCTTCAGTTTTAATACATTTTTTTTTTTTTTTTGTTTCCAGGTCTTTTTTGTTGTTGTAGTTGTTAAGCTGGGGGTATTACATTAAGTTCTTTTGGTTTGTATATTTGTTGTATTCTTATGCTGTTTACTTTATGTTGAGCAGTCTTTTACTCTTTGCTATATTATTATTGTTATTATTGTTGCTGTTGTGTTGTTGCTTTCAACTTGTTGTAGCTGTTGTAACTGTTGTCAATATACAATATATGTTGCAAGCATATGTTTGTGCTTTTTGTATGCGAGTTTGTTTTTTATTATTTTTTTTGTTTTGTTTTTTTTTTGTTTTGTATTTTTCCTGGTTTTTTATTATTAAGTTTTTTGTCTGTCTCTGTGTCTGTCTGTCTGCCGGTATGGCTGACTGCTTTATTTTTTTACGCTGTTTCTATTCTATTGTTTCAAAATCAATAATTAATGTTATTCTTACAATAGAACTTTGTTTTAATTTTCTCTCTCTCCCTCTCTTGCTCTGTATTTCTTTTGTAGCCCAGGAAATTGTGTTTTCGTTGCTTGTTAGTTTAACGTTGTATATTTTTTTTTCTTCTTCTTTCCTTTAAAAGGTGTTGGTTGGTAGGAGTGGGGGTAAACTCCTAAAACTTTTTTCCTTTAAATTTCCTTTAGGATATGGATTTTTTTTACGAAGAATTTGTTTTTTTTTTATATAAATTTAATGGAATGTTGTTGATTTTTTTAATACTTTAATAAAATTTTTAATTGACCTTTAATTAACCTTTTCTTTTCACCTTTTTTGAAGTTTTACTTAAAAGTTTCGTTAATTAAAAAATGTTTATCTAAGGAATATAAAAAAAAAATCCTATAGTTGAGTCTCAAAAAATTCATAATTTTGCTTGTATTTAATATAAATTTTCAATATGCCCGTTTACCTTAACGTCCTTTATTTCGTTTTACCCTTTTTCAGAATTGTTCAATTTAGCTGTCTTAAGTAGAGTTTTTATACCTATTTAAAATTAGTATAACTGTTATTTCATTAAGCCGTAATTTCATTCGTCTGTTAAAACTTTACAACTCCTTCTAAATTTTTTTTTTTTTTTTTTTTGCTATAAATGCAGTTATTAAAAACATATTTCAAATCAAAAGTCTACTTTTTTAAATTTAATACAATGTTTATTATAATTTGCTTAAAAGCTTAACCCTTTCATGCACCAAACGTCTTTGGGGCAAATATATTTTTTTCAGAAGTAAAACATTAAACACCAAAAAAAATTACTTATCTTAAAAGCAAACCTAAAGTAACGGGCAACTTTTTTTAACAAATTGTTTTGCAATAATTAACCATTTGAAATTTGCTCTAAAGAGTGTGGTTGTGCACATACAACAAGTGCCTAATAGTTTTAATAGAAAACTCAAGCAAATGATTATGTTTTTATACCTTCCTAGACAAGACAATTTCGAGGCGAATTCACATATCAGGTGGATAAAGTTTTTCGCTTGTAAAAACTGCAAAAATTCACACACATTTTTTAAGGAATTTTGGCATTATTAACCAGCAATAATAACAACAAATTGCATATTGCATTGCGGTCACCTGACATATGAATTCGCCTTGGACAATACTTTACGTTAAGGGGTCTGTACACGGTCAGTCATTTCTCATCAAGCGCTATGTAAGTATTAGTTAAAATGTGTTTGCATGTGTGACACCGACGATGCTAGATGGGAAATCAAAAAACTTAGATATGACGGCGAATATTACTTGCAGCACACGTACAAGAGTGAATTCGCCTGCATGACAAGCATTTTGACAGTGAACAGACCCCTTTACAAGCTTGATAAGTAGCTTAATTTTCTAGTCTTATTTTCTAGTATCCAGCGCATTTACTCAAGTTTTAAATGATTTTTTTTTGGAATAAATGGCTTGGTGTTACCTGAATTTATCTTTTTTGAACTACAAAAACTAATGCTTATGGGTAATGTAAGAAGAGATAAGCTCACAGTTTATTGTTGTTGTTTTGTTTAAGCTTTGATATTGTTACAAGTAAAACTTAAGTGTTTATAATTCTTATTTGTATAATATTTTAGGCTATTCTAAGGTCTTTGAAAAAAAGGTTTCTTGACGATCTGGCTTAGACAACCAGTGTAATGCGCATAGAAACCAGCTTTCCCTCAACAATAAATATCCAGCGCATTTATCAAAAAAAAAAAATTGGGAATTTAGCACGACATAGAAAAATCTTATTAATAACACTGTGCTAGTTGAAAAAAAACAGACAAGCCGGGCACCTGGCGTTTTAACCTTATTCGGGCACACTAAATCCAGTGGTGCTAACCGTTTTTTTAGGTTCCCAGTAAAAACAAATTGTGTTTTTTTGAAGCACTTAAGAACAAAAGCGCATAATCGAGCGCTTCAATAAGAGTGCTCTTATACAGCAGTAAATGATAACGAATAAAATGTACAAAAACAGCTGCTACTCGTCTTTTAGTGCAGACAACGAAGAAAGCGAAAATAAATAAAAATATATTATGGTTTACGAAAATGCTTGAAAGTCATTTAAATCAGTAAAGGGAAAACATTAATAATATTGTTTATATAGTTAGTCCTTAAAAACAGTTAGCCCTTTAAAAGCACTTTATAACATGATTTTTTTTTTGGCAAAAAAAATAATTTTTTTTAGCAAAATTTTGAAATTTGTGTTTTTTTAAAAATTCATCAAAAATTGGAAAATGCAGCTATACCTCTAATTTTTGCCAGACATATGCAGCTATGCTTCTAATTTTTGATCTTATTCACAAAAGGCGAAAAAGAATTTTAATTAATTTAAGGATTTTATAAAACATAATATTTGTATGGGAGTACCCCTAAGAAGTGATGTTAAAGGGCAAGTATGTATCGAGAAAATTTTAAGGACAAAAAACTAATTGCGGTCGGTCATACATTTTATTCCCTTAGGGTCGCCTCCTTGGCAGCTATCGGGCTTTTTCTTCAATATATTTCAATATATTATTTTGTATTGAAAATTTTGTATGGGAGCCCCTTAAGAAATGGAGGTAACTGGTAGGTATGTTAGAAACAAATGCTGGTGATGAAAAATAAAGTGAGGTCTGTCATACATTTGACCCATCTAGGAGCATCCTATGCAGGCGCCAAAATTAAGAATTTCAACCATACAAATATGGCGGTTAATAAAATGTTTAAATTTGGCCGCAGCAGCTCGTATGATACTCCGAATCATGTTAAAACACCAGGTGCCTGGATTGTCTCAAAAAAAAAAAAAAAAAATCAAATTCTAGCACAATGTAGAAGATTTTGTATTTTTAAAAATTACTTTTGATACTTATGCCAAGATTTAAACGATTTTCTAGAAAGAACACTTTATTCTTTGTTAGTCGTTTTTTAACTCTAGAATATCATACCAGAATGTCATACTTCGTCGAATCGACGACGGTGATACTCGAAAGAGCAAAAAGGATAAAACTACGTACAAAACAGGGATGTTAAAGTAGGTACAATTGTACTTTTTTCGTACATTTTGACCTACTAAAGTACGGTTCTACTACAGTGACTCATTTGGTACAATTTAAAAATTTGTCACAGTTCCCCCTTTTAGAATTTTTAGCAGAGCAAACAAATTATTGAGTCCTTTTCATTGCATTTATTTTTTTAATTATTATTTCTTTTATCAGGACTTAAAAACCTTCTTTTAAATTGCAATTTTTATTTATGCAATGTGAACTTAAAATTATTGACATGTTTAATTTAGAAATGCAATCAGAAGATGCTCGAATGCATGCATTTTTACAAAGGCAAAGTTTTTTGTTCAGCCAAACAGCACGTAAAATGTTTTGGAGGAATCTGATATCTCTATTGCAGATCTTTACAAAAATCACATGCCCTTTGAAGATATTTATTGCGGAACAGAAGTGGATTTATATCTCTCTACAAATAATATCAAGATTGATATTGTTAAAGAAATGAAAGTAAATGCAAAACAATCTTATACAAAATTTTGCGAAGTTTTGAGAACCAAAGTCAAGTTTAATAACGAAGTTTTAATGTGGTTGCATAAATTCACTCCTGAAAATGTAATTTACAAAAACTGCTGAAGGTCCATATGTTTCCTGACATTTCTAGAGTCGTTGCTGTAATTTTATCCATTCCAAATTCGTCTGCAAATGTGGAAAGAGTTTTTTCTTTTCAAAATATAATAAAAACTAAGGAAAGACACAGACTACATATGCCAACATTATCAAGTCTAATACAAACAAAGGATTGGTTAAGATCGACAAATTCATGCTACTATCATGTTAAATTTCAAAATAGTTTATTAACTAAATAAATAAGTGCCTGATTTTGATCTCATATATTTATAAGACTTTTATGTACCTTAATTTTTCATACATATAATGTTGGTTAGTGTTAAGTTTTGTTTTTTTGTGTACAATTGAATTTTTATGTAAATTTTTGATGTTTTAATAAATTAAAAAAAAATGGTACCGTGAAGGTCCAAAAAGTACATTTTTTTTTGAAGTTGGTACAAAATTTAAGACCCCGTTTAACATCCCTGGTACAAAATATATTTAAAGTTTTGCTTGTTCAATAACTTGTTATTGATATTAATGAATAAAATAAAAAAAATAGTCCTTCTTTAATATTATTTAATTGAACCAAAAGGTTTCAGAGAACTACTTTGTTTGGCTTGTTTCTCAAAACATAACAAAAGAAATGTATGTAAATAGTTAATTTAAAAATATATAATCCACTGAATTTGCTTGCATTGTGAAATAAGCTTATTAATTAAAACAAAGGTAACGATTTTCAGATTTTGAAATGTTGTTTTTGTTTTAAATGTTGTTTTTAAAGTAAACCTAGTCACTTTTGCGCTCGCATTCTACAAACAGGCAGTAATAGATTAAGCCACTTTGAGAAATTGTAGAAAACGTTAGAGTTAAGTGCTGTTTACACAACAAAAGTGATTGAACGTGTAGAAAAATGTATATGAAAAATACTCAAAAACCCGAATGCTTTTTATATAAATTTTTCTACACGTTCAATCACTTGTGTTGTAAAAACAGCACAATAAATTTTACTACACGTTCAATCACTTGTGTTGTGAAAACAGCACATTAAAGTCTAAATTACAATTAACTTTACAATTAACTTTAGTATTTAGAAAATTTTCGAATGTGTTTCTTTGAGGAAAATTGTATTCTATAAAGCTTTTGCAGATTATAAAACTGGTTATAAAAAACAGAAAAAATCCCGAGTTCTATTCTGTAAAACTTTTCTTTAGGAATTTTTAATGATTTTTATCTTTAAGTTTTTATGAAAACTTTTAGGTTTTTCTGGCTTTTTTTCGAGTAAAGATTTTATGTAAAATTTTAGATTTATGTGCAAATTTAGATTTAAGGACATTTATGTAGAAAAAGCTTATAAATTATTTCTTTGAACTTCGCTGCTTTTATTTATTGTGAAAATTTGTATGTTTGGGCAAACATTCAATTGTTAGTTTGTGGTTCAATCACGCCAAAAACGTTTAATTGATTTGGATGAAATTTGGTAGTAGGATAGCATATGGCCCATATTCAAATATAGGGTAATTTTTAATAGGGAAATCGGGGTTAAGAAATTGGTACTATGGTACTTTTTCTCTTTTTGAAAGATTTGTTATGCACATTGGATATGGTCAGGATTAAAACATGGGGTACTTCTTAAAAGATACAATTGGTACTTTCTAAGCGGTAAAAGCGGCAAAAATTTGTACTTTTTATCTTTTCGATAAATTTGATGTACATACAGATTATATCCAACATTAAAGCACAGTGTACTTTCTGAAGGCATAAAATAAGGAAAAGCTGGTACTGTTGGTACTCTTCAACCTTCTGTACTTTTTATCTTTTAGAAAAATCTGCTATAGAGTTAGCATATGGCCTAGAATAAGATATAGGGTACTTTTAATGATCTAAAAACGACAAAAATTTGTACTTTTTCTCTTTTTGATAAGTTTGGTATACCGATTACATATGGCCCAGTTGCCGGAATAAACATCTTTGCTTTTCAAATTACAGTTGATTTTATCAATAAAAAAATTGTTTGAAAAGTTTTGCAATTTCATTAATGTGATAATTAAATCAATTATTTTTTAGTAGAAAAAAAAAATTTAAAATATAATTTTAATTTAATTAACATTTTAGTTGTTTTGAAATAAATTTTCAATTAAAATATTAATTGAATAAAAAAAAAGTCTTAATTGATTTTTTCGCTTAAAATAAAATATATTAAACTTGTAGAGATGTTGTTGGAAATTGTCAATATTTAATTAAATCAATTAACACATTGCTTGAAATGGCAAACACTTTTGATCATTTTCTTAGGCCCTTATCATGTAAAACGCAGCGCAATGCCAAAGAATAACATTGAAAGTTGATTTCTAAAGAACTTCAAGTACCGTTTTAAAATTTTCAACGCCACAAGCTCTGCTGCGTGTGAAATTTTAAAACGCAATGAGAATTTATGTAGAAAGCAACAACAAAATTACAAAATATTTATGACATTGTTTGTGCTTTCAATGTTATTCTTTGGCGTTGCGTTGGGTTTAACATGATTAGGGCCTTAAATTACAAATATAATTTATTGAAAAAAAAAAATCACAATTTTCAAGATTTTCAATTTTAAGTAATCAAAATTATCATTTTGGTAAAAGGTGCTAAATCAATAAATTGTTTGCTTGATTCTATGAATTTGGTACTTAGAATAAATTTAAAATTTTTTCTGTGTATAACAATGGCGAAAAGTATTAATTTCTATAATGTTGTCTATTGAAATATTTTGACATAAAAAACTACATAAAATATATGTAAATTTTTTTAAAGGATAAACCCTTCTCTTTAAATTTTGCTCTAATTTGTGAATGTGAACGTGAACGAAGTCACAGGTAAAAGCTAGATTTTGATATATTTCAGTTCTGATATGCAAATGTCTTTGGTTTTTCAAAGACTTCAACTGGATTCCAGTGACTTTCTCTTTCTATAAAACTTTTCAAGATTTAAGAAGTGCTAAAAATTTTGCTTCTATATGGTAACTTATATTAATTTCTCGAAAGGTTTTTCGCTACTCTTTGACTTCTAGCTTAAGCATCTTTGATATGAAAAGCTCTTTATGCTCTAGCTTATTTAGTAAACTAAAATATATTTTAGAATATCTGTCTGTTCATGGATTTCGACCGTTAACGTTCGCATAGAAAATTACATTTATAGCAAAAACTAATTTTGAAATTTTGTTTTTTTTTTTAAATGTTATTTTCTAGGCGAACGTTAACGTTCGAAATTGTTGAACAGGCAGTATGTATATTAAATATTCTTACTGCAAAATATATTGAGATTGTTCTATTTGGATGCATATTGGAACTTTAAAGCTTTTCAAGCTTTAATTTAAGTTAAAATATCTTCTCAAAGAGGAAATTAAAAAACCTTTTGAGACAAAAAAAAATAAAAATCTTAATTAAACTTTATCTAAACTTTTTGTGACTTCTGATAGATTTTTCTTTGATTTTTCATAGATAACAGCTTTATCTGTTAAGGACCGAAAAGAGCTTTATCAAAGTTGTTTACTTATTTTTAGAGGTTGTATATATTTCATATTAATCAAATTAAGTCTTTTTTAAATATCCCGCGATATTAAGGTCCGCTAAATTTGAAGATTTTGCTATTTCAAAGTTTTTCTTTATTTTTGGTTTTTTTTTTTATGAAAATTAAAATTTGGAAAAATTTTTTAAGATTTTAAGAGAGTTATTTTTCTTTGGTGTTATTTTGCCAAAATCATTAAGTTTAAGGAAAAAATTAAGTCGCCTGGATTCTGTTATTTTCGAAAACTTAAAAATATTTTTAACTTTATTTGCTTTTAAAATATGCAGAAGAAATTTGAGTTTGTTTAAAATGTTCTTAATGCTAAATTTTATGATTTTGGCTAAATTTTATGATTTTCTGAGCTTTTATGCCAAAGAGATTTAAAAAAAATAAAAAATTTGGGAAAACTTTGCAATTATGAAAATTCTTGTTACTATTTTTTAAATTAATTTTGAGAGTTTTTCCAATTTGATGTGTTATTTAATAAAAAATTAGATAATTTTTTTATAATGTTCTCTAGAAAAAAACTCCTTTAAGTTTTTCGGTCTTAAAATCCTTGAATCGGCTTAAGAGTTTTGTTTGAATATTTTAAAAAATTTCTAACCTTTTTAAAGATTTTTAAAGCATTTTGAAAGTCAAAACACCAAATTTTTTCTATATTACTTTGAGTCTTTTGCTTTCAGTGAATATTCTGTTTCATTCTTTTTGTGTCCTTGTCCCTTTAAGTCCTTTAGCTATTAATTTGAAAACCTGTTGATTTTTTGCGGAACACTTTTTGTTCCCTAAAATCTTTGTTAAAAAAAATTTTTTTTATCAAAATTTTTAAAATAAATCAATTGATTTTTAAAAAATTTAACTTTTTTTTAAGAAAAATTTTTCACGTTGGTAAAAATTTTTAAGTTTTGAAAATTTTAATTTTTTTCAATTGCAATTTGTATTTATAGAATTTATATTTATTTGTTTACTTTTTTTTTATAATTAAGCACCTTTTCTTTAGTTAAAGCACTTTTTGTTAAATTTCCATAAATTTTTTATAAAACTTTTCCCGTCGGCCTCTTAAAGCCTTTTAACCGGTTTTATTATTTTCTTCGGATCGTTAAAAGCACTTAATGGTTGTTAATATTTTTCTTTTAATTTATTTATTAAACGAAATTTTTTTTAACAGGAACTTTGTATAATTATTATATTTTATTTTCCTTAAATTTTTGTGGAATTATTTTTTAATATTTAATTTAAGATTTTAACACGGAAAATCAACCAGTTGCTTTCGTCTTGTTAGTGTTTATAAATTTCATTTAGATTCTTTTATGTACGCACACCAATTTGTGTTAAGTTCGTAAGTGAGTGAGTGTATGTGAGTCCCTTTTTCTTTTCAAAAGAGAAGAAGAGTCTACAAGTCTTTTCCTTTTCCTTTTGATTTTTCCTTACTTTGCCTTCTTTTTGCTTTTGTTGGCTTTTTTTATTGTTTTGTGTGTGCTTTTGTTTTGCCGTTATTTTGTTGTTATTATTTTTATATTTTTTTGGTGTATATTTTTAGGCGTTTTATTTTTATACTTTTTTTTCTTGCAGATTGTAAAGGATTTAGTACAAATGCTAAAGTTAGATAACTTTTTTAATCCTTAGGGAATGCAATAACTTAGTTTTTTAGTTTTCTGTTTTTGATAATGTTTTTGTTATAACTGAAAAAATTGTGTTGTGGTTTTATGAAAAGAAAATTAAAATATTGTTTTGAAAAGGTTTTTTTTCATAAAAAAATTTTCGTTTTTTTAAAAAAAGGAACTTTTTATTTAAATATTTTTTTTTTTTTTTTTTTTTTGAAAATGTCTGAAACTTTAAGAAATTGTTTAGAATGATTTTTTTAAAGAATTTAACACTTTTATTTTTTTTTTATAATAAACCAGTTTTTATTCTTTATTTTCTGTTTTTTTCATTAATTTTTTATTCTCCAAAAATATTCTTTTATTATAATTGCTTTATTTAATTTTTTTTCACACTCACTTTTATTTAAAGAAATTTTGTTTATTTTATTTTTAAAAACTGTTTAAAACAAATATCTTTTTATTGTTTTAAGTTAAAGAAAATTGTCCTTCCTTTCATATGAACCGACGAGCGAGGACTCGTCGTCTCAGCAGGTTTCGCCTGTTTGTCTACTGTAAAAATTCTCACAATCGTTAAGTGCTGCTGCTTCTTGTGTTATGTTGGTTGCCTTTATAATGTCGTTATATTTACAGTCCTTTCGCATGTTGTTTGCGTATGTATGTGTTCTTGTATGTATGTGTTCGTGTGTGTTTGGTTGCTTGCTGCTATAATGGTGTTGTTGCTTTCAATTCTATTCTATGTTCATTCAAAGTATGAAGTGTAATTTGTTTTTTTTTCCAGTCATACTATACCCATAGAGAATTATTGTTGTTGTTTAGTGCTGCTCGTACTGCTGCTGCTAATGCTTTTGTTGTATACTATATGCAATATTGGTACTCTTAAAAGGGGGCCATTCATGGCTCGTTTGTTTTTTGCAGGAATGAAAGAAGTTCGTCATTCGTTTTCATTTATACGAAATACTGATTAGAAATGGTGATGTTATAACTGAAATAGCAGAAATTTTTTGCATTCTGTCACTGCTCAACCACTTGTTTTCAAAATTGCTTTTTCCCTTATAGATTGGTTTTGAGAGTATCCCTTAAACTATAAAGACATGCTCTTAAATTAACAAAAAAAAAAATATACAAAAAAGTCACGCTCTTTGGTACAAAATTTGTAAACCAAATTAAAAAAAAAAAAAAAAACTTTAATAATAAGCTCTTTAACTCTCTTTCTATCTCTTTTATTTAGCTCTTTTCCTGTATATTCCTGCAATTTTTGGTATTCAACAAGCTCATATGTTTCCTTTATATATCTTAGCAAATATTACAGCCGGCAATTTTCATACAGTATTGCAAGCACTACAACATACAGTTGCATAAGATACGTTAGAAAGTATAGTCGGCCAAGCCCGATTATAAAGTACCTATAACAAATTTGGGACCAATTGCCAATCATGGACCCGCCAGAACAAAATAATGAATGCTGTGATGTTCACATTCATGTAAAATTGCTTTGTGCCAATTATTGTCTAGAAATCCCCATACATCTGCATGGGATTGGTTTGCCTCACCATTTTCAAAAATATTTTTTGGTGTTACACACATCAGAACAAACGCATAATACCATGTGCACTATTTTGGTGTGGGTATAATATTCGGATCAATTTGGTCGTTAAGAACTCTATAACCCCTAGGACATTTTATAAAATTCGTTTTCTAAGGCTCCTACATAAGTAAAATGGTAAAATGATGTACCCAACGGAGCACTTTTTTCGTGAGCTTTGAAAATTTAAGCAGTTGCTATTTACGCTAGACTTGTGTCTAAGTAAACAAGAATAGGGGAAGAGCCATGAAATTTATAGTAACAAAGTTTCGTTCAAGGCCTAAAGCTTATGAATGTGCTTTCCCCCCCCCATGCTTATCCCGCGAAACTCCACGCTTGTCTGCATCAAAGAAACCAGAGTCTCTGGCGGGAATCGAACCCGCATCCCCGGCGCTAATAGACTAGCCCTCTACCAACTAGGGTTATGGGGGCACCCTAATTATTATAAGATGTGAATTTCCGTACGGGATTTATTCAGGTTCAAGTTCATATTTGGAAGAAGTGGCACCAACAAAAAAAGTATAATTCTTAGTAAGCAATTGATCGGATCCTCCTCTTAAACCTAATGTTTGAAAAATGGAAGAGATATTCCTCTCCCCAAACGGCCCGTACGCGATATTTTTTTTAAACTAAAGCTAAAAACAAGGGGTTAAGAAAGGCTCTTCGCAATAGCCAATAGAGTCCTGTTCTGTACTGGGCTATTTAATACCAGAAAAGAGTCATACCAGCTGCGATTTATTGGAGACCTATTTATTCTAGATCACAGACAACTTTCAGTGCAACGACAGACAGGTTTCGTTCTCCAGTACTCTCTTTGGGAGCATATGGCTTCCACAAAGCTTCTCCATTTTACACGATTTATTGTAATTGTTCTCGCGTTTTCCATGTAAGATTGCACTGTCCTTGTTCTTAGAGTATCGAGCTAGTCTATCAGTACCGTGGTTTCGATTCCCGCCAGAGACTCTGGTCTCCTGCAAGCAAGCGAAGAGCTTCGCGGGATTAGCGTAGGAAAAAAAATTCAGTGTTGTTATTTTGTCTTCCATTGGTTTCGTTAATCGGTTGTTGTTCCAACAAAGCAGATGAGTGTTCTGCTGTAGCAGGTCCTACGATAATGTGGTTGCCATCTGTCGTTGCCCAGAAACATCGCCGTCCATATATTTGGTGTATTGTTGGGGCACCTTGCTCCTCTTTGATTCCTTGCTTTTTCCCAGGCAGTGACCTTTGCCATGATGCTATCCTCTTATCAAGCGGTAGCGATGATCAGGGGGCTTCTTGGATGAATTGTGTAAAGAGGGTTGAAACCACTTATTTTTAAAACTCGAAAACCATGATGAGAATCTTTCGTCCTCTGCCAGCGATCGAACCTGGGGTGCTTGGCTTTTTAGGCAAGCACTTTAACCACTACACCGCGCCGCAACAACGACAGAAGGTATGACTTTCTTAAGACTTATACGTAGGAATGCTGGGTGCTGCGTATTCCAGAAAGTACAAAATGGTCAGATCCCTTGTAGCTTTTCTGGGATGGAAGGCGAACTAAGATTAATTTTTATTTCCCAATTTTTTAAATAGTTTTTTTTACTAACCCAGCTGCTTTAAGGAAAATTATAGCTTCGAGGCACTTAGCATATTCTGAGTGAGAGTTTGCTGATGCTCATCAGAATCGAAAATTTCATAAATAAAACGAGAGCTTAATTTAGACTTTTCGGTTTCTAAATAGGGTTTGTTCCTGCTACAGCAATAAGAGGACAAGCAATGTCAAGGACACATAAAGCGTTATCTCATGTATCACATTCTATGCGGTTTTTATGAATTCCTCACAGAAAAAAATATTGCCACAATTAAAGCATTATTCAAAAATAAAATCCATTTTAATTAAAAATTTAATCAACTGAATTAAGAAAATTGTACCCCAATGAAGGCATCAATCAAAAATAAAATCAATTTTAAATAAAAATTGGATCAAGTAAATTAAACGCTTAATCAAGTTAATTAATCAAGTGAATTAAAGTTTAATTAATACTATTAATTTTCACCAGAAACCAAATTAATAGTAATAATTAAACTTTTAATTCACTTTATTAAACGTTTAATTATTACTATTAATTTGTTTTCTAATGAAAATTAAACTTTTAATTCAATTGATTAAACGTTTAATTCACTTGATTAAACGTTTAATTTACTTGATTAAATTTTTAATTAAAACTCATTTATTTTTTTTGATTAATGCCTTCATTGGGGTACAATTTTTTTCTGTGCTCCTTTCAAATCAATTTAACTGTCTGTGACCCCATTTTACATACGACCGGTTAGAGCTTTGGATTCTCGTTATAGATTAAGCTTTTTACAACTTTCCTTTTGTAGAGCTGGAAAGAAAAATTCCAATATGTAAAAGCAGAATTAAAGGTTCCATGTTTCTATCCTTTTCTGTGGCACTTAAATGTCCAGCTTTTAAATGAGTTTTACTGTCGTTAGACAAATGCCCAATTTTCAGGATAGTATTTAAATCTTTATTATGTTAATTTTCATATAAATTTAAATCGTATTTAAATACAGATTGATTTTTTGAGTTTTATTTGAAAAGTCTTATTTAATTAAGATAAAATTATGGTAGCACTACTAAATACAAAAAAAAATATCACAAAAAAGTGTAGCTTTTTACAAGGTGGTCTCAAAAAACGGCTGATTGTTATTGCTTTGCCTGTTGTTTTTTGTATTGTTGTGATATTGTTTGTTTGTTTGTTTGTTTATTGCTAAGATAATCCAATGGAAACTTAATTTAAATTTAAATGTACCAGATCGGTGAATTAAGTTTTATTTAAGTGTTTAGTGAAAAAGAGAATTTTGTATTTAAAACGATTTTAAACATAAATGAGTTTAAATGTCAATCCTGAAAATTGGCCATAAGAGTTATATATTGGCCCTTGAATAACTCTTAATCATTTCCCAAAAATTCGTTTGCATTTGGCGAAAGGACATGGTGTTTAACCTTCCCGAATATTCTTGCTTTTCAACTAGAAAACGTTAATAGCATTTAAAAAAAGTTGTTTCAAATACTCCACACAGAATAAATCCTAAATTAAAAAATTTTGTCTGTATAATTTTTCCTATGCTACTATGGGGGTGAAAGGGTTCGAAACGCCTCACACACAGCCTCTTCGACCTTAATATTAACCTATGCCGTCACCTGGCGCACCCTGTTTCTAAAGAGGGGGATATGGCGACTGAACAGATAGCGGAAGAAGCGTGAGAAACATCCTACTACAGCTGGAAATGGTTATTATAGACGTCGGGATCAGGACAAGATTGGATGCCAGGGATCAGAAACACCATTTGCTGAAGGCAGCAGCCCTGCCACCAAGCTAAGGAATCAAAAGTTGATACCGTCATATTTCCTGAGACATATATTATCAATATTTCGAAAGGACTCACAACAAAATAACGATTCAACCATTTAGCCGTTACATACTTTACCCCAATCGCATAGTACCTTAACAATCAACAGAGATGTAGCGTATAAAAAAGAGAATAAGACTTACCTCATGCTCTCTTTCTAAACAGGACTAAGCATTATCTTTGTTATTGTCCTTTATGCAAAGTAATGTTTATTTTTAGTTACATCAAACCAAATATTTAGCTCATCTACTCTGTAATTATTACTAGTATATAATTTGTATCTTTAATGCATATTCTCTCTTCGTTTTGAGAACTTAGCACACAAACTACTCATTTCTTTAAGAAATGTGTGGGTTGGTTTTTTCAACTCTTCTTATCTCTCTCTCTCTCTCTCTCTTTCTCTCATACACAATAAAAATAATAATAAAAATAAAATTATAAGAGTTGTAGTAGTTACATGTTGTTTACAATAATTTCTAAAAGATAATTTAAAGGAAATAAAAAAAAAACGCAAAATAATATTATTATGCAAATAATAAAAATTAATTTAATGGGGAGAAAAATATAAGAATAACACTAAAGGAAAATCAAAAATGTTCTACAAAAAAAATGAAAAAAAAAAATTATCACCAAATGAAGGCCATTATTAGTTGAATAGATATAAACAAACAAATTGTATCTTCTTGTTTAAAAAGATAATAAAATTCCAGTTAATAGAATTTCAATTATTCCTACTCTCTGAAAGATAATTAATTTTGGAGATAATAATTTATAGGGTGTTTTTTTAGCTGCATAAGAACTTTAGATATCGATAACTATGGCTTGAGACTTGTCAAACTGTGTTGAAATTGCTGTTCGTTAAGTTTTGGCAAGTCATCATGAATCATTAAAAACTAGAATAAGGCTACCAAATTGTGGAAATTTACTTTGAAAAAAAAATAAAAGTCTTGGCGAAATTCTGAGAATACTTCGTACATTTTTCGAAAATTATTTCTGATGAAATGGCTACGTCAATAAGCGAAGACAATTCTCAAGCCGTTAACGATTCATCATTACAGCCACTCAAATTGACGGTTTGGTGAGGTTTACTAGCTCTTTTGAAATAAACAAGGAGTTCTATCGAGCCATGCTGACTGAATTTTTGCTTCCAAAAATTAATTAGTTCAACATTAGCGACAATTGATTTCAACAAATTGGCCCAGCTTCCAATACAGCGCGCTTAATAATCGATTTTTGGAAAAATCCATTTGTGACAACTTTATATCCAGAAGTGGTTCTGTTCACTGGTCCCCTCGTTCGTGCGATTTGACTGCTCTGGATTACTTGTTATGGAGCTTTGTACAGTCATTAGTTTATGCCGACAAACTAGGCGCTCTTGAAGCATTGAAAGCCAATATTCAAAACTGGCAGTATGGCCAGATTAATTGTAAAAAGTTTTCAAAAACTGGACTGACCGAGTGGATTTTGTAACGGACATATGCCGGAAATTATATTTTAAAAATAACTTCCATTTGTCCTTCAAGTTGTGCTGAAAAAGGTCAACAAGAAAAAAGAAAGACAAAAACATGAAAAACAAAAATGTACTTTGGATTTCAAGAAGAATTCTTGACAAAAAGTACGAAAAAACAGAAGTTAGGAAGACCATGTAAATCAATTAAAATAGATAATCATTCATTCATAAAGCAAATTTCTATCTACCAAAGTGAAATACCATTTGGTTTAAACATTGATGTTTGACTATTGACGTCATCCGGCTTCAATAGCCGAGTGAGTAAAACGGCAAACCCCACTGAAGAGATTGTGTGGTTACAATCAAAACTAGTCAGGACAACCTGTCCGTGAAAGCCTGGGTTCAAATCTCAGCGCAGTCAAGAATGTAAAATTATCAATAAAATTTTAATTGATTTCATGTTTTAAAATTCCGGTCTTCATAAAAATAATTTCATGAAAATTAAATTCAATGAACTTAAGCCTAATTAAAAATATCTAAATTTGGATTAAAAACTTCCATGAAATTATCTACCAGACTATAATAAAACAAATTTCATACCAGCGATATTTTTGTCTTGCATTATCATTTTAAGGTCTCATTCAGCTAAAAAAAACACCCTATAGATTTTATACAAATAAGTCCTGTTTATAATAAAACAAAAAGTCATGTGATGAAATTGGATGGATTTGAAAACAATAATGTTTAAATGTTGTGATAAATTTTAAGCAATTTTGAAATCCATTTATTAAATATGTACGCAATTTCGAAAAGAGCACATCTCGCATATTTCGACAATGCATATTTCTGATCAATGAGCTGCAAGTGCTTCCCTGCACCCAGTATGCTTTAAAAGGGAACATCCCTAGCATTCGTTCTACTGTGCACGTCATGGCAAGTATATAAATAATTTTGAAAAAGTCACAACTCTATGAGATGTGACCATTTCGAAATAATTTTTTAAACACAGAGTAAGAAAAAACGCAGCACCACTTCTTTTTGATTTTACACAAAGAGACTGCACACAAAACTTACCTCTACCTACATTTACCTGTACACAGAGAAAATAAAAATTTTCTCTAATCATCAAATTTATTCCAAATTCTAATATCAAGCAAACAAGTTATTGATTTTGCACCTATTACCAAAATGATTATATTGGTAATAGGTACAAAGTCATTCCTAAAAAATTTAAGGAATAGAACTATTACAAAAAGCTTTATAAAATACATAACTGAAATTTAACTCATAGAATAAATTCGAAAAAATAAAAAAACCTTTGAAAAGGCATTCAATTACCTTTGCAACGATATGCCATTTATCTCGATCGGACTTTTCGGATGGGCTCCACAAGGGTTTAAGTGGGACCGTACACCGAAAAACACAAAACTACCGTTATCTAAAAAACGGTACTTAGAAAAAAAATTACAGCGTTTTTCGTGTTCAGGAGGTCCCAATTAACTTATCTAGGCATATGGTGTTCTTGGTATTTTTCAACAAGAAGATACAAGATAATAGTCTGGTAGTGTATCAAGTCATTCCTAAAAATTTAAGGAATAGAACTATTACAAAAAGCTTTATAAAATACATATGTAACTGAAATTTAACTCGTAGAACAAATTCGAAAAAATAAATAAATGTTTAATTTTATTTAAAAAATTAAAAAAATTATCCAAAAACTTTGCCATTTCAAAAAATGTGTTAATTTATTTTATTAAATATGGACAATTCCCAACAACAATTCTACATGTTTAAATTATTTTATTTTAAACGAAAAAAAAACCAATAAATGTTTTTTTATATTTAATTAATATTTTAATTAAAAATTTATTTCAAAACAACTTAATTAAATCAAAGTTATATTTTTAATTTTCTTTCAATCAAAAAAATAATTAATTCAATTATCACATTAATACAATTGAAATACTTTTTAAACAATTTTTTTAATTGATAAAAAACTTTTTTCTGTGTAGAAAAAAATTTATTATTATAGACAGCTCTGTGTCTACGAATTCTGTATTAATAATATGAAGACTGGCAAAGGAACATACTTTATTCTTATCATGAAGGACAAGCATTAAAATGCTCTTAGCAGCAACGTTCACAAGCATTAACAAGCACAAGTTTATTCTACATTCAACATCTGAACTACATCATTATTATAATTTTTTTTTTTCTTTTTTTTTTTTTTTGTTTTTTTTTTGATGGCTACAAAATAAGAATAATACCAATATACGCAAATCGGCTTATATTAGCCCGGCTACGAACGGTCGGTTCAATTTCTTTCTCGAGCTGCCTTCTTCATGTATGTGCTGGTACTTAGCACGTATCTGACCTTGAGCGTTCAAGTCTAAGGCATTTCTGGTGGCTTCCTTATGGTATGGCCTATCCAGCGCCATTTACGTTTGCGGATTTGGTTTTGAAAGGAGTTTGAATACTACATATTTGTCCACAGCGTTTCGTTGAAAATTCGTACGGGCCATCCAAAAAGTTCCTCATATTCTACAGAGTGTCTAATGGCAAATTATATATTTAAAAAAAGTAATAAACGGTGCGGAGGGAGGGTAGCGCCGTTGTAATTATCGATTGTGCGGATTTGTCAGCCAAGATGTCGCAGTGGTCGAGTGAGCATCGCGCTTTCACTGTGAAGACATTTTATAATAGTAATGATTCTTACATAATAGCTCGTCGACGATTTAATTCGTTCGTGGGTGCAGAGATTCCGAGCAACTGCTTCGGCTAGGAATGTCGCAAGGCCAGGGCCCAGTCGATCTTCAAGGATTCCCCTAAACATTGAACTGGTTAAAGCAGTTTACGTGAATATCCGCGGCATTCAATACGAAAAAGACAAGCCTCATTGGGACTTTCAAGAGCTATTATTCATGACATTTTAAAAAAGGATCTGAAGTTCCAGAACTGAAAGAAAGTGACTTTAATTTACGCAAAAATTTTTGTGAAACGATGTTTGAGCCAGTGCAAAACTGTAAATCCTTTTTTTTTTTGAAGCGACTAGGCTCATTTTCACTTAAACGTCCACGTGCATAAGCAAAACTGCCGTTACTGGTCGCCAAAAACCCGCAACCCTTGATTGAATCATCAAAAACCATTGCATTGCCCCAGGGTAACGGTTTGGTGTGCCTTATCCACGCATGACATAATTGGACCATTTTTCGAAAATTCTCGACGCCAGGCGACGAATATCAACGGTGAAAATTATCGATTCATGATTACGGAATTCTTTTTGCCAAACCTGCGAGCTCATCCATCGTACTCTTCACACACGTGGTTTCAACAAGATGGGGCGACTGCACACACAGCCAGAGCTTCGATGAATTTTACTTAGGGAAAATTTCCCCCAAAACTCGGTCGCTTTGGGGATATCCCGTGACCACCGAGGTAGCGCAATGTAACTCCCATGAATTTTTTCTTATGGGGCTTCCTCAAAGAGAGGGTTTATAATGACAATCTCCAATCTCTTGTGGCTTTAAAGGAAAATATTCGTCGAGAAATCAGCTCAATTGAACCAAGTTTACTGCAGCGTGTGGCGCAGAACACAAGGCTCCGTTTTAAACCGTTTGTTCAACTCGACGTAAAACATCTGGATGACATACTCTTCACCAAATAAAATCCGCATTTCCAGTCTATCGTTCAATGCTCTTAATAAAACTTTGTGTCAATTATTAAGTTTTTTATTTAAGTTTGAAAATATAAATCTGCTACCAGACAAGTAGGCAGCGGTTGGCCTATGTCTGTCTGCTATTGACATCCTTGTTAACGACGTTCCACGATTTGCATCCGTATTGGATTACAGATTTTCTATTGCTGTTGAAAATTCGCATCTTCATTCTAGTGGTGAGTTACGTGGAGTCCCATAACGAGCTGAGCGATTTATATGCGTGCTTTGACCGTCCCAATCTGTTCGTTATTTAGGAAATGACACAGCCCAAGTGTATTAAGAATTCAGATTTTTAGCTTTAAAATTGTGGAAGTCTTACATAAATCTTCTTTTTCGATGAATTGAATTGGAATGAGCTTTGATCAGTCCAAAGAACTTTTCTCCAAAACTTTACTGGCTTTTGGATATGTGCATTAGCTTTTGCTAAACGCTTGAGTTTGTTTTGCTTTGATATATATGGAATATCTCTGGCTATGTAAGTCTTAAAACATGCTTCTCTCAAGCGGCGCAAAATTGTCCGCTGAATAATTGAACTACTGGATGGCTTATTCCATTCATCAGCTGCATCTATAGGTTGTAACTGAAAGTCTGTTTTGATTTTTCGCAAGATGATTCGGTCTTCACTTAGAGCTGTTTTGCGTTTCGCGCCGGATCGCGGTAAATTTTGTACATCGTTCTTGTTTTTAAATTTGTTTATTTGATAATAAACAGCTTGACGCGACAAATTGAACTCGTAAGCTATGTATATTACCATGAAGCCGGCATTGAACTTTGCTACTATTGAGGCTCTTACAATATTAGTTAACTCAGACGTTTTCCCCATATTTTCAAATCACTGATGAATCAAAATTATAAGTGCAGACCAGGGCTGTGGAGTCGTCCGAAAAAAGTACTAACTCCGACTCCGACTCCAAACGCTGAAATTTTTTAAGTGCGACTCCGACTCCGACTCACGACTCCGACTCCTACTCTAACCGCGATGCGAAATGAATGAGACGTAAAATTATTTCTCTTTTGTGTAGAAACATCTTTATTAAACGAATTATGGGAATCCCCGCGTAATGTGCATAAGAAAAACATGAGTGTTATGGTAGGAATTAAAGGCAGGCCGATAAAGATGTTTCTACACAAAAGAGAAATAATTTTACGTCACAATTTTTCTAATACATACTAGTAATTATGCGCTATAGCAACACTTATTCTGTACAATGTTGAAAATATTTCAGCGTTGATGGTTAAAAAATTCTGATATTAAAATTATTGGCAATTCCTCTCATTAACATTTCTTAGCATGAGTAAATTATTTAAAAAATCACACATCTTTTTTCAACTAGATCAATAACTGAGTATAAGTTTTGCTAATGTAATTTAGACTTTTTCCCGCACGTATAAAAAATATACCTAAATATACTTAAATAGTAAAGTACTTGAATCAACTATTTCTTATAAAATAAATCAAAATCTACTTATTCATATTGATCTGCAAAATATTGAATCGCCAATTTCGAAGCATTTTTATATTGGAAAATATTAGAAATTTTTTTAAATTTTTTATGCCGAAAAATATTGGAGTCGGAGTCGCGCGTTTTTTTGGGTACTGCGACTCCGACTCCGACTCCGGTACAAAAACCTCAACTCCGACTCTTCAACTCCGACTCCGACTCCGACTCCACAGCCCTGGTGCAGACACAAAAATTTATTAAAATAAATTTAGTTGACCTTCAATTGCAAAGAACACGCAAGAAAACTGATAAGAAGTGCATGTCAAAATATGCCAAAGCGAAAGTCACTGCTCTAAGAAATTAACCAAAGACGCCTCAAATCGTAGCAGATATAGATATTACGGTAAAATTTGTTCCAACTTAGCTTCATATGGTCATAAAAAATGTCATGCAATTTTGTGATATACGGTCCATAATTTACCTCAGATCCCATATTAGGCATCCTTATGAAATCCACTGTAAAGGCTAACACTAATTTCACTTCTGTATTGAAATTTATTCTAATTTATTTTTTTTAATACCAGAAATCAGTCTTCAGAATTTTGGGTTGATTGATCCATAATTTACCATGGGTCCAATATAAATTCCCCGCCTGAAAATCATTTTAGTTCGGCTTAAACTGTTACGAATCATAATATTTTACTCAGTCAAGCTTAAATATCTAAAAAGAAAAGCCTAAAACTTTCGATTGTCGGTTAAAAATTTAATATATGTCTACACCGTAAACGTCCGTTTTTAGAAAGATTAATTGATAATATATAGATATCATATAGAGCCCACGCCTGAAATATTCGAAATGACGGTGGAGGGTATCAAAGATTCGGCACAGCTAAAGATAGCACTCCAACTTGTTTTTTTTTTATATCGAATATTCACCATAATACCAAATAAAAATTCGTTGGATTTTCGTTTGAAAATCGAATTAAGGTCATTCTCAAGCGATTTTTTTATTATGTATTTCCAAAAAAGTGCTCACCAAAATGATTTCTCAACAAGGTCATTGTTTTACGCGCTGCATGGCTCGTAGCTTTTTAGGAAAGACCTTAACAGTTTTGTTAAAATGTTTTAATGAAAAAAAAAGGACTTAAGAAATCTGGGTAACTAAGTCAATACCAATCCGAAAAAAGCTTGTGTTTATTTTATTTAAAATTTTAAAAACCATGTAACAACTTTTTAATATTGCAAACAAATCTGAAAATTAATTTCAATGAAGACCAAGTGAATTCAAATAAAGACCAACCCACAAGCAGGGATAATAGGGTAGCCAAAAATATGGAAAAATCTCGAAGACACGAGGCAATCTGGTAAAACGGAGAACGCCATTCGATTTCTTGGCCTCAAATTATATAAGCTCAACAACTCGTATCAGAATCTTTACCCGAAAAAAACTTCAAAGTTTGAACACAGTGTAATCGGAAAAACCAAAGGAAAAAGTTACAAAAAATCGTTACAATTTACAAAAAGTACAAATCTATATATGAACAAATTTATAAATGTAAAGTACGTGTGTTTGTTTGTATGTATATAAACTTACACGGTCTTGTATACTAGAAAAAACACAGAGCTCATAAAAAAGGACAACGCGAATAAATGAAAAAATAAACAAGATAAATACTCAATAAAAATATATTTTCATTCATATGTTTGTAAAATATATGAAATTACACATACGTACGTTTAATAAACTCACACACGCACACCCTTCCAAAAAGGAAGTTTTTTTCTATTGAAAACAAAATATTATTGTCTTTTTTTTTTTTTTTTTTTTTGTTATGTGAGTCAGTGAGTGAGTAATTGTATTTGTAAGTTTTGTAACTTACTCACCTTTCATTGCTGAGCTTAGACACTTGTATTTTCACATAAACAAACATGTAAACTTGTATGTATAAATGCAAAAACGAGGGCCAGGTTTAAAGTGATCTTTAATGAAATTTGAAAACCTTGTACGTGATAAATTTTTGTTTTCCGTCAATAAAAAAGAGTGCATATAAGTCGTTTTAAAAAACCTAAAATTTTTAAAAATACATCCCATTTCATACCCTAAATCCCTTCTTATTCGAAACTAAGTTCTATTTGGAATTTATAGAAAATTTTGAAACTACCATAAAAAATTATTTCAGTTAAGTCCAGTTAAAGAAGGGTTATATGTAATGGCTAAATTAATATTGTTACACCTTTTATTCGTCCCAGTGAAGTAACTCGCTTAAGCGAATCCTTATATTTCTCTCGATTTATATCGAGCTTTCTCAGAGATCGCACTATACGAGTTGTTATAAATAGAGTTTCGTCAAACGAGTTTGAGATTCATTCAGGGGTGCCGCAAGGTTCCGTTCTTTCTCCTTCGCTATTTCTTATTTTTCTAAATGACTTTTTATGTTTATGGGTGGAATAATTATTAAAGAATCAGAATTTCTTGATGTTCTGGACATGAGGATACAATGTGATGTCCGGTGGACACAACCTATATTTAATGTGTCGAAAGAAGCATTCAAGTAATTCGTTAATATATGTTCTTTATAGGATGAAAGGTACCTTCTTACCAAATTTCATTTAAATCGAAAGGGGTCGGGTCCCAATCTTGGTCGATTTGGCATGGAATTACCCACATCCTATATTTGGAGCAAAATGTTTGTAAGTCTTAAACAAAATTTTGATTTGTTGGGAAACGCTTTAACACTTGGTGCAAAAAACTTTTTAGATATGTATAAACTTTTAATGACAACACTTAATCGATCAATTTTATTTCTTCCTTAATATCGTAGACCCAAACCATTGAATCTAATGCTCAGTACGGTGAATCAATTTCTATCGCCTCAATAGTTTTTGTTCCGCCTTCACTAAATTGGCTTAATATGAACAATGTCATTAATTAGTGAAAGCCTTGCCAGTCATAAATTTTTATTTTCAAGATTCTTTTTGATGTTTAATAAGAAATAGAATACAAATAAGAAAAAATCCCCTAAATAAAAATTAAATCCCCAACAAAATCCCCAAACCACAAATCAAATTTTTTTATCCCCGATATTAAAATAAAATATCCTTATCTGACATCTCTGGTCCAAATCATAACCAAACCATAATATGGTCAGAATTAACAATACTATTACGAGTAATTATTTCAGTGACATTTTTTGGGATTCTTGTAAAAAGAACCTGATTCTTAGGCCCAAATTTACAGTTAGACCCCGTTCAGAAAAGCAAAGTTTACTTTGCAAAGTCTTGAGTTTATAGAAGAGAAGGGAAAAGAGAGTAGCGGGGGAGTACATACTTTGCTGTACTCACAAATTCGTTTTGTTTTTCGTTCGTAGATTATACCTGAAGTTGGCTGCAACTTTATATTTATATACAGCGTTACCAGAATCTTTGGAATGAAAATTGTCATATGGCGAAAGAAATCATATTTTGAAGAGAAAAATCTTAAATTTTTTTTTTTCTTAATTTAAATTTTTTAAAAAAAAAATAGTAAGAATTATTAATTTTTTTTTAAAACATACTTCTTATTATTTAAATTGAAATACATAAAAACATAATTCGTTAAAAATACCTTCTTTTTCACAAATATAAATAATGCGAAAGAATTATTTATTTCGTACAAATACATTTAAAACCAAAACAAAGTTTTTAAGTTCGAAAGAAGGAATTCTTAACACATTGGAAATAGGTTATAATATGCCTTTTTTAATATTTTTTATGTCCAGAAATAATGATGCAATTTTGTGTATTCTAGATACTGGGTACAAAAGTGTGCAGCACCAATACACATCAAGCTGATGCAAAACTTCATTTTTTAAAAATTGACTGTTTAAATAATCGTTTATTTTGTATAAGCAAAATTAAAATAAAAATTAGAATTTTTAAAAATAAAAAATCATCATTTGAGAAAAAAATCTTTAATCATATTTTTGTTTAAAAAAATAATCCAAAAAATGATAAAATCATCATTCTGGCAACGCTGTTTATATATTATATTCAAACAAGAGAAAACAAAAATTTGTCAAATTAAACTTTGTGTGTCTGAGCACCAAACAAAGTTTAAAAGAGAATTCAACAGACTTTGTCAAAGTAAACTTTGCCTGTCTAAAAGGGGACTTAGTAATTAATTATTTGTAAACTAAAATGATAAATATTGGTTAACTAAGATTTCATATTTACAGTATATTGGTTAACTAAAAAATTTTTATCAGAGCAAAAGATGGTAACTCTATCAAAATACTAATGATATGTTCATACGACGATATAAACCACTTGTTTCGCTCTCTAAAACTAGATTGCCAAACATGCTGTTCATACCTTTCATTCTTGTTTAATTTTGACATTAAAATATAAGGAAAAATTACATATATATTATTTAATATTTTTAATTTATATTTTTAAATACGATTATTTAAAAAAGTGCATAGAAAAAAGTGTTTCATCAATTAAAAAAATTAGTTTAAAAAGTATTTAAATTTAATTAAAGTGGTAATTGAATCAATTATTTTTTTAGTTGAAAGAACATTAAAAATTTAATTTTGATTTAATTAACATTGTAGTTGTTTTAAAATAAATTTTCAATTAAAATTTTAATTAAATAACAAAAAATCTTAATTGACTTTTTTCGTTTAAAATAAAATAATTTAAACATGTAGAATTGTTGTTGGAAATTGTCAATATTTATTTAAATAAATTAACACATTGTTTGAAATGGCAAAGTTTTTTGATCACTTTTTTAATTAAAATTAACGTGAAAATATTTTTTCAAAATTTTAAAATTTTTAGTAATCAATATAATCATTTTGGTAATAGGTGCAAAATCAACAACTTGTTTGCTTGATATTATAAATTTGGAATAAATTTGGTGACTGGAGAAATTTAATAATTTTTTCTGTGTAATAAACGCCGTTGGAGTTATTAATTGGGCGGATTTGTCAGTCACGATGTCGCAGTGGTCGAGTGAGCATCGCGCTATCGCTGTGAAGACATTTTTTAAGAGTTATGATTCTTACGTAATTGCTCGTCGACAATTTTGTTAAAAGATCGGTATTCGGCGAATACGTGATGGACCGAGGTTAAATTTAATTCGTTCGTGGGTGCAGATATTCCGCGCAACTATTTCGGCTATGAATGTCCCACTGCCAGGGCTCAGGCGACATTCAAAGACTCCCCTAAACATTGAACTTGTTGAAAGTAGTTTACGTGAAAATCCGCGACTTTCAATACGGAAAAGAGCAGTCTCACTCGGACTTCCAAAAGCGATTATTTATGAAATTTTAAAAAAGGATCTGAAGTTCCATACTTTTAAAATTCAAATCGTTCAAGAACTGAAAGAAAGTGACTTTGCTTTACCCAAAAATTTTTGTGAAACGATGTTGGAGCGTTTTTGGCGAGGCTCATTTTCCCTTAAACGGCCACGTCACACTACGTCTTCAAGCGCTATCGACTTGAACATGACATGAACATAAAGCCGGCAGAGTAACGGTATTAATTAGTTCACTTTCTTGTATGTGGCGAATACGTGTTGATGTTCATGTTCGGTTTTTGATGTGTTTTTGTTGTGCGTTTAGCTGCAGACAGAAAATTACATTATAAGGCGAACATCATGGCGAACATGGCTTCTAAGACATATGTTTAGCCAACGATGGCAGCACATGAACGAAATATGAACATGAAGAGTCTACACTAGCAGAATTCATGTGCGACATGATGTTCTTACCAAGTTGATGGATAGTGGAGAAGGGTAGTCAACAAGCAAAACTGCCGGTTCTGGTCTCCGAGAACCCGCAATCCTCGATTAAAACATCAAAAACCATTGCATTGCCCCAGGGTAACTGTTTGGTGTGCCTTATCCACACATGATATAATTGGACCATTTTGTTCGAAAATTTTCGAGGCCAGGCGACGAATGTCAACGGTGAAAATTATCGACGCATGATTACGGAAACAGTATGGAGCGACTGCCCACACAGCCAAAGCTTCGATGAATTTGCTTCGGGAAAATTTCCCCTAAAATCTGATCAGTCGCTTTGGGGACCAGTCACCCGATCTAACTCCCATGGATGCGGTTACCTAAAGAGAGGGTTTATAATGACGATCCCCAATCTCTTGTGGCTTTAAAGGAAAACAGTCTTCGAAAACAGTGTGTCCAATTCGACGGAGGACATCTTGATGGCATACTCTTTAAAAACTAAAAATTGCATTTCCATTCTATCGTTCAATGCTCTTAACAAAACTTTGTGTCAATTGTTAGGTTTATTATTTAATTTTGAAAATATAAATCCGCTACCAGACACCCTGTATTATTATTTAACATGAATTTTTATTTTGTTGTTTCAATATTTTGATTTTCTTTTGAGAGCCAGTTCAGATATACTTACGATGACTATTATCAAAATTGGAGATGATAGAACATTTTGCCTGTTTCGCAGCAGGTTTCAAAATGAAACGACCTGTTTCGCTCTCAAAAGTTTGCATGGCAAAACAAAAAAAAAATAAATAAATAAATGTAAATAATTCAACATTTTTTATTTTTCGAATTTTTTCTATGAGCTAAATTCGAAAAATAAAATATGTTGACTATAATAAAGAAGCTTATGAAAAGAAATAACACCCAGATTCTATTTGTTACAATAGTTGAGTTAAATACATTCAATTTATAAAGTATCACTATCCACACTAACACTAAATTCAGACCGTGATTTAAAAATCATGTCTTTTTTTAAATCTTTTTGAAAGTTGCTTCCAAAAACACAACAGATTCAAACGAAGATTTTTCCCCATGATCTAAGGGTTGATTTTTTTCCCCATAAAAACAAACAATTTAAATGCGCTCAATGTTTTGTATTGTAAAGAGATGTTGCCACATTGAAATAAAAAATAAAATGAAGCAACATAGCAAAAATACGAATGTGTGCAAAGAAAAATAAAAAAAAAGACACACAGAACCGAGAACGTGTTTTTTTTTCTCTACCCCACTTGGTTCTCTACGCCGTTCGCCTACAGACACCAAAAATCATGTTTTAAAATACATGGACAAAATCACCGTCTGAACCGCGTGAAAAAATGCTGACGAAGGCCGTAGCGGGCCAGAAAATGCATTACATTCTGCTGGTGTCTAATAATTGTAAATTTTTATATACATACAATATACTTCATTGCTATCCATATGATAGCTAAGGTGAAATGTAACAAGACGATACAAGATAATAGTCTGGTAGTGTATAAAGTCATTCCAAAAAATTTAAGGAATAGAACTATTACAAAAAGCTTTATAAAAAACATAACTGAAATTTAGCTCATAGAATAAATTCGAAAAATACAAAATGTTGAATATAATAAAGTAGCTTGTGAAAAGTCATAATTCCCAGATTCGAAATGTAAGTAATAATTTTCAACGTAACAGCCGTTGTCTAACTAGTAGTTTACCAATAACATTTGATGCTTCAACTAATGGTTCAGATAAAGCTGGAAATAATATTTACTAATGACTGTAAATTTGGGCCTTAGAGGGAAAAAGTTTTAAAATTAATGCAATTTTAGATTTCTCTAAAAATTCCATCATTAAGCCTAGTACTCTGTTCCAATTTGTGAAAAATGTTCAGCAACAACTATTATTTCATGCGAAAAATTTGACATGTATCAATGTTACCTATCTCGAGAGTTTGCACAATTTGACGTTTTTAATCTTTCAAAGTATGCGACATTGTTTTGCATATGTAAACAAAACCCACATGTATTTTACTAAAAAGTATTTTTTAAAAAATTAAATACAAATAAAATTAAATACTGATGAAAACCTGTTACCGGTTGTGTTATTTATGTTTTGCAGTTCTCATTTTAATATTAAGTTTAAACTTTTTTCATTTTCTTAAAATTCCACGTGAAATAAGTGCAGCTTATATTATTTTGCAGTTTTTAAAAAAATGTTGCTAGAAACATTTCGCAACTTTTTCACAAATTAAACAGAGTACAACTCTATCAACATTTTTTCGTAAAAATTCCGCACAAGTTTTTTTCATATGAGTTTTGACAGCATTTCACGTGAAATGTTGAACAGAGTACTACGCTTTAGGAAAGAAAAAAATTATAATTCTCTTAAATGTTGTACCAAAACTTTTACGTTTGCCCTCCTTGTTTCTATATATTGGTAACAAAACTTTAAGCGTCAATGAAAAATAGCTAAAAAAGGTACCACAAAAATTTGTATTTTTTTTATATTTTATAATATATTTTTTATTTGCATCATCATCATACGTTTTATGTTGTTGTTGTTGCTGTTGCTAGATTTGCTATTGTTCTAAGTATAACCTCGTCTCTTGCCTTGGTCAGGGATTCTACTTCTCATCACTTTACCTCTCACTTAACTTCCTTTTTTTGAGATGTTTTTTTTTTTTTTTAAGGAAAAAACAGAAAAAATAGAAACATGTTTCATTATAAAAACAGAGACTTTATGACGACATAGTAACACTTTTCCAATTGTAAGGAGGATGCTGGCATTACCAAGCTACCAACTATATGGTAGTAAAAAAAAAAAAATAACGGCTGTTTTTTGTTATACTCCTTTTCAAAAACAGGCAGCATCTTTTATTGGCAAACAGCAAAACAAAAACAAAATAGCAACTCAAGCAGCAGCGCCAAAAACACAAAAATTCTACATCAGTATCAATGCAGCTTTTAACAGCATTATATGTATACTATATATGTATACTAGACCTCCACCAGAAATACAGGCACAATAACCAACCATATCTCCATTATACTACCTCAAACGTGTCCATAGCTGAGAATGTAGCTTAACTTTTGGTCTCATTGACTACTGTGTAGAATACGGAAAGAGTGTAAGAGTGTGTTAGACCATTTTTGTGTTGGGGACTTTGTCCACAATTTCAAGTGATTCCATTTCTATTTTTTTTTTCTGACATTCTCTTTTGTTGTCGTAATTCTTGGTTGAGGTCCAAATAAAAACAACAAAATGAAATGGAAAACCAGAACAACACCAAACAGCACAGAACACTTTTCATTGCGTAGGTGTTTGACATCTGCAAAATCTAAGGGGTAAATATATTTTGCAGATGTTTAAGGAATAACAAATTGCAGAATTTTAATTTCTGTCAAAGACAAATAGTACAAAAAAAAAGAGGCAATTGTTCTGGGATGGAAAAAGAGATTTAAGCAGAAAAACAAGTTAGACTCGAGCAAAGAAATTAGTTAGGAAACATGTCAACTAACTGCACAAAATTTTAACATTTCACTTTTAAATGGGTATATCCCCCTATTACTGAAAAAAATCTTTCATTTTAACATTTTACTTTTAAATCGGTATATCCCCCTATTACTGAAAAAAATCTTTCATTTTAACATTTCACTTTTAAATGGGTATATCCCCCTATTACTGGAAAAAATCTTTCACGCAGAGAAAATACATGTTTCAATATGGTCACCTCCAACAAAACAATTCTTATCGAACATTTTTAAACATATTAAGGTTAATTTAACCATTTTATTGTCACCGTCAACCATATTGTGGTTAAATTAGTCTTCCAGCATGAAGTCCCAGCCATATTATGGTTGTCTCTAAACATGTTATGATTAAATATAAAAATAATTTGTTCTTAAATTAACAATAGGATTTTCCTCTTTTCCAAGAGCAACATGCTATGGTTGAAAAACAACAATGCTATTGTAAGTGTTAAACATACTTCAGTTATTATTAACTATAACATGTTCGACGGCAACCATAATATGGTTGTGGCTTCTTGATGGAGCATTAATTTAACCATAATATGGTTGTCGCTGGCAATATTCTGGTTACATTTAACATAAGATGTTTAAAATTTTCTTTAAAACTATTTTTGTTGGAGGTGACCATATTTAACCCCAGGATTAAATTTGGTCTGGCCAGACCAAATTTGTGTATTGCTTGTAATATTTTTCGCATATAACAAAAAATAAAAAAACAGGGACGTGAATTTTATAAATGATATGTTCTGAATCGAATGAAACTAATTTGGATTCGATTGGAGCAAATAAGTGGGGTTAAATTCCATTTTTATGTAAAAGTCTATGGAACGACCCTCTTGGTCTAGCCAGACCAAATTGTTTTTTTCCTTGAAAGATATTTCAAATAGGACAAAATATTAAAAAAAAACAGATACGTGAATTCTAGAAATGATATGTTCTAAATCAAATGAATTAAGTTTGAATAAAATCAGAAAACTACGGCCCATTATACGCTTAGTTCAATCTAACTACAAAAACCTAATGCAAAACTCGTTTCAGCTGTGGTAAATGCGAAATAGCAATGTGCGAAATTAAAGACTACCTGCCGTATTCATAAAAAAACAAATAGATTTTAAACGTATTTTAAAACTAAATTTCCATACAAATTTTTCTTAAAACAGATTTCATATCCATTTTAGTTTTTTATGAATACGGCAGTACATTTTCGATGACTTGCATATGGAATAAAATAATGAAATAATAAAATTATATAATAAATTTGTATAATCTAAAGTAATTAGCATACGTTCAATAAAAAATATATTTATTTAATTTTTATTATATTCAACATTTTTAATTTTTTCGAATTTATTCTATGAGTTAAATTTCAGTTATGTATTTTATAAAGCTTTTTGTAATAGCTCTATTCCTTAAATTTTCATAGGAATGACTTTAAGGAATAGAGCTATTACAAAAAGCTTTATAAAATACATAACTGAAATTTAACTCATAGAATAAATTCGAAAAAATTAAAAATGTTGAATATAATAAAGTTGCTTATGAAAAAGAAATAATTCCCAATATCTATTTAATTTTTATTTAATTGGGGTTTTTAGATGTACAAATTGTGGTCTGGCCAGACCAAGAGGATAACTAAGTGATAAAAAGTTACCGAGAATCCTGGGGTTAAACATGTTTTTTCCCTGGGTGTGCTTTAAACAGGATGTAGACGCAATATCCAAACTAAATTAAGTGTTATTTCAATACTCTTTGAAAATATCGTGACTAATATTATATCGCATCAAGTATCTTCCTGGTTATCACCATTCCAACATTGAATTAGAAAAGGTCGTTCGACTTCTACAAATCTTTTGGAATTTACAACTTCGGTGATATCCTCATACTATTCTTGGATGCAAACTGATACCATTTATATCGATCTTAGTAAAACATTTGATAAAGTAAATCATAACCTTTTTATGTTCAAGTTGGATAAAATCGGAGTCTCTTCTGTACTTTTTAAATGGATGTCCACTTCTCTTAAGGGGAGGTATCAGTTCATATTGTTTCGCCCTAAAGGCAGGGCTTGTTTGGCGATTTGTCGATATTGCGATTTTTTGGCGATTTATAAAATAGTTGGCGATTTTGTTGGCTATTTTTGATGAGCCATACATTTGTTTTGAAATTTGTTAAATTCAATACGAGGAAATAATAATTTTTTTTATTCTAGTATTTCAAGGTATGACATTTGCTGCATTTATATGTATGACCAGTATTAAAAACTAAATTATGTTGAAATGGCTGATGAAGATAATGAAAATCTTCGAGAAATTTTTTTTCACATATAAATGTGCTCTTGAAAGAAGTTATAAGTAGAATTCTTTAAAAAATAAATATATAATTAAAGTTTATGAACATTTTTCCATTATAAAATGTGACAAATTATCACAGATAAAATTCTTTGTTGTTAAAGATATATATTTTTTGTTCTTTCATTATTTATTTATTGAATCTTCATATATTAAATATGAACTAACAATAATTTATCAAATCTTATCCTAATATTTGCTTTATGTCCTGCCAGTGCCAGACAAAAAAGATTTCGTCATCATGGTTTCTGTTCACATTTGTAGGTGTTTATCGCTTATCTGATTGGGGGAGTGCTGCAGAGTCTCTTCTTCTAAAGCGAGTGTGGCCGCCATAATTTAAAATATTTCAAGCTAATGGATTTTGGTGCAGTTCCAGCCTTTTTAAATATTATACCTCATATTTCGTTATCATAGTTTTTACTAATGGCACATTGAGATCCTTGTGGATATTTGAGTTTTACAAACCAGGGAGCGACTGTGATTATTCGAAGAAGTTTATTTTGGCGCCTTTAAATTTGTTCGATATTTGAGGCCGAGGCAGGGCCCCATAGCTGAATACCGTAGCACCAGATTGGCTTTAATATAGAGTTGTAAAGTAAAAGTTTGCAGTCGAGGCTAAGAACAGAATTTCTTCCAATAAGCCAATTAATTTAAATTGCTTTTAGTTTCATTTGTGTTAGTTTTGCTTCTATATGGCATTTCCATGTTAAACACCGATCTAGATGAATACCAAGATATTTTACATGCGATTGCTGGGACACTAATTGATTATTGATTTTAATGCTCATTGACCTTTATCCTCCATTGTTTTAACCACTTTTCCAGTTCAACTATATGATCCTGCAAGTAGCGGGATGCTTCATGACAGTTTTCGTGTTCGCTTAAAAAAGCTGTATCATCAGCAAATGTTGAAGTAAGGGTGTGGTTATTTGTTGGCATGTCTGTGGTATATATACTAAGTATAACAGTGGGCCCATGCTGCTTCCCTGAGGGACTCCAGCATCTATTGGCTGAGGAGAACTTATAAAATCACCTTCTTTAGTAATAAACCTTCAACCGACTAAGTAGTTGTCTAACAGCTTGTGTGTGTTTACTGGTAAGTTTAACTTCAATTTATGTAATAAGCCTTCATGCCAGACTTTATCAAAACCTTGAGAAACATCGATGAAGAGGGCGGAACCATATTTTTTTCTTCAAAGGCTTTTCTTATGGCGTTTACTATACGATGGGTTTGTTCAATTGTGCTATGTTCTCTTCTAAAGCCGAATTGATGGTTGGGAATACATCTAATTACATTTAAAATTGGGGCCAATTTTGACACTAACAGCTTCTCAAACAGCTTTGATATATTAGACAATAAGCTTATAGGTCTATATGACTCAACTTTTGTAGGATCCTTTTCTGGCTTAGGTATCATTGTAACTAAGGATACTTTCCATTCTTGTGGGTAGTATTCAAGGCGTAAAATAGCATTAAAAATCAAGAGAATAATTTTCTTTGCTATGCTGGGTAGCTCTAAAAGCATTTTGTTGCTGATCTTATCAAAACCAAGGGCTTTCTTGGGGTTCAAATCATGAATAGCCTTTTCGATTTCTTTTATCTCAAATCTAAGTGGAACATAATATAAGGATATATAAAAGATTTTTATGAATCCTAACGTATTCATTACCATCCAAAGGTACACAATGGAAAAAATACCGTTTGTTAAAAGATAATTTTAATGATGATGATATTCAATCTAATTTAACTCAGTTGAGGCCAACAATTTATGGCTACAAGGATACGGCAGGTACGTACCATTTGAAGGCATTATCTGTTCTTTATATGCTGGTTATTACAACTAGTAATGCTTGTGTATAATGAACTCCACTAAAATTAACCTTCGAAGTAGAATGCGATATGAAGTTTTCGACACGTTTTTACTAGTTAAAATTTATATGAATGGTCCATGTTGCCTTTCTTTTGTACACTCAAAATGTATTCCAAGAAAGAAGACAAAAAGGGTGTCTTCTCGGTGAATATGTAGCGTTTTAGATATATAATAGAACTGCAGCAACATACACATGTATTGTATATCCAATATTTGTTTAATACTTGCCGCAAAACTTCTTTTTTTTTTTGTTGCTTTAAGTAGACTACTATAAATATTTTAAACATTGCCCCTTTTTCGTGTTCACTAATAATTTTTACTTTGTTCTAAATAAAAATTAAACAAAATATATCATGGCGACTTTTTTAAATTTTTGGCGGATTTTAGCGATGCGGAAACCATTTTTTTTTTTTGGATTAATAAAAAATTTTTTTTGTTATTCTAAAAATACTTATATTTTTGTCAAGAACTAAAAATAAATGCTTTGGCGATTTTGGCGATTTTTGACATTGAATTTGGCGAAAAAGTTCAAAATCAATCTGACTACCCTGCCTAAAGGTAGTCACTTGGGCCCAGTATTATCCCAATAAAAAGGGTTCCTATTTTGCGAAGCACTAATGGTTTATTTTAAAAAGTAAGCACACATTTATGCGCTACGCAATAAGACATACAGAGATGCAATAAGGCAAGTGAACGAATGCTTAACAAATTTAAAAAATATATACAAAAAGTTTGAAGAGCCACGACATTCCCTTACTACGAAGCAGTTTTGTAAGGGAGCTTATAAAAGAATCACGTAAACAAAAAATTCAGTGTGCATAGCTGATTGTTACATACACCAATCTTTATATGCACTGAAAAAAGCGCTTTCTGTGTCAAAAATTTATTGCTTCAAAGTGGGAACTCGCCATATAAAATTCATGTCTTCCGTAAGCGATATGGTAAGCGAAACTTTTACGTTTCTCCCTTACAAACCTGCTGTGTTGGAAGCTCCATTTTTTATTTGGGATTCCTATTACTCATCAGTGATTTACCATCGTGTATTATGATGTAAAACATTTTCTTAGCTACAAGAACTCAACTATGTCTTCCGTACTCCAAAGATGATCTAAACAGTTTTAGCTTAAGGTGTTTTTAATTAATTTCTTGTTGTAAAATTCCTTTGTACATAAAAATAATTTAATGAAAATTAAATTCAATGAACTTAAGCCTTATTAAAATTCCGAAATTTGGATTAAAACCCATTAACAGTTCAATCAAATAACCACAATACCAAGTATTGTTAACACCTATGACACGAGCTACATATATGCTTACATTTGTCCTTCAAGTTGTGCTGAAAAAGGTCATCAAGAAAAATAAAGACAAAAATATGAAAAACAAAAAAATGTACTTTGGATTTCAAGAAGTACGAAAAACAGAAGTAAGAAAGAACATGTAAATTAATTAAAATAGATAATCATTCATTCAAAGCAAATTTCGATTTACAAAGGTGAAATACCATTTGGTTTAAAGATTAATGTTTGACTATTGACGTCATCCGTCGTCAATGGCGGTGTGTGTTAAACGGCAAATCCCTCTGAAGAGATTGTGTGGTAACAATTGAAACTAGTCAAGGCAACCTGTCCGTGAAAACCTGGGTTCGATTTCCAGCTCAGTCAAGAATGAAAAATTATCAATAAATTTTAAAAATTAAAATTTTAATAAAAATAATTTAATGAAAATGAAATTCAATGAACTTAACCTGATTAAAATATCGAAATTTTGATTAAAAACCATTAACAGTTCAATAAAATAACCACAATACTAATTATTATGGTGTGATATAAATTTCATGTATCTGAACTCGAAAAAAAAGTAAACATATGTTACTCTACAGAAGAAGACCAGTACTCTCTAGCTATACACTAAATAATCATCAAGTTGAAAGAGTAGCGACATTCCTTGATCTGGGTATTTTACTTGATCATAAAAATGTGTTTTAATGCGCACATATGTATCGCAGACTATCAACAAACCCAAAGGTGTCCTTGGATTTATCAAGCGTTGGGTGAAGGAGTTTGATGGTCGCTTTGTTATAAAACAGTTTTATATTTCATTAGTGAGACATATTCTGGAATACGCCTCGGTCGTCTGGGACCCCCAGTATGAGGTACATACAAAAACACTGGAATCCGTACAGAAGTAAGTTCTGTTATTCTGTCTTCGAAAACTGCATTCGAATGCAAATATAATTTTACCTCCTTATGAAAACCATTAACAACTTATTATCTTCGAACTTAAAAATATCGGAGGATATATACGAACACCACCTTCATTCTGAACTTTTTAAACGGTGAAATTGTGTCAGAATGTTGCTGGATTTAAATTCCAAGCTGCTTAGGATAACTACAAGCAATTTCAGACCAAGTTTGTTCCTTTCTTTTCCGTTTTTCGAAAGTGAGCGTGTTTTTAACAGACGGACAGACAGACAGATGGACATGGCTAAATCGACTTAGAATAACTCAAGAAGGCAGAATATATATAATTTATGAAAATGGCAAATTTACTAATTGTCTTCTGCTTGGTGTATCTATGTATTTAATCATACCTCTGCGTAGTGCAAAATGCCGGTAACAGCTGTCTTCGTATAAATACAGAGAATAATATGTAAATCACAAGAGAGTAAGGCTCCTAAAGAGTACTTGCATTTTGAAAATGTGTATTCAAAAACAAAAACTATAAATCAAAAAATCTCTTAGGGAAATATATAAACAGGTCCTACCGCAAGTCAAAAACACATTTCCAAAACAAGAACATTTATGTAACGGAATTTCTCAAAAAAAAAAAAAAAAGCAACAAACAGCAACAATCAACAAAATCAATTCAACTTCTTATTACGCCTGCGTCAAGAGAGTAAAAGGGGAAATTATTTACTCTTAAAAGAAATTTTTCTAAGGAAAACTCTTTACAAGGTTTATCTTGGTAGAAAACTTTACCCTGGTCAGTGGGTGCGCCACAAGTATGACGCCTACGCATAATTGTGACGTAAGCATTAGTGAAACAAAATTTAAAAAAAAAAGTCATTAATATATAGAAAGATAGATAGAAGTATAAATGTGTGTATTAAATATGTGTTAACATACATATGTATGTACATGTGTACATACATATGCACATGTGTACATATGTATGTATAAATATGCTTAAAAAATGTAGCTTGTTTTGTTATTTTTTTTTTCTAAATTTTCTTATTTTCGCACTGAACTTCGTGAATAATATAATCGTTGTTTGTGAATCGTTAAAACGATTGAAGCATAGAACTGCTTAGTACTACAGTGTTCGCTTATGTGTATGAACGAACGCAAACAACTTTAAAGCACTGTGGGTTTGATTTTATTTTAATTTTTGGAATAACTGTTGATATTAAAAAGTCGGATTTTCTGGGAAAAGAGGCAATGAATCTCCTGTTTTTCAATGTATCACATGTTTTATAAGATATCACATATCAAAAAAAAAAAGGTGTGATAGAGTTTAATTTTCGTTTTAAGCTCCAACACGAATATTAATTAGGGTATTTTTAAGTTCGTTATTCCATAAATAACACCAAAGAAATATTGTTATAAGGCCCCATTAATTATATATAATTTGGATCTTTAAGTAATATTATTATAATTAATATCCCTACGAGAAAGGGAAATAAAAAAAACATGTCACGTGACAGTTCTAAAGTGATAGGGACCGGCTGCAGTTCTAACACTTTATATGAAGGGGACTTGTCACTTTAACATGGCGATATCCTTGGAGGGGGTTAATTGGCAACTTTTTGACAGTTTGCAACAGGTCATTAAAATAACCTTGATGGACACATACAATTTCGATTTTAATAATGTCTGTCGCAGAAACTGTCCCGAGTGAACCATTTTAATATTTTAGATCCCCCTCATCTTAAGTAATAGAACCAAAGAGAATCAGCCACTACCCGCTCAAAATCCAGTCACATGACTACTTTTGTATCAATCACCTTTCCTCTGCAGTAATTACGCTTTTGTAGCATGCGTAGCATTCATTACTCGCGTTATTGCCGACAAGAATATTTTTGGTTGTTTAAATATAAAAGAATATCATATTACACAAGGATCAGTACACTTTGCATTGTAAAGCGACTATGATGATTACAGTAAGCCAAGCTGAGAATGCTCAGTCAAGCAGACATAACATCCTTTGTAAGCATTATTGAACAGTCCTCACTCCTGTTGGTGTATTATTATTATTATTATTTATTAATAGATTTGTATGTACATTAGAGCGACTCAAAAAAAAGTGATTTTGTTACCCCTCTGAAAAAATAAAGGTTGATATGTTTTATGATGATTCCCAAAATATTTTGGTTCTAGCGTTGACCATCCGTGAGCTGGACCATTTTTAAAAAAGGTCTTTTTTCAGTTTTTCGAATTTTTTGGCACTTTGCTCCAAGACGACATAAATAAAATTTGTTATCATCGAAAAGAGTTTTTGAAGCAGCATCCAATGGTATAAAAAACTTTACCACTTGCGACCTACATACTTATTGAGATATTTAACTAAATACATATTTTCGTTTCGGGTTTTCATACAAATTCTACGTATTTTTTTTTAAATTAATTTTATATTTTTTTATTGTATTTTTCACATTTTGATAAATTTTAAAATGAAAAAATGTTGTACCCATATTGCCTATTTATGAAAAAAAGATGAAATATATCGCGATTTTCGCGGTTTATGTAAAAATTACAAAAAAAAAGAAAAAATAAATTAACATTATTTTAAAACAGATTCAATTTGAAAAGCAGAACATTACTTCCACATACGTAGAATTTGGCTGAAAACCCGTAACGAAAATATGTATTTAGTTAAATATTTCAATAAGTAGATCGCAAGTGGTAAAGTTTTATATACCATTGGATGCTGCTTCAAAAACCCTTTTCGATGATAACAAATTTTATTATTGGAGCAAAGTACAAAGAAATTCGAAAAACCGAAAAAATACCTTTTTTAAAAATGGTCCAGCTTACGGATGGTCAACGCTAGACCCAAAATATTTTGGGTCTAGCGCTACATATAAAAAACCAAAAGTGCTGTATTTTGGGGCGTGGCAAAAAAATTTTTTTTCCTGTCTTAGAAACTTCATTGGAATATCTTTCATTCTAGGGGGTGACTGGCACAACTTTTTTTTTGACCCACCCTTCTGCACATACATACATACATATGTACCTTTAGTCGTAAATGCGCTAATGCCACAATTTTTGAAAATTAAGTTTCTGATGCAGTTCAACAGAGTAAACAAAAATACAATACAATATAATAGTCTGGTAGTGTATAAAGTCATTTCTAAAGGAAAATTTAAGGAATAGAGCTATTACAAAAAGCTTTATAAATAACATAATTTTATAGTATATTTTATTTTTTGCAAATTGACATGCTAAAATGTACATTAAAAGTATAAAATTTATAATAGAAAAGGTGATAAGTCACAAAAAGCTACGTGAAACCTAAATGTATTATTTTTAGTTGGTTTGCAAGCCAATAAAGAGTCGGCAATGAAGTAAAACTGGATTTACACTTAAAATATATTCAGAACTAAGGACCTTAGAAAGTTTTTTCTCTCTCCTATAAAATATATACATTGTACCACATCCTTTACGACTAAAGGTAATGATATATACTTATATAGGTACATTATATTAAAAAAAAAATTAGGGAGTCACCATTGTTTCACTCATTTTTATGTATTTTTGTATATCAAAGATCTTTTCTTATTAATGCACTTGAAATTTAACAGTTATATAATTATTCTTTGGTGAACTTTTACTAGACCAATACATATATTCATATGTATATATGGAAAGGTAGAATGGCAATGCATATAAAATTCAAATTCAAAGCCTACTATTATGAAAATATGATACGAAAAAAGGTTATATTCAAATGTATATAACAAATAATTATCGTAACACAAATAAAAATATTGCACATACTAAAGCTTATTAATAATTCAACCGATCGCATTTTCAACCCAAACGTTTATTTTTCGGATATAGATGGCACTTGCTGGGATGGAATGTAGAATAATATGTATTTAAATACAGTAAACTAGATATTTCATTGGAAATATATAATAAATAACTATTAGGATATATACTTGGATACTTATTGAAAATTTGATAAGAGATTCTATAAAAAACAAAAAAAAAACTTGATGGGATTTCCAAAAATTTTGTACATTCGGAAATTCGTGTATTATCGAAATAAGCAAAACATATTTTTATAATTTAGGGGGGGGAAATTTCCTTTTAAAAAGCAGATTTTATGGTTTTATAAAGGAAATAACTATTAATGATAAATCTCTGGTATTAGGAATAAAAAAATTAAAAAATTAGAAATTACACAGTTAAATATGTATAAAAAATAATTTTTGTAAAACATGGATATACGGTAATCAGCAATACATATATTATTGGCCTTATAGGCTTTCTTTTTATTGTCAGAATGATATAAATAAATAAAAATATGGCACTCTTACTTGTTTTAACAATAAGTTTACCAAATATGAAATCAAAAACACTATTACACCCACTGTGCACTTGTTATAAAGCAACTTACATACAATAAAATAGAGAGAAACATTAACTATTTTGTTTTTATAAAAACAATTATATATATCTCTTTGTTTTCTTTACTTTATTTCGGAAAAAGATTGCTGTTTTTATTTTTTAAAATTTTATTATCCGTCTGTCTGTCCGTCTGTGTGAGTTTGTGGATTTTGGTAACGGCATTCGTAATTAACTATTAATCCAGTGAAGGTTGTTAAGACCACGAAGGATAAAGTTGCTGTTGCTAGACTTTAATACATATTAAAAGAAAATTCTTGTTTTTCTTCTGCTTCTTTGGTGCTAAAGGTTCCTTCTTGAACTATTATCACACAAGGCCAATAACACTTCAGTTGTTTTGCTGCTGGATTACCTTTCGGCTCATAATTTTTTATGCCAATTAATTAGGTCTTAAGCTGTTTTATCCCAAATATTATTAAAAAAAAAAGGATCTATTTTATTATTTGTTTATTTCTCTTCTGTCACAATCGTCAAACTACTCAAGCGATTTACTTCGGTGGGATTTGGCACGCGCTTAGAGAATTTTAAGAAGGAACATTTTTGTGAAATTTCTTAGAAGGACTAAGAACTTCAGTTTTATTTAAAAGATTTGTATAGGAAATGAATATTTTGTTAAAATTTCTTAGGAATTGTTAAATATTCATAAGCATCAGTGTGTAATCGAAGTTTTCTAAACATGAAATTAATATTTCACAACGTGTCTTTTTATCTGTAACAAAATTATAAATTTTTCTTCATTTAAATAAAGTCATACATTTATTGGTTTGTTACACTCTTCATTTTTTTCTAAGAAGGTAGATGATGTTCAATGAAACCCTAAAATATATTATAAATTGTAGCCTCTATAGCGAAGGAAATGGAAAATGATGATTATTTTTATTTCTCTTTTAGGATACTCTTCAAAACTTTAAAAATTAATGATCGCTTTAATTTTTTTCCATTACCCCCTTTGGGAGGATATGGACTTCGCAAAGCATTTCCATCTTACACAATTTGTTCCAGTTGTTTTCGCCTCCTCCCATGTAAGATTTCACTGGCATTGTTCTTGGAGTATCGATCTATTCGGAATTGTTATTTTACCTTCTATAACCTCTATTAATCGGTTGTTATTCCAGCTAAGTAGATAATTGGTCGGCTGTAGCAGGTCCTTGGATAACGGTTCTACCGCCTGTTTTTGCTTTGAAACAGCAATGTCCTCCGTGTACTTGGTTTAGGTGTGATGGACCTTATTAATCTTTGGCTCTTACCTTTTTCCTAGGAAGTGGCAGCTGCCTGACCCATGCCATGATGTTATCCTCTTTCCAAGGGGAGGGGTGGTCAGGGGCTTCTTGGATGGATTGTTCGAAGGGGTGTTAAGGCCACTTAACCCTTTCGGGTACTTCTTTTTAGTTTTTGATTTTAAGATATTTTTTTTTCGATTGTATAACTGATTTTATAACCTTTACGCTATAAACAATTAAAAATCATTTTTTTTTTTTAATTTTGTTACAAAAGAGGTTTTTAAGCATCATGCCATATCACATTGAATTTATTTAAAGGGGGAAAATTTAAAACATTTTATAATCAGAAAAATGTATACAAAATTTATTTTATTTTAAAAAAAGTACTCTCGCTAATGGGTACAAGGACGTTTAGAGTCATGCTAGCGGTAGTGAAGTTAGCCAAGAACGGCAGGGCCACCCATGCCAGAAGGGTCTAAGCCGAGTACGCACCAAGAACTAGCCCCCTGTCTATTAACGTCTGTGGAGTGGCTAATAACAATGCATCCGCTGCCCGACAACAGCCATCTGTTAGGCCTTCTGAAGGCTGTCAAATCAAATCTACCAGCATCTTTTCTCATATTGAGTGGCTGATGGTCTGGGTCTGCCTCCAAATGAGCGGCAGCTCTCTTTTCGACTGGTAGTTAGGCATAAAATGCAACAAAACAAAATATATAAAAAAAATTATCAAAAATTATTTTCGGGAATGAAATATTTATTAATTAATTCATTTATTAATGATGTGCTAATAATCCCAATTTATGATACAAAACACTGAAATTTATTGAAGCTTTGAAATTTGTTGAAGCTTTGATATTGTTACAAGTAAGAGCTGAGTGTTTAAAATTCTTATTCACTTTATGGTCTTACTTGTATAATATTTTTAGCTTTTCTAAAGTATTTGGAAAAAATTTCCTGACGAGCTGGCCAAAGCAACCAGCGAAATGCGCATAGAAACTAGCTTTCCCACAACAATAAATTTCAGTGTTTTTTATCATAAATTGGGATTATTAGCACATCATTAATAAATAAATTAATTAATATATAAAAAAAAAATAAATATTAATTACAAAAGCAGCGTCCGATTAATTTAAGCCCATGGTTTTTTCTGCCTTGAAATATAATTAAATATCTAATACTCTGCAATAGAACGCGTAGGTGGCCCAATGGCGTTTAGTTTTTGGCTTCTACTTTTCCATTGCTATGGAAATTTCCACATTTCCATTTATTTGCTCCAAGCTCTGGTGCACCTTTCGCCAACTCAAGATTTTCGTCCATGTCCCCGACTAATTTTAGCAGTTGCTGCATTGTCGACTTTGTATACCCACACAAAAATAGTGGATAGGGTATTATGAATTTGTGCTGATGTTTGTAACACCCTAAATTATGGGTTATATATTTACTTTAAAGTATACCGATCGACTCAGAACCATTCTAAGTCGATCCAACGATGTCCGTCCATCTGGCAGGCTGGCTGGCTGTACATGTAACCTTATGCGCAGAGTACAGGTCGCAACATTGGAGATAATTTGCTGAAATTTGGCACAAGGACCGAGCTTATTGAAAATGGGCCGAATCGGTCCATAATTTTACTTAGCCCCCATACAAGATTCTTTCCGGATAAGATTTTTGCTCGGAAAAATTATCTTATTATGGTGGTATTAAGATTAAATTTTGTCCAAACTAATTTATTGCAATCAAAACCATCCTACCAAATTTTATTGGTATCATCAGTCTATATTTGACAATAGCTCCCATACAAATAAAACTGCCGAAAATAGCGTTTAATGCGATAACTTCCTTACAAATGTTAGAATTTACAAACAAATTGGCGACAATGACTTTTACGATTGCTAATATATAATAACAAAATGGTAGGTCCAAAATAAATAATAGGGGGTATATAAACCTCAAAGAAATGAAGGCGTCAAAGAAATGACGAATCTGAGTCAGTTTAATTAAAAATGTCATCTCTGCGATGACTCAGTGACATCGGAGAAAGTCTCAATTTAATGGCAAACCGTAATTAAATTGAGTCATTGGGATTGACTTAAGTCACACAAGCTTGTTTTACTTTTATTGTATTCTCTTTGGAGGCAGAAGAACTCAATTATAAGACACCAGCAGCATGCCCGATATGGTTTTCATAGTGGTTCTTGTTTAAAAGTTTGACGTATTTAACTTAATAATTTAAACAAACAGAATATGGGAATTTTCGCTTCTTATTTTACTTTTTAAACATGAAAACAAATACACAGAATATGGCATCGAATTGTTGTCACTGTAGTCAGCTCAGAGGACGCATAAAATATGACAACATTTTATGATGAAGTTCGTCATTGGATTGATGTTTTTTTTTTTCTTTGCCTCATTGATGCCATTTGTAATAACATTGATAACACAATTCTGATGTTAGGGCATTATCAGTATGGAGATGTCTTGTTCCATGAGTGTAACACTGCTCGAATTGATAACTGCCGCACATGAAAGAGCTTAATTCAAGCTGTGGAAACAATACAATTTATGTATGCAGAAGTTTTTTATTAAGAAAGTGATGGTTTGCTCCAATGGAGATTCGTTATAGCCAAGTTTCAGTGTAGCGTATAAACTGAATAGAATATTTGGTTCACATTTAGGGTCACATCTCGTTTGCTACAAAATTTAAATTTCAAGCTTTGTGTTCTGTCAAGTCGTTCGCAAATCAGTACGGATATGGCTTAATTGAATTTATGTATGAATATTTCTTGGTGTTACAGACCGAATTACGTACTTTGTATAATCGCATTCATCATTCGTGGTTGTGGAGGCTTTAAAACCACAAGTAAAATAAATTTATAATAAAAGAAATTATAATAAACGTTCATAAAAAAAATAAAATTAACAAAAATGTCTAAAACACAAAAGAAAATTTTTCCCCGATTCGTTGAATACGCCGTATTAAAGAAAAATGTAAACGATAATTAAAATTAATGTTAAAAAGTTTTGTTTTATGTTGTTACACCCTACACCACAACAGGCGATAAGAACGCATATCGATTGTACAAAAAATATATCCAAGGACGACCTTGGGTGTTTTTTTAAAGCCCGATAGAACTTAAGAAAGGGTTTTTGAAAGTCAACCCTCTCCGAAGCTCTATAGGGAATTTTCATGTTGCGCTCATCATGAACTGACTTACGTTTAAACAACGATACCATATTATTCAAATTTACTTTGACAATCAGTCAGCAATATTTTATCCAGGGCTGTGGAGTCGGAGTTGAAGTACCCACAAAAACTCACTACGCCGACTCAAAAATTTTTCGGCATAAAAAATTTCAAAAAATATTCTTATATTTTCCAAAATAAAAATTCTACGACATGACGCTGCAATATTTCAAATATCGATTTGAAATTTTTAAAGAATCAATTTCTTGATATAGTTAACCATTTAAAAGGTTTGCATTAACAACAAGTTAAAGTGCTTTATTCGGCTGTTCGAATCTTTGATACCCTCCACCGACAGTTGGAGTATATGAGAGCTATAAATTATTAATTAATCTTTATAAAAACAGAAAAAAAAATTGGTTCCGGATTAAACCAATTGGACGAAAATCAGACAGTGTTATGCTTTTATTTCTAGCAATTTAAACTTACTTGAATAATAAATTAAAAATATTTTCAGGAGGGGAACTTATATTAGCCCCTTGGTAAATTATGGACTAATCATCACGAAAACCTGTAGAGTGATTTCTGTTATTTAAAATCTAAATAGAACAAATTTCAATACAGTAGTGAAATTTGTTTTAGCGTTTAAAGTGCTTTTCAGAACGCTGCTTAATGTAGGCGGTGGCTCTACATTTTGATTTATAACTCTAATCCTACTGATCGGATTTTACTGGATTTCAATCCTAAACTGCTTAGTATAACTAGAAGCATTTTAAAACCAAAATTGTTCTTACCTTTCGAGTTTTTCGAATGTGGGCGTATTTTCAATAGACGGACAGACAGACGGACATGGCTTCATCGACTTAGAATTACCATAAACCCAGAATATATATACTTTATGGGGTCTTAGATGCATAATTGAAAAGTTTCACACGGAATAACAAACTTAGTATACCTTCATTCTCCACTAGTGGTGGAGGGTATAAAAAGATTTTTAAGTTAAATAAGAACCAGTCTCATATACATTTACCTTCAAGGTTAGACTAGGTGTTGGAGTCGGGAGTCGAAGTTGGGCTCGCTCTAAATAAATGTCAGCGTTTGGAGTCGGAGTTTGTAGTTTTTTCTGACGACTCCACAGCCCTGGTTTTATCCCTCTAAAGGCCGGTATTCACCATCCTATTTAGTCGCACGATATGTCAAAAAAATCGTGTGTGCTCATAATGTCTGACAGTGTGGCTTAAAAATGAATTGAGTGAGAGATTTTTTTGACAGTCTGTCCGAATTGCAAATTATTATGAAAATTTTCATAAAATGATAGATTCTATGCGATCAGAGTTGCATATTCTTGTAAAGTAGCTGAGTCATTTGAGTTTGCATCTTTTTTGTGGGATAGTGTGGCATTGACAGCAGATTTTGCAGACATTTTATCATGTCGGATAGAATTCCGTCAGATTTTCGTGTGAATGAATCTTACGATTATGTAGGATAGTGAATACCGGCCTTAAGATGTAATCAAGTGTAAAAAGGCTATTAGCTGACAGTAACAGTAACGCTGCAAATCAGCTGCTTTATTTTATTGTAAATATGTAAAGCAATTAGAACGACTATAGCTAGTAGTAGATGTAACCTAACCGTAACGTCTAAATCTGTAGAAAATTGATTTTTCTTACTTTTTACTGTACGGTTACATTACTGTTACTGTCAGCTAATTGGGGCTTAATGCGGATTTACAAGCAACGTCTGAGAGGCCAACATTGTTCGTGTTATTCGTAACATATGGCCAGCAATGCTCGAGTAAGTGGCCCAAAATTGGACATCTATAATGCGCTTCATCAAGAACTGTCGCGGTGCTGTTTGAGTGTTTTTGTGGAAATAGGTCCCATGCGAGAGTTATAATAAATCGCTTTAAAAATAACACTTTATATTCTTAACTGCAAACAACGAAAAAACATGCCTTTCGACCTTTTGATGGGCAATTTACTCGAAATAACATCAACCAGCAAATTATAAATAACTTCAAATGATGTCATATAAATATTGTTATAAATTTATCAATGATATAAAAAAAATGTCATCAGAGGAATTATTTTTAGAATTATCTACATTTGAAAAATAATATCAATATAATACATAAATATTACCAACACAATTGTCAACAAATTATTTAATTTAACATAACATAACAAATTGAATAAGAAGGAATATATTTATTTTTATCTATTATACTCAAATAGTTAGAGAGTTTTTCTTTTATTCTATCAAAACTAGATTAAATGCATGTTTCTGACTGTATGATATAATTTCTCGCCTGTCAACTGGTACTTTTTTTACCTCCTTTTGAATTCTAACTATTGCATTTCCATTAATATTCCTTTTTATATCCTCCACCATCATAAGGGGTAAGTGGGGGGGGTTTAAAAAGTTTGTCTTTTCGCATCAAGTGTGTAGCATCAAGAATAGACATCCAAGATCCCATAAAGTATATGTATTTGTGTATATGCCACTCCACCACTAGTGGTGAATGTGGGTATACTGAGTTCGTTATTCCGTCTGAAACTGTTTTTGGTATTCATCTAAAGCCCCTTAATGTAAATATATTCTGGGTCTTTGAACAGCGTTGCCGTTGGAAATTTTCTAAAAGAATTACGAAAAGGGCCTTTAAAAAAAAAAAAAAAAATAAAATGGATCAAGAAAAAGTTCGAAATAAAAAAGGGTCAGATTAAGTAGTATTAGCCAATAAAAATATGACCAAATTTTTAATAAGCAAACAAAATATATTTATTTCAGCCGGGTACACTCATAGAGAAACTCATCTTCATATTGATGATGCCCTAACATCAGAACGGTGATATCAACGTTATTACAAATGTCATCAATGAGACAAAAAGTGACATCAATCCAATGACGAACGTCATCCTAAAATTTTTCCATACTTTTTGCGTCATCTACGCTATGACTACAGTGACGTCAATTCGACGCCACATTTTGTGTACACTGATAGAAAAGGCGTCATAACGCTGTTGTATTTTGACATCAGTACAGAAAAACTGTCATCAGTGCGAGGACCAACTGTCATCAGAGCGATGACATAATACACCATTTCATCAGTGTAATGACAAACTGTCATCAGTGCAATGACAAACTGTCATCGGTGCAATGACAAACTGTCATCAGTGCAATGACAAACTGGCATCAGTGCAATAACAAACTGTCATCAGTGCAATGACAAACTGTCATTAGTGCAATGACAATCTATCATCAGTTCAATGACAAACTGTCATCAGTGCAATGACATAATATATCATGTCATCAGTGTGATGACAAACTGTCATCAGTGCAATGACAACCTGTCATCAGTGCTCTGACATAATATATCATGTCATAATATATTATTAACATAACGACTCAATTTGATGACAATTTGTCATCGCACTGATGACATGCTTTATAAAACCGACTCCAATTCATAATTTCTGTGATGCCAATGTGTCATCCCATTGATGACATAATTTAAATTTTTGACCCTGATGACAATTTGGCCAAGTGATGTTAAGGCTGACATCACAGTGATGTAAAGTGTCTATCAGTGTATAGAAAAGGTAAGAAGGCTTCGCAGGCTGCTGAAAAATAAAGTTTAGAAAACCAGCAGCGAAATGGTTTGCTTGTCCTCTTCGATCTAATAATTTTTACTGTTAAAGAAGCTAAAAAATAATTCAATGAAATCATGGAAAAAATTGAGAAAGACCGGCCCAAAACCAGTGTGGACGTTAGGAAGGTACTAGGTATTCATCACCAAACAGTTATCAACCATTTGAAGAAATATGGATACACAAAGAAGCTCGATGTTTGGGTGTTACATGAACTACAGCTGAATTTCCAACTTGGCTAGAAAGTTTTGATACATCCACGATATTGCCTGGACATTGCAACTTCAGATTATAAGTTTATTTTGATCTCTGCAGAACTCTCTTAATGGTTTTAATTTAAATTCCCTAGAGACCTGCAAAATGCGGTTGGATTTGTATGTTGGATAAATGATTAAGTCTGTTTTCAACTTTTGATTTTATTCACTAAAGACGAAAAATTTTAATTAAATTTAAGACTTTCATAAAACGCTAAATTTGTATGGGAGCCCCTCTAAAAAGTGGTGCTAAGGAGCAAGCATGTTTTGGGAAAATGTTAAGAACAGAAAACTAATGGAGGTCGGTCATACATTTTTCAATATATTTCTAGTCTGCATTGAAAATTTTGTATGGGAGCCTTCTTAAGGAATAGAGATAGCGGGTTGGTATGTTAGAGATAAATCATGGAGATGAAAAATAAAGTGGGTTTGGTCATACATTTGACCCGTCTAGGGGGATCGAAGACGCTGCAGGGGCCAAATTTAAGAAGCACATTAAAGCGCCATATTTGAATGAAATCAAAAGTAGTAAAGGGATTTTAATCATTTATGGCTTCTTTTGTTATCAAAGAATTGTTTCTTGTTGTTTACAAAGAATTGATAATTTATATAACTAATAATTTAACTGTTTTGTATATATAAATTTCTAAGTAGAAAAGGAAATCCACTGCCTCACATAGCCAACCTTCGGAGAGGAACTCCTAATGTTGGGTCCTTAGCCAAGCTATATTGATAAAATTGAATTCAAATGTTCTCTTAATATGAGATTTGTTTGGTTTTTAAAATCAGCCAGATCGACCAATAAGCTCCCGAAAAAAATATTTTGAGCCGATAGCACCCACTTCACCATAGATTTTTAATACTGTATTGAAAGGTATATAAGATTCGGCACAAATGAATGTATCAATTTTCCTAGTGTTATATGTTCCTTAAATTTTCTCTTAAACTCCCAATTTTTGTAAGTTTGTCAATCTGAATTTTAAAAATAAAAAAAAATCTTTTGAAATAAAATTTAATAAAAAGTATTTGGAATATTTTTTAATCCAAATTTCGATATTTAAATCAGGATTAAGTTCATTGAACTAAATTTTCATTACATTATTTTTATGAAGAAAGGAATTTTACAACATGAAATGAATTAAAATTCATTGATCATTTTTCATTCTTGACTGAGCTGGGAATTGAATCCAGGTTTTCACAGAAATTTATTTTTGGAATATAAATTATTTTCTTGCTTAAATTTGAATTTTTTATCAAATTATTTGTACAAGATATCATGGGAATAATGTCGGAAAAACTTTTCTTTGGAGTTTAGAAAAAAATGGAATTGCTAATTGTTTACTTAGATATTTTGAAAAAAAAAACTCTGGCAACACTGGTAAGGAGACAAAATTTATGATTTAAAATTAAACTGCTTTGGGCGGGAAGCAGTCTTTGCACTTATCTTTTAAATGCAGGCAGTCCTTGGTTGTCTGCCTTTTGTTCGTTTTGCCTTTGGTATCGTATAACTGTACCGAGGTAACCACCCCCCTCCCCCGGAGGTATGTAGGGTGATATCCTAAGGATATTTCACATTTTTGGTGCGACATCCCCCGGGGAATTCAGGTGTAGTCAATACCTGGAATTCGGTAGAGTTAAAAATTTACCGATATTTAGAGACCACGGCTGACCAGACATTCTATCTAGTAACAGGGGAGTCGGGAGCCGTTGGACTTACGGTTTCAGCCGGACTATTGGTGGTGGATAACGTGGTGGATCTGCTTTAAGCCCACATAGAAAACAAAATAAAAATGTATTTAAATTAAAAAATTTGTGATATTAATTAAAAAATTAATTCAATGCTCACCAGTTAACAAGTTAAGGCTAGTTTACACTGTAATACAATGTATTACGACTTTGTGGAATCAAAATATTATGAAATTCTCTCCGTGTTTAAAAAAAAATAATAAAAATCTGTTGGTAAGTATTTTTCATGTTTACACGGATGTTTTAAGTAAAATACAAGCAAAGTGAGTTAATAACAAAAAAGCAGATGGTTGCAGTTTTACAATATTTAAAAAAACAACATGAACATTTCCTGAGTTGATTCTGCTTGTTTTTGTAATTTTATAAAAATGTTACCACCTTCAATATACACTCTTAAAATGCGACTCTGGTGTGATGAGAATACATAAGTTTCTAAAATGGTTTAGAAAACGAACATTTACCGACCGATTGTCATATTTTTATACGCATTCTCTCTTACTCAATGCATTTTTCTTTTACATGATAAGATTTTTGGCATTCGTAACACATTGTATTAATAGTATCAAATAAATATTTTTTTTAAAGTAACAACATTTTCTGCTGTAATGCTTTTCATATAAGTAAGCGTTAACTTTACTTGATTAAATTTTTAATTAAAACTGATTTTATTTTTGATTAATGGTTTAATTGAAAAAAAAAATTGCAGGAATTTGTTTTTTTCACTGTCGCTGGAAGGCAGATAAAAAGTCGGCTTCACAGCCTTATTTTCCACCTTGAGGGGAAGTTTGGCTGTCGACTGCTCTCAGTGTTTGCTTCAAAGATCCAGCTGAGGTTATACAGCTCAAGTCCCAAAATAAGGGGCGAGTGTATTATTCCAACAGGTGGAACTTAATTTGCTACCTGTTTGAGTTGGTGACACTGACCCAGAGGGGCGGTTGGTTATCGCATTGTTCGATAAAAAAACGTAAGGAAGGCCACCATAACAGGTACTTAAGTAAATCTTTCGCATCGATTTTAATTTTTTTTTTTTTTATTTTTTAATTTTCGCTTATCAACATTAACCTTATGCAATCATTTTGAAAACTCGAAGCCACAGAAGAAAAAAATCAAAATTTATTACAATAAAAAAATTTGTGATATTAATTAAATTAAACGTGTAATTTTCACTTGATTAAATTTTTAATTAAAAATTATTTTATTTTTGATTAATGCTTTAATTGGTGAAAAATTTTGGAGATTTTTTCTGTGTTTTTTTTAACTTTTTATCTGGTGAAGATGTGTTTTGGTGGAGTACAATTTACAATTCAGAGAGATTACTGGTGGAGTACCGCATAAAACTCAAATTAAAATCTGGTGGAAATCATAATACCCCGGATCGGAGTCTTAAAGTTTACGGCTTCTTATACGAAGCTTTAAGGCGATCAATGATTTTTGGGGAGAATCCTAATTTGTGTGCTACCCTGGCGATATAAGTAAAAGTGAACAACACGAACTTTTGCAAATATTTTTTTTTAATTTCTTTTAAATAGTTTAATAAAACATGAATTGCCGAATCGATTTTTAGATAATAAGCTTATATTCAATTTCAATTATTTTTATGCAGGACAGTGGCGTAGGGTATCATATGATTGGGCGCGCCTGCATATACTTTTTATATATTTTTTATTTTTTCTTGGTTCGAATTGCTCCTGTCAAGTAGTCCTTTATCTTTTAGCTCTCTTGTTTCCTGTAATCCTTATTTTCATTGAAATTTTAATAATATATTAAAATGAAAGATTTGTATAAAGTGTATTTATTTTTAGCCAGACTAGTTTAGTTGTGCAACTTATTTTTTTATTTTTTTTATTGAAGTCTTTTCTTCTAGGAATCCTAATAATATTTTGTGCTATTTTCTGGTGCGTATTGAGAAAGGTCAAAATAAGAGTAATTTCGAGTAGTAAATAGTTCTTGTTTGTTTTGCTTTTAAAGTGAAATTAATGAAAAGAACAATAAAGCTAAATAGATTTTCTGGAATTTATCTCGAGGGAATAAAAAACTCTCTCTTAGTCAAATCTTCTTTGAGACTAAACAGTACCTGTCTTTTTTTATTTTAATTTATTTCTTAAGGGTGTTATTTTGCAAAACATTTCACCCCACATGGAAAATATTTTCATACAAATTTTTGAAAATTTAAAATAAAAAATTTCGGAGATCGTATTTTGATACTTTTAAAAATAAAAAAACTTGTGTTAAAAAAATTATCCATCAGGATTTTTTTTTTTTTTTTTTTTGAAACAAAATATTTTTTTCTTTTCTTTTTGAAACAAAAGTAAATAAAAATCGTTAGTTATCACCAAAGTTGAAGATTATTTTCAACTTTTTCATCGGATGAAAAATTTAAATAAACAGCCCTTTTCCCATTTTTTCTATTTAAATTCAATTGTAAAAAATGGGAAACGGGAAAAAACTGCCGGAGAATTTTTGTTCATAATTGGGCTGATGATAGAAATGTGTTGTAAGAAAAAATCATATAAGAAAACAGTAAATTAAAAGAATGTTTAGCCGAAACAAAGTGATTTTTAAAAGGGTAATTTATACTAAACCTGTGGTAAATTATGGACAAATCATCCTAAAATTCTGAAGACTGATTTCTGGTATTAAAAAAAATAAATTAGAATAAATTTCAATACAGCAGTGTAATTAGTTTTAGCGTTATCAGTAAATTTCACAAATTTGCATGATATTTTTTCTGGCCATATGAATTTAAGTAAAAAATTTCACCGCAATATCTATATCTGTGATGGTTTTAGGCGAATTTATTTATTTTCCCAAAGTGGGCTTTATTTGGTTTTAGGCGCAATAAACTGTTTTCCGAGAGTAGGGTTTATATGGGGTCTAGGGTTAATTATGGACTGCTCTTCTCGAAATTTAGCAGTGCGATTTCTAGTCCTACACGACTTTACCGTACCCAATTTAATTATGATAGCGTTATTTATTACGGTTTTAGGCGTACTAAAATGTTTTCCGGGAGTAGGTTTTTATGGGACCAAGTGTGAATTATGGACCGATCTTCAAAATTTTACATTGTTATTTCTGGTCCTATAAAACTGTAACGTTCCGAATTTTAGTATGATAGCGTAATTTATTACGGTTTTTGGCGTTCAAAACTGTTTTCCGCAAGTAGGGCTTATATGAGGCCTATGGTTAATTATGGACCGATCTTCACGAAATTTAACAGTATGATCTGTAATCATATAAAATGAATTCGTTTTGTATCAATCCGTGCATTATTCCACCATATATGTTAGTTTTTGTATCAAAATTATCAATTTTTTTAGGGTGGTGGTTCCACATTTTGATTCATAGTTCTGATCCTAATAAACCGATGTTGCTGGATGGCAATCCCAAACTGCGTAGGATAACTACAAGCAATTTGAGACCAAGTTTTCTCTTTTCTTTTGCGTTTTTCGAAAGTGCGCGGGTGTTCAACAAACGGACAGACAGACGGACATGGCTAAATCGACTAAGAATTATTCGAGGGGCCAGAATATATACACTATGGGGTCTTTGATGTATAATAAAAAAGTTTCACACGGCATGACAAACTTAGTATACCCTCATTAACCTCTAGTGATGGTGGAGGGTATAAAAACTTAATTGTATTAGTTTAATAACTGTGAGTCATTCAGACAATCTACTTCGAATTACTGTTACGCTTCTATTTCTTAATTTAATTTATTAGCCATATTAAAAAAAAAGTCTAGTACTTTCAATGTTGTACGGAAGCTAAGGAAACACAAACATGTTTATTTCAAATTTCAACAGTCTCTATAAAACATCTAATTTGTTAAAATAACCTTTTTTAATAACAGCGTATGTCAGCTTGAACAAGAAAAAAATTTTATTTCATCGTATTAATCACTGTGAGACGGTCAGACAAGCAACTTTGGATGACTGTTTAATTTTTTTATATAGGGTGATTCAACGTTAGCTATGATTTATATTGTAAAATAAAACTTATACATTTTAAAGTGAACTTGAAATGTTTATTTTCGGTTAGAAGGACAATTTATGGCATTTACTGTTTGCAAATGATATCATGTAAATGTTGGCCATGATTAAGTCTGAGGTGGTCCATTCGGAAGATCCAATTTTTTGCGGCTCGTTCGAGCATAGCGACTGGTATCTTACGAACACGAATAATGTTGGCTTCCAAAGCGTCAATCGTAGCTGGCTTTTATCTGAAGACCTCAGACTTTACACATCCCCAGAGAAAATAGTCCAAAGTTGTGATATCGGACGATCTAGGCGGACAATTCACCGTAGCAAAACGTACAATTAAGTGCTCACCAAAATGATTTCTCAACAGGATCATTGTTTTGTGCGCTATATGGCTCGTAGCGCCGTCTTGTTGAAACCAGAGCTCACCGACACCATGCACTTGAATTTAAGAAAGGCCATGAACATGGTATGATAACGGTTATCATAAAGGATAACATTCTGATTTTCCTAATTTTTGAAGAAATAAATATGAATCAATGATTCCACCGGTCCATAAGCCACACCATGCCGTTGATATTAATGGATGTATTGGTAGCTCTTGGTACTATTCTGGTTGCTCATCAGCCCAAACACGGCAATTTTGTTCTTTAACGTTTCCATTCAGCCAGAAATATGCTTCCGCACTGAACAAAATTTCACGATAAAATAACGGATTTTTATTTTTCACGCTGATTTTCGTTATACAGCTGAACAATTTGGAGACGCTTTTGTAGTATGAGTATTTCCATGATGACTGGCTCAACGATACTAAGCAATAATGCAACTTGCTATAAGTCTCTCGTGATCTGTTAAAAAAAAAAATATTAAAAACCAAGCCCCACGATAAATCACCCTTTATATCCTTATGCACTTTATTAGTCTCAATTTCTACATTTTTAGCACTTTTGATTTTATAGAAAATATGATAAATGTTAATACATGATAAGCGTAATATTAATACTCTACAAAACTTCAAACTTTCTAAAGATGCCTCCTTTCAACACAACGTTGCAATAAATCACTTTAATGCTAGGAACACAACTGAGACGAGCGACAAATTTCGCCCAACACGACGAATTTTTCAGTAAAAATTCGCTGAGAAAATTCATCGTATAAACAGCGTTGCCAAATGTGCAGATTTTTCTGCCTTTTAAAGATCTTTTAAGCATTGGGCAGTTTTGAAGTTTTTTTGTTAAAAAAATAAGTTTTTTTCGAATGTGCAGATTTTGCATTAAAATTTTTTAATATAAATTTTGTTATATTATTTTTTATTTCTTAAGCCCTAATCTTACCTAATTTACTTAACACATACTCCTATAAAAGAGGCAAGCTTTAAGAGTCAAACAAAAAACACAATCTGCTTGGGAAACACGCACTTTTCGTTAACAAATAAACCACCTAAATCTAATTAATAATTTTTCAATAAATTCCAATAAAATACTTTTATTCTTTTAAATTTTTATGTTTTGTCGTTACCTGATTGACTGCAAATTTTTCACTTAAATTACTAAATTTAGCACTAGGTAGCGCAAACAGTTTGGAAAATATACAACATTTCGATTTTTCTGCAAACATCATTGAATCGTTTGTTAAATACACTAAAATTAATTTTGTTTTAAATAACACAGTACAACGCATGATTTCGGGACTCAATTCTGATAATTGTTTATGAAAGTAGGCCCAAAAATAAGAACTTCTGCATCATTAGTTTGGTCAAGGTACATCAAATAATAAATTAAAAATTAATTTGCAGTTAGTAAGTATCGTATAGGGGAATTTGTCACGTTTAAGGCTCTTTTCTTTGTCATAACTCGAGAACCACCAGTCCGAACAAGCTGAAACAAATTAAGAACTACAATTCCTTTAATCTGTTTATACAACGTTTCGCTTCACAAGCAACAGTTTCGCAGTTATAAATAAATGTATGAAGAAAAAAATTTTTTGTGCCCAAAAAATTGAAATTTTTTATTTTTAATTCATTAAAAATCCAAAACGGTAAAAAAGTGTCAAGTCCTATTACTTTCACGTAAAATCGCATAACCTACGAACAAAATGAGACATACATACATCATGAAAATCGATGAACGCTTTTCGCTTTAATTCACAATAAAGTAATAGCATGTTCGCACGGTGCTTTGGATTACTTCGCTCTCTGTTATATATTTTGGTGTGTACCCCTCTTAATTCCACTCTCTTTCATCTATACTACAAAGTACCGATATTCGTTAATAATTTATTATAAATTTTTATATTAACTCGAATGTGTTTTCTAAGTCAAATAACAATTTATAAAGCGTTCATACTTTAATAGTCTTATAACTTCAATATTTTCCAGGGATACTCGTATTTTCTATGCACTATCAGAATTTTGTTTGTTTGTATATTTTTATTACGATAGCTAAAGTATCATTTGGCTAGCAATGAAGTAAATTGTAAACTATTAGATACCAGTAGAATGTAATGCACTTTTTTATAATAAAAATTAAACTCAACATGACACTTAAAATTCTCAAATAATGTATGTAACACTAGCATATAACCCGCTACTTCGTTAGCGTCTCCTTTTCTTTCGTGGGTATATTTTTAAGCCAAAGTTTATATTGCATTCACTCAGGACCATGCATGTTTAATCTAATGTTCATAGGTCCAATATTACCAGTTAAAGAACGAAAAAGTACCAAAAAGATCCCTCTAACAAATTTTCATTCACTCTGGACCTTGCATGTTTAATTTTATGTTTCTAGGTCCAATACTAACGGAAATTCAAAAAGTACCACTTGAAGAACACAAAGTACCAACAAGTTCCCTCATAGATTCTTATCCACTCAGGATATTGTATGTTGAAATTTAAGTTTCTAGGTCCAATATTAACGATAATTAAAAAAAAAATTGCCAGTTGTAGAACCAAAAAGCCAAAGTAAGATATTAAATTTCCCGTATTTCCCCCTTGAAGCATAAACAATTTCAATATTGTAGTGGGAGCCCATAATTTAATACGTATATGTCAATGAACAAAAAAAAATGTTTTGTAAAAAAAAGTGCCAAAAATAGTAACGGATTTTGCCCCTTAAACGTCCGAATCTCGAAAAAGTACCAAATTCGTATTTGGATTTTTTAGATAAGTTTCAAATGTAATATTACCCTTATTTCTATGTTTATGGGTTTAAAAGATAGATGGGGTGACAAAAAAGTAACAAAATACAGGTTTTACCCGTTTACTCCGTTAAAGGGCTGAATTTCCAAAAAGTACCAGACACCTGTCCGCTTATTTTGCCAAAGAACAACGATAAGTATTACATTTTTTGTATCTTTTTTAGTTTTAGAGATATAAGTTGACCGAATTTACCCGTTTTTACCCTTTTTTTACCCCCTAAACATTCGACTTCCAAAAATCCCGTCTTACTGGATCGATTTGGGGAGATTTAGGCGTTTAGGCTGTGCGATGATGAATCAGTCAGTCAGTCAGTGAGTCAGTGACGTTACAACTTTATATATATAGATTGTTTTTGTTTCTGTATTACACGTATGTTAAAAAAAATTAAGTAAATATACTTGTATATGTATATATATTTTTTCTATTTTTATGTGCAGTTTTTTAAGTTAAATTCAGTTTTTTTTTCTTAAGATGCAGTTATTTTCAAAAAAAATGATGGCAACGCTGCGTATGAAGCACAATAACGACGAATAACAAGCAGTTTTTATAATTGAAAAAGTTGATTGCTGTTTTTGCAGAGAGAGAGAGAGAAAAAGTGTGACCATATTAAAAAAAAAATAATGCTTAAAAATTAAAACATAATCAAAAACACAACTTAAAACTATTTTTATATCAAAGTACTTTGTATATTTATTTTACAGTATTTCCCGCTTAAATGCGCCCCGCTTAATTGTGTTCCCCGCTATAATGAGCCAAATTTGCTGCCACAAAAAGCTTTCTGTACAAAAATCCCCTTTTAAATGATTCCCGCTTAATTGAGTTCCCCGCATTATTGATTCAATTTTTTTAGATTGAAGATTGCAAACTCAAATGATTTTACTCGCTTAATTGCGTTTAAAAAAAAGTTTAAAAAGTTGGTTGCTAAGAAATAAAAATCAAAAAGTCAAATGAAAATTCCAGGGAAATACAAAAAAAAAATAGTAAATAAAATTCTCAAGAAAAACAATATGTATGTAAACGAAACAAACGAATGTTACATAGTTGGAAATAGTTTTTGGTATATGCGGTCGACACAATGAGCGCAAAAAAATATAAAACATTAAATTTAAACGAAAAATTACAATTAATAAACGAATATAAAGAAAAAAATAAAAGTGAATTATGTGATAAGTATGGTGTTTCAAAAGCAACAATTAACCGAATTCTCAAAAATAAGGAAAAGATATTGGAAACATCGAAAAGTTGCAAATTAACCGTAAAAAGACAAAGATCTGGAGCTTTCGAAGAAGTAGAGAGTGTACTTTCTAAGTGGTTTAACCAAATGAGACACAGTGGTACTATTATTTCCTCGCAAATGATTATGGAAAAGGCAAAACAGTTTGCTGTTAAAATGAACTCCGAATTTAATCCCAGTGCAGGATGGCTTTATCGTTGGCAAAGACGGGAAGGAATTAAACTGCGCAAAATTCACGGAGAAGGATCTTCAGCCAATGAAGAAGGTGCAAATGATTATACAAATGATGTCCTTCCAAGCCTTATTTCGTCGTATAAGGCAGCTGACATTTTCAATGCTGATGAAAGTGGTTTATTTATTCGAGCTCTTCCTAAAACAACTTTAAATAAAGAAGGGTGTCAAATAAAAGGATTTAAAACATCAAAAGATCGTTTAACTTTGCTCTTTATTTGCAATGCAACTGGAGATTATAAAAAAGTTATTGTGATTGGAAAACAAAAAAACCCACGCTGTTTCAAAAATAAAGTTTTGCCCTTAAAATATTATTCACAAAATAATGCTTGGATGAATAGTGATATTTGGGAAAAAATTTTGGTGGCCTTCAACCAAGAAATGTTAAACCAAAGTCGTCATATCATTTTTTTCGTGGATAATGCTGCATGTCACAAAGTTGATTTGATTTTAAGCAACATAAAGATGGAGTTCCTTCCTCCAAATACAACTTCACTGATACAGCCTCTTGATCAGGGAATTATTCATAGTTTTAAATCATATTATAGGCAAAATATAGTACGCAAACAGATTGCACACACTGAGAGTGGAAAACCTATGCGTGATTTTTCAAAATCAATCAGCTTATTAAAGGCTATGCATATGATAAAACATTCTTGGTGGCTGGTAAAGCCTTTGACTATAAGCAATTGCTTTAAAAAGGTATGTTTTTAAATATTATGCGCATGTAATAAATTTTTTACTTTGGTAATTTTTGTATTTTAGTTTAATATATCTAATCCTGATCGTTTAGAGGAAGAGGATTACGAAGAGGATTGTACAATAGAAGAAACAATGATCAATTTACAGGTGGATTTTGACGAATACGTACACTGCGACGAAAATGAGCCCTGTCATGGTCAACTGACAGATCAGGAGATCATAGAAGAACACTTGACACAACTACCATCAGATTCCTCGGATGAAGAAGACTTATTGGAATCCCAAACTTGTTCTGAAGTGCTAAATTTCATTTCAGTTCTTCGTAGATTTTTTGTAAACGATAGCAAATACAGCAATGAGCTAGAAAATATGGAAAAAGATGCAGTAAATACTATTGAAAAACATACACTGCAATCAAAAATAACTGACTTTTTCAATCAAAACTAACTTTTTTAATACTCTTACTACTACTTTTTTAATCATTCTTTTAAAATGAATACGTACTTTATAAGCACATAATACAAGAATTTTATTAATTTTATTTATTTTTGTATAACATGAATTATTATTCATGCAATAAAATTGCTTAATAACATTAATAAAAATTTTATATCTGATTTTTAAAAAATATTTTCTAATTGCGTCAGTTGTGCAATTATACGAGGTTTTTATAATTGCGTCAATGGCTTAATTATCCGAGGTTTTTTTAATTGCGTCAATGGCTTAATTATCCGAGGTTCGGGTAATTGATTTTCCCGTTCAATTGAGTCAAAAACTGTAATTTTTTAGTGGCTCAATTAAGCGGGAGAGACTGTAAATGTTATACAATGAAAAAAACGATTATTAAAGTAAGCAGTAACTTTATTTACTAAAATACTTCTAAATTAACACCATCATGGTCACTTGGTACTGATTTGAAATATATATTAATCTGTTGCAAAGATGCTGCGTATGACGAATTTCGCCGCCATTACTGTATGTATTTTCATATACACCAATATGTTTTTTTTTTTGGCGGCGAATATTCGCGGCAGAAAAATTCGTCGTTCGTCCCAGTTGTGTTCCTAGCATAAGGCGGTCATACAAAAGACTTTTCATGGCTGTTACGCTTCTATTACCTTTTCCTTTTTATTAGCTTTATTTCCTAAAATTTCTATTACTTTCAATTTTAAGAAAGGTATGTGTACAGAAAAATGTTGAATCATAATTTTGAGATCCTCCTCCATAAAATTTCTTTTAGATTAAAATAAAATTTATTATTTTTTTTTTCTTATTTATCAATGTTGGTCAGACAATTGACTTTGAATGACTGTGACGATTTTATTGCCCTATTTACTGCTTGCCATAGCTTTGATTACAAAAAAGATTTTTTTCACAAAAAAAAAAAAAAAAAAAATATATATTATTTTTAATAAAAAATCTTCTCTGATTAATCATTCGAAGGTCATATCCATGAAGAATTAATTTGTTTCCGTAGTGATAGTCTTTATTAGCTTGAAGGTGTTGTGTTTTGTTTTTGACGTAATTTTTTCTATGTGCCATTTTTCCTCCCTAAAACACATGTTTCCTCTTCACTGGATCATATTTCTATTTATAAAAAAAAAAAATTCATCCCTCTTACCAAAATTACTTTAACTTGAATTAATTAAGTATTAACAGAGGCAAAAAGTTTGAAAGCAAAACAGATAACTTTTGGTTAAACTTTATTGCTTTACCATAAAATGTTGACTCGAAAGTCTCAGTGCTGTCAACTGTTTAATAACAAAAATATTGTTTTTACGAAACGGCAAAAGTTTTTATCAAAAAACTGATGACCTCTCAAGAAACTATTTTTAACGAAAAATCAAAAAGCCCCAACCATATTATGCTTGCATCTAAACGTGTCATGGCTTAATATGACAATAATTTGTTTTTAAATTAACAATAATATTTTGCTCTTTTCTATAAGCAACATGCTATGGTTGAAAAACAACCATGCTTTTATAAGTATTTGACATATATTTGTTATTATCTTCTAAACATAACATGTTCGGAGGCATTCATAATATGGTTTTGACTTCTTGATTAATTAAACCATAATATTGTTGCCGGTGACAATAATATGGTTAAATTAACCATAATATGTTACAAAAACATTTCGTTTAAAATAGTTTTGTTGGAGGTGACCATATGGACAAACTTTTTTCTCTGGGTGAACATGAAGAATTTTACTGTAAAAGACCAACCAATTATTGCCTTAAACTTCAATATTATAAAGGTGCAGTCGAACATGGTGAAGGCTCAAAAATTGTGTGGTACTGTTTTTCTTATGTTCAAATTGGACCATATAACTATGAAAATGGATCAATTTATTTGCGGAAATTTCTTTGAAATTGTAATGATGCCATATGCAATACCACATGACAATGACCCGAAACATGCTTCAAAACATGTCAGCGAATGGTTAAGAGAATCAAGGGTAAAGGTTCTCGGGTTGCCTGCTCAATCTAATGGTGTTTTCTTTTCAACAAAAAATGTGACATTTTATTTAAAAAAATTCAATCTGGTGTTCGTTTCTTAAAAATGCTTCGCTCTCTAAAAGCGTGGCTATAAATAAAACATATTTTAAAAAATGCACCCTTTCTAATGGCATAAGGCATTGCACTTTACGCCCCATATAAATAGACAGTGTTGACAATGCTCTGTAAAGACGAAGTAGGGAAAAAATCGCCTCTAACCCAGGCCTGCCATATTTGCCGATTTTTTGTCTCTAAATTATCAAAGTGCCAATTTACCGATTTTTGCTCCAAAAATGCCAATTTTTCGATAAACCCCCAAAAACGTTATTTTTTTGCTTTAGTATAATTTATTAGTTTTGGGCGACACTGAAATACATATTACAGTGGAAAGGAACAACTGTTATTAAGTCAACACTTCTACTAAAGAAAAAATGGGCACGAGTTATTTAATATGTGTTGGGTTAATACATTTTTATTTGAAAAAAAAATTTTCACTATGAAGAATTATTTATTTACAATTTATTACAAAATAGCCGTCAAAATCGATTGTTATTTTTGGATACTACAAAAACAAAACATTTTTTTTTTTTCTCAAAAAAAAAAACCAAAATTTGCTTTTACAATTCTAAAAACACTTGATGTTCATCAATATATAAATCACAGGTTGAATTAGCAGTCAGCCGTAAAATAAAAATCAGGACATACATCAACCGACCCGCGTCGGCCTCACAGACCGAATGTTACTGAATACACCAGCACGGACGCCTCATACAAACACATGTTTACACTTAAATAAAACTTGCTATAAATTCGGCATCTAACTGCAAACTCAACTTTCTGTTGTTTCTGGAAAATAAATACACAGAAAAAAGTGTTTTATCAATTAAAAAAATGGTTTAAAAGTATTTAAATTTAATTAATGTGATAATTGAATCAATTATTTTATTAGTTGACAGAAAAATAAATATTTAATTTTGATTTAATTAACATTTTAGTTGTTTTGAAATAAATTTTCAATTAAAATTTTAATTAAGTAACGAAAAATCGTAGTTGATTTTTTTCGTTTAAAATAAAATAATTTAAACATGTAGAATTGTTGTTGGGAATTGTCAATATTTATTAAAATAAATTAACACATTGTATGAAATGGCAAAGTTTTTTGATCACTTTTTTAATAAAAATTAAAAATATCATTTAATGAAAATATTTTTTTAAAATTTTAAAAGTTTTAGTAATCAATATAATCATTTTGGTAAAAGGTGCAAAATCAACAACTTGTTTGCTTGATATTATGAATTTACAACAAATTTGGTGATTGGAAAAACTTAATAATTTTTTCTGTGTATGCATAGAAAAGTATTTCGTCGGTCTCTCAGACCAACGCGCGGGTATAGGAAGGTTAAAGATTATTTGAAATTTAAGATTGTTAAATGTTTTTATGCTGATATTTAGAAAATGTCAACCTCAAATATGTATCTATAGAATATGCTTTAATATAAAAAACTTTTTTTAATTAACTACAATTTTTTTGACAAACTTTTATTTTGATTGATTTTTATGTTATTTTAAAGGTTATAAACATTAGTTAATGCTGAATTATTCTGTTGATATTTTGTGTTAATAAGAATATGTGTTATTGTATTTAAATTAGGTATTTTTCATTTGCCGATTTTTTGCCAATTTATTTAAATACAACTGCTGATAATGCCGACTTATTTTTGAAAATATGCCGATATTCTATCAAAATTATCTGGCACCACTGCTTGTCCCAGACACCAGAGAGAGAGAGAGAGAGAGAGAGAGAGAGATTATATGCAATTATGCATGTGTTCAATTTATAAAAATTAAAAATGATAATGGCACCACTGAAATGTAAATACATATTAAAAAATACAGCTGTTTATATTTTTTCACTTGTAGCTGTCGTCTTCAAAATAATTCAGTGACTGATTACGCAACTACAATTGCAGCCAGCAGCATTTGTAGCCGTGTGCTTGTATTGCCTGCTGTCTCGAATGTGTTTAAGGACCATCCTTTATTTAATCGGTAAAATGCTTTATTCGCTATTAAAGACACAAACCATGTGTAAAAAGTACAAATGAAAATCGTTGACAGAATGGATTCTTGGAATAGAATTTCTTCATGTAAAAAAAATTCTGATTGCGGTTCCGCGGGAAATAATTTCAGTTTCAAGCAGTCTTCGAAATAAAACTCAGTGGAAATCCCTGCTTTAGAGGAGCCTATAAAGTTTTTCCTTGAAATTTTTAACTTAGAAACAATTCTGCTCCGGCCATTTTAATTTTGAAAATAATAGATGTGTCTACGAAATAGTTGGTTTTCGGCCTATTGTGTAAAGCAGCAATTGGAAAATTTCAATCGTTATTTATCTGCTTGAAATAAAGGCCCTTTTTTAAAGAATGTAGAGACATCTTGAAACTGACATTCTTGAATATTTTGAATTTAGCGGTTTGGAAGCGTTTCCTCTTCATTAAACAAATATTTTGCAATCCAGGTTGCCTCCATTAATCCCTTTAACGACTTTTCCTTATAATAAATTTCACCACAAAAAGAAAAACAGAAACTCAATGGCTCTTAATCTTTATTTGATTTAATCTATATTTTTCTTTTTTTGCACTTATATTATTGTTTTTTTTTTTTTTATGTCATTTTATTTATTCATGTTTATTTGTGAACGCCAGCTAATATTTTTAAATCTATTTTTAGCCACAAGTATCCTATTTCTTATTCGCCTTAAGAATCCTTAAAGAAAAAAAAAATACAAAAAAATTCTGTAAAATAAAGCTGATAAAATGTTTGCTGAAAAGTGAGAAAACGTACGAATCAAATACGCGTGTTAGGCATAAATTATATGCTAAAAAGAACCAACTTTATTTATCTAAGGACATCAAACTGTTCGATAAAACTGGTGGGTTAAATTTTTTAATTCGAAATTGATAGAAAGAACTCCTCGTTTAATCTGCAAGGTGAAATTAACTTTGATTAAGTAATATCTATGAATCATCGACTCTGAAGAACTAACAGCATTAATCCAATAATTTGGCTTTGCCAATTTCTAAATGCATTCGTAAGTTTTTGCATTCTTTGTAACTTTTTTAACAGAATAAAGTAGTTGTAGCTAACGAATGCTCTGGAGCGCAACAAAGTTGATTATTTCGAACTTTGCGCTTCAATTTTAATTGCAACGACTACTACAACTACGTATTCTAATGACACTGCTTTTAAACTGCCGTTTTTAACTTTTCACGGCTTGCAGCGCTATTCGTAACGTTATACCTAGAGTATCTACTCAATTAATCGTCATTCGATTAATCGAAGAAATGTTTAGCCATTATTTGAGCGAATAATAAAGATAGCCAATTTCAAATAATGTATAACTCGAACAATTTATGTCAATTAATCGATTAAAATAAATTTCTTAGAAAATTCTACTTTTTTAATATAAAAATATTTTTTTTTTAGGATTTCTAACTAATAAAATACATAACAGCTAAATAACATGTTGTTATATTTTATATTTATTCTGAACATATTTTAGTCTCTTTTTAGATGTGGGTGTGTGTGAGACAAATAATGAAATAGACGATTAACATACGTATGAATTTTTGTACTAAAGAAGCGCTTTTTTATATAGAATTTGACGTTGATTGTTAAAAATTCATCAGCATTTATAAATATGTAAATAATGCACTGTCCGATCATGGGCTACCTGTTTTTACCCAACCCTTCAATTTCTTTATTTATACGAATTAATCAAAATTAAGTTATCAGCCATGCTCGGTAAATCGAATGCGTATGAATGAAATAAAAATCGAATAAACTTTGAAAACAACCCAGTTTAAAAATTTTTATGATACAAAACAAGTAAAAAATTTGTCTTTAAAAGTTTATTAAAAACGATATGTTTATATTATATTTAAAAAAAAACTCAACAATAAGGTTAAATAAAATATAAGATCAGTTCAATATAAATTAAAATAAATTAATCTTTTTAAATAACGTTTTGGTTATAAAAATAATTTTATTTATTTTTTAATTGAAACAATTTATTTGACTACATCATATTAAATTGTTTGACCAATTTTTCGACCAAAAAAAAATACAAATGCAATTGTTAACAAAATTTTGGAAGAAGGAATATGCTTCACTAATTTTAAAATTAAGTTATGAATTTTAGTCGAACTGTTTGTGTTTTAATCTAAAGAGACATATATAATTATTCTGGTTTAAGTTGATTACAGCTAAATTTTTTATTTAAATTATTTTTATTTAGAAAGGAATTTTAAAGCTTATAACAATGGAAAGACAATGGCTGCACATACATACATACCTTTAGCCGTAAATGCGCTATACCACAATTTTTGAAAATTAAGTTTTTGATGCAGTTCAATAGAGAAAACAAAAATACATCGTTTGCGGAAAAAATTAAATTTTTTTTTCTAGTTCTTGTTTTCCAACGATATGTAAAAGTTCTAAGTCCAAAAATGCTAAAGAAAAAGCGCTAGGGCCCATTAAAATTTGAAAATTTCAAAAAAAAATTTGTTAATATTTGTTAATAGTCAACATTGAAATAAATAAAATAATTTTATAGTATATTTTATTTTTTGCAAATTGACATACAAAAATGTTCATTAAATGTATAAAATATATAATAAAAAAGGTGATAAGTCACAAAAAGCTATGCAAAACATAAATGTACTATTTTAAGTTGGTTTGCAAGCCAATAAAGAGTCGGCAATGAAGCAAAACTGGATTTACAGACTTAAAATATATTCAGAACTAAAGACCCTAGAAAGTTTTTTTCTCTCTCCTATAAAATTTATACATTGGACTTCATCCTTTGTGACTGAAGGTAATAGGTACATTATATTAAAAAAAAATTACGGACTCACCATTTTTTCACTCATTTTTATGTATTTTTGTATATCAAAGAACTTTTCTTATTAATGCACTTGAAATTTGACAGTTATATAATTATTCTTTGGTGAACTTTTATTAGACCAATAATATATTCATATGTATATATGGAAAGGTAGAATGGCAATGCATATAAAATTCAAATTCAAAGCCTACTATTATGAAAATATGATACGAAAAACGGTTATATTCAAATGTATATAATAAATAATTATCATAACACAAATAAAAATATTGCGTATACTAAAGCTTATTAATAATTCAACTGCTCGCATTTTCAACCCAAACGTTTATTTTTCGGATATAGATGGCACATGCTGGGATTGCATGTAGAATAATATGTATAATAAATACCTATTAGGTAGAGTTTGTTCCCGGGAATTCCCGGGACGGGAATTGATTTCTAAAGAAAATCTTTTTCTTAAACTTTTGTAAATCTATGTCGGACTACTCTCTTTAGTAGATTAATCCAACTTAATATCACCACAATATTTACATTTGCTACAGTTAAAGGCTTATTAATCTTTTGAGAATGGGCTTTATATAGGGCCAATGATAAATTATAGACCTATTTTCACGAAATTTTATTTCTCGTCTTAAAAAACTGAAGTGTAAATTTTACAATAATACTATGTATAAGTTTTTGCGGTGAAGGGCGTAGTTAAGTGTTTTCCAAGATTGTGCTTTATATCCGGCATTTCAAGTAATTTTGAGTCTTATGAAAGTAGATTATGCTAAATTGCACTACAAAAGCATTATTCGTTACGCTTAAAGCCATACTTACATGATTAACGAGATTAATCTAAACATGGAGCCGTAGGTAAATTATGGACCGATATTTACGAAATTTGGTGCCTTATAAAACGAACTTGTTGAAATTTAATGACAAAAGGTGCATTCGCCACAAATTTGTGTTAGTTTTTGTTGATATTTTGGGAGGTAGTTCCACATTTGGGTGCATAATTTTTTTCCTACTGAAGCGATTCTGCACGAATTCAATTCCAAACAGCCTAGAAGATCTAGAAACAATTTGACACCCATATGGCTAAATTGGCTAAGAACGAATTAAGAACCCACAATACAAATCCTTTATCGGACCTTAGATGAATATTAAAAAAATATTTACATCGAATGACAAACTTAGTATACCTTCAAACACCACTGTTGATTAAGGGTTATAAAATTGTAAAAAAAATATGTTATTAAATATATGTAGTAAATAAAATTTCTCCTTTCTGCTGAATTTGTTAAACCGTAAAATTATTTCAGAATTCCTGCTTCGTAATGTTGTGGTTTCAGTTCCTAATCGCCCTTCCGAAAACTGTATACCACTAAGACTTCAAAACGTTCATTCCAATTATGCAAATGCTATTGGCATTAAAATTACCCCTTAAGTGTCCTAAAATTACTTTAATCTTGAATTATTTACGTTTTTGGTATATAAAAGATACTAGATTTAATTATATTAAGCGTAATAGCCAGTAAGAAATATTAGTTTCATTAGAGAAATAAGTAAATAAATAAACAAAAAAATTTGGGCGGGAATCCCGGGATCCCGGGAATTCGATTGTTATTTCCCGCTTTCCCGGGAATCCAAAAAGTGCGGGAATAAAAAAACTCTACTATTAGGATAAATACTTGGAAAATACTAAAAAACCAAAAAAAAAATTTTATGGGATTTCCAAAAATTTTGTACATTCGGAAATTCGTGTATTATCGAAATAAGCAAAACATATTTTTATAATTTAGGAGGGGGAAATTTCTTTTTTTCACCCCCCCCCCCCTGAATCCGCTCCTTAAGAGTACTTATCTTAATTATAACTTCTCTTAAAATCAGGAAAAATACGGTGTATAAAAAAATTGAGAATCTTCATTGATTTAAATTTGACTTGATTTTTAGGAATAATAAATTAGGCTGGACCTCTCATAAAAATGACGCGATAGAATAGTCTAAAATAAAATAATAATTTAAAAATAATTTGTAAAAATATGAGATGGAAGCCTATATTGAGTTCCCGTATTAATTATAGCAGGCGGGACAAAATTGCAAATTATACACTGATATAAAATAAATGGACCCCGATTGCTGGTTAACCTAATGCATGTATTAAACTTTGGCTTTCAGATCATTTTATAGTCTGTGCATCCGAAGTAGTGTTTACTTTGTTTATAGTTAATTTTTATTTTATTTCCTTAATCTTGGTTCGGCCTCTTCAGCGCCTTAAAAACTGTATTTTTTGCAGAAGGATTTTTGTTTTTTTTATTATTTATTTTATTTAAAAGTTCTAAAACGGTATACGTGGTATAACTTATTAACTTATTTAACTATATTTTTATTATATTGTTTAATAAAGGTATTAAATCAAATAGACATGTATGTTTTTTCCATTGGATAAAATTATTTGAATTATTCGAGTTATTCTAGTTATTCGAACATATTAATACTCTTATTCGATTAATCGAGCAAAATTAAAATTTAAAAATCGATTAATTCCTTACTCGAACAAAACCAAAAGTCAAAAAAATGGATACTCTAGTTATACTACAGCGACTATTCTATGCCCAACTTAAGAAATAAAATCTAGACTCGCATTTGGTACTTTATTGCAATTCGTACTTTTAGGAGTTGAAAACAAATAAAGCTCTATTCTGGAACTGGTACAAGAATACCCATAGCTGGGAAAACGAAATTCTTATTTAAAGTTTGTCTAAAAATTTTCAAAGTAAAGGGAGTAATATGGGGAAAACGGTTAAAAAAAACATCGTTTACATCATCTAAACTGTGCCAATAAGCCATTTACCTTTTTTTTTAAACAATTTTTAAACGATGGCCGTTTGGTACTTTTTTCACAATTGATTGCTTATGCTTAAAAAAAATGGCTTGTAAGATAATTTGGTACATTTTTGCGTGCCATATCATATATTTGATACCATAATGGTATCTCTTTTGAACTATTTATTTCCTCAAAGTTTTGCTCGTCCCAAAAAAATCTTTTAAGAAAAAAGGAAACAGATTTCGACGGTAGGTTTATTTACGAAGAGGGTACATTTTTTAAGCTAATTTTTTTTGGAAGCCAAACAATATAATACTTAAATATTTTATAATTTAGAAATTCAATTTAAACGTCAAAATGGCCCCACTTAAAAGGTGGTCGGTCACATTAACGTTTAGCTCTAAAATTATTATTTCATAACACCCCTAAACTCATACATGTGTAAGAAAGTTTTGTGTTCCACAATTTTAAAAGTGTGAATACTTTAATTAGCGGTGCCGAATCTTAAATACCCTCCACCAAGAATTCTAATTTTTCGGTATTTAAGTTTGTATGGCGACTGCAAACAATTGAAAATTAATCTTTATTAAACCTGATATTTATATTTTTCATTCATATTTAACTCATTATTATTAAAAATATAATTTCTTGAAGTACAAATTCATGCCAAATTGTGTAAATATATGAAATTAAGGCTCTTTTGATGCTAGAAGTTTTTTACTGAAATAACAATATATGACATTATTGTATACTGGGTAGCCCACATAACACTAACCAAAGTCGTTATTGATCATCTTCACTTCATATGATCTCCTTACTATTTATACAACCTCTATCCGACCGCGAATGGAATATAACTCTCATATGTAGAGAGGGCGAAGGTTCTCATATGTGACAGTAGGGTATCCAATTCTAGTGACCCCCTGTGCGATACGTTTATAAAATTAAAAAGTGTTTGACATTCGTATGTCCAAGTATAAAGGCCCAACCATAATATGCATTGCCTTGCTTAACCTACTGTCAAAAATTAACAAGAAGTCTCTCAAATATATTTAAAAAAACAAAAACAAAATAAAAAAACATTTGATTCCGTACGGAATGTGCGTTCAGTTTCGCACTTTGCTTAAGCAACTAACAGTTTCATTAAACTTAACAAACCGTTTCCTTAAGTTAAATATGGTTTGCCTCATATGATTTACATGTATTCGTACATTTGCTTAAGCCAACTTAAGCACATTATGGTTGGGTCTTAAAGCAAATAAAGTTATTCTCTCTCCAATATTCTGTCTCACCAAAAAAAAAAAAAAAATTAAGGAATTGCAGCAACAAAAAAATTGCAGGTGTAGACGCGGACTAAGAAGACTCAAAAAAAATTTTGACATCAAAGTCGTAAGTGTGTTTTTAACGGACAGACATGGTCATGGCTGTGGGATATTTCTTGTTGCTGCACCCGGTCTGATAAACTTAATATACCCTTAATCTCGACTCGTGCTAGTGGACGGTATTAAAAACCCAGATACAGTTGAAAGTGTTCATGTTTCTATTACCATTAAAAGCACATACTTACGCTTTTATTTGTCTTGAAATCTCGTAGAAACATTAAAAGATATAGAATTGTAGAAAAAAATATGGAAATGTAATTTTATATAAATGTGTGTGTGTTTATAATAGTTTGTAAAGGGTGTTTTTTTAAAGGATTTACCTTTCTTATTTTCGGGTATATACGAGTACATGGGTGCAGTATATATATACTCCTTTTACTCCGATGAGGAGCATATGGAAGTAACAATGGAGCTCCAATTTACTCTTTTTAAGGCCGAGGCCACGCAATGAGCGTCTAAGCGGTGAGCGGCAAAAAATTAAAAAATATGATTTACTACTGAAGTGGCCACGCAATGAGCGTCATTTCTGAGCGGCTAAGCGGCATTTCTAAGCGGCTAAGCGATGCCGCTCAGGAATAAAACATGTTCTAATTTTTAGTTGTTTTCTGAGCGGCAAAGAATAAACATGGCAAATGTAAATGTGGAGATTATACAAAGCCAACCGCTGTTATGGCAAGACAGATTATAAAATTTTAAAAATAAAAATATAACCGACAAATTATGGAGTGAAGTTGGTGAAATTTTGATATACATGTATAATAAAAAATAAACTTATGTAACTCAAAGTTAAAGCAAGCCTTTGCTCTGCAGAAATTGCTTTTCTTTGTTTTGTCAATCTGTTGTTAACTTTTTGCAACAGCAAATAAAAGGATTTCACAGACATATGGCAGTATTGCCAAAATCTGTCTGGAAATTTGCGAAGACTTGTAAATAAATGTTTAAATTGTCGCCTTGCTTGATTTATAGGATGAACACCAAAACTTCTTTTTTTCTTCTTTTTCTCTCTTGACAATGGCATTTTATTAACTAACCGCTCAGAAATTACGCTCAGTAATAAGACACTTGCTGCTCGAACTCGCCACTCTGTCGCTCAACGCTCAGACGCTCGCCGCTCATTGCGTGGCCTTCGCCTAATGCACAATATTTTACTTCACTCCAGGTCAGGTTTGGGCTCGCGGTTTCTAATTCAAATTTCGTCTCCTGGTACGGCGGCTGCTCTATGGATTCCAGACAATGACTTGTCCGAAAATATCATTCCATGCCCTAAGAAAATGAACGGACGGGTTTCTTCTGTGTTAATGTCAACAGATCATTATTGTTGGAATTGAATAGTCTTAATCCAGACAACGTTTAAAAGGTCAAATGCCTGGCTGGCTTTGTTTGTTCGCGTGGGTATGTCATTCTCGCAGAGAATCTTAAGTTAGCGAAGTCGGTGGTTGTCATACCAAGATCGCCTATGTAAATAGAAAATCTAAATTCTGCAGGCACTGCTACTTCAACTACTACGATAAGTAATTCGCCTTAGGAGGTATTTCTTACTTGGGCCACCCTGTTCCGAATAGTGAATGTAAGAACGTTCATAAGAGAGGAAACAGCATCTCACAATTATAAGAAGGACTTCGTCAGCTGATTGTGGCTTGATAAATTCTAGCAATAAAAAACGATTACGCTTCTCTTTAAAAACTGGCTACACTTCAGTTTATAAAGCAATGCTGTACACTGTATTACATACCAACAAAAGCATTTATCGTTATTAATCTAAAAAAAACATTCCCCAAAAACTTAATCTGGCTGTTTTAGCAAAAAGTCATATATAACTTCAATATTAAATAGAATTAATTATTATTTTTTTATTTATAGATCTATTGAACACAGAAAAAAAATTTAAAATTTTGCCCCAATTAAAGCATTAATCAAAAAAAAAAATAAAATCAGTTTTAATAAAAATTTAATCAAGTGAATTAAATTTTGATCAAGTGAATTAAACGTTTAATCAAGCAAATTAAACATTTAATTGTTACTATTCATTTGTTTACTGCTGCAAATTAATACCCAATAAAAAATGGAGCTGCCAACGAAGCAGTTTTGTAAGGGAGAAACTTAAAAGTTTCGCTAACCATATCGTTTACGGAAGACTTGAATTTCATATGGCGAGTTCCCACTTTGAAGCAATACATTTTTAATACAAAGAGCGCTTTATTCAGCGCATATAAAAATAAGTGAACGTAACGATCAGCTTTGAACACTGAATTTTTTGTTACCGCTATTCCTTTATATGCTCCCTTACAAACCTGCTTCGTGGTAAGGGAATGTCCTGGCACTTCAAATTTTATATATATTTTTCTTTAATTTATTAAGAATTCTTTCACTTACATTACTGCATCTCTGTATGTCTTATTGCGTATTGCATAAATGTGTGCTTTAAAATGTACCATTAGTGCTTCGCAAAATAAGAAAATTTTTTATTGGGTAGTATCAATTAAACTTTTAATTCATTTGATTAAACGTTTAATTCACTTGATTAAGAGTTTAATGAAAACTGATATTATTTTTTATTAATATATTACTTGGGGCAAAAATCTTTCTGTTAAAATTAAAAATTGATTTTAATCACCAAATTCATAGAAGCGAGCAAACAATTTATTGATCTTGCACCTATTAACAAAATGATTATATTGAATATTAAAAATAGTAAAAATTTTAAATTTTGAATATTTTTTTTTCAATAAATGATATTTTGCATTTTAATTAAAACAAGTTAGAGTGCTATATTCGGCTGTGCCGAATCTTTGATACCCTCCACCGACAGAAGTGGGCTCTATACACGCAGAGAAAAAACATGTTTAAACATATTATGTTTAAATTTAACCATATTATTGTCACTGACAACCATATTATTGTTTAATTAGTCCTCCATCAAGAAGCCACAACCATATTATGGTTGCCTCTAAACATGTTATGGTTAAATATGACAAAAATTTGGTTTTAAATTAACAATAGTATATTCCTCTTCTCCAAGAGCAACATGCTATGGCTGAAAACCAACCATGCTATTATAAGTGTTAAACATACTTTAGTTTTTAGAGTTCGGAGGCAACCATAATATGGTTGTTCCATCTTGATGAAGGACACATTTAACCATAATATGGTTGTCGGTGACAATTATATGGTTAAATTTAACCATGATTTGTTTACCATTTTCTTTAAAAATAGTTTTGTTGGAGGTGACCATATTTAAACATAGTATTTCTCTGGGTGTATGATAAATACATATATATTATTAACTAAGCTGCACAAAAACGAACGTCAGCATTAAAATTGGTTGCAGTTTAGACCCATATTAATTTATTGAACCGACAATCAGAATAAAATATCATGATTCCTAACAATTTTAGCTGAACTAAAATGATTTTTTGGAGAGTAATTTGTATGGGACGTGTGGTAAATTATGGATCAATCATCCCAAAATTCTGAAGACTGATTTCTGGTATTACAAAAAATAAATTAGAATAAATTTCAATACAGCAGTGTAATTAGTTTTAGCGTTAACAGTGAATTTCACAAAATTGCATGATATTTTTTCTGGCCATATGAATCTAAGTTGGAAGCAATTTTGCCGCAATATCTATAATTGTTATGGTTTAAGGCGAATTTAGTTATTTTCCCAAAGTGGGACCTAGGGTAAATTGTGGTCCGATCTTCACGAAACTTGGCAGTGTGATTTCTCGTCCTATAACACAGTGGCGTAATTTTATTATGATAGCATTATTTATTACGGTTTTAGCAATACTAAACGATCTTCCGGGAGTAGGGTTTATATGGGGCCTATGGTATATTATGGACCGATCTTCACGAAATTTGACATTGCGATTTCTATAAAACTGTGATATACAGAATTTAATTATGATAACGTTATTTATGACGGCTTTAGGCGTACTAAACTGTTTTCCGCGAGTTGGGTTTATATGGGGTCTAGTGTAAATTATGGACCGATCTTCAAAAAAATTTACAGTGGGATTTCTGGTCCTATAAAACTGTGACGTACCACAGTTAGCGTTATTTATTACCGTTTTAGGAGTACTGGTGCAAGTTTAATTAATATAACAAATTTTTTAATTGAAATCAATTTTAATTTTTTTCAGTGTTGGTATGAATATATCCGTTAAGAAGAGTAAATTAAGTTTAACTTTAAAAAGCCTATGGCTAACTATATCAAAGGCCTTGGTAAAATCAATGTATAACATCAGTTTGTAGTTGTTGTATATAATCCTCGATATATGGCAGATATAAGATGATGGAAATTAGTTCTAGAAGAGCATCTTTTTGAAACCCATGCTGGTAAGTGCGTATTAAATTTGAATCTTAGTAGCTAAGGTGTTAGGTTATAATATTTTGTATTAGTTTAGGTATGATACTCAATTTTGCAAAACCACGGTAATTTGCAGCATCAGATTTATTTCACGATTTAATCAAAGGAATAATGAACGATTCTTCTTCAATAGATAAGGAAAGTGGCCATGCTTGATTGATACATTAAATAAAATTGTGAGAAGGTTAGAAATGCTGTAATTTTAAATGTTGTTTGGAATTTTTTTAGGACCAGAGTGGAATGAAAATTTTAGACATTTGAATTCCTTAGCGATTGTTGCGATATCGATAAATGGAATGTTCATACGTTGGCTAGTTCGCATTTATCTTGAAGACTAATTTAGCTTTTTCTGTTTTAAACACAAACAACAGGAAAAATTACCCTCTAGATTTTCCTTTATATTTTTTATGTTTTTATTTCTATATATTTTAATCCCATTATTTTTTTTTTTTTTTTTATACTTTAACCTTGATACTAACAAGTTGTTCTTTTATTGTCCGTCTAAAGCGGTCGTGGGGAAAATAAACATTACTCTTTCTTTCTTTAATATTGAAACGTTTGTTCCTTTGTTGGAATTATGAACAGTTTCTGATGTCTCAATTGCTTTTTTATGTTTTTTACGAATAACGCGAAGTATAAACACATATTTTTTCAACCCTCCACTACCCAGCGGGAAAACACAGAGGACCTTCATACTTCAGGCCTTATTAAATGCCTGCTAAACATTTTTTTTTTATTCTATTACTATTGTGCTCTAAGTGGTTAAAAAAATGCCTCATAGAAGGCCTCGACTCTTTCATAAAAAAGATAAGATACACCTTCCACACTCTTCGCTATGAGAAGGAATAAGAGAAGGAGCAGCATTTTTTTTTTTTTTTTGTTTTTTGCGAAAGCAAAAGTAAAAGAATATTTTTTTTTATCCAGTTGCCATTCTTATGTACCTGCCAAAGAAGCGAGAGCGGAAGGCCTACCCGCAATAACAACGTGTGTAAAAAGGTATGAGTATGGAATGGAGCGAGGAGAAGGAGTACAGAGGCCTTCTAGTAGACATCCCGCTCATTAAGTGTATTTCTTAGATTGTCATTTCGTGTGTAACACCAACACGCGGAGAAAAAACATGTTTAAAAATGGTCACCTCCAACAAAACTATTTTAAAAGAAAATTTTTAAACATATTATGTTTAATTTAACCATACTGTTGTCACCGACAACCATATTATTGTTAAATTATGTCTCCATCAAGAAACCGCAGCCATATTATGGTTGTCTTTAAACATGTTTTGGTTAAATATGACAATAATTTGTTTTTAAATTAACAATAGTATTTTCTCTTTTCCAAGAGCAACATGCTATAGTTGTAAACCCACCATGCTATTAAAAGTGTTAAGCATATTTTAGTTATTATTAACCAAAACATGTTTGGAGGCAACCATAATATGGTTGTGGCTTCTTGATGGAGGACAAATTTAACCATAATATATTTGTCGGTGATAATAATATGGTTTAATTAAACATAATATGCTTAACATTTTTCTTTTAAAAAAGTTTTGTTGGAGGTGACCATTTTTTAACATGTTTTTTTGTCTGGGTGAAGAAATGTTCATGCATGATCCCATAAGGTATACATATTCTGGGTCCTTGAAAAATTCTGCGTCTCTTTCAAAAACAAGCCGGCTTGCGAATGGTTAAACTGAAAAGAATTATAATGATATCAATTTGTTTGTACAGGGTGGCCCAAATTGTCCGTCTGATTTCCAAAATTTTTTGTAAGTACAATCTGTTTATACGTCCTATTTAAAGGCAAAAAAATCGGTTCATAAATGAAGAAGGAATGCGGTAACAAACATTAAAAAAAAGAAACGTACAACCGAATTGAAAACATCCTTCTTTTTTTTGAAGTTGGCTTAAAATTAAAAGATTTTGTTTGTTGTGCTTAATTCCCTTTTTAAATAATTGATAAAAAATACTGAAATTTATTTTTGGAGGATAAGCTGTTCCTATGCGCATTTCACTGGTCAGATCATCAGGAAATAATTTTAGAAAAGCCAAAGCTATCAGCAAACAAAACTACAGAGGGAATGAGAATTACCTACAAACACTCAAAAAGTCTTGTTTGCAACGATATCAAAGCTTAAACAAAATACCAAACAATAAATCAGTGATGAGTTTTATCTTTTCTTACATTTCCCGCTACAATTATTTGGAATTCTCCCAACATTAATTGTAGTTGTAAGTGGGTAAAGAAAAAACATATTAAAAACAAAAACAAAGTGCTTTTATTGTTTTCGCAAGAAATCAAAATAAAAACAATTTGCCAGTTCAGTTTTTTATGCACGTGCACTTGCTAAAATTTATTATCAAAGTTGTTGGGTTAAAATATACTTATAATAATACATAGCAAATTCATATGTATATTTAAAAGAATGCCAAATTGTAATAGATAATTTTTTCATTGTGAATTACTAATTCTTTTGTCAGGTGATCCACTACCGGCTACTTTTTGCTGAGCCGCCGCCGAAAAAACATATGCCGACTTAGACTTCTGTTAAGAAATGTCAGCAAACAATTGTTCTTTTCTGTATGTCAAAACTTTACGTTGTCAAAAAGGTTACAATTTCACACAGCACAAATCTTATTTCACCATAGAACTTTGCTACCGTTTCACATACACCCAAAGTATTGAAAATTAGATAATAATTTGATAACTCCCTACATTTGCCTTTAAATATAAAATCTGTCCTTTTTCCTACGCTTGAAATTTTCCTACAAAATCCCTGCAAAAAGGGTACTGGCATCACTGCTTAGAACATTCACCAAACACACGACGCTATTGATAGTTTGCTGGCGTTAAGTCTTATACCAGTTGGAGCTTGTTTGGATGTAGGGCGAGATCTTATCTCAAAATTTTCCAAGAAGTAGACGGCCAGATACCGAATTGCTGAGAACGACGTATTATCCATACATTGGGGTCCCCTCTCACGATCACGTTTTCAGCGGCGATGGTTTCTTTTGTACGCACGTTACGGGTTCGATTTGGATGAATATTATTCAAAAGAATGGTCATGAATTGGTCCATAACATTGCGTATGAGCTGCCCAGGTGGACGATTATGGGCACCATAAACTGAACGAAACTTTCTATAAGTTTGGCGAACAGGAAGTGAATTTTGAAGTAATATTTCCCCAATTTCTAGACATTATTCTGATGTAAGTCCTTGCATGGTGATTTGCCAACGAATACTTAAAAAATAGTCAAACACACTTTATTAGTATGACCGCTAGTTTTACACGTTAGCCCTATCGATAGTTCTATACGTCTAAAAACAATATTTATTAGTGCACATAAATGTGAGATCAAAAGAGAAAAAAGCAGGGTGAACTAATGTTGCCGGTCCCTGGACTAGACAATGTGAGGTCCGATTGCATGAAGATTGGTTAATAATTTACCTCAAATGCCATATAAAGTCCACTCTTGAAAATTACAATTCTTGGTAAAGAGTTTTAAAGATTTGGTACAGCCGAATTAAGAATTCCTGGATTGGATTGATTTAAAAAATTAAATCTTTAAATTATTTTTTTCAAACAATTTCTAAGAACAATAACTGCCTGGCCCACAATGTTGACAAGAGCATTTCCCAGCTAGCATAGGCTGTTTGTTAGACGATTATGTTTAATATACAACTCCTAATAGAATCTTCTGATGATTATCTGACAAAAACAAAAACACCTAAATTTTTTTCTATTTATTAGTTTTTTTATAATTTTTGACACGCTCGTTTTTTAATCTTGGAATGAACCTTTTGCGACTCTCTGTTAGAGTCATATAAGAATTACTGAGCTACCTAAATAAGAGCGTTTTTGAAATATGAAAATTTTATTGGCAATACAATTTCAATAAAACAAACCGACCTAAGGATCTGTAAAATAAGATTTTCCGACAGGATGGTGTTGATTTCGCGACCTTAAGGTTTGTTTGATATAAATTGTATGATAATTAGAAGTTTTGACATGAAAAACACGCTTGATGCCCTTATTTAGGTATGTCAGGTATACGGCTGAGCATTTCAACAGGCCGTAAAATAATCCCTACGTGAGTCTCATACGACCCTTCGCATGATTTTTCAAAGACTCGTTAGATAATCTCTACATACATCATAAACGATTCCCTTTAGGATTAACATAAGAGTCGTTTGTTGTGTTATAGAAGAAGAATCTCTCATACGAATCAGCACGTGTAACAGTTTCTCCCTTGCAAGGAATCGTCTACAATTAAAAAATGAGCTCGTCGACGATCAAAAACACTCGTCATGAGATTCCCAGTAGACTCCTAGACGATTGGAAATGCTAGCTGGGTTCTTTCGTTTATTTATATTGAAAACACAAACAAACTTTAGCTTTTTATTATTGTTTTCAATACAAAAATGCGAAGGAAATGTTCTTGTCGACATTGGCAGTAAATATTTTTTTTTGCTCAAAATCAATTAATTAGTTAATAATCAAGTTTAATTATTCCTATAACTTATTGTATGAGTATTTGTATGTGTGTTTATGTGTATATGTATTTTTCTCTCTAAGTACACAACCACATGCATGCGAAGCTGATAATGGCATTAATCCTGTTGGCATGATTTTGTAATCCCTGTTGTAAAATGTATTGTCATTTATTTTACACTGAACATTTAGACATACAACATTAATTATAATTCAGGAGCCAAAATGTGTGTTTTAATCGAGTTAAACATGTGGGGATGTAAGAACATGCACTTAATTAGCAGTAACCGAAAAAAACAAAAATCAAAATTTAAAATGAATATGATTTTATTCTTATTATCAGGGTTGGCAATATTGTTACAATTTTAAATTTTTTGTACTTCCCGCTTCTTTTTTTAAGTACGATGCGTCATAAATGTCTTATTTACACTCAAAAGAAAAATCAATCCATCCGTACACAAATTAATCCAAAGCGGTAGCAATAGTACGGTGAGTACGGATTTTCTTGAATCAAGTTCAGAGAGATTGATTCAAGTACGGAATATTCAATCGGGAAATACTCAACTTATCTATATTCAATCCCGAATTCGTTCTTGAAATAATACGAAAATGAGATTGAATATTTTCTGAATAACTTCGAAACAGTTGAAAATATAAAAAAAATTATATGGATGACTCAAAGGCTTTTAAAGAAACTAGACTTCATAGAACCAATCATTGAACAGTTTTCTTTTACCTTTTAAAAATGTTATTGGAAATTTTAAATAAATTAAAAACAAAATACGTGCAAAAACATTATTTTGTGTACTTCTTCCTATTTTAAAACATGTGCCCCTTTTTTTCTTAAATCACCTTTTTGGTGCCACTTTTTTTTTTGTAAAAATCCCCTTTTTTGGTAATTTTTGAAAATATCCAACGGTAACGCTGGATATGATTTTTACTTTAAAAACTTAATGTACATATTTAACTAAAAATATAAACTTAATGAGAACTCTTGCTTTCAATTTTACTTTTTAAACGTGAGAATAATGTGTTTTCTTCTTGTTCTGTTGTTATTGTTGTTTCTACACACAATAAGTAAATCGTTTTTTAACTTCTATATAAATACTGAGTCATCGCACCGATGACATGATTTATAAAACCGACTCCGATTCGTAATTTCTGTGATGTCAATGTGTCATCCCATTGATGACATAAGTTAAATTTTTGACCATGATGACAATGGGGCCAAGTGATGTTAAGGCTGACATCACCGTGATGTAAATTGTTATGGGGTCAAAAACTAAGACACTTGTCATAGTATTGATGTCAAAATACTTCAGCGTTATGACGCCTTTTCTATCAGTGTAAAGTTTAGTTGCTCTCCTACAAAAAAAAAATAGACTTAAGCACTTTTTCCCTATTGCCACAGATTAAGGAATAATATGAATGAACTCTACCACAGGTACAAATAAATCGATAGTAAATTTTTCTTCCAAAATGAGGTTTTAATCTGAGCTCAGTCTTCCAGTGTGATCGTTGCTGGATTGCTTCCCGCAATAGACTTTAATCTGCTTCACTACTAACGTCGGGTTCTTGAGAAGTAAATTAAGTTAAAACTTAGTTTAACGTACTCTGCAACTCGAATTTTTCTGGCGAAATGTGATTTTTTTCTTTTATTATTTCATTAAAGACCAACATTTTAAGCAAAACTAAGCTGTTCTGTCAAAATTTTGTATACAAACCTGGCAATGGCGGCACAAATCTGTTTTCAGATTAGCTAAACCTAGTTTAACTGAGATCTCAAAAATCCAGCCTTAGTTACTATCGCTTGGTAAACTAAGGCCCTTATCATATTAAACGCAACGCAACGCCAAAGAATAACATTGAAAGCACAAACAATGTCATAAATATTTTGTAATTTTGTTGTTGCTTCCTACAGAAATTCACATTGCGTTTTAAAATTTCAAACGTAGCAGAGCTTGTGGCGTTGAAAATTTTAAAACGGTACTTGAAGTTCTTTGTTTGTGCTTTCAATGTTATTCTTTGCCATTGCGCTGCGTTTTACATGATTAGGGCCTAAGTATGAATAGTTGGGTATCATTCGGTTAACCGTTAATCAGTTAACCTATTAATTACTACCTGATCGATTAATTTAAAATTGGCTATTTTCGATTAATGATTAAACCAGTTAATTTCAGTCGATTAACCGATGTATCGACATTTTTAAGTTTTGTACAAACATAGACGATGTTCAGTGATCTTAATTTAAAAAAATGGTTTCCTCTCAACAGCTTTTTGTTTCACGTACTTTTTATAGTTATGTGTTTAGTTTTTTGTTTCTTCTTATATTTTATCATAACAATCTTTTAACAGAATTAACCGAAACAATTAGAAGTGTTAGGAAAAAGACTGGGAAATTAGATATTCCATATTTTAAGCTGCTTTCGATTTCTTCAACATCTACGATTAAGGAGAAGAGATACTGCTGGACTCATCCGACGAGAAGACCGCTAAAAATCTACATATGTGAATAGAAACCGTGAAGAGAAAAATTTTCGTCTAGCATTGGCAGGACAAAAATAAAGTATTAGTATAAGATTTGATTAATTATTGTTAGTTCATATTTAATATATGAAGATTCAATAAATAAATAATAAAAAAAAAAAAAAAAAATCTACGATAAGCGAAAGAATTTTTTCCAAATTAAGATTTATCAAAACTAAAGAAAAGAATCGCTTAAATCCAAAACATTTAAACCAAATTATTTTTCTAAAAGATTATTTTTTTAAGGGCTCCTTAAACTATTGAAATAACTAATAAAACTATCTCACAGTTTATTTTTTAATTAATCTATATATATAAATATAAATGTACGAGAGCGGATCAATAACTCCATGACTTTTCGAACTTCCCTTGTAGTTATATGAAATGCAATACTGCTCCCATCAAGTACCACCTGTTAATAGATGACGCTGAACGTTCTGGATTGAAGTAACTACACCCGACAATGTGGTGTTGGCCGATCTAAGAGTAGAAGTGCGTGAGATTGTTGGTGCCATAGGTATTTCATATGGCAGTGTGGTTTCGATTTAAAATGATCAGCTGGGTTTAACAAAGCTGTCTGCAAGATGGGTGCCGCGTTTGCTCCCAATTGACCATAAACATAATCGTGTGACAACTTCAAAGGATTGTTTGGAGTTGTTTACCGAACCTAAGGAAATGGCTCGGTAGAAAGAGATTTAGCTCCAATGATGAAGTTATTGGTCAAACAAATGACTATTTAATGGACCTCGAAAAATCATATTTTTTGGAAATGATACACAAAATGGAAAAACGTTGGACTAAGTGTATTGTGCTAAAAGGAGATTATGTTGAAAAATTATTTTTTTTTTTTTTTGGAAAAAACTGTGTTTCATTCCAAAAGTCAGGGACTTATTGATCCGCCCTCGTATGTATGTTTATTTGCTTTTGATTTGCTTGTACCTTATAGCCGCCTAAACCGCTGAACTGATCTTCATGAAACTTTAACAGTATATTACTGATGGTCTGGAAGGATCTATAGGCTATATATTTTTTTTTTTTTTAAATTTTGAGTGGGCATGGCAGCTCACTTAAATTCTGTATATCTAGAGCACGGAAAGGCATAATTTTTTCAAATTTGGTACAAGCATTTAATCTATAAATACACAACATCCGAGAAAATATGGGCGTGATTGGATAAGTGGGCGTGGCACAAAATATATTTATTTATATCTCAGGAACGGTAAGAGAAAAATTGTCCAAATTTGGTACACATAGCTGGGTTATCAATAAAAAATATCTCTGATAAAATGGCCGGGATTCGAATGGTGGGCGTGACATCTCTTATACAAAGACATTACAGGTTTATGTATATCTGGAGAACGACAGGAGCCAAAGTTTCCAAATAAGGTACAAGCATTTTGTTATCAATACACAACAACCGACAAAATATGGGCGTGATTGGATAAGTGGGCGTGGCAGTAAATATATTTATTTATATCTCAGGAACGGTAAGAGAAAAATTGTCCAAATTTGGTACACATAGCTGGGTTATCAATAAAAAATATCTCTGATAAAATGGACGGGATTCGAATGGTGGGCGTGACATCTCTTATACAAAGACATTACAGGTTTATGTATATCTGGAGAACGACAGGAGCCAAAGTTTCCAAATAAGGTACAAGCATTTTGTTATCAATACACAACAACCGACAAAATATGGGCGTGATTGGAGAAGTGGGCGTGGCAGTAAATATATTTATTTATATCTAAAGAATGGTTAGAGAAAAATTGTACAAATTTGCTGCACATATCTGGGTTATCAATACACAGACTCTATACACTAGACAGCATTGGAGAAGTGGGCGTGGTACCTCCCATTGAAAGACATTATATATTTCTGTGTACCTAGAGAACGGTTAGAGCGAAGCATTTCAAGTTAGGTAAAAACATCTTAGTTATCAATCCACAACATCCGACAAAATTTGGGCGGGATTGGTAAAGTGGGTGTGGCACCTCCCATACCAAGACATTTTAGATTTCTGTATATCTCGAGAACGGTAAGAGCCAAGGTTTCCAAATTAGGTAAAAACATCTTAGTTAGTAATACACAACATCTGACAAAGTGTGGGTGGAATTGAGATAGTGGGAGTGGCAGAAAATAAATTTATTTATATCTAAAGAACGGTTAGAGAAAAATTGTACAAACTTGGTGCACATATCTGGGTTATCAATACACAGACTCTATACACTAGACAGCATTGGAGAAGTGGGCGTGGTACCTCCCATTGAAAGACATTATATATTTCTGTGTATCTAGAGAACGGTTAGAGTGAAGCATTTCAAGTTAGGTAAAAACATCTTAGTTATCAATCCACAACATCTGACAAAATTTGGGCGGGATTGGTAAAGTGGGTGTGGCACCTCCCATACCAACACATTTTAGATTTCTGTATATCTCGAGAACGGTAAGAGCTAAGGTTTCCAAATTAGGTAAAAACATCTTAGTTAGTAATACACAACATCTGACAAAGTGTGGGTGGAATTGAGATAGTGGGAGTGGCACATCCCATACAAAGAGATTGTAGAAATCTTTATATCTGGAGAACGACAAGAGCCAAAGTTTCCAAATTCGGTACAACCATCTTAATTAGTAATACACAACGTCTGACAAAATATTTGCGGGATTGGAGATGTAGGCTTGGCATAAATTAGATTTATTTAGTCAAAGCTAAAGTTTCCAAAGTTGGTACAAATAGATTGGTGCTTAATACGCTACATCACTCAAAAAGTGGGCGCGATTAAATAAGTAAGCGTGGCACAAATTAGAATCCCGTAAGTAATGTGTGGGATTGGGAAGCGGGCGTGAATGAAACATGATTTCTGTATATTTAGAGGACGTCCACAGCTACAATTTAGAAATTTGGAAAAAATATGGTATAAGGCCCACTGTCTTATTGTACACATGAGCGGGACAACTTCAATACAAATGCCATACAGGTATTTGTGCAACTGGTGAATGGTAACAGTAAAGCGTATAGTACACGGCATGTAAAAAGACACATGCGCATGTGGTTCTGACGTAATTTTGACGTCAATGCAAAGCCACAATAAACATTAAGTGTTGTGTGATGTATTGAAAAAATTACATATTTTATTTTAATGAGGGTAGCGACACGCATTGGGTTAAACTAGTACATAATATTTATGAATTAACTAAGAAATATGTATTACATACATATTTATGAATTATTTTTTGGGTTGCTCGCTTTAGTTTAAGAATTGTTGTTATTTGTTTTTTTTTTACTAATAAACTCGAAATAATAAATAATGTATGCATTTTTATTCATTGAAACTATTTAATTAGCGTGTGTGTGAAACGGTAGAAAAGTGTTATATTTGTTTGTGGTAGAAAAATTTCAGGTTTGTTCTGTGTGAAATTATAAAATTTTTGACAAGATAAAAGTTTGACATAAAGAAGGGAAAAATTGTTTGCTGACAAATTCTTAACAGAAGTCTAAGTCGGCAAATTATTTGGCGGCGGCGGTTTAGCAAAAAGTAGCCGGTAGTGGATCACGTGACAAAAGAATTAGTTATTTAAAATGAAAAAAATTATCTATTACAGTTTGTTATTATTTTAAATATATGTATTTGTTATTAATATAAATATATTTTAACCCGACTTCAAAAAAGAAGGAGGATTTCAATTCGGTTGTATGTTGATTTTTTTTATGTTTGCTACAGCATAACTACGTCATTTGTAGACCCATTTTGTTGTATTTTAATAACAGATTGTACTTAAAAAAAATGTTGGAAACAGAGGTACAATTTGTCTGTTCGGAAATTGAATTTTTGAGCAACTCCATTATTTATAAACCAATTTTCAGAATTCGCGCTTACTTATAATTTGATTTGCTAAGAGGTTGCAAATGTGAATAAATTTTGAGAAATTTTTGCAGGTTACACATTTGCCTTTTTCAAAATTTTTGATTTTTTTTTTTTAATTTTTGACGTGTTTCTACGATTTTTTATCCTTTACTGGTTGGAACCCATAAACAGATATTTTATGCTTTTTTAAACTTTTAGGAAATTTCTACAAAATAGCGTTTTTAGGTAACCCAAATCCTAATAAACTGATTTTGGGATTAATGATCTTACAAACATTCTTTATCCTGTTTTTTTTCTAGATTACCTCTCAATCGAATATATTTCCATGTTATTGTGATTGGTTTCTTCCAATTACACTTACACAAGATCGTGTTTTGGCAAAAAAAAAATATTTTGAAATGTAAATGTAATAAGCGGTCTGTAGTCTATTACAGAATTTTAAATTTATTGAAAAAAAAAACGTGTTTTACTTTTATAAGACACTGATATCACCACGCATAAATTATAATAACAAGAACATTATTAATAAAAAAAATTAAATATGTTACTATTTTTGATCTTATAATATTTGACTAAAAAAATGAGTGTAAATATACCTTTCGAACCGGTGCACAGTGGGAGAAATGGCCAATCTAGTGGCGCTTTAAGGAAATTTTAAATTTTAGAATTCTGCTAATTTTTTGGTAACTAAGAAACCAACGGATTTTTGGTTTTTTTTGTTTTGTTTTGCTCTCGATATTTGCCCACCTGTGAGCTTTCAAGCTTGACATATGTTTTAGCAAGTGCATTAATACTTTTCGCGCTTTTTTTTAAAGTTAAAATTTGTTTACACAACAAAATCATTACTTTATATATATTTTTTTGAATTAGTGTTTAAATTGAAATTGTTAGGTATGTATTAAATAAAAAAATATGTTTGTGATTTGTGCTTATATGTTTTTGTTCTTAAATGTGGTAAACAAATGACCTGCGTAAAATAGTGTTTAATTATATGTAACTTAAACTTCTGTGGAATAAAAGTTGGGAGTATTCGAAGAATTCCGCTCAAGTGTTTGGTTTATTGGTTTCTATGTTCTGTTTTCTATATCCATTTGAAAAATTAGCTGCAACTTTTTGCAACTTTATGATTTTTTACGTTTTTTAGATGCAATGTCAGAGTCTAAACGCACCCTTTTTTAATTTGGCACTCACACAACCAGTACTAGCAAAAAAGTTTTTGGCGGTGGAAAATCATGTTTTTTCTAATGTTATTGATCCATCAAAATATAACGAAGAGCAATGTCAACAAATTCGTCAACAATTAAGAAATTTTGTTTATAAACTGCGGTCAAGTGGACAACTAGTCACAGAATCATGAAAAAAACGCAGATCGAAATAAAGAATGGTCAGGAGATCTTATTTCGGTCGTCGTAAATATAAAAATTTTGCAGAGTGCTCAACTAAAACTCAAATAAAAAAGGTTTCTTCTATTGTGGATAAGACGCCAACAGAAGAGTTAATGTTATTAAAAATATTCCATAATTTACATCAATAATTTGTTACTTTAATTTTATTTAATTAGAAAAATAAAAAAAAACATTAAACAAAAATAAAATTACAAAAATAAAACACAACTGCTTTATTTCAAAATATACTATACTTTAAATTAGCTATTTTTTTAAGTTATTAACAAAGCAAAGCGAAATTAGCAATTTCTTGCACAGACCACAATAAATCAAAAAAGAAAAAAATTAAAAAATATACACATTTTTAATTAAAAAAGAAAAGAAATAATAATTACAAAAAAAAAATCATCATAGTAGAATTTAGCATTGTCAAACTATTCTTATTTTACTTCTCATTTGCATGAATTTCTGATTTTAAGTACTATTATTGGTGCATGCTGAGTGTAAGGTTAAATTCCAAAAAAAAAATAAATATAATATATAATCCCTAAAATAAAATTTTGTTTAAAAAGTTTTAAAATCGAATGTAATACAAAATTATAAACATAATTGTCGATGTTGAATGATACAGCATTAATGGCGCACACTGTACTGAAGCGGAACTTCGCAAAAAAAATTTTTTTAAAGAGCATATCCTTGGCTATAATTTCACTGAACATTTTTAATAGATCAGATCAGTTATTAAAAAGATATAATTAAAGCGCCACCAGATTGGCCATTTCTCCCACTGTGCGGTGGCGACTTCAACTCAAAATTTAAATTCGGCGGCGGCTTAGAGGTGACTTTGATCTACACGACCTGGGAGTGTGTCTATGATAATGGCGTAGTTGCCAAAATTTCTACGTTAATGTCAACATAGTGAAATTTTATTCACCTCAACAGTGTCAGAGTACTTTGCTACCGCCCTTTATACAAAAAAACTTTATTAATCGGTTAACCGATTAATAACAATATTAACCGATTGTTAACATCGGATTATTAGTCGAGCGATTAACCGATTAAAACAAATGCCTGATTAAACGAATAACCGAATGAATATACATAATTTGTAATTGTATTTGTAACATTTAATAAACAAATTATTTCCATTTGTATAGGAAACTCACAATTAAAATACCCTGTATTGATTTACATTTCAATTATCTTTGATTTTAGGTTAAGCACTATTTGCCCTATTTATTAGATACGATTTTAATTGCATCAACTAATTTCTATATTTAAAATACTTAAAGTTTTAATTAAATTTAATATTTTATTATGATTCTTAAACTACTTTCTCTTTTTTTTTTTTTTTTTTCTACCCCTTCAAAATGATAATTGTATGCGTTTTTTTTTTTTTTGCCATCTGAGTGTCCTTGGAACTGACAAGACTATCTGTTTATTGCCAACAGCTAACTTATGCCATACTGATTTCCATCACCATCTTCCTTAACTGTTGGCTAAACTAACTTGGTCTCGTTTAAAATATTAAAACTGTATCTGCGAAATAAAACACTGCCACAGAAAAATGTATTTGAAATAACCGATTTGAGTACATTTAAATGGGGAAAATAGTACAAGAAGTAGGAGAAGAGGAAAAAAATTAAGCACGTAACACTTATTAAAAGGAACAAAAAATCAAGTAAGAAGGCCATATAAACTGCAGTGCCGAATTTTTGATACCCTTCAGCAACAATTGGAAGTAGACTTTGTTTGTGTTGTGTAATAAATTTTTAAGAAATTTTCATGAAATCTGTCAGCACAATTTCTAGTCAAAAATAGTATGTTTGGAGGTAACCATATTTTAGGAGCAACATACTATGGTTGGATTTAAACAATGCTAATGAAAGGCAATCAACTACTGCAGAAAATAAAACAACCATAATTTTGTTTCTTGCCAACAAATATTGTTTGCTAAATCCAATTATATATTTAAGTTTCAAGGGAGGTAAACATTTTATGGTTGGATACAAACACCATTTTATTAGTCGTGATAATAGTAATGTTTCTATAAAAAATAGTTTGTTTGTGGCCATTGCGGGGACCATCATATGGATTTTTTTTAACCCTAATTCAACCATGTTTATTGAGTACACTAATATGTATCAAATTTTATCATAGTATTACGTTACAGTCTTTGGCGTATGAAAGTGTTTCTCCAAAGGGGGCTTTACATGCGACCTATGGCAAGGTATAGATCAATCTTTACAAAATTTGCTAGTGTGATTTCGAGTCATAGCAAATCAAACTGAATTTTACCACTAAATATTATTATTTGTATCGCCTTTATTGTTTTTGTGATTTTGACTTAACAATTTTTTTTTAATTAGTATTGTGGTTATTTTATTGAACTGTTAATGGTTTTTAATCCAAATTTCGATATTTTTATCAGGCTTAAGTTCATTGAATTTAATTTTCATTAAATTATTTTTATGTAGAAAGGAATTTTACAACATGAAATTAATTAAAAATTTTTGATAATTTTTCATTCTTGACTGAGCTGGGAATCGAACCCAGGTTTCCACGGACAGGTTGCTCTGACTAGTTTCGAATGCAACCACACAATCTCTTCAGAGGGTTTGCCGTTTAACACTCACCGCCATTGACGACCGATGACGTCAATAGTCAAACATCAATCTTTAAACCAAATGGTATTTTACCTTGGTAGATCGAAATTTGCTTTGAATGAATGATTATCTATTTTAATTAATTTACATGTTCTTTCTAACTTCTGTTTTTCGTACTTTCTGTCAAGAATTCTTCTTGAAATCCAAAGTACATTTTTTGTTTTTCATGTTTTTGTCTTTCTTTTTCTGGCTGACCTTTTTCAGCACAACTTGAAGGACAAAAGTAAACATATAGCTCGTGTCATAGCTGTTAACAATAATCAGTATTGTGGTTATTTAATTGAACTGTTAATGGTTTTTAATCCAAATTTCGATATTTTAATCAGGCTTAAGTTCATTGAATTTAATTTTCATTAAATTATTTTTATGAAGAAAGGAATTTTACAATATGTAGTTAATTAAAATTTATAGATAATTTTTCATTCTTGACTGAGCTGAGATTTTTTTTTTTTTTAGGGGGTTACACACTCAACGACAAACTTAATATACCCCCATTTGTCACTTGTGGCAGGAAAGGGGTTTACAAAAATCCTATTAAACAGTAACAGTTTTGCTCGAGCACTTACCATAAACTACCAACTGCCATTAGAAATTCTGTAGACTGGTTTCAGCAAAAAGATATTTAAATACACTGAAAGAAAACATATTTTTAAAAATACAACACATACAACAAAACAATTTTTCACGGAAAATAGTAAAACATATTTTTCCTCTTTATTTATAAGAATTTTTGCTTTCGATAAATACACTGAAATTTATTGATGATGGAAGGCTTGTTTCTATGCGCATGTCACTGGTTGCTTAGGCCAGATCATCAGAAAACCTTCTCGTAAAGACTTTAGAAAAGCTAAAATTATTATACACATACAACTGGAAGTGATTTAGGTAGACTCAAAATATATGGCGTGCACTACAAATCAAGAAGGCTACAAAAATTCGCATTTTCAACGTACTCATCATATCGACACTTTTATTTTACGTGTTAAACAAATTGTTTTTATTTTTTTTTATAAAATGCTCGGAGGAAACCATAATAAAGTTGTGGAGATTTGACGGAGGGCTAATCAACCCACAATAATATTGACGTTGACAATAATATGGCTTAATGAAACATAATGGCCCATACTCATAGTCAAAATAAAGTATACAATAATTTCTATTGTGGTTATTTTATTGAGCTGTTTATGGTTTTTTTTAATCCAAGTTCTAATATTTCCATCAGGCTTAAGTTCATCAAACTTAATTTTCATTAAATTATTTTAATGAAGAAAGGAATTTTACACATGAAATTATTTATATTATTTAATAATTTTTTTATTCTTGACTGAATGCGGGATTTAACCCACGGACAGGTTGATTTGACAGTAACCACACTATTTCTTCAGAAATCTTTGCCGTTTAACACTCACTGACATTGATGACGGGTGGCAGTCAATAGTCAAACACCAATTTTTCAACCAAATCGTATTTTACTTGGTGGGCCGAAATTTGTTCTTGTGAATGATTATCTATTTATTATTATTTTTTTTTTTCTTCTAATTTATTTACATGTTGTTTCCTTTAAGCCTAGTACTCTGTTAGAACTTGCGAAAAATGTTGAGCAACATTGATTATTTCACACGAAAATGTAGACATGTATTAATCTTATCTATCTTGCGATTTTTCAAAACTTGACGTTTTTATTAGTTGAAAGTATACAACATTGTTTTGTGAAGGTAAACAAAAATCTTGTTTTCTTAACTGTCATTAAAAAAAGTAAAATAATATTATTTTTATAATTTCCCAATTCAAAACACAAAAAAATTAATTTTATTATTAATTTGAGCACTTTTGTACATTTTTCTTTGTGAAACGCTTGTTATAAAAACCACCTTACATATACAAAATAAAAAATTACAAAAAATTGGTTCACACTCTTCAAGTCTCAGCCGTCAAGTCTTGAGTTCTTAGGAGAGAGAGAGAGAGAGAGAGGAAAAGAAATGGCATTCTCTCTTCCCTGCTATTTTAAAAGCTCAGGACTTGATGGCTTAAACTGGAACAGTGTTAACCAGCACCTAAAACTCCTTGCGAAATAATATGAGCTACACCTGTTTCGCACAGAAAATAAAAATGTTCCTAGAAACATTTCAAATGTTTTTTGTAATAAAAATAGGGTAAAACTCTGTCAACATTTTTTCGTTTGTATTTCATAGAACATTTTTTATATTAAGTTTGAGAACATTTCGCACTTAATACTGAACTGAGTACCAGGCTTTATTACTTGTAAAATTCCCCTGGAAAATTTAATTGGATGAACTTAACCCTGATTAATGCTAGGAACACAACTAGAACGAACGACGAATTTCGCCCTACACGATGAATTTTTCCGTAAAAATTCGCTGAGTAAATTCATCGTATGAAGCACAATAACGACGAATAGTTGGCAGCTTTTATAATTGAGAAAGTTGATTACTGTTTGTGCAAAGAGAGAGAAATAGTGTGACCATATTCAAAAAAAAATGCTTAAAAATAAAAACATAATCAAAAATACAACTAAATACTATTTTTATAGCAAAATACTTTGTATACTTATTTAATGTGTTATACAATAAAAAAAAACAATTATTAAAGTAAAAAGTAACTTTATTTACTAAACTTATTCTTAACTAAAACCAAACATGGTCACCTAGTACTGATTTGTACGTCGTTCGCCGGCGTATGAAATGGAATTAAATCTATTTAAAGTTCGCCGCGTCTGGCGAATTTTCGCCGGCGCACTGATTGTGTGCATTTTCATATACACAAACGACTTTTATTTTTGGCGACGAATATTCGCGGACAAAAATTCGTCGTTCGCCCCAGTTGTGTTCCTAACATTAAATGTAAAAATTTGGATCAAAAAAATAATGTATACTTTAAACTAAAATCGGCTTTAAATGCATGCGATCACCATTGTTCTAAAATTTACTTTAGAAAAAGTCGGCTTTATTTTTGACTATACTGATAGAAAAGGTGTCATTACTACACTACACTATTACAAGTGTCTTTGTTTTTGTGATGTCAGCCTTAATATCAATTTTGCCCATCATCAGTGTAAAAAATTTTAATTATGTCATCATTGGGATGACGTATTGGTATCACAGAAATAACTAATCGCACCCGTCGACATCGGTGTAATGACTCATTAGGCTCAATTGGAATTGACTTAATTCTAATTGAGAGAATATTATTATTTACTTACCCGTTACACATGTTTGTTTCACTTTTGTTGTATTCCGCCCTTTGTTTACAGAAGAACTCTTAAATGTTAGACACCAGCATCATGCCCGATATGATTTCGTAATCATTCTACCTAAAAAATTTAACGTATTTAACTAAATAATTAAAAAAATAGAATATGGGAATTTTTTGCCACGTTAAAATATAAAATAAAATAAAAAATATTATATACTTTAACATAAGCGGTGTTGCCAAATTTCGCTGCTGGCAACTCAACTTCAGTTCAGTTGCCATCCGTAATCCACCCATTAGCTTTTTATCTTAATTTTTTAACATGAAAATAATGTTAATAATACACAAAATGTGGAATCGAATTGATGTCACTGTAGACATAAAATAGATGACCCATTAAATATGGCAAAATTTTATGATGACGTTCGTCATTGGATTTATGTCACGGTTTGCCTCATTTATGCCATTTAAAATAACATTGATGTCACACTTCTGATGCTACGGCATCATATGAAAATGCCGTTTTCTACGAGTGTACAATTATGGGCCATTATGTTTACATAAATTATCTTAAAAATTGTTTTGTTGAAGATGACCATACCGAAAAAGTGTTTTCTCTCCGTGTAGAATGTTTTAGAAGTGTAAAATAGAATATATTTTTATTTTAATTTTAAATGCGAATAAAAATAAACTAAACATGGACACGTTAAATCTGTTATTTTGTGCATCATTCTTAAGTTGAGATACATTTTTTTGCTCTATAAATAAGCAAGAAACTCAAGGATTAGTTTGGTATCTATTTTATTTTATTTTTTTTTTTTAGATTTCTATTAAAACATAACTGAAGATTCAAGATGAGAATGAAACCAACAGCAAATCTTTAAATATTTTAATACCAATAGAGACACAAACATGTGCACAAATACTTTAAAGGATGCCTTGATAGCCTCAGCCCAACAAACAAATGGAGGATTTGAAATAAGAAGTTGTACTTAACTATACCAAACAACGAAAGGGAACACAGAAAAAATGATTAAATTTCTCCAATCATCAAATTTATTCCAAATTCATAATATCAAGCAAACAAGTTGTTGTTTTTGAACCTATTACCAAAATGATTATATTGATTACTAAAAATTTAAAAATTTAGAAAAAAAATATTTTCAATAAATGATATTTTTAATTTTCATTAAAAAAGTGATCAAAAAACTTTGCCATTTCAAACAATATGTTAATTAATTTAAATAAATATTGACAATTCCCAACAACAATTCCACATGTTTAAATTATTTTATTTTAAACGAAAGAAGTCAATTAAGATTTTTTGTTATTTAATTAAAATTTTAAACAACTAAAATATTAATTAAATCAAAATAAAATGTTTAATTTTCTTTCAACTAAAAAAATAATTGATTCAGTTATCACATTAATTAAGTTTAAATACTTTTTAAACCATTTTTTTGATTGATAAAACACTTTTTTCTGTGAATAATCCAAAACTTTTAGTATGAGTGATTTTATCGGTAGGTATACAGAAAAAATGTTTTCCACCGTAATCTAAATGAAGTCTTCTATAAGTTTGTTGTTGTAAGGTCGCGATATGTATATTTTTAAAAATAAAAATGTCAAAATTTAACAAGTTTTGAAAGCTTTCTTAGTTTATTCCAGAATTTTCACTATTCATAAATCAGTTGGTATTTTTTTTTGTAACAGACAAGACGAGTGGCCTCGAGGAAATAGAAAAAGGATAGTCCAACCAAAACGCACGATGTTAATGGTAAATAAAACAAGACGATTTCAGAGAATTATCTTAATAGTATTATTAAATATATTATTATTATTATTATTACATTAATATCTTATGATAGAAGGATCTACGACAATTATGTGTGAACGAAAATATCGGCCAAATGCTCGCAAAGGCTTTGGCGACATACCTCTATACGATGGTGACTCCGAGTCATAATTGAGGTTCAATGACGTTTTATCAATGTCGAATTTTCTCATTCTTTAGCTCTTGAATTGATCTTGGCTTATTGGCGTACACTTTTTCTTTTAAACATTCCCAAAGAAAGAAGTCCAACGGTGTCGAATCAGATGAACGTAGCAGCCAATTAACCCTAGGATTACCGTCATAGTTTGGCCAGACCAAATTTGTGTTTTGCGTGCAATACTTTTCCAATATAACAAAAAATCAAAAAATCAGGGACGCGATTTCCATAAATGATATGTGCTGAATCGAATGAAACTAATTTGGATTTGATTGGAGCAAATTAGTGGGGTGAAATTCCATATTTATGTAAAAGTCTACGAAATTAACCTCTTGTTCTGACCAGAGCAAATATTTTTTTTTTTTTTTGGCTTGCAATATCTTTCAAATTGGAAAAAAAATCCAAAAAACAGAAATGTGAATTCTATAAAGGATGTGCTCTGAATCGAATGAATCAAGTTTGAATCAAATCAGAAAACTACGGCCTATTGTGCGCTTACTTCAATTTAACTACAAAAACCTGTGGTAGATTCGAAAAAGCAATGTGCGAAATGAAAGACTTCATTTTTGATAACTTGCATGTGGAATAAAATAATGAATTAATAAAATTATAAAGTAAGTTCGTATAATTTAAAATAATAAGAAAACGTTCAATAAAAAATATATTTATTTACTTTTTATTAAAATGGGGTTTTAGCTGTTCTAATTGTGGTCTGGCCAGACCAAGAGGTGAACTTAGTGGTAACAAGTTACCGAGAATCCTAGTGTTAACATCGTCACGTCTCAAAGTGAGATAAAATGGCCTTTGAATTTCGCGCGCAAAAGAGCCATTGTTTCGTTAGCTGTATGGGAAGTGGGACCATCCTGTTGGAACCACACATCGTCCAGGTCCAAAGCCTCAATTTGTGATCACAAGAAGTCCGCTACCATTTCGCGATAGCGAACACCATTCACTGTAACAGCTAGGCCGTCCTCATTTTCGAAGAAGTACGACCCGATGACCCGCCAGCCTATAGACCGCACCAAACAGTAACTCTTTGCGAATGCATCGACTTTTCAACAATCACTCGGGAAATCTCAATTACCCAAATGCGGCAATTCTGCTTGTTAACGAATGAGGTCGAAATGCATTTTGATTTAAACGCCCATTTTTGTAAAAGGATTCAACAATTTTAACGCGCAGCTCAATTGTGTACCCCTCCATGGTTGAATTTATCAAACATAACATTGAAGCAAAGAAATGTCAAATTAAGTTGGCCAAAAAAACTTGACATTAAAGTTTGAATCACAATTAACATCGTGCATTACGGTTGGACCATTTTACTTATAAAACTTAAATTATAAACACAAAACATTTTTAATTACAAACCGAGCCAAAAGGTTTACTGGGTTCAAGAGCTCCGTTTAAAATTAAAAAAACTATTTCAAACGGTTAACTTTGTGTGTGTGTTTATGTGAGTGTGTGTGTGTGTGTTTATGTGGGTGTGTGTTTGTGTGTGAGTTGGACTATTAAGGATTTACTCACTATATATCTTGCATTAAACTATGGCAACTTTAAAAGTATATAAAATATTTAAACACTTAAAAGCAAAATAATGCAAAAATTCTTATTGGCCTTTCTTGGGGCTTCTGCTATTCTAAATGAAATATGGAAATTTTCCTTAGAATCCTTGTAAAGTAAAAATCCTAAGACATTTACTAGATTTATTAACAAAATTTCCAGTTTTTATTATAGTTTTTAGTGAAATAAAACCATATGCCTTTAAGCAACAGCTGGCGCAGAGATTTAAGAAAACATTTATTTGAATCGCATTTATATATCCTTCATGTACACAAGTTAGCGGAAGGGTTAGTTAATAAACTGATAGAAAAGGCGTCATAACGCTGAAGTATTTTGACATCAGTTCTATGACAAGTGTCTTCGTTTGTGACCCCATGACATTTTACATCACTGTTATGTCAGCCTTAACATCACTTGGCCAACTTTTCATTAGGGTCAAACATTTTAATTATGTCATCAATAGGATGACATATTGTCATCACAGAAATGATGAATCGGAGTCGGTTTTATAAAGAATGTCATCAGTGCGATGACAAATTGTCATCCAATTGAGTCATTGTAATTGGCCTTAAGTCAAATATCATTATTTTATTACCCGTTACACATGCTTGTTTCACTTTTGTTGTATTCCGCCCTTTGTTAACAGGAGAACTCTCAATTATAAGACACCAGCAGCATGCCCGATGTGGTTCTGTAATAATTCTACTTGAAAAGTTCGATGTATTTAAATAAATAATTAAAAAAATAGAACATGGGAATTTTTGATTCTAATTTTACTTTTTAAGCATGAAAATAATGTCAATAATATATTATGAGATGATATATTATGTCAGCGCACTGATGACAGTTTGTCATTGCATTGATGACAGTTTGTCATTGCATTGATGACAGTTGGTCATCACACTGATGACATGATATATTATGTCATCGCACTGATGACAGTTTGTCATTGTACTGATGACAGTTTGTCATTCCACAGATGACAGTTTGTCATTGCACTGATGACAGTTTGTCATTGCACTGATGACAGTTTGTCATTGCACTGATACAGTTAGTCATCACACTGATAAATGATATACTATGTCATCATCAGTGCGACAGTGTGTCGTCGTACTGATGACAGTTTGTCGTCATACTGATGACAGTTTGTCGTCGTTCTGATGTCAGTTTGTCTGTACTGAGGTCAAGATACACAGAAAAAATAGAAAATCGACTTTAATTAAACAATTCGTTCAGACAATTAAATTTTTACTAATTTTGCCCCTGCAAAAGAATTGATCATATCAATTAACGGATTTGTATTTTCGAGTCATGCCACAAAAATTTAATCAATTAAAAAATTAATTGCATCAATTAAAAAAATACACAACTTATACAAAAATATTTACATTTTTGTGTTTTGATTAAAAAAATTAATTACAGCAAACAAAAAAAATAATTGAAGAAATTAATGTTCGCCAATTAATTATTTAATTAAAAAATTTTTGGCAAAAATTTTTTCTGTGTACATAAGCGTTATGACGACTTTTCTTCTGTTGCGTCGAATTGATGTCGATGACGCATAAAATATGACAAAATTTTAGGATGGCGTTCGTTGTTGGATTGATGTCACTTTTTGGCTTATTGATGCCATTTGTAATAATATTGATGAAACAATTCTGATGTTAGGGTATCATCAGTATGAAGATGCATTTATCTATGAGTGTATTGCCCGGTTAATAAAGTTAAAATATAAATCATAGCTTTTTTAAAATATTTATATATTAAGTAGTTAAAATAATTTTAAATCGATTTAGTCGTGTCCATATGCACGTCTTTCTTATGTGAACCAACCTCCCCCATTTATCCATTTATCTTCCTTTTAGGCGTAATAACCCTATAAAAAATGTGCGCCAAAAGCAACAGGTTTTTACTTTGAATGCAAAATAAGTACTTACAAACCTGCATATGAAAGGAATGATATTTTTACAGGGAGTCCTCCTGGTTCGGAGGACTACTTTGTGCTCATAAAAAGCGCTTTTTTAATCTTAAAAAACATGCGATTTTCTTACTTTTATTTATATAAGAATTTTTGTGCTTGCGAAAATAACCGAGAAGATCTTCTTGTAATTGAGTTTCGTTGCCATACATTTGTATGTTTTTAGAATATTCGAGGGTTTTTTGCTTATAAAAATCAGCTTTTTTATGAGGTTGTTCATAAGCATTCACTATACCATAAAACCTCTTTTATTGGAGCGCACTATAATGCGCTTTTCTCTTAAGCTCTACAAAAAGCATCATTTTTTTTTTACTGAGAAGCCTTACCAAAAATTACATTGGCTGTCTTCCTAAACGTATGCACACGTTGTCAGCTCTGCTAGTCAAATGCATTGTAATCTTAAACTTTGCATCGTCAATTAACGTAGGGGTTTCTGCCTAGAGGAACTGGATATAAAGATTCCCTTTTTTTATCATAAAAAATTCGAGTTCTTGTTGAAAGGGTATCAACGATTCGACACAGCCAAAAACAAAGCATTCTCACTTGTTTACTTTAAATTGAAATTATTCCAAATTTAAAAACCCCCTCAAGTTTTTTTTTTTTTAATAATTTATTAGACAAATATTTTAAGAAACCTTAACTTCAGTGACCTTTTAATAATGATGACACAAAAGAATTGTTAATTGTAACAAAATCTTTCATTATTTTGTATTTAAATCCCTGCCAGTGATGTAAACAACCGTAAAAAGGTGATTAAAAGTAAAAATGAAAAAAAAAACAAAAAAGTTTTTATTTTTGTTTTGTCTGTTAAGTTTATTTTAAACTCAAGTAAATAATGACAAAAAAAAATTAAATTATATTAGACAGCAAATTAAATGAAATGGTACAATTAAAAGAAAAAGAAAAATAAATAAAATGTTGCTAACACTAATTGGTATACACGCATGAATAATAAGTACACTTTTACCTACAAATACAGAGTGTGTGGTAGCGGATTTATATTTTCAAACTTAAATTAAAAAACGTAATAATTGACAAAAAGTTTTATTAAGAGCATTGAACAATAGAATAAAAATGCGGATTTGAGTTTTTAAAGAGTATGTCATACAGATGTCTTCCCTCAAGTTGAACACACTGTTCAAAACGGAGCCTTGTGCTCTGCGCCACACGCTGCAGTAAACTTGGTTCAATTGAGCTGATTTCTCAGCGAATATTTTCCTTTAAAGCCACAAGAGATTGGGAATTGTCATTATAAACCCTCTGTTTGAGGTAGCCCCATAAAAAAAATCCATGGGAGTTAAATCGGGCGACCTCGGTGGCCATGGGATGTCCCCAAAGCGGGGAAATTTTACCGAAGCAAATTCATCGAAGCTCTGGCTGTGTGTGCTGTCGCCCCATCCTGTTGAAACCACGTGTGTGATGAGTACGATGGATGAGCTCGAAGGTTTGGCAAAAAGAATTCAGTAATCATGCGTCGATAATTTTCACCATTGACAATCGTCGCCTGGCCTCGAGAATTTTCGAAAAAAATGGTCCAATTATCTCATGCGTGGATAAGGCACAGCAAACAGTTACCCAGGGGCAATGCAATGGTTTTTGATGTTTTAATCGAGGGTTGGGGGTTCCTGGAGACCAGTAACGGCAGTTTTGCTTAATGACGTGGCCGTTCAAGTGCAAATGAGCCTCAGCGCTCCAAAGAATGAGACTTACAGTGCGAAAACACTCCAACATCGTTTCACAAAAATGTTTGCGTAAATTAAAGTCACTTTCTTTCAGTTCTTGAACGATTTGAATTTTAAAAGATTGGGACTTCAGATGCTTTTTTAATATTTCATGAATAATGGATCTTGGAAGTCCCAGTGAGGCTGCTCTTTTTCGTATTGAAAGTCGCGGATTGTCACGTAAACTGCTTTCAACCAGTTCAATGTTTTCGGGAGTCCTTGAAGATCGACTAGGCCCTGGCCGTGGGACATTCGTAGCCGAAGCAGTTCCGCGGAATCTCTTCACCTGCAAACGAATTAAATTTACACTCGGTCCATCACGTATTCGCAGAATACCGAACTTTGAACCAAATTGTTGACGAGCAATTACGTAAGAATCATTAATCTTAAAAAATTTCTCTACAGCGAACGCTCGATGCTCAATTGACCACTGCGACATCGTGACTGACAAATCCGCACAGTCGATAATTCCAACGGCGCCACCCTCCCTCCGCACCGTTTATTACTTTTTGAAATAATCGTATTAAAAAATATAAATTTGCCACCAGACACCCTGTATATAAATTATGAGGGCGGTGGGAAATTTGTCTGGGGGTCAGGCGAAATAACGGATTTGGTAAAATAACAAAAAATTAATTAAAAAAAAATTAATTTCTGTTTTTATATTTTCTATAGCGAGCTCTATCGTACATTCAAAAGATGGACAGATGAAGGAGCATGGCTTAATTGTCTAACGGCCAATTTCACCAAGTTCAGTTATAATTAACTACCAGATAGAACTGTCAAAAACATATTTGGGGGATTCACAAAGTAATCATGAAGTTGTAAAGTCATATGTCTTAAAATAATTCCAAGAATTGTATTTGACTGCTGTGGGCAACCGTTTATAATTTAGATGTGTACTGTACATTTATAACGAATCAATGAACCATAGATGGGGGTAGTGCACTACTTTTGCAGTTTCAACTCACGGTGTGTGATAGTGCAAAATTATTGCAATAATTTTGTTGATGTTGAGTGATGAATTGAAAATAAGCAGCCTCACTAAACATGAGTGATAGTGATGTTAAAAAATTTTGCACTCAAAAAAAATTGGTTTATTTAAGAAAAAGCAATCATCAGTTTATTGTTCTTCACTAATTTGATGCAACCTAAAATTTTGCACTAAATTTACAAAAAAAATCTTGTTGTTTATTGATTAAAGCCCGAAGATATTCCGTTATTGGCAAAATCTTATGTTTTTAATTACCTTTGCTTATGCATATCATCCCAAGATTCAAAAACTATGCACATACAAAATTACATTTTAAAATTTTAGGGAGAATCTGTTTATATTCAGCTTATCTGATTGCAAGTACAAATTTTGCACTATTTGAATTGAGTGATAGTGACAAAAATTTGCAATACCACGCAATTATTTTTAGTGTTAGTGAAAAAAATAACAATCGTCACTAAAGCTGGTAAAAAATAGAGCAAACTAATTTTTTTGCAGTTTTATTTAGTGATAGTGAAATGTTGATTTTAATCAGTATTTATATTTAGTGTACTACCCCCAACTATGCATTTCAATTTTTATTTTGTTTGAAACACAACAATATTTTTTTAAAATAAATTGTAAACTATTGTTTAAAAAAAAAAGAAATCTTCGAAATTGACGATGCAATATTTCAAATATCGATATGAAATTTTTACAGAATCATTTTCTTGCTATATTAAACCATTTAAAGGATACTGCATTAAAACAAATTAAAGCGCTATATTCGGCTGTGCCGAATATTTGATACCCTCCACCGAGAGTTAGAATATATAAGAGCTATAAATTATTAATTTATTGGTTCCGGTTTAAACCAATTGGACGACAATCAGACAGTGTTGTGCTTTTATTTCTAGAAATTTCAACTAACTTGAATAAAATATCATGACTTGTAACAGTTTTAGCCGAACTAAAATGATTTTTAGGAGGGGAATTTATTTAGACCCATGGTATATTAGATTCATGAAATCCTGTAGAGTGATTTCTGTTATTAAAAATCTAATTTGCACAATTTTCAATACAGTAGTGAAATTTGTTTTAGCGTTTAGTGCTTTTGAGAAGGCTGCTTAATATGGAATCTAAGTCAACTATGGACCGATAATCAGAAAATGGCATGATATTATTTATGGCCATATGAACCGAAATTGGACCAAATTTTACCACAATATCTATATCTGCTGACATTTTCTTAAAATTGAAATTCAGAATATGTATGTTTTTAATGTTTATGCGTGCACCCACAATCACAGCTGCCAGATCAAACAAATTTTTAATTCAGCGATTCAGGATCCCACAAAAGTTGAGTCATATAGACCTATAAGCTTATTGTCTAATATATCAAAGCTTTTTGAGAAACTTCTAGTGTCAAAATTAACGCCGATTTTAAATGATAACAAATGTATTCCCAATCATCAATTCGGTTTTAGAAGAAAACACAGCACAATTGAACAAACTCATCGAATAGTAAACGTCATAAGAAAAGCCTTTGAAGAAAAAAAAATATTGCTCAGCACTCTTCATCGATGTGTCTCAAGCTTTTGATAAAGTCTGGCATGAAGGTTTACTACTGAAATTGCAGCAAAACTTACCAGCAAATATACACAAGCTGTTAGAAAGCTACTTAGTCGGTCGTCAATTTATTATTAAAGAAGGCGAATGTTTAAGCTCTCCACAGCCAATTAACGCTGGAGTCCCACAATGCTGCATCCTGGGCCCTCTATTATACTTAATTTATACTTCGGACTTGCCAACAAATAGCTACACCCATACCTCAACATTTGCGGACGACACAGCTTTTCTACACGCAAACTGTCAAGAAGCATCTCGTTACCTACAGGATCATATATTTGAACTAGAAAGGTGGTTAAAAAAATGGTGGATAAAGATCAATGAGCAAAAATGCGCACATATAACATTCACATTGCGTCGGGAAACATGCCCCCCTATTAAAATAAATAATCAAATAATACCCCAACACTCGCATGTAAAATACCTCGGTATACATCTAGATCGGCGTTTAACGTGGAAATGGCATATAGAAGCTAAATTAACTCAAATGAAACTAAAAGCTATTCAAATTAATTGGCTTATTGGAAGAAATTCTGTTCTTAGTCTCAATTGCAAACTTCTACTTTACAACTCTATCTTAAAGCCAATTTGGTGCTACGGTATTCAGTTATGGGGCACTGCCTCGGCTTCTAACATCGAAAAAATTCAAAGGCGCCAAAATAAACATCTTCGAATAATCACAGCCGCTCCCTGGTATGTCAAAAACTCAAATATCCACAAGGATCTCAATGTGCCATTAGTAAAAACTATGATAACGAAATATGCAGTAAAATATTTAAAAAGGCTGGAACTGCACCCAAATCCATTAGCTCGAAATATTTTAAATTATGGCGGCCACACTCGCTTAAGAAGAAGAGACACTGCAGCCCTCACCCAATCAGATGAACGATAAACACCTACAAATGTGAACAGAAACCATGATGACGAAATCTTTTTTGTCGGGCACTGGCAGGACATAAAGCAAATATTAGGATAAGATTTGATTAATTATTGATAGTTCATATTTAATATATAAAGATTCAAAAAATAAATACTGAAAAAAAAATTATGCTAGCGTTATTTATTACGGTTTTAGACATGCAGTATGATTTCTAGTCATATAGAACGAGTTTGTGCAAAATTTTATATCATGCCGTGCATTAGGTAAATTTTTGTAACAAAATTGTAAATTTTTTAGGGTGGTGGTTCTACATTTGGATTCATAACTCTGATCCTACTGATCGGATATTGTTGAATTTCAATCCCAAATTGCTTAGGATAACTAGAAGCAATTTGACACCAACACTGTTCTTATCTTTTGAGTTTTTCGAAAGTGAGCATGTCACATGGTTTCTTATACCGATTAACAATAAGAATGTGCCAGAGCTGGGAAACTTTAACCCCCCTTCAATTTAACTCAGATGTAAACTTTCGAAACGCCGATACACGTGTCTTTTTTTTTATCTACTCTATCAAAATTTATAGGCCGGATCCTGTAGTTTTGGAAAAAAATTTGATTTTTTTGTACAGTGTAGTTAGTGACCACAAAAAAAAGGTAAAATATTTTTAATCAAATAGTTAATAGTAGTCTACTTAAGGGTACTATACACCTTCACACAAGTTTTTACAGCGATTATGTCTGCTTGAATCTGGGACAGTTGCTATGGCACAAGCGAGTACTACAGGGTTACAAAGTAGACAAATTCTGTTGTAATTTACGAGATATCGGAAACGTATAAAGGCTATAGCAAATTATTGACTATCGAAATATTAAAATTTTGTTTGATGCCATAATATACATACATAAGCCAAAATCAATTTGGAGAGGGACTTTTATCTGGAAATAAAATTTTATTGATATTTGAATTCAAAGAGCTGTACTGCCTCTATGTGTATTTAATGGCGTTTATTTCTAGGATGGCCTAGGAAGTGTGTACCATCTGTCCGTTTCCCTTAGTTGTCTTGTGTTTGTTTTATTGCTTATATTTTCTTTACTTCCACTTGTTTCTTGAGTTGATTGGTTTTCTTAAATAATTTTTTTTTTTTTTTGTATTCAAAAGTCTTAAGCGGAAATCAAATCCTTGTCGTTTGATTAAAGATAGAAACAAATTGTTTAACCAACTTCGACAGAAAAAAAATATGGATGGGACTTAAAAGAAAAATTTTACAATTTCCGTTTTATCAATAGAAAATAAAATATAAATAAATAAATGAATAAACAAGGGTTGTTCAGAAGCCTGTTATAAATAAAATTTTTATAATTTTAAGTAAAAAGAAAAATTTTTTGTTTGGAGAATTTGCCTTGAAATCAGTGTTGCCAGAAAATGTTATTTAAAGTACGATTTCCTTCTACCGCGAAAAGAGTTTTCCCAAAAAAAAATTCTTTCATTAAAAAATTTAATTTTTGGTTTAAAGATTGATGATCAATGAATTTTAATTCATTTCAAGTTGTAAGATTCCTTTCTTCATAAAAATAATTTAATGAAAATTAAATTTAATGAACTTTAGCCTGATTAAAATATCAAAATTTAAATTTTAATTAAAATAATATTTTCTTCATAAACAGCAACCCCGAAAAATCGTTGGAAGTGCCACTCTGAGAGTAAAATTACAAAGTGAGCGTTTTAATCTCATATAAATTATCAAAATTTGTTGTAGCAACTACAACAACACCACACATTTTACTAAAAATTTTAAAATTTTGAAAAAATATTTTCATTAAATGATATTTTTAATTTTAATTAAAAAAGTGATCAAAAAACTTTGCCATTTCAAACAATATGTTAATTTATTTAAATAAATATTGACAATTCCCAATAACAATTCTACATGTTTAAATTATTTTATTTTAAACGAAAAAAGTCAATTAAGATTTTTTGTTATTTAATTAAAATTTTAATTGAAAATTTATTTCAAAACAAATAAAATGTTAATTAATTCAAAATTAAATTTTTAATTTTCTTTCAACTAAAAAATAATTGATTCAATTATCACATTAACTAAATTTAAATACTTTTTAAACCATTTTTTTAATTGATAAAACACTTTTTTCTGTGAAGAAACAACAAAACAACAGAACAAGAAGAAAACACATTATTTTAATGTTTAAAAAGTAAAATTAAAAGCAAGAGTTCTCATTAAGTGTATATTATTAGTTAAATATGTAAATTAAGTTTTTAAAGTAAAGGCCGCGTTAGCCGACCGTAAATGTATAAATGTAAATGTAATGTAAACAGCTGATCGTTTCTGTTATATGGAAAGCAATACAAATGCTTAACTGACTGTAATGTCTCTTTTTACAGTAATAATATCTGTGAACTTTTGGCAAAATAACTTATACTACATTTACACCTACACAAAATCTAGTACTTGTGGGATTTTGAGCGAAGTCTTTTTAATTTCTACTAGATTTCCAATAATAAATAAACGGTATGAAAATTATATATTAATATAAACTGTGTAGCATTACAAAGACCTTAAATTACAGAAAACGTAACTACAAAAAGGAAAAGTAGTGGAATTCTAATGAAGAGGCGCATTTAATAATTTTAATATTGTTTTTTAAGTTTATATTTGTTTTTGTTTGTTTTGCAATAAAATTGTTACATTTAAAAATATGCAATTTTGTCTCTTATGTGCTCATCTTTTGGGTTATAGTCGTAAGTAAACTCCTCGTCATGTGGCTGCTATTTTTCCGTATCAGTCGTCTTTTCTCAGGTATCATTTATTGCGGGTAGTAAATTTGCAGCAGTTTGTGAAACCTTATATTTAACAAATGCTGGTGTTTCTTTACGCAACAATCTTAATTCCTAATGTATTTTTTTAAATAATAAAATTAGTTTTTCGCTTTCCATTTTTGCTATTAAAAGTTTACAATCAAATTTCTTTCCCTTTTCAACCAGCTGTTTTTATTGTGAAAATGAAATCCGACAATGTGTCAAAAAGAACAAGTGTAAACGCCAAAAAATTTCTTTTAGAGTTTAGCTAAAATCTACTAGATTTTGTGTAGGTGTAAATGTAGTATTACAAAACATACATATTATCATTTAAACAAATATATGTTTAGATGTATTAAATAAAAAAAATTCATACATATACACAAACAATAAAAACAGTGGTTCTTAATGGTATCAAGATCAGCGTTACCGTTGGATGTTTTCAAAACGTACCAAAAAAGGGGATTTTTACAAAAAAAGTGGCACCTAAAAGGTGATTTAAGAAAAAAATGGCGGCACATGGTTTAAAATAGAAAGAAGTACACAAAATAATGTTTTTGCACGTGTTTTGTTTAATTTATTTAAAATTTTCAATAACATTTTTAAACGGTAAAAAAAATCCAGAAAAGATTATAGGTATCAGATGTAAGCAAAAGCTTTTTTATGTGATTTTAATTGACCTTAGCTTGCTAAATCTATATCGGTTTAATGATTGGTTATACCAGGTCTAGTTTTTTAAAAGCCTTTGAGTCATCCATATAAATTTTTTTATATTTTCAACTGTTTTGAAGTTGTTTAGAAATTTGTTTTATTTATACTTATTTCATTATTATTTCAAAAATTCTTAGAAAAGTTTATATTTAGTTTTTATTTGACCTTATTTAATTTAATCTTTTTAATATTTACTTTTTTATTTTCAATATTTCGCTAACCTTTGGTTAGCATTTTCAGGAAATTAAATTTAATTAAAAAAAAATTTTTTTTTACGGAATATTTCATGAAAATCGTAGGACAAATGTTAATTTTATGTATTATTCATTGGTGGGGGCATGATGCTAATACATATGTATATTTCATCATGACTTGGGACCGATATGTCCGACTTGGATGCTTTTACTAGCAATCATTCGCTAGTAAATATATTTAAATTCCCTTTTAGGCATCTTACCAATAGCTTTTTTTTTTATTTTTAACAGTTTAGGAGATATTAAAAATTTCCTAAAAAAAAATTATAAAAGAAAAAATTTTACATTATTATAAATTATCGAAGCCAGGTATATAACGAATAAAATAAGCCATAAACCATGAAAATGTTTATTTAAATGTTATAAAAAGCAAATATTGCGATTTTTACGAATTTTTTATAACAAAACTCTTAAGAAAATTAAATTTGTCGAATTTTGGCGGTTTTCGGTGTATAATTGGTCACGAATTTTTTTCTAAATACAAAGTGAAATTTCCTTGTACTTTTATATCGTAATATTAAAGGGCAAATAATATTTACAATTGACATGATAAGGGCATTTATTATAAACCATTTTCATAATTTTTGGTACAGTAGAATGTCTCAAATTCGAACCGTCCACAACCACAGGTTCTAATTTCTGGAAGTGTTTTTTTTTTTTTTTTTTTTTGTTTTTATTTCTACTAGAAATTTTTTTTTTTTATGATTTTAAACTTAATAGGCGAAAAATTAAATTAAACGCTCTAAAAGTAAAACAGGGGGTTCTTATTTCTGGAATTTTTTTTTATTTTTTTTTTTTGTATTTTCACTACAAATTATTTTTTTCGCTCATTAAGGTAAAAATAAAACGGGTAATCACCGAGTTATTGATGGTGTGTACAATTCGGTCATATGCGTATGAAATTTGATATGCTTGTACAAATTTGGATCAGTAAACACATGTCTAACCTCTTGGACGTTCGTAACGATATCGTTGTATCCAGTTTTAATAAATCAAAAACAAACAAGTATAACTGATTTTATGTTAAAGACCAATTAAGTACCAAATAATTAAAAAACTTTTTAAAAGTTTTTCTATGAATTTAATATGTTCAATTAATTAAATGTTATTTAATAAAAACTGTTTTAAGTTAAAATAAAGCTTACACAACTATTTATTATCTATCACTACTTCATTATAATTTTATAATTTTCTGTAAAAAAAAAATGTCCAGAAATTCGAACTGTTCGGTGCACAAAGTGGTTCTAATTCGTAAGATTCTATGTACAACCATTTTTAGTCAAAATATATAATAATTTTTTTTAATCCAAATTTAGATATTTTTAATTAGGCTTAAGTTCATTGAATTTAATTTTCATTAAATTATTTTTATGAAGACAGGAATTTTACAACATGAAATTAATTAAAATTTTTTTTTTTTTTATTGATCATTTTTCATTCTTGACTGCACTGAGATTTGAACTCAGGCGTTCACGGACAGGTTGCCCAGACTAGTTTCAATTGTAACCACACAATCTCGTCGGTGGGGTTTGCCGTTTTACTCACTCGGCTATTGAGGCCGGGCGACGTCAATAGTCAAACATCAATCCTTAAACCAAATGGTATTTCACTTTGGTAGATCGAAATTTGCTTTTTGAATGAATGATTATCTATTTTAATTGATTTACATGTTCAAGAAGAATTCTTGACAAAAAGTACGAAAAAACAGAAGTTAGGAAGAACATGTAAATCAATTAAAATAGATAATCATTCATTCAAAAAGCAAATTTAGATCTACCAAAGTGAAATACCATTTGGTTTAAGGATTGATGTTTGACTATTGACGTCGCCCGGCCTCAATAGCCGAGTGAGTAAAACGGCATAAAAAAAAAAAAAATAATTTAATGAAAATTAAATTCAATGAACTTAAGCCTAATTAAAAATATCTAAATTTGGATTAAAAACCATTAACAGTTCAATAAAATAACCACAATACTAATTAATTTATAATAATTAAAAAAATTTTTTTAGTAAAATCAATAAAACTATTCATTCGTCCAAATTTTTAAAATAAATAATTCTAAAAAAGCTAAAAATGTTTTCCAAAAATGCTGAATAAAATGCCATCTGCTAAATGCAAATTTCGCAGCAAAATAAAAATTTGTAATGCTAAATTTAGCTGCAAAAATGCCAAAATGGACACACGGGATGTTGGTCTACCTTTAACGATCACAAATATTTTCGTACTGAGCCTGTGCTAAATTTTAAGGGGCTGCGAAATGTGGCCCCCAGGAAATATGGCCCTAAAAAGAAATTGGCCCCAAATTTAGGGCTTTGTTTTAAAATGCATTGAGACCCAATTTATTTTAGGAAATATCACCCCCAAAAAAACAAAAAATACACCTAAAAATAAAATGAAACGACCCTAAATTGGGGGTATTTCTTTTTTTTATAAAAAATCACCTTAAATTTTTTAAAGAATTTTTACTCAAACAAAGTTAAAATTAAAAGCAATGAAAGTCAAATTAGAAATTTTGGTTGGTCATATGTCCGAAACTATAAGTCCTGAATTCCAAAATCCCAAATTCCAAGATACCGAATTTCAAAACATTTAAAAAAATCCAGAATTTGAAAATCCTTAATTTAATTATTCCGAATAATTGTACAGTTTTGGATAAAAAAAAATTGGGGTAATATGTCCGAAACTATAAGTCCTGAATTCCAAAATCCCAAATTCCACAATACAGAATTTCAAAACATTTAAAAAAATCCAGAATTTGAAAATCCTTAATTTAAGTATTCCGAATAATTGTACAGTTTTGGATAAAAAAAAATCGCCTTTGGCACGGCTCAAGGATTTTCCGCTATAAGATATAGCAAACACCGGCTTCGCCAACTAAAGCATCTCTGCATAAAAAGGCGAAATTCCTTGCGTTGTAACACCAACTGCGCTCACTAAACCTTCTAAATTCGGAATTTACTATTGGTATTTTTTAATTTAGGATTTCAAAATACGAGATTATAAAGTTCGG